>CM069858.1:15971200-16571200 GCA_036172795.1 Pelodytes ibericus | reverse complement strand
GCAAGTCATACCTGAAATCAAAGAAAATTCCTTACAAAAATCCCATCTGATTTCAAAGTCAATTACAGATTATGAAACTGTAACTACCATGGTTGAAGAGTTCACAGCATTAGTATCTGGACTTGTCTTATATCTAAGATAGCCGTATGCCGACCCCACGCTTGCTTAAACTCTTTAACTGTTAAAAATATACCCCTTCCTGCCCTGTGAGCTATATCTATTCAGCACAGCGTGCACCATACTGTGTGTCTAGGGTTACCACCCAGCTTGTATTTTAATGACAGGGAGGTAGAAAATTGGCTATAACCAAAACAACAAATAAACACTTTTGCAAATTTTTCCTTGAAGAATATTTAAATCCTCTATAACAGCCAATGAATAAATCTGCTAAATAAATTCAAATATTTTTCCTGAGTTTGGGAGTACCTCATGGGTCTAGATGTTTTACTTATTTTTGGAATTTATAAGGCAATTAGTACAAGTAGCGCATTGCGATTTCATTTAATTTTCAAAATTGTAATGTTGATATCTGTCACTAATCAGCCCACACATGTATATATTTCAAACGTAGACAACCCAGCCATGCAACTTGTACCAATGTATATGGGACACTGCACTTTGGTAATACATATATATTAATGTATATGGCACAGAGGACTGGGGGGAAATACATGTATGATCTATGGCTAAATAAGTTTGACAGTTTTACTGTCATGCCCACTGCCTCTAGAGGCAGTCAAGCAACATCCCAACTGCGACGGAAGTGATCATCTTGCTCACAAGAGGGCAGCTCCACATTAAAAAAAAGGTATGCTGCCTTTTAATATGGCGCTCCAGGGATTGAGGCATTAGAGCAGCACATGCTCAGCGGACGAAGTGATCATACTGTGACGGTAAGACTTTTGATCATAGTTTCCAATGGTCGTCTGCCTATCAATCTCTGAACCTTAGCTGTCAGCAAATCTGTCTTGCATATGTCTATATCAGGTGGGCTGATGAAGTTCAAATCAATAGTTTTTGCCCCCTCGGGCCAACTGTTGCCCACCCTCCCCTGCTGGGATAGAAACACATTCTATACAAACAGCATTAAAATAAACGATTCCATTTGTTTTTACATTTTATTACAAGGGTATATTTTCTTCAAAAATGAAAAAGGACACTGCAGGTACATACAAGTATGTAAGGAGAAACGGACATTCATGCGTTATGTACAGTGATGTATTAATCCTATGCATTCCATATTCTGGCATTCCAAGGATTCACAGCAGGAATGGCCATAAAAATACATTTCATTGTGTTCTGGATCACTCTGACACTGAATGGGTTAGATAATAAAAATTACAAAACAAAAACATGTTTACAAAAAGATTTAAAAAAAATAAAATAACAAAAATGTCAAGAGAACGTGTGTAGACTTTGTGGGGCCTGGTCATTAAAATCTGATTTAACAAATAAAAATACAGGTAAAAGTGATACAGATAAAAGTTTATAATTTGATGGTCCTTTGGTTTTGTAACATTAGGGACATCTATAAAACCAGTATTTTGTAATTGAGTGGATGATAACCCTATATAAAACCTTTAAAATGTTTTGCCATTTTCATCTATGCCTAGTTTTTGTATCGGAGAAAAAAGAAAAAAAAAAATGCTCCACCCCTTAAGTCAATTGCAAATATTCTGAGTGTACAACTGTATACTCCCCCTCCCATTTCAAAATAATGGGGAGTGCAGTGGGCAGATGCGAGAATGAAGTCATGCACACGCTCAATGGCGCAACATGTCCATGGTAGGTTTCTACGGTAAATATTGGCAACAATCATATGTAGGTCATCTTTAACATGACAATTTGTTTTCGGTCTAGTGGCAATATTGGGTTGTGCGCCTATGAATAAAGCAGACTCCTGACAAAGTCATCGCCGGCTCCGCCAGACAAAAACCTCTGGGTTGTGGCAGCCATTGTATAAAAAAAATTAATTAAAAAAAATTCAGGCACTTGAAAGAGCCTGATTAGTGTTGGAGAATCTCCTCCAAAAACCACTCTGTGGTGGAGGTCGTTCTCCCGCACTGCAAAATGTCAGAAGTTGTGCAAGAGCACAATCGCTGTTACACATAACAAACGGCGATTGCACCTTTATACCTCACCCGACACTTTGCAGAGTGGGAGTGTTTATACATAATCCCCATTGTGTTTCTTGCAGAAATGTTGTATAGTACCTCTTCAAGAATAGACTCAAAATGAGATTAAATTTTAATTTGCGGATATTAGAAATCCAAATGTCATCTCGATTTTTGTTGGATCTATGATGGGAAGTCTGAAATTCAGATACATTTGCGGTTTAGTTATAAAGAACACAGTTCTAGAAGTGGAGCAATCGCCATGGCAATGTTCCTGCTGATTGCAACACAATTTATGGTTGCTAAAGGAGACAGGCAGCCGACTGAACCGGATGATCTAACCAGACAATACACATTTTAATGGACAGGGCTCACAGCTACACATTAAAAATTACACGCATCAAGAGTGTATCCATATTACAGGACTGCTATGTTCTCTCTATTGCCAGATAGATTTTATTATCAAAAATATATTGAGCAGTCTATCTAATTCAGATATTTATATTTACACATTGGTAAGCAAGCATCACCAAATACTTACAGTAATATGTACAAAAATGCTCACTGAAATATTTAAAAAGATAAAAACCATAGAAATGCAGCGATAATTTAAGCTTTCACAAGCTGGTTAGCTGACCGTTGACGACAGTTTGAGAACCTTTTTCTCTCTTTGTACAGATATTTACATACAAATCAAAAATACTGGAAATAAAAATAAGTAACTCTATTCTGTTTAGAATATTCTCTTCAGCAAAAATTCCAACACCTGTAATAAAAGAAAAAAAAGATAATTAGGTTAAATTCATGTTTGCATTAAAACTATGCAAGTTACTCTACGAAAAGTCAAGTCACTATGGAACGTTCTGGCTGATGACATCACTTTTAGAACTTTGCCCCAGAAATGACCTTGACACATAACCCCCAATATTTCTTTATACACTGGAGTGGCTTGAATGTCTCAAACAATAGAAATAAAGAGTGGCCCTTGATGGGAAACCCTCTCAGGCCAGTGTTGTAGAAGTGTTTAATAGGGTGGGCTACATTCCATGCAGAACCTGTGCTGGGACTTAATAGACCCCGTAAAGCCACACCTGGACCATGGACTGCCAGCTGTACGTCAATGGTCTAAGTCATTATAACCCGCTATATATCAGTGTCAGGTCATCTCATAATTCATTCTAAAAAGACAATCACAGGATAACGGTGTGTTCCAATCATTGTCATTATAGTGTAATACATGATAACTTTGCAAACAGAACTTAGAGGAGGTGATCAATGAACTATTCTAAAGTCATAGCTTGAACGATGATCCACCTAGTGGAGACATGTAAAATTACAGATGAGTTGAGCAAGGTAATCAGCAAATATAAAGGGGTCTGCAAACCTCACGATTTGCATTCTTTTCTTTGAAATTTCTTTGAAATATATTTCATTACCATGTCTGTCTAATAAAACAGGGAAGGGTATGATTTAAAGTTACAGCACAGGAAAATGAGGGTATCTTTGGGGCTGCATTGGTGGTTAGGCACAGATGTTG
Source organism: Pelodytes ibericus (assembly GCA_036172795.1). Classification (NCBI taxonomy): domain Eukaryota; kingdom Metazoa; phylum Chordata; class Amphibia; order Anura; family Pelodytidae; genus Pelodytes; species Pelodytes ibericus. Next base: position 16,567,549 of record CM069858.1, on the reverse strand, counting down.
GGGGTCTGTTTTTGTACATAGGCACACAGAGAGTAGCGCAAATATTAGGCATCATACCTGTGTGCTCCTCGGTTTTAAACAACCCCCTGGGTTTCCTAATGCCCAGGGAAATGTATCCACACAGATATAGCCCAGTAATATGCCACTCTTCTCAGTAATACCATACAGTAACTGTAATTGGGGGTCATATTGCCAGCACTGTGAAGTTATTGGCAACATTAATGGTGCATTTGTTGGTTTGTATGACCGCTGGCTCTCAGAAACCTGCAGGAGCCACAGAAATTGGATGTGAACAAGGTTAAATCTTACCAAATTAATGGCTGCTTTGGCGCTGGACTTTCGGCACAACACTTTGCGTTTCCTCCTCTGCAGATGGACGTTTACCAGAAGACAACACAGAGCCAAGATTGTTCCTCCCTACGAGGTTATTGTCAGAAGTAAAAAAAATTATGAAAATGTATGTGCAGTTTTTCTAGAAGTTCATTTCACACCTTGCAGCCAGAGACTAAACAAACGCCAGGGTTGACATTTACTTCCGGCAATGCCCTTAATAGAACTACTGATAATCAGAGGGCTACGTGTAATCTGTGTTACTCGAAAACCCGGCTGGGTTTGTTTAATGGCCATACGGAGGGTTTCGCCAATCTTTATACATGAAATGATGTCGCTCTTCCAATGACTTTTGTAAACTGACCTCATGTTAGCAATACAGAAGCTAGATTAATTGCAAGTAGGATTTATCTCACTTCCATCAACAAATGGTATATCCGGAGAGTAGTGATTATATATAAATGTATTTTAATATTTTGAATGTATATATACACACATGATCACACACACAATATTAAAATCAGTTCAAGATGGGCAAGCACTGAATATTAGACGTGTATTTGTTTTCGGACGAATGCATTTTCGTCCGAAAAACGAAAATGCTAAACTAACGAAAGCCGAATGAACGAATGGTTAATAAACGAAAATCATTCGGCATTCGTGCTATTGGCATTCTATAAAACGAAATAGAGTCGATTTAGAGAATACCAATAGCATTACATACATTCCATAAACCGACATAATGAACGACTTTCGGTTTATGGAATGCATGTAATGCTATTGCTATTCTATAAACCGAAATAGAGTCCCCATTCATACGAATAGGTCAATTGACATATTCGTATGAATGGGGACTCTATTTCGGTTTATAGAATAGCAATAGCATTACATGTATTGCATAAACCGAAAATCTATAAACCGAATGACATTCGGTTTATAGAATACATGTAATGCTATTCTATAAACAGAAAGTCTATAAACCGAATTTCGTTCGAAATTCTTATGAATGGGGACTCTAGTTCGGTTTATAGAAAGCCAATAGCATTACATACATTCCATAAACGGAAAGTCTATAAACTGATATGTCTTTCGGTTTATAGACGTTCGGTTTATGGAACGTGTAGATCAATTGATTCGTACGAACGAATAAAACGAAACGAAAATAATGAACGAATTTCGTCTGAAACGAATGCACTAATGAACGAAATTCATTTTAGACGAAATAAATAAAATTTTCGTCCGAATAGACGCAAACTAAATGAAAATTTTAGTTTTGCACAGGTCTACTGAATATGCATATCATACCAAGGCACCTCTATCAGGGGGCAGATATCTTGTGTCAGATGAAGGAAGATTCTAAACATGTCTACCCTGCCTGTTATACGAGTCAACAAGGTGTTTTTTTTTGTGTCCTTTATTTAAAGCATTTGTATTTAAAAAGTCTACACTTGATGCCATCTTTCAATTAAACACAACTTATGTTGTCCTTTAATAGGAAATTGACGTACCTTGCATTAAGTAAGACTGCTGGCTGTCTCCAGGATTATAATGCAGAATACTGCTCCCTTGCCAGTAACCTACGAGACATTATTAAACCCATTGCAAATTAGTTGGATGTAATCTCTTCCACACATTGAAACCTGTACAGAAAATCATGCTAGCACAATGATTGGGGGTTCATGTACCTTGCATGGCTCCAGGATGGGAGTCTCCTTGATTAGCATTGGAAGTACCGGCAGCATTTCCTTCACTGGCTGCACTATGACCTCCTGAAAAAAAAAAAAAAAAAATCAAGTAATCTTGTGACACAAATGAAACCTTCATCTTTAGGAAAGCGATCTGCTTGTCCAAACTATTCTCTAACAAACTAAACACCCATTTAAAAGCAATGACCATGTTATTTTCTACAAGAGATTTAATTCCTTGGGCAGTATATTTGAGCGCTGCAGTGATGACTGTTATACTATTCATCTAACAGGTAATGAGTAATGAGAGGCTCTCTCTGCTGTATGGAAAGAGGACTAGATATCGTTAGCTTACCTGTGTTGTTGCTGCAGCTAGGCATGCCATCTCCCGGACAGTAACTCATTAATCCACCATTCCCATTTCCGTTAGGGTTTGAAGGCACGGACGCAAGAAGACCTGCAACGTAAAGATGTTTACAATATTTCATTGCAGTCTGTAAACTTAGAGTCAGTATCGGTATTTTACTTTTTATTATAGAGTATAAGCAGCAGCTAAAAGGAAAAGGGGTGTAATTTAGCTTCACAAACGCACGGTCAGGGATTTTACGGACTCATTTTCTAAACCTTTAAGAATCGAATACAGATTGTTGTGTTAGTAAAATTTAAAGCAAAGAGAAAAAGGTGTTTTAAATATTCCTCTGTTGTCTCCTGTTCATGACAACTGGAGTCCTGATATGCAAATTGCAAGTTTCCCATTGAGTGTAGTTTATTTGCATTTCAAGCCTAAGGGGCAATGTCATAAACAGGAGGTGAAACAGACACGTTTATAACATACTTTACTCTTGCAATTCTGCAAACTCAGGGTAATGTATTTGTAGCCTATACAATCACAGTACTAACAATGTTTAAGTGACGGACCATCTATGTATGGATATATTTGGCATTTTGATGTGGGTGTGGCCAAGCCATTCCTCTAGCAGTTCCATAGTCAAGTAAAGTAGACAACATATCTCGAATGAATGAAGACACTGTACCTAGTCCTCTATATCGAGAAAGCTGCTGGTAAATCTGCTTCATTCTTTCAATATTCAGCCGGCTTGCCTCGGCATGGTTCACCATGGGTTTAGGATAATTCACCCCGATTATGCACTTTGCAACTTTCTGAACCCCCTCTGGAGCGTTCCACGGGTCATAAATATACTTTGGGGGGAAGCCTTTCAAAATAGGCAAGTAGCGCCTTTATGTGCAAGAAAAGGGGGGGGGGGGGGAAAGTATATATAATTAGGTTAAGTATGCTTAAGTACTGCACTCAGTCAATAGTAAATTCACAAAATAACAGAAGATTTTTTAAAATAGGAATCATTTTTGAATGCTGTATAATAACCACATCAAATACAATGGTTACTTCTGACAAGCACACAAATCTAAGGCAGCCACCGCATGCTCTCGTTATCATGAGTCAGAGATTCAGACCAATATCAGAGAGCGTCATAAGCTGGGCACAATGGGACATGGTACATTCAATCACCTGATGTAATCTCCATTGGGATCGGTACGTCTTCCAAATCCGACTGGACAGTAACAGTGAAAGAACTGCTGGAAAAACGAGCTGCAAGATAACCACATCCAACTACCGGCGTTAACGCTCCAATCGGCATCAAGAAGAAGCTCTTCAAACACCTGCTCAACGATAGGGGGAAAAAAAAAAAAGGAATCCATGAAAGGCGGCTTATGGTTTTGAGAAGAGCAACATTTCATGATAGGACATAGGTAACATGCTCTCGCCTTCTGAAGAGGATGGTATTCCAGAATATTAAAAACAAACACTAAATCTACTTTATAAAATAGTCTATCAGGTTTGGTTAAAAATAGGTCATCGATTACGTATGGGCAAAACCAAACATCAGGAAATGTACAAATCTTCCAGTGTCCGTCAGTGGGCACACTCATGTTTTATGTTAATGTCCCTTTAAAGACGAATGATGCTCCACATTGTAGAATGTTGGCGATGATAAACAGGGTTTGTGGTGACTGAATGAAATCAGGTGCTCATCACAACATTCGCCTGAAAACCAGACCCCACCTGCCTCTCCTGGAGTAATGATGCCAGTTGTGAAAATAGAGGGTCACTTCATTATTTTTTGACTGTATAGCTTTGTGAATAACCTATTTCAGCAGACTTTTCGAATGTGACGCCATGCCTAGTTAACAGTAGACGTACTGAAACAGGAGCCGTTGGTACGATTGGATTTCTACACACCTAGATTAGATTTGGTCTCAGGTAACCCATTTCTCACTATCAACAAGTTAAATATGGAAACGTGGGAGGCACTAAATCACAGGAAAACCCATCCCAACTCCCATTCACCACCGTAGGGTTTAACAACAAAACCTGGAAAGGCTATCAGACTGAACGAATCATCATGATTAAACACTAGCTGCCTTCTAAGTCACCAACTCATTAAACTAATGATTCGGCTCTATAGATGAGCAAAGCAGAGGATGCCAAGATATAAACAAACATTCTATTCTACAGGACAACTGTACGCAAAAAAATTGAAAGATTGCAGGCATTTTAAATAGAAATACCTTAATGAAAAATAAAGAACCTTATAGAACCTTCCTTGCTGCATATTGTTTAGAATCTAAGTAACATGGCCGCCTCCTGATAGAGCTATACAAGCAAAGAGGGCTCATTAAGGTGCTCTATTTATATTCTTTAACTAAAGCATTTCTTTTTAAAAAGTCACAACCTTTCAATTAAACACAACTTTATTTTTGCGGACTCGCGGTCTAACTGAGCAGGTATTCAGAATTTGCATTCTTTGTACACATCGTTAGATTAAAATAAAAGAATTATAGAAACAAACACATATCACTGGTTCGTATCCACTGTGTATACAATGTGCTTGCCTCGTGACTGAACCATCATTAGAAAATGTGACAAGCAACGTGTGGCCGATTTCAGAGCACAAGATGTTTGGCTTCGCTCACAGTGCATGGGCTCACTGGAATGATAACTTTACCTCCTGCTGTCACAACAAACCAAGGTCGTTTGTGTCTTCCATTCGATCTACTAGGCTGCTGAGTCAATGCCACTGTTTACAGAGGGGAACATAGTCCATTTAACCTTTATTCCCGCTTTTAAAACCCTACTCTTGACGTCATATTTGCATTGGCAACATCCTCTTTCCAATCGTAAAAACCTGCTGTGCTACAGAAAGGCAGATTTTCCAGGTCAACGATATCTTTAAACAAGTTACCCTGGTTCGGGAATATAACTGGGCTAATTATATGGATGTTAAAGCTGAACTGCCAACAAAATTATGTGTGATTCAGTCTTAGTTATTTGTTTCATTTCAACAAAGAATGTTACCGCTTACAGTTTGAATGTGTGTTTTTTTTTTAACCTGGATTCACTAAAACTACAAAATGGAAATAATAATCATTAGTTAATTCTGATCAATGGCTACAATCATTTTCCTTCTCACTCGCTGCCAGCTTTTCTCTTGAAAAAAATAAAAAAAATAAACAATACCGTAAGAATAACAAGTAGACTCCCATCCAATATTTATGGCATTTCTTGGGAAAACTCTCCCTCCCCACCACATTGCCCTGGCTCCCAATGCTTTCTATTACGTGTCACCATCTTCCAGACCAATACATATGTCATTGTATAGGCCGCGATAAAATCATAGGAAATGCACTGATAGAGCTGGCACATTTTGATGCAGCAGCCCGCAGTCCAGTCATTGAACTTGTGACATAACGGGAAGCCACCTGGTATGTATTCTCAGAATGTCTGGGCAGTGAAGCAAATCCCTTCAATAAACAGATCATTTCAGTTAATTAAGCTTATTAGAGTAGGCTACCTTCATCCCTTCTTCCCAGCTGATCCACAGATCTCCTCTCGTGAGAAAGCAAGCCACAGCATGGCGCGCCAGGTGATGTATCCAACCCTCCTGGCGAAGCTGCGTCATGATCGCGTCAATCCAAGGAAAGCCAGTCCGCCCTTCAGCCCACTTAGCCAGCGCTTCTGGATTCCTATCCCAAGGAATTTGAACGCAGATGGGGTTCCCCTCCATTTTATCAAAGCGAGGGTTGCTGGTTGCAGCAGTGTAGAAGAATTCGCGCCACAGGAGCTGTCCATAGAGTGAGAGGGGAGGTGAACTGTTTTTCTTGACCTACAGAAAAAAGCAAACAAGAAAAGTGAAAATAAATAAATAAATAAAACCATTTCAGTCATTCTGCATGTCAGTAATATTCATAGCTCCTCAGCCGCAGAACTATGGCAAGCATGGCAAAACTGTCTACAGATGTAGTAGACCTGCAAATGTATTCCCTGCCCCACAAATTGCTAACCTAGTTCACAAGAGTCCCCGGATTTGCGATGAGTCACTTTTTTGGGGTCTTAACCTGTCCAAATTGGCTCCGTTCAGGCATTTTTGCAGCCTACGCATCATCATGTTTAAAACTATGTACGTCTTTAAGACATGTAACAACGCCTCTGCTACCGGTCTTTAAGGCCTACATAGCCTAAATGCCAGGAAGTGGGTTGAACCAAAGTCTTGGGGTCATGTAATGTTGTGAGACAACATATAACCACACCCACTTTAGGCCTCATCCTGTCACGATCTGGGACCCTGCTAACCTTTATAGGAAAATCAGGGTAATAATTTGGGTGACCTCCGACATCTCTCATATAAGAGTTCAACATTCATTTTATGTTGATCGGGAATGTTCAGCTCTACTCAGTAGGAAAGAGTTTAAACCAGGCTTCATATTAAAATCCCCGAGGAGACTCATTGATAAATGTGTGCTTACTAGTCCGGAGTTTTCACAGACACGTCACGGGGATGTGATAGAAGCTCCATGAAATCCCAGCAGCCTTACCTTTTTATACAGATCCGTTAATTTGAAGTAGAAGAGACGGCATGACAGACACCCAAACCGCAGGTAAGGACTGAGCCCCGTAGTACTTGCAAGGAGGGAATTGGCATTCATGCGCGGCCTTTCAAAGTTCGCTACCCAAGCCTAAGATTGAAAAATATCGACATGTTGCAATTATTTCTGATATGAAAGGGAGCAGTTCCACCAATTACATTCCTAAGTTGTTTGAATTGATAAAAGTGCATTACTTTAGCTTTCATAACACAAAATTACCCCACTACACTTTAATTTTGTCGAGTCCACTTCCCCACAGAACTCTTTCAACCAACCTCTCCTACAGAGTGGCTCCTCATGTACACTTTCAGGAATCCGAATGCATTTAACAGAACCATAAGTCTCTAGCGAATATGATAAAAACTTCCCGTTCCCTCTAGTGGACATATTTTATTTTGGATCTCTACGAAGTCTTAGAAAGACAATAAATAAAAAGACTGAAATCACCTTTTGGCACAAGCAACGAATGTCTAAATACCGGGGACTACATTATTCATTATTACACTTTGTGGGTATTTGTGAAAGAATCTGCCTTTATGCCAACATTCCAAACTAGAACCACGGGGAGCCAATCGGAGTTAGACAGGCAGAGATTCCATCTCCCATTGGCTGCATCATGTTTGTCCATGTTAAGATGTCTCTCCGGAACAAACATTGTTAATATTCACACATAGTTTGCCCTCTGCAGGGTTAACATGAGGTGAGCTGGGTACTCACTCCTAGCATAGCTAGTGTGACCAAGTATTATATGTTGATTTACTTCACCTTTCTTTCCAAATGTCTTTCTAAACGAGTGAGTGCTTCTGTTTCTCCTCCTGGCCAGACTGCAGACGGCAATCCTTCTGTATCAAAACCTACAGAAATCATTTTAAATCAATCATAGTATTAATCTATTGGTTTTTTTTTTTGTAAACATATTTACAACTTTCCTATACCCCTCCCCCCATAAGAAACAGGTGGTACAAATTCCTAGCATAACATATAAACACTTTGAACAAATTAATATTCTTTTCAATACATCCGTTAACTCCTTGGGGCTAGCAGTCGAGGAAAATTACATTTCCGGCAAAGGGACACGCGCCGATAAAATCTGACTCCAGGTGTGAAAGGATTAAAAAACTTGAGGGATTTAGTTAGTTATATTTATTGTGTGTCGTTAAGAGCTTTGGTTTCTAATAAGTGATGTACAAAACATCTAATCCAAAACGAATATAAAATAATAAAAAAAAAAAAACACATTCTAAAAAACACAATGAATTTAACTCTATTCAGGACTTAAAAATAAAGTGCCCCACCTACCACTGGACATGTCTAATGGCCCTACAATAAGTGGGAACGGTAAGCAAATTGAAGACAATACTTTGTTAGTTTTTTCTTAAACAAAGATTATGAACAATCGTTTAGCGACCAGTTTGTTTTATATTTATGCTACTCTTTTTGGTGGTGTAGTCGGCAAGTTTGAGAACTACTGCTCTAATATCCAGTGCCAGTCCTGAATAGGGTTAAGATGAGATTTCATAGTCACATCTGTATTAGGAATTTGTTTTGTTTGGTAGAAAACATAAACACAAGTTAGATAACAAACAAACTCTATGGAGCCCTTCCCTTCTCTATGGGCTTACCCCATAGCGCCACGCAGAAATACGGGCTATGCCCAGCCACAATGTGGCATTCTTTAGGAAAAGAACAACCCCACCTGTGCCGCCTTCTCATTGGGTTTTCTCACTGTGATTTTCCTTGCAACGGTCTGGCCACGGTCGGAGCAGTTGGCATCACCAGATCGCTGTATCCAGCGGGAAGTGATGCAACAAGCCTTATTTTCCATTTCCCATGTCTCGCAGTCCCAGAGTAACCCAATAGTTGTCAGAATGCAGCCTAAGGGCATCAGAGCAACCTGTCTAATTGAGATCCTGGCAAAAAAAGCTTGGTAAGAAAAAAAAACAAAAAAACTCAGTTCTTAAATTTAGTTTGCAGGTTTTTTTTTTTTAATCCTAGAGAAATTGGAGAAAGTATCGTCCATTCTGTTAAGTGTAAAAAATAATAAATAAAAGGAAAAACAAAACAAAACAAAACAAAAAAACAAAACACATTTCGGGAATAAGTAGGTATTTATCTAGTTTGGAAACCAACATCTTCAGACACTGTGTTGTTGCTCATGCAGAGGAAATTATAATGCTGTGCACACTGTGAAACCGAAACGCCTCCACTACTAGCTTTTAAGAAAATGCTTCACTATAGCACATGAATCCATTTTCAAATTGAACCCATTTCTCTTCCTCTCTCTCCCTCTACAACTCCCCCCCCCCCCCCCCCCCCTACCTAATTTGCTACATGGATTTAAGAATATAAATTATCTGTTCCAGTTATTGAATGTAGAATTACATTTATTTGTTCACTTAATATGGAAGGGAGATTTTTTCGGACATGTATCCCATTGCTGGTAAATGTGGCACCAAAGAGTTAAACAGTTTTTAAAAAAAAATAATTCATAAAGTATACATCTGCAAATCTGGCCTAATTGGTTTTTTTTTTTTTTTTAAGTACTTTAATTTGTATATTCAAGGGGGGTACAAGAAAGTGAAGAACAATGCTATTGTACTGTGCCCATGTTTCATATTAATATATAAAACTTGTAGCATCTTATGCCTCTTAAATAGTAAGTGCCAGTAGGTTAAATCACAACATACATAAGGTGTTAGCAGATAGTATTGCAGTGAAAAACAAGCTGGGATGAGTCAGAGAGAAAATGTTACTGGTAAAACCAGCCATGTTTATATTTTCTATGCAGCATAATAAATTTCATTTTTTATTTCATAGTTCATAAATTCCAGCAAGTTATACACAGGTGGGACTGAGACAAATATACGTGCCACTAACAGACTAGAAAGAAAAAAAATTACAGCTCCCCCCATAGCTAGAATGCAAACAAGAAAATTGATGGGCTTTTTAAGTTGAAGATATACTTTGCTAGCATTTGCTCTAACCCCAGAGAAGGTTTCTTGGGTAATAGCTGAAAAAACAAGTTGCCATCATTCTCATTGTATACTGTAAAACCCTAAATTGAGTCCTTCATGAGAGTATTAAATACTATAAATTTACTTTTATTGTACTAAATCAGTACTAATCATGTTCACAGAGGTTGTGAATTTCTCTTCAGCCAACTGAAACATTTAGAAAGAGTACCCAGTATTAAAGTTCCTGAAACTTGCGAGTGGTGCTAACCTTTGACCAAAATACAGAATACAAAACATTTTAAAAGTCTTTTTAAAAAAAAAATATTTTCACTACAGATTAATTACACACCATCACTTAAAAATTAAAAACCATTATAGTGTTAAATACACACTCATGGATTCTAGAATAAAAGTTCAAGTGTCTTTTGGTATCATTGTCCTCTAAAGGGATTGCACTGGGACTAAATGGATTGTTTCTATAGCAGCAGATAAAAACAATGCATAATAATAAAAATGCAACCTTCAACTGAATGAAGTTATCTTACATTGAAAAGAAAGAGGATGTCAAACAGTAACCTTGCAGATAGAACATGAAAAATCAGAATACTGATGCAAGAACAGAAATAAGTACAGGAAAATTACGAACAGAAATGTCGGCCATTGTCGGTAGCTTGTTTTCTTGGAACAGACATTTTCCACTCAGTAAAATCTTAATTGGATGGACAAGTGTGCTCAAGTTAATAACTGCTCTAGAAATAGAAGGGGTGGTCTTGGTTATGCAGTGTAGGGTGCGGTGTTCCACCATTCATTACATTTACAGAGCAAGGACTGATTACACATAGGAATAGTTATGGAATTCGGACCCATTGGCAACAATTTGACCCAATGTGATGTTTGGATTCTGCAGTACCTGTCCTACCTTAAGCCATAAATATATGCAGTCATTGCGTTGCATAAACATATTCCAATGGGAAACCAATTAATAAACAATACTATACCTAATTCTTCCAGAGAAGGAACTCCGTATTTCTCGTCGTGGTCTTCGGATACGGGAGTGGTGCATTTTTCCATTACTTCCCCCGCGATGGTCTCCACTGGAGTCTCGAGTGGTTCCATTTTACTGATCAAAGTCTGGAATCTTTTGTAAGTCAAAGGTGGCTGGCCTCCATTTAACTCTATGATCCTGACGAAGCAAAACAACGAATTACGGTTAAAAATGCTTTATTTAAGCCCTTCAAAAAATAGATACAACAACCTCCCATATATCCAAAAAAATCAAACATAAGACCACTGGGAAGACAGACAGACAGACTCCTTGCATCTCACTATAGTATTGTGTTCCAATTAGGACCCAAACCGATTTGATTTGTGAAAACAATGGTGAAAGCAACAAAAACTCATGGTGCCAAGGTTGACGTAACAATCAGTGCTCTGAAAAATGACTCACTTGTCCAGATCGTATAATGTATGCGATATGCGTACAATGACCTCCACACCGGCCTCGCTGGCAAGCTTCTTGATTGCAGCATCTCTTTCTTTTCCAAATGGCTCAGAATCGTATTCAATCGACAGTTTGGAAATCTTCCATTCCTGTGTAGGAAGATATGCATTTTACACACTGCTTTTCGATGTATATTTGCATGTACCAGCAAAAGAAAGTAAAGATGTAGCATTGGTAAGGAGTTGTGCGTCAAGCTTATTTCTGGGGCAAAGTTCTAAAAAGTGATCTAATCTAATTACCCAGCAGGGTAAAGAAATATGTTGGTGCGCTAAACCAGTCACAGGCTCTAATAATATAAATGTGTAAAATGAACCTACCAAACATGTGTGAACATGCTACAAAATACAGTGTGATTGGCTGTACAATGTATACAAAAAACAAAAACTGTCTGTGCTTCTCACCCTAATAAAGTTGGCAACAAATATATTAACCTATTATAAATTAGAGGTTTTGGTTATATGAATTGGCCAAAGCATAATTAAGCTCACCCGCCACGTCAAGGCACACTCTCAATAGGGTGAGAACCTCCTCTCACCTCCTATCTAGTGGGCACACAAAGCAGTCCATACTGCTACCAAAACATTTTTAATGTGTTGGAGGAGGTGCAATTAAACCTCCTCCCAGTTAACCCCTTGACAGCAAGCTGCAACAAGACAAAGAAGAGCCAACAACTTCAAATATGTGCAAGCATATATATTATTTATATTATGTTTATATATTTGTTGCCAACTTTATTAGGGTGAGACGCGCAGACAGTTTTTACAATAAACCAGCAGTTGAAAAACCATACCTTGAACAATCTTGGAAAGACATCAGCAGGCTGCCCACGAATCACAAACAGCCGGGAGTTTAATTTCCGCAGATTGGCATCCAGGTCTTCAAGACACTGCAGCAGAAATCTAAACGAAATGAAGAGGATGCACAAAATTAGCAAAGACCATGTACAGCAACAAGGCACACCATGTGTCTCAGGATGCAAGGTCTCTTCTGCACAGGAACTTGATGGATATGAACCACCTTTGTGAGGGACAGGGGTCCGGGAGGGTGTCATTTTTAAAATTTTTATGATATTCATTTAAATTGAGTAGGGCGAATGCACATATGACCAGAATATGGCAGAAATTGGCTATACTGAGTAGTTGAAATTGGTCTATTCCCGATCTGAACCCATTTCAGCCAAGATTGATGTATATCGAGTCAACTCTCAAGTATAGCACATCAAATACATTCATTAATATTATTCGCTGGATTTCAGAAAAAAAAATGAAATGGGCTAGGTTACTGCAGGCATTTAATTCTTAAAAGTATTAGATTTCTTCCATATATATATTTATCAGCCTAAAACAGGTAACCAACTTGAGTAAGGGCAATTCAAAACAGGACATCTCAATGTCATCTATTTGGATGAAAATGTCTTCCATGTGGGCTCAAGGCAGTTACGTTTATAACAACTTTATCCTATCGGGAAGTCTGAATGAAGTGAAAAAAAGAGAAAGAAAAAAAAGCCACGTCTAGTTACCCACCGAGCCGGTCTGACCTACAAACCCATTTAATATACCATCTGCAGAATCAACCTCTGCTCTGCAGCATGTACGGATTAATAATGCTATGACGGTACGTTCTGTCTGAATTATGGATTAGGACTGTGCCTTATTTGTTTTAATGATCTTTTCACTGCCACCTGCAAACTGTATCGTCTCATATTAACGCACAATAATTAACCTCATTAACATGGCACAATATAGTTTCCAAAATTCCCTGACATAAACCTTTTACGAAGCAAAATAAAAATGAGAATTCATATCCCAAACTACTTAACCCCATGACTACAAATGCTGCAATATTTTGGACAAATACTACATTTCTTGTTCCATCGAATGTATAGTATTATTGAATATAATGGCAATTTATAAATACTATACAATGGGAATAAATACATGTGTTATAAACCAATTCTGGCGGAGGGCGCTCAGCCGAAGGAAAGGCACATTACGGATATAAAACGAAAGCAGAAATTCTACAGTGAAAGTAGCAAACTTTGTTCAAGATCCTTAGGGAATTTTACTTTTGCTTTTATTTTTAATTATTGATAAAAGGTAGTTTGAACATTTCAGTGGGTTACACAGAAAGAAATATGACAAATTCATATTTAAGAGTTAATTAATGCAGGATTAAGAAATAAAAGAAGTTCCATTACTCTAGAAGTCCAGTGCTATGTCAGGACTCTCCACTTGGGGGCAGAATTACCATCTAAGTGGTTTACTTTTAAAAACATAGACCTTGATGGGGACATTGGACAGCAATTGAAAATGTTACACTTAAAAAATAAAATGTCCTATACTGAGCTTTATGGTTCCCTATCAAAACAGGCAGATACTGCATATGTTGCTAAACATTAATGGGGGTTATTTTCTTTTTTCGCTGTAAAAATCCAAAGCGGAATTCTGTTTGGTGTGTATGTCATTTACTTTGCCCTGTTATTTTTTTCTATGTTCCATTTTTTTTATACTCCAGTTCTACACATTGATTCTCAATCTTTACACAAACTATCCATGGCACGCGAGACAGGTCTGCGAAGGATGAGAGTAGAAAGGTGCTTATTGTTAGCAGGGTGACCTGCCTGGCAAAACAACGGGATACATGGATTCGATAGCCAATAATCGTAATAAAATTGCTAAAAATAGTAGATCAAAAACTGCCCTGACCCAGTTGTCCTGTTAAATATCAAATTAAAGAATTGTAAAGAGACGGCTTTCCCCTGTAATAGACAGGCACGATTTGGCGGGGGCCTCGCTATTTTGAGGCAGTTTTTAAAAAGGCACCAAAATAGCCGCTTTGAAGCAAAGGCCCAGGTTTAGATAAAAATAAAGGAAGAAATAAAAAGCCATGGCATTGGTGATTTAGGTCGCTTCTATCATTGTTTTGTGAAGTTCTGCTTTTTTTCGACTATTTCAACATGTCATAACAATTTGTTAAGTAGGTCATCGCTCTAGCAACCGGTAGGGGGAGAGAAAGACTCCCTGTAGTGTGACCTACATAGCAGCTTACATGAGAATGGTGCATAACCGGTACCAAATCAAAGACTTCTTAATGCTTAATAGAATTGGAGTTAATATTAAGACAGCATGTTCTAGCGGGATACGAGCCCAGGTCAAAAGCAGATAAAGTCTTTAATGACATTATCCCTCCAGTTTAATTCTAACATTCTGAACAGGTAACTCACTAACAAATAAGAAATGTACTTTTACACAAACAAATAGTAAATGTCTCCTGATGTGTAAAATGTAATAATAATAATAATAATAATAATAATAATAATAGTTTTCTAGACATAACACACATCAAAGAAGCAGGATGCTCTTCTCAGTTTACGATTTAGTGATTTTTTCGAAATAACATTTCCTGCTTCATTATATACATTAACATTTAATTCTTTGAATATTGAAGGATTTTGCTTTTGACTCTTTTTATACACATACCAAATGCTTTTGAGAGTATAAAAGTAAGACAACACGGAACTCACGAGCTAAAATAAAGTAAAACTCGTTGAACCAGAATTGGTGGCAGGTTTTCTGGTGTAATTGCTGGAAGCACACCGTGCAACATGCATAGAGCATCATGGGAGTATAACGCAAGAGGCCATGGCGAGTTTACGCTTTACTGCTTTAGAACATATTGCAAAATCTAAAATCTCAGGATCGACCCTCTGTGAATACCCCAATTTTAGAAATCCTCTTACCATTTTAAGTGTGTGTGTGTGGGGGGGGGGGGGGGGGTCTTAGAACTTTGTCCCAGAATTCTAGTAAATCTCCATTGTGTAGGTTTCCATATACAGGGGTGTGGAAGACAAGCATTAGTAGGGTCGTGATCCAGGCTGCCTCCACAGATAACCTGAGGTTTGGCTAGTTTTAATCAGAATTCAGAAGATGCCCAGGCAGAATGCATATACATTATTTTTTATCAGAAATAAATCCAGAGTGCCCTGAGTGTTGCAACATGTCAGAGCCAAGCTAGTTTTAATGACACCTCAACCTTCGGATCTGGATTCTCAAACTTTTAAATAAAAAAAAAAAAAAGTGCAACAAGAAATGGTCCTGTGTGTAGAGAACATTTAATCTATAACCCGTTAGCCTGCGAGGAAACCTTCCTCTGATCCACACAAGGACACACAATTCAGGACATTGCAGGTTTAATCCAGGCTCAGACACTGACCTTTGTGAAACCGTGTTACTTGGAACTGATTCCGTAACAATCCCCCCCCCCCCTTACATGTTCTATATTACCACTAATTTTCCAGCAAATCTACACCTCACAGGGCTATATAATGATACACATCTCAAAAACAACAATTATAACTACACTGTTACGAGCAGAGACTCAGGATTAGCAGCTTTAAGTGGGTGATCATATTAGCACTCATAGAATGGCTGCAAACTCCAAAAGATCTTACTGCAACCAGTATACATTATCCACATATGCTCCAGTTAAATCTAGTGCCACTCTATTTATAGGTAGGTTTATAGCCAAGTTAATGTACAGAACCTTCTTTTATGATTATACTTCATGATACACTGAATGTGAAGCAATCTTCTGAAACAGAATTGTTTCCCATTATAATTGCCACCCATTTAGCACTCTGCCCCCCCATGCAATGCGGCACAGATTACATAACCGCACGTGTCCGCAAAGCCAAGCACAAGGCCTTATCACTCGGAGATATAATCTTATCACTAGAGCAGTATTTATGATTAACCCTTCCATACACACAACAGATTATAAAAATGGGTCACCGCCATGAATTTCTGTTATTACAGCATTTGGCAAAGGCCCCCCCCCCCCCCCAAAAAGGAAAACACTAATGGCAGAGTGAAAAAAATTGTGATTTGCTGAAGTTCTATATAATTTCTGTCGAACAACAGGTACAAATCCGAAAATTGGCCAAAGATTGCAGTGTGCGTGAGCTCTCCATAGGAAAGATGAGAGACTGGAGTTTCTTAAAATAAATTCTATGTGGATATTTTGCAACGGAAAATAAAAACTCGACAATAGGGGATAACTTTGTTTAAGGAGTATGATTAACGCATGGGTAGAAAGAAAAAAAAAAAAAACATACATACATATAGTTATAATCAGTCCTCTATAACAACACAAGTTATCGGACTCCCCATCATGTGAAACACTTGCGACAGTCTTGTAGGCCGAGATATTTAATGCACCTTTGGCTCAAGAGCGCAGACTAGCACTATGCGGTGTGCACGGGACCTTTTTGTTGAGATCTGATGACCTAAAAATGACAGGTCTCTACACCGTGTAACAGCACACAAGTAATAATAAGAACAGCAGGTAGAATACTTGTTTAGGAGGCAAAATTGCATCTATCCAGGCGAATTAGCTCATCATTGTGTGTGATGTTTGCAAACAGGCATAGCGAAAAGCACATTGTATCTTATGACCATAAATAATCATGAGTTGCTCTGTTTACCCTGAAAGCACATTAGTTTATTGAGGGCATGATGTTCCCAAGCAACAGCAAGGGGCCCATGTATGCCTAATGCATGTTATGTACAGATTCTGTATAGTCAGTACTGCAAAGCTAAATATACAAAATAACCCTCCACAACAAGAATATATTAATGGTCAATTCTTAACCCATTCTGTGATAAGGAACTTCTTGCAAGAAGCTGTTCATCCTCCTTGCAATAATGTTTAGGGTCATATCCCAGGGTCAGGGGTCAGGAGAAGTTCACCAGGAATAAAAGGTAGAGAGCTGCACAGTGTGCACAGAATGAGAAGTGTCAAGGCCAACATACTCAGAATGTGGCAGTAGGGTTCAGCTTTGGACATTTAATGGCACAGTTCCAGTTGCTATTATGTCGATGCCACTGAAAAGAAGGGAAGGTATTATCTGGGATATATCTGAGAAATTCCCAAATCTGCCATGAACCAAAAGCACAGTTTAATTTTTTAAAATATTTTTTATGACTGACTGTCCCTTTAAGAGATTCAAACCTATTGTGTATTATATGGCAGGGTAGATGTCCCAAAGCTTTTAATACTATTTGAGGTGGATGTAAATTGGATTCTATAGAACCACTACCTATACTTGAAGCTCAGAAATAATGAATATAAAGAAGTATAATCAGGGAGAGGGATCAAAGACAGCTGAAATCATTTGAAGGGTGCATTCCTTATTACATTGTCTCATTATATTCATTTTCTTTTCAGAAGAGGTAATGTCTGCAAAGAATGTGTAGCTCCAAAACCCAGTCATGGAAGGTATAATCATAGAAGACTATATACAACTAGATAAAACCAACCATTCTAAGTAAAAGCTCCCAGACATTTGACTTTGTAAAATCACTACACTATCATGGAAGAACTAATCCCCAAGGTGCCATCACATGCGGTCTAGATTCTGGTCAGAACCCAAAAGGTACATTTTAAGCAAAAGGACCAATTCTTATGGAAAATATATTAAAGCAGAAATCTGTTCATCTTACCCTCGCGGGTCTACTCACTCAAACTTGACCTTCGAGCAGAAAATATTTGGGATAAAAAGAGAATGATCAATTACTTAGTCATCAAGCTTGGAGCAACTGAATTACACTAGTTAAGAGTATATGGCTGGGCAGCCAAATACCATCGCTCAGGAGCCACAGAGGAATGCTTGGAATATGGCTTGACAAGCAAGAAGCCAAAAACCATGAATGCTGGAACCAAACATTTCCAAAAGATGTATTTTGATCTTTATGGACCCACCGATCACCATAGCTACCCATTCACCCCCCCCCAAAATAGGCATTGCCTAGAGAGCCAACAATTGTCAAAAGTGAGCACATATTTCACAAGCATATTAAAATACTGAAGGGTCTCTGTGTCCCTCTAGTGTCCGTTTGACTAATTTCCCCCCACAACTCTGTATGCTTCCAAGATAATAAAGGAAGCTTTAATATGAAGAAAAATTACATTGCTCAGGGATATATTGTAAAGGATGTACATGTAGATTTTGCAGGGTTGCACCAAATCATCAAGGTTTACATGTTTCTTTCATATTACAAGTTAAATAATCACTTATAAAAGGTTTTGTGCTTCTGTAATAACTGAACTGTACAGACTGTGTATTTGAACAGATTAAGTGACCATTGGGTATCATAAAAAAATGTAGCTGTCAGACCAGGACTTGACCCATCCTAAAGTACCCAGAAAATACAGATGTCTATTTCCTTGCCTCCCAAAGTCTACAATATTTTTTTACAGAATGATACTAGTGTATCAAATGCACATCATGATGAAAAAAAAAAAAAAAAAAGTTACAAGGAAAGATAAACATTTTTTTTGCAAAATTCTGGTAGAGACAGAGCTACACAAACACCATGATAAAGATGTGATGGCCAAAAAAAAAAAGAAGAAAAGATGTACAATGTCATATGCGCATGCATGTGAATTTACTGTCGCTTTAAAATGACAAACTTGCTCACTACAATAAATTAGAGGGTCTACTCAATAAAGACAGAATTGCAGGGAATTTCAAACTTTAGGCCAAAGTAAGAAAAAATCTCCAATAAAGCTTAATGGGAGAATTTTCCCAACTCAGCTACTACATTTTGAAATTCCCATCTCAATTCCCTGCACTTCGTTATTTAGACCTTATAGTAAAGGAATAGCATATCAAAAAGAAAATTGTCTGCATCAGTACAAAGTGGATTTTTTGGCATTACCGCTCGATCTACCTTCTCTGACCCCGACAGAAAAGCCAATAAAGAGAAACCATAGATGTGAACTTCCAGTCATGTAATTAAATCTGTTGCTTACATTTTTAAATAGTGTTTACTTTCCATTGTGCTCAAAAAAGAGCAGATTACCGCATAAACCCCTTCAACAAATAGGAAGTGTTTTAAAGGAAAAGTCATGCATTTTCTTTTAACCCATTGGATATATGGTTATGAATCATGTCCACTGATCCCAGAGTACTATTTGGTGTTTGAGAGAGAAAAGCTTTATTTTTCTGGCTCTACACCTTTACACCAGAATCCTAGCCTATCTGATAGGCTTCCATAATAACCCAATTGTGCTGAGCCCGTTTAACATAAGGAATAAATGCACACTAAAGCAGGTGTTAGTAAGTGCACATGATTTGTTTGTGTGGTTTGCAACAATAAAAACAAACATCTACTCCATCCATCCATCATTGGATCCATGCCTTCCTTCTGGGTTGGCCAGCTGTGGACAAGGAAGTCCTGACCATGATAAATGCAAAGCGGTCCAAGAAAAACAAACACATATGGTATCCATGCATTACCTTGGTTTCACCTGCTCCGCACAGCTGATTAACCACAACATAAACATGAAGGACCATGTAACTGATACAGCTCTAGTCAGACAGTATCTTGTACTGGAGAAAACAGAAAAGCCAAGTCAACTAGAAAAGGACTTGTTTCAATATTATGAATCTAGATTACTAGTAGCTCACTGCTCAGCCGGATTCGAGGAAAATAATCTTTTATACTCCACGTGGCAATGAGAAAGATGTGAAAGATAAATTTAAAAAGTTATATAAAATATAAAAATTAAAAAAAAAAAAAATAGCACGACATGGCCAATTCATTAAATATATTTGGTATTTCTCCATTTTTAAGTCAGTCTTCATCAACTGCACATAAACCAGTGCTCGGCAAATCCTGGGCGCCAGGATGACCAGGTAATGAGACTGGTGCCCAGGTGTTTCCATCTTTTATATGGCTCCCCTCAACCCTGGGACCCTTTTTTAATTTCGGTGCAGCACAACGTGCAGGGAGAAAGTTTGTGCCGCTGCGCAGACTTCCAGCACTGCCCCTTCACGCTTCAAAATCAGAGCATCGGGTGTCACATGACATCCAGACTCTCAACAGGGCAGCACGCAAAGATGGTCGACCTGTTCTCTGTGCATTTTTGCGTGACTGTGTGTGCATGTTTGCATGACTGTGTGAGCACGTGCAGTTGTCTGGCTCCTAAAACTAAATAAAATTTGTCAATCCTTACTAAAAAAAAATAATAAAATTTTAACGCAGCAAGTTAAGTAGGAAACATATATTCCTGCCTGTAACAAACTGTGGCAGTACATTGAAGGTGTCTATTGTGTCTGCTGATTGATACCGATTATATAAATCAGCTATTTATATTGTGCTAAATATAAAAAAGCAGACTTGATATGACAGACACTGAAGATCTTGAGCGCCCAATCTCAACTCCATTAGCGTTTTCAAAATATTTTATTTTAGAATTGTATTTTTTTGTTTCACAAATCAATTACCACTCATTTATATTTGTGTTAATTAAATAAACTAGCTTTGTTTCTCAATTAAATGACTTGGCAAACATCACCAAATGCTATTGCAATTTGTAAAAATGACAAATGTTTATTTGTGTATGTGGTGTGAAAGACTTGCAAAATTAGACTATCGCTAGAAATAAAAGAAAAAAATGTCACCCTGTTCACAATATTAAGAGAATGGCCTGGATTCAATGCCAGTGTTCTGCCTTTTTCTGATAGATTACAGAAGTTCCAGGAAGTGAATGAATTGTGCATGCACGATTCGAATCAGTGATTTCGGTTCTCGTAAAAAAAAAAAAAATATGCACATTAGCAGGCAACACGCATGCACGAACAGCTTGTCATTCCACACCGCAAGTCTGAGATTCCAACAAATCGCGCCTCCAATGGCGTGCAATCTGTTTAAAACATGCGTACAGCGACTATTACACCCATGGTCAACTAGCATTGGTTTAACACGCTTACCGCCAAACTAGTGCTGTAATGCACGTTAGTACACTCCGGTCTGTTTGCACATTATCCTGTTAGGGAAAAACAGGCGGTAAAAAAAAAAAAAGTGTAACCAATTAAAAGATAATTACAACATTGAAAACCAAGGTCTAGAAAGTTGGCCTAACAATTGTCTTCTGACATCCTTGTGTAATGAAATAAGCAAGAAGATAATGTTTGTTAGGTCTTCAAATATATGAAATGAATGAATTACGCGTAGGTCCTCTTCTCCTATATTTGCTTTGTTGATAAGATTGAAGTTTTCTACTCCATTTCCATCACCCTTATTTTCTTAGTAACAGAAGTATCGAGTTGTATTTCTTGTAAATACTCTCACAATAATAGCTCACTTTATTGGACCTGGAGAAAAATATGACCTTCCTCATCCTTGTTTTCCTACAGGTTGTACTTACTAACGTTTGGTATTGGTGAAATCGGTTTAATAGTCTTTCCTCCATGATTCCAAAACATATTATATATACGTGAAGCAAACTACACCGCCTATAAAATCCCTATAAACCACAAGCCAATTTTTACATTCAGAGAGCTATAAAATGAAAGAGGAGGTCTATCTTGGACCCCTAGTCAACTTTGTTGACAAATAAACATGATGTGTGAAAATAAGCCTAAAGTATAGTTATGTATAGACAACTAGAGAGATATCATCCATAGAATTTCAAAAAAAAAATAGATTAAAATACTTCCAAAGCCTTTTTTGTTCAAATCATCGCAAGAACTGATTGTATGGCAGATCAAAATAACGCAGGAGATTTGAATGTGGAACCAATAATTAGTATCCCAGAGTGAATTGGAAATGAATACAAGAGGGTTACTCAAAGTCATCCATCACAAGATATTGGTGGGTGTTCTATCACACTCCACATGTCCTCCAATGTGGCTATGCTTTAACCCATCCAAGATCTGAAACATCTCTTACTGCATATCTTTGTTCAGTCTATAGGATTCAGACAGCAACCAGGATAATTTGAATATACAGCCTCATATAACTAAGCTCTATTTCCTGCCAAATGATTTTAATCCACCCTTTATCCCCTTAATATGGTCTACTTGCAACAAATAAAACTGGCTTTATTTAGACTAGTTGAGTATCTGGAGCGTCAGCATTTGAATGTTCGATTACAGGCTCAGGATGGCCAGAAACAAAAAAAACTTTCTTCTGAAACTTGCCAGTCTATGTTTATTAAGAGAAATGAAAGCTATTCCATGCAGAAAAATATCATGAAATGGAAGATACCATACAACGCTGTGTACTACTCCCTTAACCGAACAATGCAAACAGGTGTCGGAGGAGAAACTGAGAACAGACACTTCATGGTCCTCAACTGGAAGCTTCATCAGTGAACAAGTAACTCTGCAATTCCGCTTAGAAGGCCAGCAGCCCAAAGAAAAAGCCATACCGCAGACAGACCACTAGCTGAGTAAGTTGGAAAAAGTGCAAGGACAGAACTAAGTTTGAGGTGCTAGGATCATACATAACATTTGTGAGCCACAGAGTAAATGGAGGAATGCTTGATGCAATCTGTCAAGCAATGTGATAGCCTGGGGGTGGTTTGGTGGCAGTAAACACGATTTGTACAGTGTAATGGGGATCTTGAAGAAGGAAAGGTATCACTCAATTTTGTAACACCATACCATGTGGACGGCGCTTATTTGGAGCTAATTTCCTCATATAACAGGGCAATGGCCAAAAGCACAGCTCCAAGCTATGCAAGAACTATTTAGGGAAGAAGCAGTCAGCTGGTATTGTGTTTATAGAGTCAACCCTACTGCGCTGATGTGTGTGCAGCTTGCGGAAAGTGCTTAGAAAGCATGGGGTAAAATGTCTTCAGATAAGCCCAACAAATTGACAAATCAAAATTCCAAAGATCTGCAAGGTTGTAATTGCTGAAAACCAAGGATTCTTCAACGAAAGCAAAGTTTGAAGGACACAAATTTTTATTTAAATTAAAAATTCATTATTTCTAACCTTGTCAACATCTTGATTATATTTCCTGTTCATTTCGTAACTCATTCAATGTAGGTTTGCATGGAAAACAAGTAATGTTGTAAGTGACCCCAAATTTTTGAACAATAGTGTGTGTATATATATATATATATATATATATATATATATATAAAAACTATGTATCTCTACAGGACATTTTTGAAAATAAATACAGATTTTAACAGTTTAGATCAATGTTGAGAGGGCACTTAAATCAATAAGGTCATTTTAACATTTATTTAGAGAGCGCTAGGTACAGGGCACAGAGGGAGACTGCATACTAAGTAAGACGTCCAAAAAAAGACTGATACATGAGTTAGAGAGCCCTGCTCGCAAGCTTACAATCTAGCTATAATAAGACATATGTTTAACCCCTTAGTGACTGAGTTCTATGCTGCATTTGATGTGCCTTGAAGACCAGAATTCCATTATATTTGTCATACGTTTGCTAAACTGTGATTTTCTTTCTTCGTGTTCAGTCCACCCACACAAATTATATATCATGGGGCTTTCATTTGATACTATTACTTTCATCATATGACATAATTTACTATTAAAAAAAAATATGATGAAAATATGCCATAATGTTGACTTGATTTTTTTTTTTAAACTATTACAAATGGCAATATATTATGTTCTATATATTTCTAATATTTGTCCTGAGTTTAGAAATACCAATCTTTCCATGGTTTTCTATGTTTTATTTCAAGGCATATTAGTGTTTTTTTGTTTCCTAACCATTTTCTTCTACAGTGACCTTTTGACCGCAACCCTAAATCTACCCCTGCCCTAGCCATAATTCTAACCCTAACCCTAGATCTAGGGTTAGCTTTCTCCTTTTTTTCTTCTTCTAACTGTAATGTTGACGACTGCCTCTAGGGGCAGTCAAGCAACAGTTTCAGAGCGATGGAAGAGATTCTTTTCTCTCTCACTTCGGTAGCTCTCTGCTGGGCACGCCGTATTGGAGGAGCATGCTCCACCAATACGGAATCCGCGATCGCGGTGCCCTGGGGGGCAGAGAGGGGTTGCCTGATGCCTCACCTATTTAACACATAGGCAGTTAAATCTAATCACACCCTATGTATGTTTGAACGCATATGATCAAATTTGCGGTGATTATATGTGCGGGGGGTGCTTCTTTGACTGCCAAGGGTCTCTCGCTGCTAGCACAGAGAGAGATCCTTGTTTTTGCATGGGATCAGCAGGGGGGACCTAGTCGCCGGTCAGACGGCTGCCTGCTTCCTATGGAACTATGAAAAGTACACGCGAGTTCCTCCTCACTATAGGAACAACTAAACTTTCACTTTAAGCACAACAACAATGTTTAGTGTCACTTTAAAACTGCAAACTAACACAGGTCTGAGAAATTGAAGGTCTTCTAGAATATGCAATAAAAAGCATAAACAGAAAATCAAAAAAATCACAACAAGCCTGCTTGAAATAATATTTTGGTATAACAAAAGGAAAATAACTTGAAATAGTTAAAACAAATGTTATTGTAAAAAGAAACAGCACTCCTCATATAATTCATACAATAAAGATAAAAGGGGACTATCCAGAATTCCTGGAACATAGCAATTGGCAGAGGGCAAAATGACTGCCTCGTCTACCAGAGCCTGAAAAGGAAAATTATTTGTAATCATATTAAAATGATTACTCTTGTTGTAGTTCTAAAAACAGCCACTGTGACAAAGGCATCGTTCCCCTCAGAATAGTCAGACTGTTGTGGGTGACGGGGAATGCTCTCTTTTATATGCTTAGCTCTGATATGTGGATAGGCAAATGTAGAACGTTTCTTAAAATAGAAGCAAAAAATAAAAAAATGCAAAAAGACAAATAGATAATTAATTTACATACGTGTGCATGAGCAATTCTGCAAACTGAACAACATACTATTTTTTCCCTGGCGTTAAAAAAGTAAAATATAAAACAATTAAGCCAATGATGATCCATGATGTCATAACAATATGGTCGTGTAAGATGTCATTGTGACAAGAGTGTTCGATTCACAGTGGTAATGGGGCAGCAGAGGTTAACGATGGTAAATAAAGACACTTTAGGTCCCAGATTGCAATAAAGGCATGAAAACTCCATGCATATTTCTTAGGACCAATGAAAGCAACACCCCCTAGCTACTGCAAACAAAGAGTTAAAAATCAGTTTGTGACCAATGTGATCCAACTGCAAACTAGCTACTCATAGGTCATAAACTCATACTAATCCATATGTTCAAATGTACAGGTCTAGCATTCAAAGAGGATGCAAAAATCCATTTTCAATTATGTGAAATAATTACTGCAAGCTAACCGTCATTTAATGGATTAGAGTAATGTTATGCAAAACACATGTCGAGTGTATTGAGACAGGAAGAAAGAGGCAGGATACATGTGCAAGTCTTAAAATGTTCAGATGATATACATTTCATTAAGACCTTTCTGACCTGCAATGTAAGTGGTTACACAATGCTTTTAAGTGATGTTAACATAACAAGGACCAGTTCGTCTGCTCTAGTTTCAGCATGCTGCCCACTAGGACTGATCCCACTTAGAAACAAAAAGTCCAACAAGATAATAAACTACTTCATAAAGGGCATTAATGCATAATTGGTTATTAAATCACCATCCAAGCAGGCAGGCGACCATTCTATCAAACTGAAACAGAATTTGGTGGAAATTAAGATTTTGTTCCACAAGTCAATGTATTGTTTCCAGGCTCTGTGCGGGATTGTTTTGGGAACAGAAAAATGGTTACGCACACAAAGCCTGTTACACCCTTTTTACGTAACTGACTGGCTGGCTCTTTCCACATAGTACATTCATTCTCCAGCCAGGGGACCTGGAGATGTAAAGAAACACTCACATATTACAGATCCAACCCACAGCAGCCCCAGTCTACTCTCACGATTCATCTTACTTAGAAATCATTCCCATTGCATTTTTTTTGGGGGGGGGGGGGGGGGGTTACTAGTCTGGAGGGTAGCAGGAATGCCATTTCGGTGCACCTCCTCCTCGATGACTAAGCCGGGTCCCCATGCCTTGCGTTAAAAGTAGCTCTTCACAAAGAGAGAGAGTTAAGGAGACTGATAAAGGGGGTGGAGGGGGATAGAAAAAAATGGATCAAAGTCGCCATGTTTGCTTGGCGAGTATCATTTTAATGATGTGATTTGGTCTAGTGCTGCACTATAACACAAACACATGTAATCCCAACACAAGGGGCTGGTTATTGCCATTATAATTAGTAGATACAATTACAGACACACACAGGTGTGTTACTAGCCATAATGATGCAATAGAAAAGGCTTAATGGATACTATATAAAAAAAAATGAGACATATCAAAATTTGCACTCTAAATTCCAGGGCAAGATGAAGTGCCATCCGGCACAAAACGCGTCGGGGAAGTCATCTCTCTCTCTACCCCTCCTGGGTTCTATTACCTTTTTTATGATGTGCAATATTGTTAATTTTTGTTATTTGATGGGTGGTTATGCTACATTTAATTTTAGACATACATTTAGGAGCCATACACACTTACATACATACATTGTAGCACAATTTGGGATTAGTAGACAAATTTGTACTCCTCAAGCACCAGTCTAATAAAATATCCTAATATATGAAGTTAACATGTGCATGCCTCAACGAAGCGCACCCCAAGAACTCGTCAATAAAGCCATCACATAGTGTTAGGACTATAGTGTTGCAAAATTAAATTTGGAGTGGGAGGGGCTCAAAACTTTTCCATCTATTTAATCATGTGATCAACACCTGGGGGGGGGGGGGGGGGGGGGGGGGGGTTTCACCCCTGGCAGTTCATGGGTTAATGTAGCAAATGGTGCATTCCTATTGGTCAGTGCAGTTTGTTGCCAACTCACCTCCACCTGTTGATCCCCACATTGGACGATCCAGCAAACCAGGGATCCAGGATGTACACACACCTGACAGAGTCCGCTCCCTGGATACACTCCCTCAGAGCCGGGTTATCGTGAAGCCTCAGCCCTTTCCTGAACCAGTGCACTGCATTCACCCCCATTTTACCTCTCCAGTAACAAAAATAATAGTAATAAAAAAATGTAACTATAGGAAAAAAAAAAATAGGACTGATCAATATATATATATATATTAATTAAGTTCAACCTGTGCTCATTCTGTGCTGGGTTAGTAAATAGGGTGAGGCTAGGAGCACAAGTTGTAGGGTGGGCTTATCCCGTACGACCCTGGTTAGAGGAGCTATACAGAGGGGGGTCTCCTTGGATGTGAATGGAGAGCAGAGGTTCCTCTATCATGGTGCGCCCTCACAGTACAGAATAAACCGTCCAGTACAGGGGGTAAATCCGGCACGAAGTGGCGACCACCTAAGGGAATGAGAATGTCGGCAGCTTCCCCTGCACAGCAGTCACTGTCACCGGCTCTGGTGCCAAGTGAGCAGGGCTGCCCTAGCACACCGTGTGGCACGTCAGCTAGACCCCGCCCCTTCCCCTGATTGGCTCGGCTCCTGTCACGTGGCCCGGAGCCCTCACGTTTCTCTAGTGTGTTCGACGAGTGGAAGGTTTTTTTTCTTCTCTTTCCCGCCTCTTTTACCCGTCGGTTCTCCTCACACGGGTACCCGAGTGAGCAGCACCGAACCTCGGTGTTACAGGAGGTCTCGGCCGGTTTATTCTCCCGCAGTTTAGCCTTATTAGGGCTTGTTATTACCGGTGACGAGGTGTTTGCTCCTCCCCAGGGTTGGTGCGAGGGGTGAGAGAGGATTGGCCTCCCGTATGAGTGCCCGGATGATCACGTTGCAGTGTGGCTTGCTGGATACGGGTGGTGGCTGCGTGCGCAGCACCGGCTTTTGATAGACACATCGCTGGTGACAGGAGATAATATAGAAACATGGCAGATAACCATTCAGCCCATCTAGTCTGCCTTATTATCTGAATACTTTCATCAGTCCCTGATCTTATCTTAATCTAGGATAGCCTTGTGCCTATCCCACGCATGCTTAAACTGTTTCAGTGTATTAACCTCTACTGCTTCTGCTGGAAGGCTATTCCATACATCCACCACTCTTTCACTAAACTAATATCTCCTATTACTTTTAAACTTTCACCCCTCTAAATTAAGACTATGTCCTCTAGTTGTGGTAGTTTTTCTTCTTTTAAATATACTCTCTTCCTTTACTGTGTTGATTCCCTTTATGTTTTTTAAATGTTTCTATCATATCCCCCTGTTACGTCTTTCCTCCAAGCTATACATGTTAAGATGCTTTAACCTTTCCCATGAACCAGTTTAGTAGCCCTTCTCTGAACTCTCTCCAAAGTATCAATATCCTTCTGGAGATACGGTCTCCAGTACTGCGTACAATACTCCAAGTGAGGTCTCACCAGTGCTCTGTACAATGGCATGAGCACTTCCCTCTTTCTACTGCTAATACATCTCCCTATACAACCAAGCATTCTACTAATACCTCTCCCTATACAACCAAGCATTCTGCTAATACCTCTCCCTATACAACCAAGCAGTCTGCTAATGCCTCTCCCTATACAACCAAGCAGTCTGCTAATGCCTCTCCCTATACAACCAAGCATTCTGTTAATACTTCTCCCTATAAAACCAAGCATTCTGCTAATACCTCTCCCTATATAACCAAGCAGTCTGCTAATGCCTCTCCCTATACAACCAAGCATTCTGTTAATACTTCTCCCTATAAAACCAAGCATTCTGCTAATACCTCTCTCTATATAACCAAGCAGTCTGCTAATACCTCTCCCTATATAACCAAGCAGTCTGCTAATACCTCTCCCTATGCAACCAAGCATTCCGTTAATACTTCTCCCTATAAAACCAAGCATTCTGCTAATACCTCTCCCTATATAACCAAGCATTCTGCTAATACCTCACCCTATATAACCAAGCATTCTGCTAATACCTCGCCCTATATAACCAAGCAGTTTTCTAATACCTCTAGCCAATCCGACCAAATTTTGGAGCGTCATAAAAAACATGTATGACCCTTCGTGCCGCTCAGAACCTACCACAATTAAAACACATAATGAAGTTCTAAAATCTCCAATGGCAATAGCACATGCATTCAATTCAATTCAAACTACTTTGTAGGATGCGCCACAGCTCCTATAGCAAATCACCACAGTGAAGATCGTGGCACTTTTTCTATGGCAGATGAGTCACCACCGATATCACCTCTGGCCAAACACATTGCTGAATTTGAATTTGCTACTATATCAGATAGTGAAATAGCAGCGCATCTCCTCAATCAAAAAATGAAATTACATTGTGGGCTGGACCTACTTCCGTCAATGCTACTGAGGATGAGTGCGCCTGTTACTGGCGACCCATTGCCTGCTTAATCAATGCGTCCCTGTCCTCTGGTTATGTTCCCAAAGCCTGGAAAAAAGCCAGAGTTATCCCCATTCACAAAAATGGTGAACTTGGTGTCAAACTACAGGCCTATTTCACTGCTACCCATACTTTCTAAAATCCTGGAAAAATGTGCCCATGATCAACTGTGCGTGTATTATCAACGGTCTAATTAACTAACCTCGCTTCAATCTGGGTTTAGGTCAAATCACTCCACGTTAACTGCCCTCTTAAAGGTGAGCAGTGACATTCAGAGTGGTATGGAGAGTGGTGAACTCACAGGTGCAGTTTTCCTAGACTTTGCAAAGGCCTTTGATACGGTTGATCATGATCTTCTGCTAAACAAACTAAGTTGTTCCGGTATAAATGAGAGGTCGCTCTGTTGGTTTCGTTCATACTTGTCTGATAGATCTCAATATGTGTCCATTGCTGATACTGCCTCCCTCCCGCTGACAATCAAGTGTGGAGTGCCTCAAGGATCCGTTCTTGGGCCGCTGCTATTCTCGCTATTTATAAATGATCTACCCTCGGTGTGTGACCTGGCTCATGTGCATATGAATGCTGATTATACGTGCGGTACTCAGTACTGTACGAGTGTGAAGCAGTAGGTTCATGAATGGATGAACCTTGGATACTGGACACACAGCCACTGGTACTACGATACTGGATACCGGACACACAGCCACTGGTACTGGGATACTGGATACCGGACACACAGCCGGTACATGTATCCCATGTACTGAGATACTGGATACACAGCCACTGGTACTGAGATAGGGGATACTGGACACACAGCCACTAGTACTGAGATAGTGGATGATTAAGACCTATGATTAAGCGTGGAAACACGCGAAACGCGTAAGGTGGTCTTCCCGTCCTGGAGTTGCGATTAGCCAGGTGAGTATGTAGCAGTGGATGGATGCGAATAGAGATGCGTCAGTGAGCAGGTAAGGTTGTTACAGCAACTAAGCATTCTCTGCTGCTCTATTACATTGTCTTTCTACCCTTAACACCTCTGAATTTATTGCTCTTAAAGCACTTTCCTGAGATTAGGACTGTATCAAATATTCTCTATTCTGCTTTTCGTTTTTTATGCCCAAATGTCATTTGCCACATCTCTTTCTAGTGTACCTAAATTATTTGGCTTATCCCTCCAGGAACATCAAATATGTTGCAAATCAGCACCTATTGGACCATAGCTCCCCAAATTTCCCACCCAGTGATTTGGGTACGGGGGGGGGGGGGGGGGCAGCTTGGTAGATCTCTGAGTCTCAGAAACTGGAGAATGCGATCAGGACTGCACAATTGTGGTCCTGAATCCCACTGTCCTGAAAAGCAAGTGGTAGAGCTTGGTGGGACAACCCCCCCAACAATCGGGACTGTCCCATGCAGAACGAGAGTTGGTGGGAATGCTTCTGTGACCTTTGTTTGTTCTTCAGGATAGCCTTATGCCCATACCAGACTTTCTAGGATTTTCTTTACAGCTTCCACTAAAAGGCTATTCCAGGGCTCTACTACTCCAGCAATCCATAACTTTTTCCCTTCAGCTTTCCTCACACCACCAAAGTGTGCCTTGTTGGTGGTGATGTGTTTTTGAGAGGCAGGCAGGGATTTAATCATGTTTTGATGTGAGTTGTGGGTACATCTGGTTCCCGTCAGTGTTCCCCAGTGTAATCGTATTGTTTCCTAGACATGGGTTAATCCTCCCTCACAGCTGTTCAGTGGCCTGTGTCCTGCATGTTGCTCCCTATAAGTAGCTCACAGTGCTGCCTGTTATGTAACTTGTGTCTCTGCCTGTGTTGTTAATTCAGGACACACCTGCCCTATTTTTGGTAACCAGGCTGAGCTGTTGGTTACACACACTAACAAGATGGCTCTTTTTAGCTATGGCAGAAGAGGGCAACTAGTTGTGAAGATGGTGTGTTTTGAAGTCTGAGCCCACCCCTGATTTTGAAAATAGAGCTTGATCACGATTAAAAAAATAAATAAATATTTGTTGTTAACCCCTTAGTGACCAATTTGTGTAATTTTTCTCTTTCTCACTAACCACACATATTACATACTGTCTTTATCGCCAAAAAGGTCTTAAGATCACATTATTTTCATCATGTTATATAATATACTATGAAAAATATCATAAAATCTGATGAATGTATCAATTTGCTCTTGTTCGTCTAAGTATATAATCCCCTCTATGCTCCATACCTAGAACTACGTAAATTGTTGGCGCTATTATAGATAAATGTAACACTTTTTCTAACTTTTACCTGAAAAATCTTTTACACATCTACAATCGGTAAAAAAAAGACCCCAGCTAAATAGTTTGTAATATTTGTCCATACTTGTAATGTTATTTCAGTCACTAGAAATGTTTTCAGATAATATCAATCATGCCACATGATTGATCCTTTTGTTGGACAAGACTGTAGAGGAACACAATATACACTGGTATACAACAGATTTTGTCTGGAAAACCACATGCCATAAACGGGACGAACAGGGTGAAATAAGCCTCCCAGTCAGCTAATCACCCCAAGGTATTGTGATTTATGGATCCATTTTTCTTCAAACTAACTATGAAACTATATTGAAGGGTAATAATGTTCTATTCTTGGGAGCAGAGAGAGCGAGCTATGACTCTGAAATACGGTGTTGTAAACTGTATTACCACAGTGCCCAGACATTGTTACGTGTTGGCTAGCTTATCGTTTGCAGACTCATTTTACTCTCATTATTTGTTTGTATTAGGCTGGGTTTAGACTGCAGATGATCCATTATCCTCTTATAACATGTAATATTTACTGTTGCAACTGCCCAGATAATGCCAGGATAACCCTTAACTCCTCTGAATTTAATGCTCCTAAATCTCTTTCCTTAGATTACGACTGTATCAAATATTCTATATTCTGCTTTTTGGTTTTTATGCTATAACATTGCAATATTCACTGTTGCAACTGCCCAGATAATGCATGGATAACTGTAGCAGTACAAGTTTTGTGCTGCATTCTCCTGCTCAGAAAAGGACCAAAGGTAATAACTATAGAAGTTGACAATCTAAAAAAAAAAGGGTACT
Source organism: Pelodytes ibericus (assembly GCA_036172795.1). Lineage (NCBI taxonomy): Eukaryota > Metazoa > Chordata > Amphibia > Anura > Pelodytidae > Pelodytes > Pelodytes ibericus. The sequence continues at coordinate 16,534,900 of CM069858.1, read as the reverse complement.
CGTTAATGAATGGGATAGACAGGAGCAATTCTAAAGTGAATCTTCCTGAGTTGTCATAAAGGCTGCATTATGAAGCAGGCAGAGGAGTATGGGAAGTGTTTTCCTGTAATATCTGGAGGGCTGCAGGTTGCCTACCCCTGTCCTAGTGCAAAACAAGGTGAGAAGCTGCTGTTGAGTAACTACTTTACAACACTAAAGGTCTTGAGCGTTGGCCATTCTTCACATCTCTTGACATATCTGAGACATGATGTATGAAATTAAGTAATCTTTACCGATTAATACATATATGTATGATATATGATTACAAATATAATAGACAACAAGGTTTAGGCTTCTTCACCTTAACAAAGAACACATTTATCCATGCAGTGCAAAGCAAACTGCAAGTGTTACCATGAACGGTATTACCAAAACAGACTATGTTTTATGTAATAAGAGAGACTAGTGCTGGCACTGTGTTTTGCTGTCTTACGTGGGCTCTGGCTTCAGCTTCCCCCTATGATATCGCCCACTGCTGGTCACACGCATCTTCACGATGTAACAGTCTGTGAATCAGGCACTCAGTTGAAGGAAAAACATGGCACAGATAATGTGACAGTAGAAGGAGATGTGTGGGCATTCTTGAGAAAGGACAAGAACACGGCTAATAGACGGAACTTGCAACAGCACAACAGTGTAGAGTAAACATTTAGAGGAGATACAATAAATTATATAGCACTGGGAAATACTGAAGAAAAAACCATTGGATGTTTTTTAAGGTTAGATTTTGTGGGTTAGTACCTACCCCATCCATAAAGTCCCACGGTTATTATACAGGACACAGTAAAAACTCTTTGCATAGCTAAATTCATGATTTATTTATGTAGATATATAGGATATCTATAGTTTGTTTTTTTTTATGCCAAAACTCACACTGTCGCCTTTCGGGGAGGGAGGGAATTGGATTGAAGTGCATCCTGTCTCCATGTTGGATCAAGTCATTCCAACAAAGAGTCTTACTCAATGAACATTTCCCGACAGAGCAGTGTGAGCCCTACCATCAAAACAGCTATAGATACCCTATGTAATGCGTCACACGTTTATCTCTACATAAAAAGTAAATAAATGGATATATGTATGCAATTTACTTGTAAGGATTGTCCATTAATGTCATCAGTTTATGTAGGAAAATTACAAATTTTATCATAATTTTAATGTGATAAGTGGAGTGTTTATAAGACCTACCGATACAGGGTATTATATCACTCATTTGGCAAATATCTCCCCCCTAAGGGAGAACAGCAGCTGATACCCCTTGTGAGAGACACTGGGACCTCTTCTTCGGGTGTTTGCACAGACACATCTCTCTTCATCTTAAACCTGAAAGTTTATTCAGAAGGCAGTTTAAAAACCAATGATTGGTCCCCATCACACAGAATTCCAGAAGACAATTCTTTCACCTCTGAAGCAGCAGCAAATATTGGGTCCACTAAGGGAATGCTTTTATTGTAACTTCTTTTTCTGATATTAAGAGCATGTATAAGCAACCTAAACATAGCTTATACTGTGAATACAGAGATTGAAAAAAATCTATACTTTATATTAGAATTTCCAAAAAATTTAAATTCTCTAAATTCAAAGTATAAGCAATTTTTAAGTGATGAAGTACCCTGTATCAGATCTGTATATACCTGTAGATGTATTTACCCGAATCTAATACCCACCATTTTCAGCAAGTTATGTTAAAATGTGAGTGCGCATTAGAATCAATGGCGCATTAGATTCGCTTATGCTTTATGCTGCAACTTAAATACCAAAAATACTACATTTTTCTATTAACAAAAAGGAAAGCACAACGCAATAAAGACAAACTGTGCATGCCTACTACATTAAATGACCATATATTTATATAGCGCCAACAATTTATGTAACGCTTGTTGTATGGCTGTGTCATTCATAATAAAACAATGGTAAATTGCTAGCATAAACTAACTGTTATAAAAAAAAAAAATACTTATCGTACAAATGCGCATCACATTCGCTGGTGAAATTTTTTTGGGGCTTCATGGTGTCAAAATTGGAAGTGCGCATTAGAGTCACGTAAATACGGTATATAAGAAAAGTCTAAAAGGCACTGCTGATTACATGGTAATCAGGTAGGAACAATATACAGCTTCCTCTCCTTAGCAAGTCTGATGTAATGATGTAATTGACAATAAAGGTGGCGGCCTGGGCCATTTATCACTAATCTCTTGCCTTGTTTCTTCATCAGGAACAGTACAGACCCAGCTTTTCATTAGTGAAACAGATTGACACATTCGCCTTTGAAAAGGAAATGGCCAGGTTGGTGCCCGGGAGGGACACAATGAGAGCAAATGCATCTAACCAATGAATCTTAATGCATGTCATGCTTAGAGTTTCACCAATGACGTTAAACAAGAAAAAAAGCCTTTCTTACTCCCACAGAGAAATCATCATGACCATATTAATCCGCTACTTCAAACACACAGCAGACCCTGAGAACTGGATTTAATTTCCTTTTACATTTGGTAACTGTATGGTGCTATGAACAAAGGGTAGCTAGAAATGCTTTAATTATTGGGTGCTACTTACCGGATTTGCTCGATTATAAGACGACCCTGATTATAAGACGACCCCCAAACTTTGGATATTCCTTTAGGAAAAAAACTAAAAGCCTGAATAAAAGACTACCCTATAGGAAAAAAAGTTCAACTTGTATATATTCACATGTAAATTGCTTTTTTAATAAAAAATTATTATATAAAAAAAATGCATTTCTTGTTTTTATTTCCTTTTATGTGCCAATGCTGCCTCTCTCTTTCCCTTGCCCCCAGCTTTGTCTCTCTCTCCCCCTCGCTCCCCTTGTCTGTCTCTTTCTCCCTCTCTCCCCTTGTTTCTCTCTGTGCCCCCCTCCCTCCCCTTGTTATTCTCTGTGCCCCCCTCCCTCCCCTTGTCTTTCTCTTCCCCCCTCACTCCCCTTGTATTTCTCTCCCCCCCTCCCTCCCCTTGTCTGTCTCTTCCCCCCTCCCTCCCCTTGTCTCTGTCTCTTCCCCCTCCCTCCCCTTGTCTCTTCCCCCTCCCTCCCCTTGTTTTTCTCTGCCCCCTCCCCTTGTTACTCTCTGTGCCCCCCTCCCTCCCCTTGTTGCTCTGCCCCCCACTAGTTATTCTGTCCCCCCCCCCTTGTCCTTCTACCCCCTCCCTCCCCCTCACCTGTTTCTTGCTCCCTGGTGGCTAGTGGTCCGTCATAATAGACGGAAGTGTCGGGCAGCATGGAGGATGTCTGCACGTATCGTGCAGACATCCCCCAGCTGCCCGATTCTCCCTGGTGGCTAGCGGGGCAGCGGAGGATGTCTGCGCGATGAGCGGAGATCTCCCCTGCTGCCGCCCGGCACGACCGCCGGGACTTTTATGACGAAGCCGAAAGGACCCGGCTTCATCATAGAAGTCCCGGCGGTCGTGCCGGGCGGCAGCAGGGGGGATCTGTTCTCATTGCGCAGACATCCCCCGGCTGTTAGAGAGGGGGATCCAGGTCCCCTGCAGCTCTGCGTGGGACCTGGATCCCTGTCTTATAGTCTGACCTCAATTTGAAAAAAATTCTGAAAAAAACCTCGTCTTATAATCGAGCAAATACGGTACAACCATCCCTTGATAAACACACCCATGTTAGACTCCACCCTGCTGTATCCCAAGGCCCGGTGTTAGGATCTAGGTGTATATGTTTGAACAAGGTAAACAAACGTAGACCTTCCGTACACATCAGATTAATTTTTTTTTTTTTTTTATTGTTTTTGGTAAAATCCCTTAATTAAATGAGCTCATAGTTGCAGAGTACAAAAATAATCTATTTATATTGTCACAATGTGCTTATCACAATAGCACCTACAGCGATACATACTGCAATGTGTGAGTCAACAGCTTGTGAATCATTATATTTATCAAAGGCTTTCCTAACCGACTTTCAAAGGACAGAGTAAAGCATCAGTTTATAGACAACAAGAATCTGTGCTTTACTGGTTGAGCATTACAGGAGTTTAGAGCAACTAAAATGATAAAGGTTTCCAGCTACTCAGAATTCCTGAATTTGGGTTCAAATGGGGTGTTCGGGTTGTTCGGAAACTGAAGCATTTGGATAAGGACAATTTCGTTATGAAAACCACAGATTTTCGTCTTACCCAACACTCTCTGATCACCCCAAACATGCAGCAAATTCTCCCATTTCAATTTTCCAAATTTTAGTTGTAGAATTGAGTGTAGAAGAATTATATTAAAAATATTTTATATATATTAATGTGCATATACAATGATAATATATAAATTTGATGGATGCCATTGATGAGTTGAGTTGAGATGAACATTCCATCTCGCTACTTAGCTATATATTGTGCAGGGACAAATCTGGCGCGTTTCTGCTGCTAGAAGAGCTTTGCTGTCCATGCATACTGCATAATAACTCTCACTTTTTAAACAATGCATTATGCAGGTATAACTCTGCAGGATAAACTCCATGTTTGTCCCTGCACAATGTATAGCTAAGTCAGTGACATAAAATGCTCATCTCTACTCACTTGTCCTATAATCAGTGCCTAAATTTGCAGGCACCTCCTGCGCCTCTTTTGTGTGGACATGCCCCCATTGTGGAGTGCCATTAAGTTCACCCACAACAAAATCCCCCACACTCCCACAACAGGCACAGGTGAAGTATTGTCACTGCACTTACTCTGTATGTGAGGGGAGGAGTTGCGAGCACACCCTATGGCAATGCCAACCGGCTGTCACTTGGGGCAGTGTGCCCCTCTACACATTTTACATCTCTGCTTATAATAAGCCCATTTCTATTGCCATTCTCTCTTACGTGCCAATCAGAGAGAGTGTTTTCCATTTAGACATAGGCAGACATTTGTGGTCTGTAATGCTGGTTACGATTCCATTTTCTTCAGCAAACGTCAATTTACTATTTGACTTCTCCCCACCTCCCCATGTTCTACATAAACTCCTGTTTTTGTGCAGACCACCGTGTAGAAATACTAGATAAAACTCACTTCCTATGTTGCGAATAATGATTTATATTACGTCACAGCATTGATATATCTAGTTATATTTTGGACCGTTTCCGATTTCTGCAGGGTGCTTTCAGACTCAGTCGCATAGTTTCTGCCTCTATATAAAGACTGGGGGATTTTGAGAGGTTAGACACATAACTAGCACATTCTGTTGCCGTAGCAATCACACCGTCACATGATACGCACATTGGCTATATCCGAACGTTGAAAAACAAGCACTAGAAGCAAAACTGTCATATGCTAGGGATATGACAAGAACCTTATTGAAGAAAGTGAATTGTACATTCACGTCTTACTGAGCCAGAGCCTATGATTTTAAACGAAGAGATGTTTCATTGACTGATTAAATAGACATTGTATATCTTTTCACATTACATACTATGCCATTTCCTGCTGGATATAAATCCTATTTTGTGTCCGGTTCATCAAGGCTGAAGAGCTAAATTAAATCCGTTAAATAAGGGTGTTAATTCAGCTACATCCTAGAATTGTTCACCATCGTCTTGACACCTTCAGATATCTCTGTCTACTTTTATTACAAAAGGGTCCTTGTACTAATTATGAGTACAAATGAGTAGGCCAAATTCATGTGGTCATATTTTTGTATCCCAAAATTGGGCAAGTGGTTTCTTGACACTGACTTTTCCATTTCTACCCCTTCCCCTGGTTTTACTGTGAGGGCAGTTATGATATGGAATTTATGGCCAGATGCCAGATGTTGGCATAGGATTCGTACATGCAAACAATAGGCTGCATGTCTAATGTTAAACATCTAAAGAAACTGCAAATTTTTAAATTTTTTAGAGCATTGCTCAGAATGATGCCTATGAGTAAGCGCTGAGCTTAGCAAGAAACACATAAGGCTGTTTTTCTGACCTGCACTGTGTTCCTGGTTGCTCCGGATGGTGAATAGATCAATATTTGCAAACAAGCAGTTTATGCTGCCTTATTTTGGAATTCATGCAAATGCACGGAGGAACCTGATGAAAATATTCCTACTCTAGCCCTACCTCTGCTTTTGCATACTTGCAAGATGATCAGTGTATACAGTAATGTGCAAATGCTGTAAAGTTAGAATGCTTTTAAAAAATCAACATGCTAACAGTTAAAACAATGAGTGGACAGAAGAGAAATGTAAATCAAATTAATATTTGGTGTGACCATCCTTTGCATTCAAAACCGCATCAGTTCTCTTAGGTATACCGTACTTGCACACAGCTTTTAAAAAGGAACTTGGCAGGTAGGTTATTCCAAACAGGTAGGTTATGTCATACAGAGGTGACTCCACGGACACATTTAAATAATATTGACTCCTAATTTAGCCATTCGTTTGCAGTTTTGCTAACACACCCCATTTTCAATATTTTTTTTATTCTCTACTGTTACAGTATAAGAAATGTTTAGGGGATACAGTTGAGTTGAGGTTCAGACTTGAAACTTTTATTTTTTTAAAGTTGAGCTGTCCAAAAAAAAAAAAAAATCCTGTGCTAAGTGAAAGATAAAATAGAGTGGAGACATTCTAAATAGAAATTTAATTTATTGAAAAATTACATATACAGCACCTTATTGATTAGAATACCATGTTCCAAATCATTGTTTTGGAAAACAGTTAAAACTTTAAATTACATAGACATATCATACTATACGGTCTACTCAATAAAGAGAGAACAGCAGGGGACTGAGACGGGAATTCCTGATTTTACTCCAATGTAGCTCTCTCATGCGGCAGAATGGGACACATTTTCCAACTATGCTACTTTGGCCTTAAGTTTGAATCTTTTTGTACTATTATTTTTTTTTAATTGCTACAATGGGTTTAAAGAATTTGGGAACTAGGGCAAAGCTTACATAATTATTTCTGGTACATTTTGTCAGCCTTAAAAAAAAAAGAGGTCAGTTAGAAGCTTCTAAAGAAAAAACAAACCTGTATATTCCCTTCTAACGGTAAAATGAATGTCATTACAAGCTATTTAGCTAGATCATTACAAAACAGTTTAGTTCCACTTGCTAAAATCATCCTTTCTGTAGCACTGCTCCGGTAGTTTGCTTTTTAATTTGATTAACTGACTGTAAAGGGGATTGGGCACAGCATGTCCTGTCCAGTGCAAATTAGGATCGCCTTGAAACACACTGTTCTAGCATCACTAGATAGATATACAAGTGTAAATCCTGCAGTAATACAAAGTCATCAGTTTGTCTCCCTCTGAAAAACGAACTCTTTATTCTTTCTGGTTATTATGTTTGATCAATGTTATAAGTTATGTAAACAGCATTTATGAATATCATTTAGAGGCAGGGGAAATGTTGTTTTCATATAGCAATTTTCTCACCAAGAGGACTCCATGTGCTTTAACAAATACTCTTAAACTTCACCTACTATGGATGTTATATATTCCTTATCTCATCTCTCTATTTGGCTAGCAACAAAATAGTTTTGTTGTTATGTTAAAATTAATCTTGCCTAGGGGTGTGTCCTGCAGCCGATGTAGACGGTCGCATCTGATCAGTGCTCCCGACTAGAAGGTCTAATTGCCTCACACAGCGCTTTTATTTCTTGACCCGGACATGGCAAAACCTAAAAAAGTTCTTCTCCACCTAAGGAGACCATAAAAACCGGCAAAAGACCTGCAGCGCCAAACTTGAGAATGTTTTTGGTGAGGATGACCGCCCAAGAAACAAACACAAAATGGCGCCTCCTGAACACAAAGACCTATTGTCTTTGCATTCCGATTGCTTGGAGGAGGATGACCCACAATTCACCCCCTTACCAGGCTACAGACGGCCCCACGAAGGCCAACTTTACTGCCCTTGTCAACCAAGTGAAAACCGATCTATTGTCAGCGGTAGAACTCATAAGAACCGCCATCAAAGAAGAGCTGCGGGACATTAGATCGGACCTGAAAACCAAGGTCATCGGCTTGAGGGAGTAGAGCAGACCAACAACTCCTCCGAGAAGCCATGACTAAACTAGAAGCGCAGTTACAGGAACAGTGGAGAGCCTCTACCCTCCAGGCACAACACGTAGTCGACCTTGATAATAGAGGCCGCAGCTGAAACTTAAGAATCCAAGGCATCCCAGAGTCGGATGGACCCAAAGATCTGCATTCAATTGTCACAGGCCTGTTCCACTCTGCTGATATGATAAAATCAGCAGAAGGTAGAGGCACTGCGAATACGGCTAAGTGGCTACATAGGTGGCTACATATCTCCTCATCTGAAATGTTAATGAATCCAGGAGACACACCGTAATATATAATTTCTATTTCAGTGCAAACCCCTGCGGGATCCCCTTTTACTTCCCACCTTCCTTCTTGTTTATTCTTTTTTAAGTCTGACACTCTACTTTCATGGGCCTGAATGCTGGGTTCACTGTGGAGAAGACACTCGTACACGTTAACTATATATTCCTTTGGAGAGAATTTTGGATCATTAGTAATAACTCTCCATGCTCCGTGTGTCCACATGGTGTAGGTGGTGGTAATGTTGCCCCAGGTTCCATGAGCATTAGTCATGCGGTTGCTCCTCTGCCATACTGTATAGATAATTTTCAGTGTTCACGAACAATTCTTGATATTCCTTATGTTTTATATTTTGTGGTTTTTTGTAACTTTTTATGTATGTTGTAATATTTTTTCATTAAATAAAGTATTTAAAGGACGTTCTTGGAGACATCGTCTTCTGACTGGCACTGTGTATTTTAAATACACTGACAAAATGGCATTCAATATAACATATTGAACATGCCATTATGCTTTGACCTCTTTAAATGGTCATTAGGCACTCGGCATGATGCTAAGTGTTATCTTCTCGATCAGAAGACTCATCATTGACTTCAGTGCTTTTTATAGTAACTGCACTGAGTAACACATGTTCAGGATAGCTCATACTCTCTCTGGATCAATACGAATGCAATTTGTCATATAGGCAATGATCTCTACAAGACTCACAGCTGACACCAGTCCATAGCAAAAGCACATACATTAGTAGTAAAAATCCTAAGGTGTATTAAGGTTATTTATTAGCATGTGAAATGCGTCAAGCCTTTAGTCTGTTTTTCCGGTGCCTAATTGCAAATCTTGCATAAGCAAAAGGCTTAACGTGAGTTAGCAGGCAGCATACGTGGATAGGGTTTGCAGGCGAAGACACCCATACAGCTGCCGCAAGCACATTCTTTCTATATCAGTGTATGCTATTCTACAGGACAGGTTGTAGTATATTGTTATTACTTTAAAGTGGTGATAGGAACGTATGAGATTTTTTTTTTAGCAATGGAGATACAATTCCAAATGCAGCAGTACTTGATATCTATGATATCCATACTTTGTAGCTTTCTATGAAAAATAAGTAAAACAATGGAGGTCACTTCACAGGCCAAGAAACCCAGAGAGTTCTCAGCTAAGGAACGATACATCCAGAATCATTGCTGTTTTTTTGGTCTGTAGAGGTTTCCATCTTGAAATAGTTGTGTTGACCTTTAGTAGAAGGTTATATAGCAAAATGGTTGCACTTGATGGGCAGGACAGTAGTGCCAGCAGTAGGCACTATCATGGCATGCGCTCCTTTTATACATTCCATCTGTGTTTCTAGATATTTGCTTGATTTCATTGTTATTCTTATTCGTACAATACCCTGTAAACACTATATGGGTTCCTTGAACTAGCATCCAGAGATATGCCATTCCAAATATCCATCAGACACATGCGGCTGAAGAACACTTATATGTGGCCAATAAAGAACATTGTGATCAGTGAGGGTATTCACGATGATCAAGATCACAACTCCAATACGTGTTCCTTTCTCAACAGTGCCTCCACTCCCAAAAAATGGCAAGTACAACAAATAAATATATAAAGATAACTAGTTATTGATTGTTATTTTAATTAGATTCAGCACTGCACTTATTCTTACACACTAAACCTGCACGAAAAATATTTTTCTCAAAATAATGTTGAAGACGGCATATTTTTAACGAGACAGAGCTGTTTCTAGCAAAGAATGCTCTATTTGTTATGGTAACACTTTCAAGAGTTATTAATTCTACTGATCGCTGTGCAGATCCCAGTAGTGTCTCACTCTTCAGTATGGCCTTTTAAGGCCAAAAGGTGATTATATAAATTTTCAATTGACTCTCTTAAGAATACAATTACTATGCTGTAATAAGCTACAGTAAACATGCCCTGCAAGTGCTACAATTATAACATTATTCTCCAGCTGATAGAGAAAAAAAGAAATTCTTCTCTCAATCATTGTCTCAAAGCCAAGACAGATTTGTGTCATTTTGGGCAATGTGCCCGGTCTTATTAGTTTCTTTTATGATAAATAAATTCAATCTACGTTTCTCTTTGAAATGTGTTATTAAACGAGAACTTGTACTATGCTCCTTACTTAGTCCAACTTGGGAGACACATTTAAAATCCAAGACCATGTAATAGCCAATTATGTAGAGGCTCCTATTAGACACTCAGCATTGTGTTGGCATAATCTATTCTAATTTCTTTATTTGTTCCTGAAATTATTCTGTTTCAAACTTCGTGTGATAATCTGGCTAAGGTTGGGTAACGGAGTGCAGTGTATTTTGAGCAAGTTATGTAAGGACAAAAACACTAGAGGTTGGTTTTCAGAACATATTCATAGTCTGAGCAATATAATTTTCATGATCTTACTTGAGTTAGTGGGCGGCCATAACCCATTTTTTGCATTATTAAGCTGAGTGTTCATTGGTCTTCATTGCATAACGATTTACAGGCCTTGCTCCAGAGAGCAAGCAAAAAGACAGGTACAAATTTTAGACCAAAATGTCTGAAGTAGGAAAAATAGGAGCTTTGGAGAATTCTGACTATATAAAAGGAACTATACATCAAAGTCTTTGGTGCAAGTACAACTTGCACCAAAGTTAAAATGGTGACTAGACTGTCCCTTTAACATATAGGCGTGGTGTATTATTTTTGTAAAATATCTGTGCTTTTAGCCCCTTAGTGACAGAGTTCTATGCTGCATTTGATGAGCCTTGAAGACCAGAATTCCATTATTTTTGTCATACATTTGCTTAACTGTGATTTCATTCTTCGTATTCAGTACACCCACACAAATGATCTATAATTTTTTAAAGGACAAATGGGGCTTTCTTTTGATACTGTTATTTTCCTCATATGATATAATTTACTATTTACAAAAATATAAAATGTAATGAAAATATGCCAAAAAAGCTTTTTTTTACCCAATTTCAAACTGTAAAAAAGAACCAGTCTATATAGTTTCTAATATTTGTCCTGAGTTTAGAAATACCAATGTTTCCATGTTTTTCTGTTTTTTTTTTCAAGTAATAGGGCAATAACCCATAATAGTGTTTTTTTGTTTCCTAACCATTTTCTCCAACATTGACCTTTTGATCCCAACCTTAACCCTAAATGTAACCCTAACCCTAAATATACCCTCACCCATTAATCTAACCCTCGTGCTAACCATCATTTTAACCCTAACCTTCCTTTAACCCTAGCCCTAATTGTAACCCTAGCCCTAGATTTAGGGTTAGTAGATCTAGGGTTAGCTTTTTCCTTTTATTTATTTATTTTTCTAACTGTAATGTTGCTGACTGCCTCTAGGGGCAGTCAAGCAACAGTTTCAGAGCGATGGAAGAGATTTTTTTTTGATCACTTCCGTCGCTCTGCTGGTCACGCCATATTGGAGGAGCATGCTCCTCTTCAATATGTCACCCGCGATCCCCTGGGGGATCGTGGTGCCGTGGTGGGGCAGAGAAGGGTGTTGCATGATGCCTTCGATCAAGGCATTATTGCAACACCTTTAACACATAGGGAGTGAAAACTGATCACTGCCTTTGTGAGTTTCAATGCATACAATCACATTCGCGGTGATCGTATGTGGGGGGGGGGGGGGGGTCGGATCTTAAGCAGCCTCTGATAATAGCTGCCAGGATGTAGCATTGTCCTACGGAGCGCAACCCGGCATTTAAACTCAGGACGTATATATACGTCCTCTTGGTCCTCAAGGGCCATGCTTTTCAGGAGGTGTGTATACGTCCATGTGGATTAAGGGGTTAAGGCCAACGTCAACCAGTTGGAAAGATTCTCCAATTCAGCTGCACTTTGCTATTTCGACTTTAATTTTGCAAATCCCCTTATCAATTCCGTGCAGTTTCCTCTGTTCTCTGAATAAAGCCTTAGGTTGTTGACATGAAGATGTATAAGATGTCGAGGGAAAAAACATCAGAATCATTTAACCCAACCCAGAGATAGAACCAACACTTCTTGTTGCTCATTACTTTCATTGAATGATAAAAAGATTAATTCAGTGCTTTCACTGCTAGAAATCCGCTGCCCTTTTCTCTTTATTTCACTTCCTATTTGCAGTATCCGCTGCATTTAATGTGTAAGGATCAAACTGTGAGGCTATCCAATCAGTCAGTTTGGAGTACTCTAAATAGAGAACCAGAAATGTCATTCCCCTTTCTCTAAGTACGTACGTTACAGAAGGATGTAAAACCATCAGGTGGAAATTGGCCGAATGCTGTGCTCTCTCATCTTATTACAGTCCCTGACGCAGTGCAGGAAAAACTCCCAGCTGTGACCGGTTGGCAAATTGAATATTAGACTGCAGAAGTAAATATTTTAGGTGCCTTCTACCTGCTGCAGCCCCCAGGTTATCTTATTATACAATTATATAAATTGCTGCCTGTCAAATGTACTGGACCAGTAATGATAAATAGAAACAAACAAAAAATAATATAGTTATTTTAATTAGTGCTATAAACACATTCATTCCATTTGATGGGGTTTAAAGAATCTGCATATAACCATTCAAAATGAGTATATGTTGTGCAGATAATAAATATGTTTATGTAGCATTTAGCTTCTTTGATCCTTGTTGTAGGACTACATACTTGCATTTACTTCATTCTTGTGTGTCTCCATAAGGTCTTAGAGTTAGTATTTTAAGCTTTTTTCTAGAACTTATGTGGAGAGCTTCCGGACGACAAATGCGTAGGGGAGACACGAATGCATGTATGGAGCCTCCTTGTGCCAACTCTTCCCAAAGCCATCCCAAGTCCTTTTTGTACAAACAATATTTACTCTCCGACTTCCCCAAGTCTTTTTCTCTTCTACCTCGTGTAGTTCTTTTGCCCACCTAAAATAGCACTTAGAGATAGGTGTATTAAACCTGTGGTCCACTGATGCATTTCACATGAAGAAGATGCTTAATCTTATAAATGCATAGGAGAACCTTGTGGGAGTCTATGGTGATCTTTGCTACTAAAGGAACTGCCTAGTTTCTAAGCTGTCAGAGAGCAAGAGAAGAACCTTCATTGCACTGGCAACCACGGCCTACTTCACTAGAGCTGTTGAATAATGTGAATTTAATGCCAAAACTACTGCAAATCATGGCTGGGCCAACACTACAGCAAAGCAAGACTGGGCCAACACTCCATTTCTTACCAACAACCTCAGTTTAAAGAGGTAGTAATGGAAACTAATTATTTTTTTCTTAAAAAGGCTACTATTTGGGGAGTAACATGGTGTTTCCATTATCTTTCTCCCTTTTGCCAATGCATTAAACATTTAGTGCTTTGACTTGAAAGAATTAATTTGACAGATCGGACAGCTGTGCTGTGTGAAGAGAGTCTGTTCGACAAGTGTTGCTTTCACAGTGAACTCTGACTGTATCACAATCCACAGATTCAGCTGAAGGTGTAGTTGCTAATAAATAGCATTTTTATTGTTCAATCTTAACAGTGTTACGCTATATCCTTTGTGTGCTTCTTCCAACATATCCACCTTAGTCTCTGTATAGACATTCAGTGGTACTTTTTTTCTCTCTACATCTTGTGGTGTCGGTTTTCTACTATTAGATTTCAGTGAGTGTGGCTTTGTTGTTATATATGGAATATAGTGTTTACTTTCAGGCGGGTGAATTTTTTTTTTTATTTCATTTTATATCTATATGTACAGCCTGTTTTTAATGAAACTACAGGTGAAAGGAGGACGGGCGCTGGTTTTTATTTTCATGGCCTGGGAAAACAAAGCTTGCAGCTGAGAGCAGGGTTTATTCTTTTTTTCTATATTACGTTTGAGGGGAAAAACTATGCATTGATCTCAAGTGTATACACTAATCAGCCATAACATTATGACCAGTGACAGGTGGCATGCCAGTGGCGGCAGTGTGATGCTTTGGGCACTGTTCTACTGTGAAAACCGTGGGTCATGCCATTCATGTTTATGTTACTTTGACACGTACCACCTACCTAAGCATTGTGAGGTAGACCATGTACATCCTTTCATGGAAACGGTATTCCCTGATGGTATTAGCCTCTTTAAGCCCTGCTGCAAAACAAAAATGGTTCAGGAATGGTTTGAGTAACACAGCAATGAGTTCAAGGTGTTGACTTGGCCTCCAAATTCCCCAGATCTCAATCCAATCGAGCATCTGGGGGATGTGCTGGACAAACAAGTCCGATCCATGGAGGCCCCACCTCCCAACTTACAGGACTTAAAGGATCTGCTGCTAATGTCTTGGTCCCAGATACCAAAACACACCTTCAGAGGTCTAATGGAGTCCATACCTCGACGGATCATGGCCATTTTGGCATCAAAAGGAGAGCTACACAATATTAGGCAGGTTGTCATTATGTGGACATTCACAGACTTTACCACAGACAACAGTGTCCTTTTACAGATACGGTTCCCATCTCAGAGACGGACAAACAGAGCAAAGTCAATTGGATGGCTCTGTACCATGGAGAACTTTGCCAGTGTGGCCAGAATATCAAGTCTTGTTTAGCTGGTGAAGAACCAAAGAGACTCCTTTTGGCTTGCTATCCTCTTCCTATACTTGTATGCTGTACATTTAATTAAATAGTGGTTAATTTGTAGCTTGAAAATATTTTGTTTTTCTACTTCTATGATTGTCATTTGTCTTTCTCTGACACTATATGCCCCCAAAAGGCCAGGTTTCATTGAATGGAAATAGACTAATTGATGACCTTGATTATGCCTCGTTTTAAAAATCCATTTCATAGCTGATGTTTCCTGTTTTGGCCTGCTTGGCAATTATAGCTAAATTATTTCTTCACATGTTGCACAGTCCTCTATAACCCTACAAGTACAACTGTGAAGACAAAACTTGTTTTAGAAGATGTAACAGTGACCTCTTCTGGTCTTCCCAGCTGATGTCAAAGTAGGTCAAATAATGCATGGTAACAGTTGCAAATGAGCTCCACAATCTCCAGAAGACATAAACATGGTAAAAGCAATGTAATATATATAAAAAAATAAATTCAGCATCTCTAGCACTGTGACAAACGTGCACACACGTACGTAACCATACAATTAAATGTTAGAAGTTCTGTTGGGCGAAACGTGTTGCGTCTGTGAGCTGTACCAGCATCTAACTTTTTACTAATTATAATTTTTTTATGTTTTTCTGCTGCAAATTTTGTTGATTCTTTTATATCCGGAAGGAATCTGCACATGCAGACAGACGCACCGGTCTTATGTGTAAAATATCACTTTTTCTATTAAAATATTGCTTTTCATTTATTCTTACCAGTGTTTCTTATTTTTGTTTTTCCTTGGAGAAGGTTTACACTCATTTGTAGCAACGATTTTACACTCATGGGGGCATGTACTAAAGAGAAGTGAATATATTTTAAAGGACAACTGTAACAAAAAAATGAAGTTCGGTTTAACTGAAAGATGGCATCAAGCGTAGGCATTTTATATAGAAATGTTACTCCATATAGCTCTACCAGGAGGCAGACATTTTGTTTAGCATCTTGGGTCAGATCTTTGTTCATTTGAACCAAGGTGAGTGAAGATCTGACCCAAGATTCTAAACAACATGTCTTCCCCCTGAGTGAACTATATGGAGTAAAGAAGGCTCAATAAGGCACTTAATTTGTTTTATCACGAAAGAATTTCTTTATAAATCATCTACACTTGACATAATCTTTTAATTAAACACAAGTATTTTTTTTGCTAAGGTGGTCCTTTAAGGGCAAAACTATTTTTACTCTCTGGTCCTTTTGCAATATACTAAGCGTTTATTAAACACTCGAATACTAAATATGAGCAAACTGTGAATAAATACAGGCGTATTTGGAAATATTTTTTCTGCCTTTTTTTTTTAGCTACTTTTTTTTGTGTCTATTTTTTATACTTGCTAAAAGCTGGTGTTTTATTTTCACACCCAGATTATCATTCATTTTTTCACAAAATATTTGTGAAAATCTTTAGAGGAATATAATCACAATATTACCACAAACGGAAAAATGCACACTAAATAAAAATGGAGGGACAGAAACAAAATTGGTAAATGTTACATATATTCGCCAGTTGCTCTTAACTCTTGTTTTATCTATTTTGTTCCCACTGCACTTGTTTATTA
Source organism: Pelodytes ibericus (assembly GCA_036172795.1). NCBI lineage: Eukaryota > Metazoa > Chordata > Amphibia > Anura > Pelodytidae > Pelodytes > Pelodytes ibericus. Next base: position 16,518,443 of record CM069858.1, on the reverse strand, counting down.
CATGACCCCTATATATGTTCTCCATGTACTAGTGACATCTCTCTGTACAGAAATTGGTGTTTATGCCACGTGTACTTTTATTATCTTTGCTTTTATGGTTTTATGTATTCTGTAAAAAGTGGTCTGAACAGTCATTTCACTGACTTAACTATACATTGTGCAGGGACAAACCTAGTTTGGATGAGCTCAAACCTACAGAAGGAGTTCAGCTGACCATAGATAATTCCCATCTTTAAAAACCTCTCACTTTATTAGCAATGCATTATACAGGGCCAACTATGGTCTTCTGGAAGGAGGAACTCACCTAGAACATCCAGAATTCCTACTAGCCATGTTGCCCATAATCGTTCTAGGAATGTATCATACATGAAGTGACCAACACAATGAAAGAGACCCTATTCTAGAGGAGGAACAATTCAATCTGACAAAGGGTTTCCCATTGGAAATCCACGTGGGAATCACAGCATTTTATTCATAGAAGGTCAATCCTATGGAATAAATTCGAGTCAAGGAGGGAGCCAGACGTCATGAATGGCAATGAATGAATTCTAAAAGGGAAAATACTATCTTTTCTCAGCTGTGGCTCTCTGCGTGTTCCCGTTGTCATGGAATAATTACTCATGTATTTTTAGCTTACACGTAACAACCACAAATATGGAACATTTTGTCTATAGAATTCCAGCAGTCACACCCTCGGATTGCCTAATAACTCCTACGAAGAATGTCATTATTATACTTGTTGTTGTCTTTGTTACAACTGAAAGCAAGCAGATGCCGGTAGTCATTTTGTACGTATTTCGTATTAAAAAAAAAAGAGAGGACAGTGCTTTTCAGGATGTTATAAAAGAATATCATTAAACCAAATAAGCAAGATTAACCATTGGCATCTAGAGGCTGGGGGAAGGGGGACTACAAGAGACAAATATCCCCCCCGGAAAGTATCTCCTGATGACTTGATGTGATAGGATGATGCGCACCAGCCATAAGTCTCCCATACTATTGATTGAGCACCATAGGAAAAGACGTATACTGCAGAAATAAATAAAACCACTACAGTGTTATGAGCAAATTTATATATGTTTATTAAAAATAATATAGATACATGAATATCTGCCTCCAACCTACAATGAACAAAATTATGAATGCAACATTTTTGTTTTTGCCACCATTTTTCATGAGCTGAACTCAAAGATCTAAGACTTTTTCTATGTACACAAAAGGCCAATTTCTCTCAAATATTGTTCACAAATCTGTCTAAGTCTGTGTTAGTGAGCACTTCTCCTTTGCTGAGATAATCCCTCCACCTCACAGGTGTGGCATAGCAAGATGCTGATTAGACAGCATGATTGTTGCAAAGGCGTGCCTTAGGCTGGCCACAGTAAAAGGCCACTCTAAAACTCTCACTTTGAGTGGCCTCACTCTGACACAGAAAATGTAGCTGACGCTCAAAGCTCACTTCATGATCGGCAGCCAGGAACACACAGATGTCGGATGGTGCTGTGGTCATTAAGTACAGGGAAAGGGGTTAAGAAAGTTTTTGCTGGCCCTCTACATCAAAATAATAACGTGTTTCCCCCCCCCAAAATAAAATGGGAGACATGGAGTGTCCGTTCCAATCTAAGATTTAGTCACAATTTAAAATGTTTTTATAACAATGTTTATCATTTCATCGTTTTGATTTCCAAATGTTACAAGATAGTTTTACGACATAAGCCACAGTCAATCTGCGAAACGCATGAGACTGGACCTCTCTCGGCTTAGTTTTTACTGTGATTCAATAAAGGATATATTTTCTTTATATCCATCTCCGTATTACTGAATACATTTTTGGGTGAAACATGTGCATACGCCGAATGTAACAGCACTCCGTTGAAACTTTCAGGGTCACCAGAGGTGATACAGCCTTTGTTTTCCATTTTTACAATAAACCTATTCTCCACCAGTTGTACATTGTGGATGCCCAAATACACCAGGTGTATTGCACATGCAGCTATGTTTTTAACTTAGGGTTGATTTGTTACAAGTTTCTGCTATTGATTTTTTAACTTCTGTTTAAACTTCCACTAAAGGTTTTACTGATCCTCCCACTCACCCCTTCAGTATTTGCTAAAACCTGGAGTGTGGACAGGTTTTAAATAATTGTGCTTGCAATGTGTGCATGAAGCCTGTACTTATTGTACACAGTCGGGCTTATTCGCCATGTGTACAGCAGTACATCTGAAATCCTTCTGATATAGACAGTGGGTGGAGTTAAAGTAAGAGTATTTTAGATTAAAAGCTAGAATTTAGGAAGCCAGTAGTTTTAAAACAATATAATTTATAGTCTAACTGAGCATTTACCAACAAATGGTATCATGTTAACCCTACTTCTTTCCTATTTTTCCACGGCTAACACAGTACTGCTCTTTTGACTAGCTAGAGGTGCTAAAATGAATCTTGTTTTTTAAGCACATCCTGGGAGGATGTTTAGAGTGATGGCACTGGGGGCTCACCGTAGACAATTAATGGGACTGTCTGACGCCCAAAATGCATCTTCCAAATATTAATGAATATTAATGTTGCTTTCAAAGTACTTTAAAATACATGTTTTACATTTTTCATTATTTAAAATATAAAATACTTACAGCTAGATACAGACTGGCAAGTCTGGGTGTTAGATTTGCTAGTCTGGGGGACAGATTGACAAATCTGGGGGACAGATTGGCAAGTCTGGGGGACAGATCGACGAGTCTGGGGGACAGATTGGCAAGTCTGGGGGACAGATTGGCAAGTCTGGGGGACAGATCGACAAGTCTGGGGGACAGATCGACAAGTCTGGGGGACAGATCGGCAAGTCTGGGGGACAGATCGACAAGTCTGGGGGACAGATCGACAAGTCTGGGGGTCAGATTTGCAAGTCTGGGGGACAGATCGACAAGTCTGGGGGACAGATCGACAAGTCTGGGGGACAGATCGACAAGTCTGGGGCAGTGGTGTATCTTGATTTTGTGCTGCCCTAGGCAGACAAAATCCGGGCACCCCCCTACCCAAGCTGCACACCCACGTTACACACCTAAGACATGCCCCATCATTCAGACTCACATCAAGCTCACACTCCCATCACACTCAGTCACACACTCCTACTCCCATCACACTCAGTCACACACTCCTACTCCCATCACACTCAGTCACACACTCCTACTCCCATCACACTCAGTCACACACTCCTACTCCCATCACGCACACACTGTCTCCTATCACACACACTCTGACTCCCATCACACATACTCTGACTCCCATCACACTCAGTCACACACAATGTCTCCCATCACACACACTCTGACTCCCATCACACTCAGTCACACACAATGTCTCCCATCACACACACTCTGACTTCCATCACACTCAGTCACACACAGTCTCCCATCACACACACTCTGACTCCCATCACACTCAGTCACACACAGTCTCCCATCACACACACTCTGACTCCCATCACACTCAGTCACACACACTGTCTCCCATCACACACACTCTGACTCCCATCACACTCAGTCACACACACTGTCTCCCTTCACACACACTCTGACTCCCATCACACTCAGTCACACACACACACACACACTCTGACTCCCATCACACTCAGTCACACACACACTCTGACTCCCATCACACTCAGTCACACACACACACACTCTGACTCCCATCACACTCAGTCACACACACACACACACACACACAGTCTCCCATCACACACACTCTGACTCCCATCACACTCAGTCACACACACACACACACTCTGACTCCCATCACACTCAGTCACACACACACACACACACACACACACACTCTGACTCCCATCACACTCAGTCACACACACACACACACACACACACACACACACACACACAGTCTCCCATCACACACACTCTGACTCCCATCACACTCAGTCACACACACACACACACACACACACACTCTGACTCCCATCACACTCAGTCACACACACACACACACACACACACACACTCTGACTCCCATCACACTCAGTCACACACACACACACACACACACACACACACACACACTCTCCCATCAGCACTTACCTTTCCCTGGCAGGCAGGCAGCATGGTCCTTCCAAAATAGCATTTTCGTCCATCCGTCCGAAAAACGAATAACGAAAATGCTAAACTAACGAAAGCCGAATGAACGAATGGTTAATAAACGAAAATCATTCGTCCATTCGTGCTATTGTCATTCTATAAACCAAAATAGAGTCGGTTTATAGAATACCAATAGCATTACATACATTCCATAAACCGACATAATGAACGACTTTCGGTTTATGGAATGCATGTAATGCTATTGGCTTTCTATAAACCGAAATAGAGTCCCCATTCATACGAATAGGTCAATTGACCTATTCGTATGAATGGGGACTCTAGTTCGGTTTATAGAAGGCCAATAGTATTACATGTATTCCATAAGCCGAAAGTCTATAGACCAAACGACTTTTGTTAGTGGCTGGATTACAATGACTACCTGACGTAATTTGTTGTTAATATCCTGGCACATACTGTCCTGCGGCTTTCTCCAATAGCTTACGATATATTAATGATAAGCCATAATATGTCACAGGGAAAATCCATGCCTTGCAGCATCATTGTTTATGGACTCTAAATCAATCCATCAATCTCAGGACAATAAGACACTGAATCAGAGCCCAACGACCGTTTTAAGCTTTATGCCGACTGTAAGCATATAATCAATATAATCCGGTATCTAACAGAAATATGTATCTTCACTGCTTTTATAATATGTGGTAAAATACCTCCACCTGCAGGTGATTAGTGGTATTGCTTTTAATCTGACTTTTTAAATAAAGCTTTTTTGTATTTTTATTAATGTATCAAAAAACATACATAACAGACAGAATTTACATTACATCCATTGACCATACATTTCTCATCTAGTCTTTTTTAAAGATTATAGAATATACATACATGTCCTTAAATCCACAATTTAAATCTCTACTTGTATACTTCCATTTTCCACTGGAAATGTATTTGTGAGAGTATCTCTCCCCATGGAATACTCTCAGGGAACAAGCAATATACCATCTTTGGAATGAAATGAGGATTGCCAGTCCTCTCCAGATCCTCAGCTTCTCCCTACATAATGACAACAGGGAGAGATAGTTTATCTCCACCATATCGTATAAGTGTGTCTTTAGTTTAATACATAGGTAATCAATTGTTTGGTATTTTGATTTCAATTTTTCACAGTATCCCCGCTGAATAATTGGTTTCTATAACTTGTGCTTTATCTATATTCAGTTTATACCACGATGGCTGTCATCATGGCCCGGGACTGATCACATTGGGCTGGAAAGGGTCAAAAGGACACTGGGGGTTATGTATAAAGATGGCAGACATGCCGATAGCACAAAATAGTGGCACTATCGGCATTTGCTCCTATGTAAAAAGCAGACTCCCAACAAATTTAGGAAGCCTGCATCCGGCACTTCCAGGTAGTGACGGCGCTCTGTCGCAGCCAATGTAATAAGAATGTTAAAAGCACCTGCTTATTGACGGAGAACAAGTGCTATGGGAAAATATGACAGTGGGGTAAGTTTTGTGAGGGCATTGTAACAGGGCGCACTGTGAGAAGTGTTGTGGGGAAAATTTGACACTGTGTCAACTGCTGTGGGTGCAATGTAACAAGGTGACACTGCAACAAGTGCTGTCAGGGCGATGTGACAGTGGGGAGAGTGACATTGTGGCAATATGACACTGGGGCAAGTGCTGTGGGACAATATGACACTGGGACAAGTGCTGTGATGGCAATGTAACAGGGTGCACTGTGACACAGGGGAGGGCTGGCAGCCTTAGACCTGGGGGGAAAATCCAGTCAAGTGGCCCATTGCACCACCGAATCGACATATTTTCCTTGTTTTATAACGAATATTGATGTTATGAAGCAAGACAAATATGATACAATGTGGTATAACATAATTTAATTGTAACAGTAGCACATGATTAACAAAAATAAAATCTACAGTTTTAACAAATGAACAATGTATGAACACAATACACAATACACTATGTTATACATTTAGGGATATGGATAAGCCTTCACACTTATTTTTTTCAAAAAATACAGAAGCAGGGGAAAGAAATATCTGTATAAAACTTTTAAACTAAATATTTGATTAAACGGTTAGCAAAGACCTCATCAAGGAAGAACTTTGACAAATAATTTCCAAAACATCTGGAAACTGGACCAGTTCCAGAAGATCTCTCTCCACTGACATGAGTATTAGGGCATCAAGCAATTCTTGACCCATCGGGTCTTGATGAGTTTTAGCTTGCTGAATGCTCTCTCGCATGACACTTGTGTTGTATTTTAACAGCAACCTGTGACAGCAAAGAAAGCACTGCTTGCAAGAACCGCACTGAGATTCCTTTTGTACCTCAAGTAGTTTGTCAGTAGGTAGAATCCAATTATTAATATTCCCCTCCTCCTCTTCCTCCTCCTCAACATCAAAAATTATTTCCACTTTCTGTGTCTCATCTTCAGAAAGACATCCTGTAAGACTTGGAAAGAAGTTGGCAAAACGTATTAATTCAGTTTTGAGAGAACATTCATTTACTCTGGCTAACTTAGAAATTAGACATGTGCATTCGTTTTCGGACGAATGCATTTTCATCCGAAAATAGCATTTTCGTCCATTCGTCCGAAAAACGAATAACGAAAATTCTAAACTAACGAAAGACGAATGAACGAATGGTTAATAAACGAAAATCATTCGTCCATTCGTCCAATTGGCATTCTATAAACCGAAATAGAGTCGGTTTATAGAATACCAATAGCATTACATATACATTCCATGAACCGACATAATGAACGACTTTCGGTTTATGGAATGCATGTAATACTATTGGCTTTCTATAAACCGAACTAGAGTCCCCATTGATAAGAATTTCTTATGAATGGGGACTCTAGTTCGGTTTATAGAAAGCCAGTAGTATTACATGTATTCTATAAGCCGAAAGTCTATAAACCGAAGGTCGTTCGGTTTATAGACTTTCGGTTTATAGAATACATACAGCCAAGCGTTTTTTTGTGCCACTCTTCGAACTGGAAGCATACTCTCGACTTCCAAGGAGTTGAGAACATCACTTTCATCCATCAACTCATTTGTTTTTATTGCAAAGTGTTCAGCCTTATGTTTTAGATAGTTGAAATCAATTTTTTTCAGTTGCTCAACTCCACATTCGACCATTTGCCATGCTACCTTGAAGTCAAGGCCACTGGTTTGTAGATATTTTGAGACTGGCCCTATAACATCAAAAACCTGTAAAAATATGTTTGCTGTTAAGATAATCCTAAACTGACAAAGATTGGGAAAAAGGGATGAGGCCTCAGAAGTGGTTTTTGATTCAAACAAGTTACTCTGGGAAATTACATATAAAACTTCAAGGGTGTCTAAATAAAGAGAATGTTTCTCACCAAAAATCCAGTTAAGGGCCTTTTCTTTTGCCCACCATCTTGTCTCTCCAATTTTTTGTAACTTTAAAAGTTTTTCCTGTCCATGTCTTCTATCCAGTTGGTCTTTCCAGATATTCTTTCTTTTGTGGGAGTCTCCAATAAAGGTTGCCAAGCGATTTAGGAGACCAAAACATTTTTTTGCTTCCAATACTTGACAGCAATCTGAGACGCACACGTTAAGGATATGACTATAGCACCAAATATAAACCGCATCTGGCACTATCTTCGCGATCTGTGCACGTAGTCCCACATACGCACTCCTCATATTTGCTGCACCATCAAATGATTCACCAGCAATTTTTTGGGAAATCTAATCCAAGTACATCAAAACAGGACATTAGAAGTTCGTGAAATCCTTTTCCTGTAGCATCTTTAACAGGGAGAATCACCACAAGCCATTCTTTAATAGCTTCATCTTGCACATATCAATATGCCAGGATTATGCCCCCTCAATATGCCAGGATTTTCCCCCACAATATGCCAGGATTTCCCCTCAATATGCCAAGATTATGCCCCCTCAATATGCCAAGATTATGCCACCTCAATATGCCAGGATTTCCCCCTCAATATGCCAGGATTTTGCCCCACAATATGCCAGGATTATGCTCCCTTAATATGCCAGGATTATGCCCCACAATATGCCAGGATTTAGCCACCCAATATGTCAGGATTTTGCCCCACAATATACCAGGATTTTGCCCCTCAATATACTAGGATTTTGCCCCCCAATATGCCAGGATTTCCCCCCACAATATGCCAGGATTTTGCCACCATATTGAGTACTAACCTCCTTGCTGCTGCTCTGTCTCTGTCTCCCGGTGCTCTCATCTGCCCGTCTGTGGCTGTGAGGGAAGCGTTGTGTGCTCCCCTCCAGCCAAGCGTCTTCAATAAAGTTTGTTTAAACTTTTTTTTCCAACAAACTTTATTGAATGCGCATTTGCTGGAGGGGAGTGCAGAACGCTTCCCTCACAGCCACGGACCTGCAGCACCGGGGGACAGCAGCAAGGAGGTAAGTACTGGGAAAGTGGAGAGGATTTTTTTTTTCCTGGCGTGACCTGGGCCCGCTGGGCCCGGGACGCCAGTATCGGCCGTCACCCCCTGATGGCGGGCCTGGCCAGCGGGGCTCAAGAGTCAGCTTCCAAAGGCCGACCCTGTACTTCCTGGGGCGCCCAGCGTTAAAGACGGTCCAGCGGGCGGCCTGGGGGGCAATTGCCTCCCTGCCCCCTGGCCCAGCCCGCCCCTGCTGTGACAAGTGTTGTGGTGGTATTTTGACACTGTGACAAATGCTGCAAGGACAATACGACAGTGTGGCAAGTGCTGTGGGACAATGTGTCACAGAGGGATAATGTGATAGTGTGGCAATTACTGTGGGGCATTATGACACTGTTTATTCATACCTTGTCACTGTCTACCTACATATAATCTAATGGGAGCTATGCAGTAGCATAATTATCTGCCTGGCTAACTATACATTGATTATAGCTGTTCTATTAATCTGACTGTGAGTAAACTGCAACTATACTGTACCACATCTGTGCCTGGCTAACTATAGAATGAGCTTGACTATAGCACCCCTGAAATGGTAAAAGTACATGGAGGAGGCAGTAAGGGTTTTTTTTTTTGCCTAGGGTGACAAAAAACCTTGCACTGGACCTGGGCTTGCACATGCAAGGGAGTGATTTATCTACATCAACCAGAAGATGGCGCTATGAGATCTGCAAATTCCCTCTTATAGTAAATGCTTGAACAAAGCTTCTTTATAACCCTGAACAGGAAAAGGGGGGTTATGAATGGATAATTAACTTTGTATTTTCAGATATTTCCAGGGATCTGGAGATTTGAGCAAACAAACCACATTTTAATCTGAAATCTCACCCATTTCCATGTATGTACAAAGACCTGCCAACAATCCTTAATCTGCCTAGACAGTCCCATCATGTTTTGCCATGTCCCACATGGCTAATGATTCTGCGCAGGGCAGATCTCTATCCATAAGTGGTTTTATTTAAAATAAACATGTCAGCTGACTGTGAGGTCAAATAACCGAAACGCTTGTCTCTTAGATACTTGATTTCTAGGGTCTACTCAATCAAGAGAGCATTGCAGGGAATTGAGATGGGAATTTTAAACTTAAGGCTAAAGTAGTTGAGTTGAAAATAATTCTCCAGTGCAGCTGAATGGGAGAATTTCATGTCTCTTTAAACTGTGGCAGGAACACACTAACCAATGTGATGTGACCCCAGACTTCTGCTGTGTCCCGCATATGCTACATATATGCCATTTGTTGCTAATTTTGCACTGTGTGCACTAGCTCCTCATCCATATACTTGTTGCAGTTACGCGAAAATTATGTGTAGATAATTTTTCATGCTTTCCATTGCCATGGGAATTTTAATCATCTCAGAGTAGCAAGCAGGCGCTCTCGAGAAGCTGGGCGGGATTAGAATGAAGAGGCGGTACATAGGGAAGTGGGTGGAGCAAGATAGAAGTGGGTGGGGCCTCACTGCACTGTCACAGAATCTAACCAATAAGCTGAGAACCGCAAAGCCTCTGGGACAAAACTATTTAGTCCTCAATTATTTTAAACTTGGAGACAAACATTAAATGGGCTGCCTATAGCTTGCGACATCACCTCGTGACCCGATATGCAAATTACACTTTTCTCTTTGAAAGCAGCTTATTTGCTTATCAAGCCACCAAGTGATGTTAGAAAACCGGCATTTCGACACCTTCCGGCCCCACAGTTTGAAAGGGGAGAGTGGGGCAGAGGGGATGCTCCCGTGGCTCCCCCAACGTTTTTTTTTTGCATAGTGTTAAGCCTTTCAGTGCTATAAAGAGCACTGTTTGTGTTCCCTACATCACTGAAAGGGTTAATATGCAAATATCGGCTGTTTTAAGGACCCATTTCAATCAATCCCCTGATAGCAGTTACATGGTCAAGACGTGGAAAGGTGATTGTCAGCTCTGTTTCCCAGGATTCCTTTCTCTCTATTTCCTCCAGGACAGACTCTGCCAACCCTGTTCACCCCCCCCCCCCCCATGCAGAAATCCTGTCTGAAACGGTGACATGCCTTGTGCAAACAAACAAGTTGAAAATCTATGTGAGAACAAGTCTCAGTGGAGAGCTATCAGCAGGTCCTGCCGCACCCTGCCATCTTTCATTCATCATGTATATTTACAGAAAGAGATCACTAGCTTCATGAAAAATGACCATTTTTTTTTTCTCTCTTGATCTTGCAGAACAGCTAGCTTCTCTTCCCAGAATCCTTGCTGCCCTGTGCATATCCATATTGGAGAATTAGGGAATTGGGATAACAGAAAATTATAGTTTTTTTTTTTTTCTTCTTAAATCTGTACCTTCTTGTGAAGTTTTGTACTACACCCCTGTTTGTTTATTTTTACTCTGATAAACTCTGATGGCAGCTGCCATGCTTCTGTTTGAAGGAGGCAGGATATGTCTGGTCAGCGACTGTCTCTCTCTTCTGTCGTTTTGAGCATTAGCATTCACATTCCTATTCACATTCACATTCACACATCCTTTCCACCCTCCCAGCTTACACGACTTCTGTCCCCAGTGAATCGAGAAGCCGGGAGGAGGCAGAGCTTGCGCACAAGTGTGTGCATGTGCAGTAGACATTCTTGGTCTCGAATTCAGCTATCCTGCCATGTCCTACCACTGTCCCGTAAATCAGGACTTTCCCACGCATGTCGGGACAGTTGTAAGGCATGGCTTACATGACTTACACACCACTAGGAGCAACTGGTGGGCGCCAGATTGTTAAAATTTGTATTATGATAGAAACATTTAAATAAATATATAGAACACAGAAAAGGAGGAGAGTGTATTTAAAAGAAGAAAAACACAACTAGAGGACATAGTCTAAAATTAGAGGGGCAAAGATTTAAAAGTAATATCAGGAGGTATTACTTTACTGGCAGGGAAGTAGATGCATGGAATATCCTTCAGGTAGAAGTGGTAGAGGTTAATACAGTGAAGGAGTTTAACAATGCATGGGGGAGGCATAAAGCTATCTTAGATTTAAAATAAGGCTTGAGGCAAACAAAAGTATTCAGATTTTTGTTTGGTCAGAAAGTGGGCAGACTAGATGGGCCGAATGGTTCTTATCTGCCGACACATTCTATGTTTCTGTGTATTCTAAATACACATAATTTACTATCAATTTAGTTACTTCTGGTTATTTTTTGGCTCCAGGGTCAATCGGTGGAGATCCCTAATCTGAAATCCTGTATGTGAATTTTAAGATATATTTCCCAGCATGGATCTGATTGGCTCATTTTTTTGGCATTTGTTTTTTATTACTGGAGCATGAATCAGTCTACTCAATAAAGAGAGCATTTGCCTTTTAAACTTAAGGCCAAAGTAGCTGAGTTGGAAAAATCCAGTGGCATTCAGATCCATTGGACAATTATCAACTTAGAAGGAACTTTGGGGCTCAGGGAAAATACTTCCAAGTGATCTGACTTAACTACAGCATGTAATGTAAAGCTATAAAGCAATTTCACAATGGATTACCTATAGAAAAGGTATAGGAACTGGAGGGTTAAGACTAATTTTGTGAATGAATAACATCTCTAAAAAGAAAAAAGAAACTTTATTGTTAGCACACAAAGCCCCACGTACTAGACATATGCAGTTCCTCTTGCAATGTGATGTTTCTTAGAATGCTGTTTGGTTCACTTATGAACTAATGAAAATACTCAGAATAGTCCAGTCACTTGTGGTACAGCATGAAATTGAGGTCAGCGGCCTCCTCAGGAACATCCTTAACTGTGCCAAGGTTAGGTCATCTTTTAGCTCACCAGCATGAGCTGCTAAACCAGGTTTTATACATTTATTTATAACGTTTACTGTAAGCATAATTACCTTGCTTCCTGAAGTTCAGAAGGGATATGGTGGAAAATGTCCAGGGTTTCCGCTTGTTTTCTTTGTTTGTTTTTTTAAATAAATTTGCTGGAGGTTATGCATGAAAACCAATTCTGGGGCAAACGGAGAGAAAAAAAAGACTTCCGCATAGTGGAGAGAGTTTCTTACTAGCAGAGAGCGGTGTACAAATAGAGAGAAAAGCTTGTTTTAAGAGAGAGGCTCTCTAATAGGCTTACAGTACAGATCAAGACTTCCATGAGTAGAGAGAAAGAATCACTCGTTGAGAAAGACAGCCTAACTAGAAGGGAGAGAGAGAGACTCACTAAGAAATGTGCTCTAGCCTAGAGAGGTTCCCACTGACAGAGAGAGAGGATCATTAGAAGAGAGAGGGGATGATTAGTTAAGAGAGAGGGATATTATCATAGAGGGGGACAACTAGGAGAAAGAGAGAGGATCATTAGGAGAGAGAGAAATCCATTAATAGAGAGAGAGAGATGACCATTAGTAGAAAGGTAAATCCATTAGTAGAGAGAGAGTATGATTAGTAAAGAGAGGGGGCCATTATTATAGAGAGGGGACAGCTAATAGAGAGAGAGGACCATTTGTAGAGAGAGAAATAAATTAGTAGAGAGAGAGAGGACCATTATTAGAGAGAGAGGACCATTATTAGAGAGAGAGAGGACCATTATTAGAGAGAGAGGACCATTATTAGAGAGAGAGGACCATTATTAGAGAGAGAGAGGACCATTATTAGAGAGAGAGAGAGGACCATTATTAGAGAGAGAGAGGACCATTATTAGAGAGAGAGAGAGGACCATTATTAGAGAGAGAGAGAGGACCATTATTAGAGAGAGAGAGGACCATTAGTAGAGAAAGAAATCCATAAGTAGAGAGAGAGATCGAGATCTATTAGTAGACAGAGAGGACTATTAGTAGAGAGAGAGGACCATTAGTAGAGAGAGAGGACCATTAGTAGAGAGAGAGGACTATTAGTAGAGAGAGAGGACCATTAGTAGACAGAGAGGACCATTAGTAGAGAGAGAGGACTATTAGTAGAGAGAGAGGACTATTAGTAGAGAGAGAGAGGACTATTAGTAGAGAGAGAGGACTATTAGTAGAGAGAGAGAGGACCATTAGTAGAGAGAGAGGACCATTAGTAGAGAGAGAGAGGACCATTAGTAGAGAGAGAGGACTATTAGTAGAGAGAGAGAGGACCATTAGTAGAGAGAGAGGACTATTAGTAGAGAGAGAGAGGACTATTAGTAGAGAGAGAGGACTATTAGTAGAGAGAGAGAGGACCATTAGTAGAGAGAGAGGACCATTAGTAGAGAGAGAGAGGACCATTAGTAGAGAGAGAGGACCATTAGTAGAGAGAGAGGACCATTAGTAGAGAGAGAGAGGACCATTAGTAGAGAGAGAGGACCATTAGTAGAGAGAGAGAGGACCATTAGTAGAGAGAGAGAGGACCATTAGTAGAGAGAGAGAGGACCATTAGTAGAGAGAGAGAGGACCATTAGTAGAGAGAGAGGACCATTAGTAGAGAGAGAGGACCATTAGTAGAGAGAGAGGACTATTAGTAGAGAGAGAGGACTATTAGTAGAGAGAAAAATCCATTAGTAGAGGGAGAGAGAGATCTATTAGTAGACAGAGAGGACTATTAGTAGAGAGAGAGGACCATTAGTAGAGAGAAAAATCCATTAGTAGAGAGAGAGGATAATTACTAAAGAGAGGGGGCATTATAATAGAGAGGGGACAGCTAGTAGAGAGAGAGTGGTCCATTAGTATAGAGAGAAATCAATTAGTAGAGAGAGTGGACCATTAGTATAGAGAGAAATCAATTAGTAGAGAGAGAGAGAGGACCATTAGTAGAGAGAGAGGACCATTAGTAGAGAGAGAGGGGACCATTAGTAGAGAGAGAGAGGACCATTAGTAGAGAGAGAGAGGACCATTAGTAGAGAGAGAGGACCATTAGTAGAGCGAGAGAGAGAGGGGACTATTAGTAGAGAGAGCGAGGACAATCACTAGAGAGAGAAAGGACCATTAGTAGAGAAATAAATTAATTAGTAGAGCGAGAGATCTATTAGAGAGGAGAGAACCATTAATAGAGAGAGAAATCAATCAGTAGAGAGAGAGAGAGGACCATTAATAGAGAGAGAAATCCATCAGTAGAGAGAGAGAGAGGACCATTAGTAGAGAAAGAAATCCATTAGTAGAGAGAGAGAGAGATCTCTTAGTAGACAGAGAGGACTATTAGTAGAGAGAGAGAGGATAATTAGTAAAGAGAGGGGGGCATTATTATAGAGAGGGGACAGCTAGTAGAGAGAGAGTGGTCCATCAGTAGAGAACGAAATTAATTAGTAGAGTTAGAGATCTATCAGTAGAGATAGTGGTGTAAAGTGGTGTAAAGAGATCAGTGTAAAGAGTTATTAGTAAGGAAAGAGAGAGACACAGGCCTGCGTGAATGGAAGGAAAAGCTAAACACTTCAATAAAGATTTTGAAAATATTCCATTATTATCAGCAAAAAAACTTTAAATTGATTTTCATAAAAGATGAAACTCAGACACACTGGGATTTTCTTTATAATAAACCAAATAAAAAGAGGATTTGATTGCAGTGACAGGAGGGAAATAAAATGCATGCAAACCAAGGAAACTCCATAGTGAGTGAGAAGACACAGAGAATGATGTCATGGATTCCTCAGTACAGCCATGTCTACAGTGACCCAAACACAAGGCAGCTTTGTGTGTGAAATATGTCACATGATTAAATGAGGTCAAACGAGAGGTCGTGTCCTGGTTCAACCAAGGATGGAGTTTCTGATGATGCGCTGTGGGGTGTGCGGGGCTAAAAAAGAGAAGTGGTCTGCTATAAATGACACAATTATATCCACGTTTTACAAAATAGGTGTCCACAAAACATAGTCACAGTGACTAATAACATCAACACGTGTACAAATAAAGAAACCCAACGCATTTCACACAACAAGGTTGTTCCAAGTATTAGCTGAGGGTTCAGTTTGCATGAAATCAGGCAGGTTATATTATTTATTTACTTTTTAATTGACTTCAGTTATGATTTCTGTAGGAAATCAATGACCACCATTATCCATCCTAACTGTTTACATTAATATACACATACACATTAACTTTTTAATTTCCACATACTCCCCCCCCATCTTACAGTGGCCACCAGAAATGACTGTTGGTCACCGGACCTTCTCAGTGAAGCAGAAACTTTCTGGTTGACAAAGAATATGGGATATATTTTGAATAGTACATCCTACAAACAAACATGGCAAAATTACCTTTCGTATATGAAAAATACATCTTGGGGCTTAGTCCCTTAGAACTAAAGTTCTAGGAGGTTATAATAAATCCCTAAATGTAATTTTGAAACTAGCGTTTTAACAGCCGGTACAGAACCAAAACATAGTTTAAAAAAACCCCACCAGCTATAACGCAATATCTTAATCCACAGAGTGAAGCAGAAAATAAAGTCCTGTTATGTAATTTCCAACTGTTTCTTTGCCTTTTTTTTAAAGGAAATCTTCTATTTATATGTACTTTTTCTTTATATGTCACGAGCTGAAACCACACTGTACTTTTTTCGATGGTCTTTGAAGCTTCTGTATATTATAATCAAGGGGAAAGGAAGGGTTTGTAACTGACCGGAATACTCCACTCTAATTTCCTTGTCACCCTCTTGTTTTTTACTCACAGACTTGGAAAGTAATAATTTCACGTTATCCCACTCTGGCATCCTATCTGCAGCGGGTGTGTGAAAGCTCCCTATGCGTTTCACATCCAGGTTCATTGATGAGTAGGGCTTCCGTTCCATCATTTATTAGAATTGCTCACTGAGTGTTAAGCTGCAGGATTTGGTGGCAGTTTAAGTTTATGAACAAAATATAATAAAAAGGATGCGTTTGATCTCCTAAATCAGGACCTTCCCTGAGATTCCTCTCTTAAGAAAAACAAAATTCCATCCTGTGTAATTACAGACATCTTCCTTTAACATCTGTAGATGTATTTTTACCATTTCATGGCTTGTATACTCACTATTTTTATTCAACACATTTTTTTCCAAGTCTATAAAATGTGCCAGTTTCCGCACATAGCTTCAAATGCCCCAAAAGTTCAGGCGGTGCCCAGAATTAAATTGGTGGATTCACAGAATAAAAGAAGAGTCAAAAGAATGAATTTGAATTGTCTGGGATTTTGGAGAGGGCCTGTCTTTTTTAATGGTATTACACCTTTATGTCTGGCACCCAATGAAATAAAAGAGACTGCACTGTGAGTGGTATCATAGAATACAAACCTTAGCTCCACCCACTGACCTGCTTTTAGCATATCTGAGTGTACAGCTGTATGCTTGGAAATCTCAAGGCCTAGCGCTGTAAATAATCAGAATGAAGTATTGGGGCCTGTGAGGGCTTAGTGCTGCATAATCACTCCCGGCTTACACACATATGTGTCCATGAGACTCTCCTTAGATGAACAGGGTGACATCCAAAGCCCATGTGCGCATCTGTGACATACACAATGGCAGACCCTATTCACTGCTATCTGTGATTGGCTCTAAAGGAGAGTCCGGGAACACCCACTTAATCACAGTTCAAGGAGGCAGACCCAGCCCTGGAAATAAGGCTGCAAAAGATCAGAATCAGAACTACTTAAAAAAAATGATGAATCTATTTATACTGATAAGATTAAGCATTCATTAATCATTCTTTACGTTTGTTCCTTTAATTCCGGCACATGATACAGCGCAGACACTACTTAGAATCCCATTGAATTGTCCATTTGAATGAAGCTCTTTGTCCATCTCACATTTCCTACTGGAGACTCTGCAAAGTCCGGACAAACAGCTGAAACACACTGTAGTTCCACATTCCCAAAGCTTGGCATCTTCGGCCTTCCCCGTGGTTAAGGAATGCAAAGGATCTCCAACTGGTGGATCAGTTCCTTGTTTCTTTAAGACAGGTGATGTTGTGATTTGTGATCATATATAATGATGTGGTGAAAGACTTCCTATGCACCCCTAGCACATTAGGACATTATGTTATACAGGGCTTGATTCAGCCAGGATTAGACATTCAAGGGGACATTGGTGGCATTGGCTGTGTTACGTTTGTATTCCTACCTCACTAGGACCTTTTGGGTGTGAATAGGGGCGATTTTGGGGGGCCAGCGGGAATCAGGATCCCAATGTGATGGGTGTATTGCGCGTGTGCTGTAGCGCTGTCAGTTTGACATGTGACCTCACAAGCTCCACCCCTGGAGTCCTGATTCGTCAGGGGTAGTAGTTGGGAGGTATGGGCCTGGCATATTTCTTGGTTTTTGAGGGCCTAGGCAAAAAATCCAGATGTTAGGCCAATGTAGAGTTATCACTCCCCCCTCCAACCCCCCAAATGTATATATACTATTGCCTCCATAGTAGCTGCTTACTTTGCTTACATCATAGTTGCCAACATCGGCCATGTTTCCAGGGACACATATTTGTTCCACATGCTGCAGACAGAACATGCAAAGTGCAGCCCGGCAGCATGTAGGATGGATATACGCACAGGCAGAATCCAATGAATTAATCATGGTAGGTTCTATGAGATCTCCCCCCTGATTAATTAATTGGATTCTGTCTGTGTGTATATCCATCCTACATACTGCCGGGCTGCACTTTGCATGCTCTTTCTGCAGCATGTGGAACAAATGTTTGTCCCTGGAAACATGGCCAATGTTGGCAACTATGCTTACATACTAGCACAACTTGTCAGTTTACCATCAGCGACTGACTGTATCAAATAACCTAGCTTATACTGAGCATAAAACATGATTGAAAATAATCCAAGCAAATGCCCAAATTAGGAGAAAAATGTGTTTTAAATGTGTCTGCAGTGGCTCCGGCTTATGACATCACTTGCGGCACGGTATGCAAATGACACATTTCAGATTAAAAACCAGTTCATTTGTATATCAAGCCATGAGTGATGTCATAACCAGGACATTTGTCTCCCAATTTAGGCATTTGTTTGGAATTTTGCAGTCACAATGTATAGATTGTTTTCAATCATGTTTTTTTTTCTCTACATTCACAGTAAAAACAGTGTTTAGGTGACACCATCTCTTGGTGCCTGTAGAAAACAGGACCAACAAATGTAGACAAATAACTATTTGCAGAACACTTGTTTTCACCTACATCTTGTGCCCATTTATTGATCAATTGTTAAACTGGTGCATAAAAAGTAAAGAGAAAAAGAAATACTAGAACACATACAACATTCCTTCCAACATCGCCCCCTTGTGGATCAAAATAGAACTTTGTTGGAAAAATAATTCAAAGGGTCTAGTCAGTAAAGAGAGAATTAGGCCAAAGTAGCCGAGTTTCAACAATTCTCCAATGCAGCTGTATGGGAGAATTGTTCCAACTCAGCTACTTTGGCCTTACGTTTAAATTTCTATCTCAATTCCCTGCAATCTTTTCCTTACTGAGTAGATCCTATAGTGTTTATATATATAAATATATATATATATATATTTATATATATATAAACAAGAGAATGGCTTGGCTGGGAAGGGGGCCCTGGAAATATTGAGGCATGGGGCAATTTTTCATTTCTTTCTCTCCTAGTATAACACACAGTCTCACTGTCCTGTACTGTATTAATAATGTATATCTTCATACCCCACACATTTGTTATAATGTCATCTTATAGACAGTGTCCTGTTTCTATGTAACATATACCAGAAAACTTTTCCCGAAAAAACATAATCTCCCTCTACGTTTGCAGTCAAGATCAATGGCAAAATCACAGACCTATTTAAACGCCCCATCAATATTTAATCAAAGCCGGTCATATTTTTGCTGACGATGGTAATATTCGCAAGAAAATAATTATTTTACAAATTTTGACATAGAAAAAAAAAAAAAACTGAGGTCAAATCCTTTTCTGCTATGGATAAATGGTACTGTGGATACAAATTGGTTGTATTTAGGCAACTTAAAAACACCTTTCTACGGTAACAAAATATGGAGAATTTCTTGGCCATATTATGCTCAGCCCACCACTATGCCAAAGTGCTCCAGCACCTTCTCACATGGTCCTTAGTGAAGGACTAAACCCTCCGTTGCAACTTTTAATGGGGCAGAATCCCACTGCTGACTGAACCATTTTTCTGCGGAGGGCCGTTCCAAAGGGTTGGACAGGGAGAGTTGATTGGTGTTGGGTGTATGTCTCATAATATCTCCTCATCTACTATTGACTGTGTGCTGGGTGGTTGGTACATGCACACAACAATGATGGAGGGGGATATTTGCTCAACCAGTTCTCCCTGCTGTCACAGAGCTCTGCCATGTAAAATGGCAGCCCCCTTAGGCTTTACTTTTTGCAAAGGTTACAGCTGAATAACCTTCGAATGTTGCTCAATCAACCTACAATTCGGATGGAAGTTTTAATGAGACTGAACTGGCCTTAGATTGGATATGGTTTAGCTCATCTTTAAACTCTCTTTTAATATCCCCCTTTTCACATTCAGCCAGTGCAAGAAAGAACTTCTTCAGACACTTTACCCTTCTCGGTTCCCTCTACCTCTTTTCCATAGCCTCTAGTCCCCTTCAGCCTATTTATGTTCTCCCTGCTCCTCCAGCCATACATTCACTTCTCCCCTTCCAGTGTTCTTAAAAACTTGTTTTCCCAGTTTCTGTCTTACCCCATTACATGCCAACAAAGTTGAATAGTGCACCCTCTCTGAATAGTTAAATCTATGGAGGCAGTAGCATGGCTGGTATTTTTTCTTTTTTTTTTTGTAGAAAGAGTGGCAACCCTATCTGTGACTAATAGCTTTATTCTATACAACATGCAACCACAAGGAAGTCAAGGTGCAAGGAAGTCAGGGTACAAGGAAGTCAGGGTGCAAGGAAGTCAGGGTGCAAGGAAGTCAGGGTGCAAGGAAGTCAGGGTACAAACAAGTCAGGGTGCAAGGAAGTCAGGGTGCAAGGAAGTCAGGGTGCAAGGAAGTCAGGGTACAAACAAGTCAGGGTGCAAGGAAGTCAGAGTACAAGGAAGTGAGGGTACAAGGAAGTCAATGTACAAGGAAGTCAGGGTGCAAGGAAGTCAGGGTACAAACAAGTCAGGGTGCAAGGAAGTCAGAGTACAAGGAAGTCAGCGTACAAGGAAGTCAGGGTGCATGGAAGTCAGGGTACAAACAAGTCAGGGTGCAAGGAAGTCAGAGTACAAGGAAGTCAGGGTGCAAAAAAAGCCATGGTCTGCTTAGGTGACCAGGCACGTTAAACTGTTATTCAAACCTGCAAGAAAAAAAAAACATTGAAGTTTCACAGAGGAAAACAGTGGTTTTTCACATCCTGTTTGCAGAGTGTTGCATAACAGAAAGGAACGAGCAGTTATAAATCGAGGAAATATTGGGTTTCAATGCCCTTTTCCTGTGAATTATGGGAAAGCGAAACATTGTTGCTTGCTGATACAGATCTAGAGGCTGAAACCGGCACTGCCAGATGATTTGACAGCATGTAAATAAATGATGCTTATGTCACGGTCAAACAAAACAAAAAAATAAAAACAGCTGTGAAACCTGACAGTCAGGCTGCTAGCAGCGAAGGAAAGGTGTAGGCCTGACTGATGTATTCTCAATGACTGCAGAGACTTTGCAGATACAAATGCTTTTTTTTTTTTGCCAAGGTGTGGCCTAGTCAGGCCTTTTGAAGAGTACTGTCTGTGATGTTTGCAACATGAGGCTTCTATTAAAGAGCAAATTAGACAAGGAGAAGGTGTGATTCAGGGACTTTAAGCAGATGATTGTTCCTTAATTGCCAGCGGGGTTTTGTGTGTGTGTGTCAGTCCATGTATGTATGACACATGAGATTGTTAAAAAAAAAAATACATATAATGACATAACAGTAATTTAAATTATTTTATTTTACAGGGGGAAACAAGAAAACAAGAAAATAGACTGTGACGCCTTCTGCTGCATTTAAACTTACTGGGATTAATTAAAATAATGTGCAATAATGGGTTTTGATACCAATCACCACCCGACGCTACTTTGAAGGAAGTTAGACGTTACACGTCATGTCGTTTTATATGAAATTGCTTCATTTAAAAAAAAAAAAATAACATTGACAAATGTATCTGTAAAACATTTTATGCCTGCGTTTAGCAGGAGACAGTGGAGATTTTTCTGGCCTGCTTCCAAGCTGGGGGAAGGAATTATGCAGCGCTTCCCTTCTCCCTTCTTCCTATGGAAAACACAGAGCGCGAATGGTAATTGCTTCCCCCAGTGTGCTGGGAAACAGATGCTTTTAGCCCACATTTTTGTAGGAGCTGTTCCGCCTAGCTTATTTTCTGTGTGGCATGTGTAATATACCGTATTTGCTCGAAGATAAGACGACCCTTCAAACTTTGAATATTCATTAAGGAAAAAAAATAAAAAGCCTGAATATAAGACTACCCTATAGGAAAACAGTTTTACTTGTAAATATTCACATGCAAACTGCTTTTTCATAAGTAATAAAAATTATAGGAAAAAAATGCATTTCTTGTCTTTCTTTTCTTTTATTTGCCAATCTGCCCCCCAGAATTAGCCAGTGCATCCCCCCACAGCCATCTGCCCCATGTAGACTGAGCCAATGCTGCCCTTCCTGGACATTTTGCCAATGCTGCTCCCCCATTTTGCCACTGCTGCTCCCCCAGACATTTTGCAAATGCTGCTCCCCCATTTTGCCACTGCTTCTCCCCCAGTCATTTTGCCAATGCTGCTCCCCCAGACATTTGGCCAATGCTGCTCCCCCATTTTGCCACTGCTTCTCCCCCAGTCATTTTGCCAATGCTGCTCCCCCAGACATTTGGCCTATGCTTCTCCCCCATTTTGCCACTGCTGCTCCCCCAAACATTTTGCCAATGTTGCTCCCCCATTTTGCCAATGCTGCTCCCCCCCCCCCCCCCGACTTAACCCTCCCTATGCTGCTCCTGTCTCCCAGGTGTCCAGGGAACGATACACGCTGACATCCTCCGCTGCTGCCCGGCACGTCTGCCCGGACTTCTATGACGGATCGCCTTAAGTTTACGTGACGGCGGAAGTCCCGGGCAGCAGCGGAAGATGTCAGTGCGCATCATGCAGACATCCATCGGCTGCCTGCGAGGGGGATCCATGTCCCCTGTAGCTCTGCGGGGAGACCTGGATCCCAGTCTTATAGTCAGACCTCTAATCCAATAGGGAGAGCCTGGAGAGAGAGGCAGGACTGTTTCTATAGCAACAACAGCAAAAAACAGGAAAGATACCTGAGCTAACCTAGTATAGATCGGAGGACTCTTAAAAAAAAAAAATACAGTGCTTTTTACCTCTTCCCTCAAAGCAGAACTCAGGGATAGCATGGAAACTTTAATGCTTAGCGAACTGGCCACCTTATCACGAACAAATAATTGGCCACAGACCAAAACACTTTTTGGGCAGCATGAAACTCCCAGTACCACGAATTAGTGCGCATAACGAGGGGTATGCTCCCATTCAGAAGACATAAACAAGGATTAAGTAAATTCTCTCTAAGTCTCCGGGAAAAGCACTTTGTTTAATGAAAAATAACTTTTATTCATTATTATTCATCTTACCTCTGAGGTAACCGTGCACTAGGCGAAACGCGTCAGGTTGAAAGTTGCAGGAGCTAAAATGGGGTCCTGATGCAATTAGACAGATGTCTCCAAAGTCCATAAAGATACACTAGTATTATATTGTATTTATTGATATCTGTACTATTATCAACTTGTTTTTTTTTCAGTGATTTTTGAATTTATTTTACGCACAAATGTTCTATGAATGTTGTGTGTAAATTTACAAATATTAAATTAGATCTTTTTGCTAGAAGTAATCATTTTAGTCCCTGTCTATTTATCTTAGATCATCTGTGCTCATACCCATATTGAATTTATAATTTCCTCAGTTTTGGGGATGTGATCTGGGGACATACCAGGATATAAGTAGCAGAAAATTTCAATTTCCTAGTACATTATTTGTTTTTACCATAGACAGGCTGCTACTCTTTGAAAAATAGAAAATAAATAGTGTGTTCAACAGGAAATAAATAGTGTGTGCAACAGGGTGTTCCCAAAGTGTACATATAATAAATATATATGACCTGAAAATAGTTTGGAGGTCTCCTAGGAGTATATACATATATGAGGATATGAGGATATATCCCTTATGATGCCACTGATATGAGTTGTTAGTGCATAAATTGTATTAATTAAAGCGAGATATGTGAAGAGCTATACTACACTATATTGTATAGTTTCTTGTCTCTTTTTATATTTCATACTCCTTTGGGGTGCCCAATATATATATATATATATATATATATATATATATATATATATATATATATATATATATATACATTGTCTCTCCTGCTATTTATCAGGTCATATTTATTTATTATATATATATACTGTATGTATACTTCATGAACACCTGTTGAGTGGACTATTTATTTCGTTTTTTTCACTGGTATATTATATGTCATTTGTTACGACACTAGTTGCTGCTTGTCTTCTCACCTACTAAGCGCCAATTCTTTCTCCTTCTTAATAGCCTCTTCTGACATTTTTGCAAAAACTTTGCAGAATGAAAGCCATAAAATCAGATCTTGTGGTTTCTTTTTCATCGTTTTTTTGTTTCACAGTTTCATGGCAGTGTGCTTTTAATTCACCTTTTCCTGCAACTTATAATTCTTCTGAATAAGACAGTGCCTGGATTTAGAATTACAGCAAGAAATCAACTACTTTAACCCCCCCCCCCCCCCCCCATTACTGGTGTTATCTATGGACCTCACAGTCGGAAGAGCCTGTATGTACCTGTCTGCGTTCTAGATTGGTGATTAACTAGCGGTGACAGGCGGGGAGGAGATTGTATCGTCCCCTGGCAGACTGCCCACAACATATCCTGCTGCTCCTTTCATCCCTGGCTGTAAGAATAATAATTCCCTTTCTCTCCGTGTCGGAGACCAGGACTATACCTGACTGATTTGGCATAACATATATAGATATACTTACATACCATGGATGCTGGGGGTGTGGCCTTAAACGGGGCAGGACTCATTGCGCATGCACAATAAAGCTGTCACTTAGCATGCCATCGCAACTGAACATGCATTCAGGGTTACGTGTGTGCCGGGGTTTCTACCACAAAGTCCATCTGGTTAACTGCAGGTGTGCGCGATCACTCAGCTCTTACCAGTGAATGAACCGCGCATGCACAGTAGACGAAATTCACACCTTGACTGATCACACGCATGCATGGTTTACCCAATATCAACTTCCAAGTTCCCGGACTTTGTGGTAGAACACCGGCATACTGGCAGACATGCGGCGACAAGCCTAGAATTCTGTGTATCACCAAAATGATTGACTGCCACAGTGAGCCTGCTTCAGATTGCTTGGATGCCACTACCTTGCAGGACAATCATGCATGATAGACAAGGTAGATATGAGTGCCATTGTGCATGCACAATACATAGGGGCTCATGTACTAAACACGGGCAGTAGGGAAAAAAATAGGTAAAACGTGACTAAGGAGCAATTTGCGAATATTTGTAACATTTTTCGCTTGTTTTCCCTGATTTGCGATTCTTCCGTTTAGTTAGCGTACATTTTTTCCGTCAAAGAGGTGGAAAAAATATTTGCGAAATTTCCTGTTTTTATTCGCAGTTTGCTCGGATGTACTATTTGAGTGTTAAATGTTTAGTCAATTGCAATAGGAGCAAAGAGCAAAAATAGTTTTGCACATAAAATATATTTGCGTTTTTTTAGTACATGACCCTCATAGTTGCCAACGGCTTCAGATCTCCCGGGACTTTTCATGGAAAACAAAGACGATTCCAAGGGATCCCATAACGGAGAGTAGGTAATGTCTACATATAGAACAACACTGTTGCGAAATCAAATAATATACTCTTATATTCTACCCTTTGGATGTTCCTATATGTAAAACAAAAAAAATCTAGAAAAGCAGAAAATCAGCCTTGGATTTTACACCTGAGGGTTTGGAAAGAATTTTGTTTTTCTGCATTTGTGCCCTTTTGCACTCTGCTAGGGGAACCACACAATGTCAGTCACAAGGAACGCCTAGCGAGCATACACTGGGAGGTTGTTTGGAGGTCTTCGCCTTGCTGTAGATCTACTCTGTGAGTGGCAGGGCCTCAAATACTTATAGGTCCTTTTACTGATCCCATCCTGAATTAAGTATGGACCTTACAGGAAATAGTCTGTGGACTATCTATTGACTCTCTCACAGTGCTGTGCAATGAATAACATCCCTTTACTTGCTACAATTGGCCACAGGGGTTCGACTTCAGTGGGAAAGACATATATTTTACCTTGTGCACTTTGTCCATTGATAGCTGTGATCTATACATTATTGGTGGCAGTCTTTCAGCTCTTTAATTCTCACTGACTGATCCCACGTCCAATATCAGCTCTGAACCTCTTGGTATCAGTCGTCAAACGTGCAGTTTCCACCTATAGGGCCTTAAAAAGAGGGGATGGGACTCTTCCGCGCAGCCGCTTCACCGCCGACTCTACACAGCAAGACAAATCGTCGCTGGAGATTTCATTGCGGGACTTTTCATCGCTAAAGGTAAGTATTTTAGCTATTTTAGTTTGGTTAGAATTAGGGTTTAAGGGGTTAGAATTAGGGTTTAGGGGGTTCATTTTAGTATTAGGGCTCGGGGGTTAGTATTAGGGTTAGTATTAGGGTTTAGGGGGTTAATTTTAGTATTAGGGCTCGGGGGTTAGTATTAGGGTTAGTATTAGGGTAAGTATTAGGGTTTAGGGGTTAATTTTAGTATTAGGGCTCGGGGTTTAGTATTAGGGTTAGTATTAGGGTTTAGGGGGTTAATTTTAGTATTAGGGGTCGGGGGTTAGTATTAGGGTTAGTATTAGGGTTTAGGGGTTAATTTTAGTATTAGGGGTCGGGGGTTAGTATTAGGGTTAGTATTAGGGTTTAGGGGGTAAATTTTTGTATTGGGGTTAATTTTAGTGTTAGTATTGGGGTTTAGTGTTTAGTGTTAGTATTGGGGCTTGGGAATCATTTATTAGGGGGAGGGTATTTTCTTTTTACTTGTACATTTGTAAGAGGTGACAGTTCAGCGCTGAACTGTCAGCTCTTACATAGCCGCGGCCGCTATGTAACGGCCCCGTTATTCTTCATTGCTGACAGTTCAGCGTTCTAACTGCCGCGCTGAACTGTCAGCAATGAAGATGCGGCGCGGAAGTGTCCTAGACCCTTAAAAAGAATCTTTTGAGATAAGCACTGCATCATGTATAGCGGGGGTGGGGAAACTGCGGCCCTCCAGATGTTGCAGGACTACATTTCCCATACTCCTCTGCCAGCCAGCTGAAAGAGCAGTCACCTGCCATTTTAAAAATGATTTATAATTTTCCCTCCTCCTGTGACCTTAGATGTTGCAATATTTTAATTTTTTAAAACTTTATAAGTAACCATACTTGTTTGAACAATGAAAAATGGAGATTATCTTAATCTCCTTTATTAAATTTTGATCTTTAAATATACATTAAAAACTCTACTTTATAAAATTGTTGTGATTTAAAAAACAAACAAAAAGCCAGCTCCGAGGCTGATGTGCCCGGCCTAAATATACAAATCCAATAAAGTTAATGGATGGGAGAAAACAGGGGTTCGGACAGCAGATCGTGTGCAGTATTTTATAGCAGTTCAATCAATCACTATTGGTGACTATGATATTTACCACAAGGAGTTAGAGGTCTGGTATGAGTCCCAGTAGGAATAAACATGAGATAATGGTCCAAATGATGTCATAATTAAGGTATGATGGTGCATTTTAAGAAAAAATTAGGTCATATGAAAAAATATATATTAAATAGAAGAAAACCACTTTATTGAATGTTCTTGATTTTGAGCAGATTGTAGAATCCAACTTGATTTCGGTTAAGTGGAAAACAATTATTTAAATGGCACAAAAATGCCACTTTTGTTAAAACTATTAATAAATGTGTCCTGATCCATTAATTTACTCACATTTTAAATGATCTCTCTATCATGTTTGGTTTAGAAGATGTCACTGCTTATGTAGCGGAGAAACTCAGCACTAGCAGACTTGCTTCCTGAAATCTGTCTGACGGAATATAGCCTGTCACAGATCAAGAACGGAGTTTCACACCAACACACACAATGGAGAAAGTAAGTGTCCAAGTGCTTGGTTTCTCCCCAGATTTTCTGGAACACCATTTATTATAGACTACAATTTTCCATAAACCTCAGATTTTTATATATATATATATAAATATAAAAAAGGGGGAATGTAGTACACAACACATAGAGTACCAATTGTTAACCATTGCTGACACAGATGCTCACCAGATACTCAATGGTGCTGACCTAACAGTGACAGACAAAAATGTCTGCATACACCATCATCCTAGAGTTGGCTTCAAATGCAGAATCCAATATCAGAAGCTTCCCCAATGCTTACTAAACTGGGCCATTGTCCTCATTAAATATGTATCTGTGTTGTAGTTTAATTTGCCAAAATGTAGTTACATGTTACACAGAATAGATACAATGTGATAATACCAAATGCCTCTATATTATAAAAATGTATCACAGAGGAATCACATTCCTACGGTTATTGTGTTGTAGAAATGAATCTATTCCATAGAATGCCTGCAAGAGATTCCTATTAGCATAGTACATCATATTTGACGGGGAAATATTAATATACTTACAAACGCATATGCCCACATGTTTGATTTCTCTAGGAAAACTACTGATAAGTGGAAATATCCATTTGGTATCTCCAAATACATCCCAACTTTCTACTGCGGTCATTTTCACCGCTCATCTTTGAATCCAGGACTTTATTACGGTCACCCCCATATCCCGGGATGCCCAACCATGCCTGGCTAGGCTCTCACCTGGTTTCCAGATCTTTGAAAGCAAAAATCCAGAATCCGTTTGATGCAGACATGAAAAGATCTTATCTGCAAGGCCACAAGCAAGCAGAAGACATACAAAACGAAGAGCCACCAGCTGGCTCTATCTTTGGTCCCCCAAGATTCCAATTTCAACCTTAAAACTTAGCTTTTATTTAGCACTTCTACTGAGTGCAATCCATGGTTCAAATTTATGTGTAAAAAGTTTTGAATGCAAAAATGCCTGACGCGTTTCACCCATTGAAACCGACTTAGCCAAAGAAGCCAAACAAAGCAAGCAGAAGAACTTCTAAGCTTCTCCCCAGAAGGTACCATCTTCCAGGCTATGTCAGTTGCCCTGATCTCAAAAACAGGTATTTGATTGAATTTTTACTTTCTGCAGATGTTTACGACATCCCCTTATTCCCAAAGAAATCATCAGATCAAAAAAAAAAATCCATTTCTTATTATAAGCCATTAGCATAACAAATGAAGAAAACTTCAGTCATTTCTTTTTATCAGCAAAATAAAAAATAGGAAGCGTTCGGCAAAAATAGAACCTATTTAGACAGCTGCTGACATGGCCTGGTACTATGTATACATTTCAATGAACAAGAAACTTAGTGCGGAATGTGGCAACTCTGTGAAAAGAAAAGTGAATCTGTTTTTAACATCCTGAAAGCAGCCTGTACGGCAATATTTTATTCAGATTTCTATCTTCTGGTAGGAGGTCACCACAAAGCTCCTATAACTTTAAACACCAGTCCCTAAGGCTATCATACGTTCGAGAAGATGCTCTCAGATGCTGATGTCAAATGGCACAGTAGTGTGGGGCCCCGTCTCATCAGATGCAGAGGTTTTAGCTTCAGCATCACCATGTGGTGTACATTGGCATCTGCAGAAATTTGTTCGGGGGGGGCATATTTTTACTGTCATTACATGCCAGGATTTAGCCATTCAATATGCCAGGATTTAACCCCTCAGTATGCCAGGATTTAGCCATTCAATATGCCAGGATTTAACCCCTCAATATGCCAGGATTTAACCCCTCAATATGCCAGGATTTAGCCATTCAATATGCCAGGATTTAACCCCTCAGTATGCCAGGATTTAGCCATTTAATATGCCAGGATTTAACCCCTCAGTATGCCAGGATTTAGCCATTCAATATGCCAGGATTTAACCCCTCAGTATGCCAGGATTTAGTCATTCAATATGCCAGGATATAACCCCTCAATATGCCAGGATTTAACCCCTCAATATGTCAGGATTTAGTAATTTAATATGCCAGGATATAACCCCTCAATATGCCAGGATTTAACCCCTCAATATGTCAGGATTTAGTAATTTAATATGCCAGGATTTAACCTCTCAATATGCCAGGATTTAGCCATTTAATATGCCAGGATTTAACCCCTCATTATGCCAGGATTTAACCCCTCAATATTCCAGGATTTAACCCCTCAATATGCTAGGATTTAGCCATTTAATATGCCAGGATTTAACCCCTCAATATTCCAGGATTTAACCCCTCAATATGCCAGGATTTAGCCATTTAATATGCCAGGATTTAGCCATTTAATATGCCAGGATTTAAACCCTCAATATTCCAGGATTTAACCCCTCAATATGCCAGGATTTAGCCACTCAATATGCCAGGATTTAGCCATTTAATATGCCAGGATTTAGCCATTTAATATGCCAGGATTTAAACCCTCAATATTCCAGGATTTAACCCCTCAATATGCTAGGATTTAGCCATTTAATATGCCAGGATTTAACCCCTCAATATGCCAGGATTTAACCCCTCAATATTCCAGGATTTAACCCCTCAATATGACAGGGTTTAGCCACCCAATATGCCAGGATTTTGCCCCTCAATATGCCAGGTTTTGCCTCTCAGTATGCCAGTTTTTGCCTCTCAGTATGCCAGTTTTTGCCTCTCAATATGCCAGGTTTTGCCTCTCAATAGCACCCACCCCTTGCCCCCCCCCCCCGGCGGATGCCCATGGCGGTGTAGCAACATGGGTTTTGGCATGGTGCGATGACTATACACAATCTGCATGTCTTTTTCCACTCTTCTCACAATGGAAGCATCATATTAGGTGCCCAATGATGTTCCAGGAAGTGCTGTAAATACCTGTCATCCACATTCAGTCTTTGTCCTGTGTCTTGAGACGGCTTGCAATGATTCGATGTGTTTATTCCTGCTTGCTTTGCTCCAGGACTGCCCTCGGCCTGATTATCGACCTATAACATTAACATTTATTTATATAGCGCCAACAATTTAGGTAGCGCTAGGTACAGAGCATAGAGGAGGACTCCATACTATGTTAGACGAACAGGGACAGACTGCTACATGAGGTAGGGAGCCCTGCTCGCAAAGCTTACAGTCTAGAGGGAGCGGGGGACAGGAGACAAGGTGAGTGAAGAGGTCAAAGGGAATGTGGTGGTCGTAACATTCTTAGCTTGGTGAGTTTGCCCAGAGATTACTTATGTGTGTTCTAGTTTGATAAGCTGTAACTTGGTTGATGACCCTGACTTTGGATTTAGTCAGGGCAGTCACAGAAGACATCTGAAAGGGGAGAAGACAGAGAGTTGGGTTCCTTGAGCGCTATGTGGCTGTCAAAATATGTTGGGATGTACACGGGGTCTCAGGGTTAAGTGTTCATTTGTAGCTACTCTGGAAGAAAGCTGTAAGCATGCATAATCACGCAGAACTAAGAATTGTATTATCTTATGAGGAGTGCTGAACGGAAAATGGGTGTGTGGCAGCACCACCCAAGTCTAGCTGGAACATTAACTATATATATATATAAGCACCACCTCGATACCATCTGGCAATCAGGCTAATGGGTAGTGTTTGGCCCATTAAGGGCCTGAGAGCTGTGATGGTCCTGGGGCGGTAGCGTGAGTCCTTGTGACAAGAGCCTGGACGCAAGTTGATCCATGGATACACGTGGGGAAAGAAAAAAGGGAAAAATTGCCTTAATCCATTCTCTGGGGCATCAACGGCACAAATGTCTTGGCACATGTTCTCTCCGATATTAAGAAGATTATAGGCCAGGCCTAGGAGATGCATTGCTAAAATGTGTTATTCCTGCAAAACATAATCGTATGGATTTTTGTTTCTTCTTTCATGGCTGGGCAGCAGAGGATCACAGTGAGATGGAAGCTGGCACCTCCACTGCCATGCATTAAATGGCTTAATCATGCATGTGCTAATGGTGCATGGATGGGAAGGCATGCATGGCAAGGCAAGGCGTGCAGTCTCACGTCCCCTCTGACCTTATGTGTCTCCCCCTTCTAGATTGCTTGCGAGCAGAACTCTCTAGCATGTATCAGTCAGTGCTATCTACCATGTATCAGTCAGTGCTCTCTAGCATGTATCAGTCAGTGCTCTCTACCATGTATCAGTCAGTGCTCTCTACCATGTATCAGTCAGTGCTCTCTGCCATGTATCAGTCAGTGCTATCTGCCATGTATCAGTCAGTGCTCTCTACCATGTATCAGTCAGTGCTCTCTAGCATGTATCAGTCAGTGCTCTCTACCATGTATCAGTCAGTGCTCTCTACCATGTATCAGTCAGTGCTCTCTGCCATGTATCAGTCAGTGCTATCTGCCATGTATCAGTCAGTGCTCTCTACCATGTATCAGTCAGTGCTCTCTACCATGTATCGGTCAGTGCTCTCTACCATGTATCGGTCAGTGCTCTCTACCATGTAATGGTCAGTGCTCTCTACCATGTAACGGTCAGTGCTCTCTACCATGTATCGGTCAGTGCTCTCTACCATGTAACGGTCAGTGCTCTCTACCTGTATCAGTCAGTGCTCTCTACCATGTATCAGTCAGTGCTCTCTACCATGTAATGGTCAGTGCTCTCTACCATGTAACGGTCAGTGCTCTCTACCATGTATCGGTCAGTGCTCTCAACCATGTAACGGTCAGTGCTCTCTACCTGTATCAGTCAGTGCTCTCTACCATGTATCAGTCAGTGCTCTCTACCTGTATCAGTCAGTTCTCTCTACCTGTATCACTTATTGGTCCCTACCATGTATCGGTCAGTGCTTTCTACCATGTATCACTTAGTGCTCTCTACCATGTATCGGTCAGTGCTCTCTACCATGTATCAGTCAGTGCTCTCTACCATGTATCAGTCAGTGCTCTCTACCATGTATAGGTCAGTGCTCTCTACCATGTATCGGTCAGTGCTCTCTACCATGTATCAGTCAGTGCTCTCTACCATGTATAGGTCAGTGCTCTCTACCATGTATCGGTCAGTGCTCTCTACCATGTATCAGTCAGTGCTCTCTACCATGTAATGGTCAGTGCTCTCTACCATGTAACGGTCAGTGCTCTCTACCATGTATCAGTCAGTGCTCTCTACCATGTATCGGTCAGTGCTCTCTACCATGTATCAGTCAGTGCTCTCTGCCATGTATCGGTCAGTGCTCTCTACCATGTATCAGTCAGTGCTCTCTACCATGTATAGGTCAGTGCTCTCTACCATGTATCAGTCAGTGCTCTCTACCATGTATCAGTCAGTGCTCTCTACCATGTAATGGTCAGTGCTCTCTACCATGTATCGGTCAGTGCTCTCTACCATGTATCGGTCAGTGCTCTCTACCATGTATCAGTCAGTGCTCTCTACCATGTAATGGTCAGTGCTATCTACCATGTATAGGTCAGTGCTCTCTACCATGTATCAGTCAGTGCTCTCTACCATGGATCAGTCAGTGCTCTCTACCATGTATCAGTCAGTGCTCTCTACCATGTATCAGTCAGTGCTATCTACCATGTATCGGTCAGTGCTCTCTACCATGTATCAGTCAGTGCTCTCTACCATGGATCAGTCAGTGCTCTCTACCATGTATCAGTCAGTGCTCTCTACCATGTATCAGTCAGTTCTCTCTACCATGTATCGGTCAGTGCTCTCTACCATGTATCAGTCAGTGCTCTCTACCATGTATCAGTTAGTGCTCTCTACCATGTATCAGTCAGTGCTCTCTACCATGTATCGGTCAGTGCTCTCTACCGTGTATCGGTCAGTGCTCTCTGCCATGTATCAGTCAGTGCTCTCTACCATGTATCGGTCAGTGCTCTCTACCATGTATCGGTCAGTGCTCTCTACCGTGTATCGGTCAGTGCTCTCTACCATGTATCGGTCAGTGCTCTCTACCGTGTATCGGTCAGTGCTCTCTACCATGTATCAGTCAGTGCTCTCTACCATGTATCGGTCAGTGCTCTCTACCATGTATCAGTCAGTGCTCTCTACCATGTATCAGTCAGTGCTCTCTACCATGTATCAGTCAGTGCTCTCTACCATGTATCAGTCAGTGCTCTCTACCATGTATCGGTCAGTGCTCTCTACCATGTATCAGTCAGTGCTCTCTACCATGTATCAGTCAGTGCTCTCTACCGTGTATCAGTCAGTGCTCTCTACCATGTATCAGTGCAATCAAAAGGTTCAAATATTTTTATTCGTTTTCAAAATTCGCAACACTGGTTTTTCAAACACAAACAGTTAATGGTTGATAAGCTAGGCCCAGCTAATTCCCTAATCAAGTGAATATATCAGTAGCTTTTCTGTAGACACCCATCAGTGTAAAACATGAAGACCTGGCCACTAAAATTGGTTAAAGCATAAGAAAATCAAATGCACAGGTTCGATTAGATTCTGATGAAAACACATGTAGAACGATGGGTCGGAACATCACGTCTCAAAACTGAGAATTTTTCTCTCTCTCTCTTTTTTCCTTCCTTTGATGCAACAGAAGCACTGCAGTGTGCAGGGCGCCCTGGATTGCTTAGAGATTGGTGCATTTCATTAATTTGAATAGGACCCGTGGAGACAGACTGCTGCATTGAGACTATTGATTTAGACTGATTGGAAGCGGGCTACACTGTGATGAATTGCAAGCCGCTGTCTAATGCAGGGGACGACAAAGGCTTTTGCAACGAGCCATGATGCATGGCGTGTGCTTGGCGACCGGCTTACATCGACTCTATAGAAGATGCATTGATTAAAGAACACTGCTCCATTTTGTGAGATCATTAGGTTACGAGACAGAGAGAGCTCTGATAGACTGCAGCGATTATCACAAGCAAAAAGCCATGTTAAGCACACTTTCTAAACAGGGCTGGCCTTTTCTAATTCTAATTTATTCTCAATCTCTTAACCCCTTGCAGACCAGTGAGCACATTCCTTAAAAAAACGTGTTCTGACAAGGCATGTTCTGCCCATCGAGTGTTAGCAGGGCCATCCAGAGGATTTTCTTGTAGGCATATGGTCTGTAAGGACCTCATCATGGGGATGGCATTGCATATCACGGGGTTATATACCTTTAAGTGTTTAAAGGGACGGTATCACCTGAACATTGTTTATACTGTGAATGTAGAGCCTAAAAAAAAAGATTGAAAATGATCTATAGCAAAATTGCATCAAATGCCTAAATTAGCAGAAAAATTAGATTTTTAAAAAGAAAATGTTTTTTTTTATTAAGGGTTCGCCTCCTTTACTCGAGGGCTACCCTTCCTTGTTAAAAAAGACAAGTACAAATAATATTTATAAGAATTTATATAAAAACAACAGGTGATAAAAGGAGAAAAACACAAGAGAAAACAAAACGAAAAAAAAAACCCTTCACTAACAAACATACGCAAGAATAAGAAGAGAGCGGCTCTGTTACTTCCCCTATTACTTTAGAATGCTTCTTTATAATTTCTCTATCCAGGTTGACCAGCTCTCATTTTTATGGCAAGACGTATTATATTGATTTAAAATTCCCCTTTCCATTTTACATTGAAAATTGACCTGGATCTTAACCTGCGCCCATTATGGGATTTTCTCGGTTTTCCAATTTCACTGATCACTCTGAAATCCTTTGACACTGAATTTAGGTTCAAGTGTAATAAGGCTACTTTGGGCCTACTCTGTATGACCACTTGCGTCATGGAACTTGCTCTCTGAAATAACACCTCCCAGAACTCTGTCAATTTGGGCCATGCCCAAATATGTGTATTAGATATCCTTTTAAATTAAATGAATGAGGGAGTTTACGCATTTCTTCCGTTCCACCCACCCTTGGTTATTCGTGGCCCAAAATATTGGGAAGAAGTTCTCTACTCCCGTCAATTCCTTTTCTAAGAGGTACCATTTCTCCGAGGCCGATGACCTCTTCTGGGTCGTTATTGCATGTGCTAGCATATTCGCCTCCTGTCATATATATAAACCTTGGGGCGCCTAAACCTTCCTTTTTAACTGGTAATGAAAACACTTTTTTATTTATTCAAGGTTTTTTACCCAACCAGATGAATCCCGAGAAGGACATTTGTGCCGTTTTTAACCAAATCTTTGGGACATTCACCGGAATCATCTTGAATAAATAATTTCACTTGGGTAGCACATATGATTTCAGTACATTAACGTGCCCCCACCAGGAAAACTCAGCTTTCTTCCACTCTTGTTAGTTTGTTTCATTAAGAGCAAAAAATTCACCTCGACTATTTGGATCTCTTACAATATTGATTCCTAGATATGGAAGGCTGTATTTTGCCAATTTGAATCCGAACATATAGGCCATCGGGTCTCTTTCTTCTCTAGGGACATATCTCGTAATGGCGATGGATTTGTCTATGTTCAATTTGTAATTTGATACCTCCCTGTTTCTCTTAATTTCTGACAGAACTTCCCTCATAGACTCCATCGGTTCTTCATTAGTAATTAAGACATCATCCGTGTACATATTCAATTTTACGCTTGTTTGTGGGGTTAGTATCCCTTTTATGTTATTATTCCTTCTTATCGGGGTTCAACTGTAAGTATATAAACCTGTAAGTAACCGTAAGTATATACAAAATCAGAGATCATGGGCACCCCTGCTGGGTGCCATTAGCAATACTAAATTCCTCTGAAGCGAAACCTGGTCCCTTCACTTTTGCCGTGGGGGATGAATACAGAGCCAGAATTGACTTTAGGATTGGGCCCTCAAAGCCAAATGCCCTCAACGTAGAGAAAAATGTGATTTAAATGTGTCTGTGGAGTCTCCTGATTATGACATCACCTGTGGCACGGTATGCAAATGAACTGCTTTTCAATGAGAAATGTGTAATTTGCATACCGTGCCACAGGTGATGTCATAAACAGGAGACTCCACAAACACATTTAAAACCCATTTCCCTCCCAATTCAGACATTTGTTTGCAATTTTGCTAACACAATGTATAGAACATTTTCAATCATATTTTATTCGGCACATTCACAGTAAAAACAATGTTTAGGTGATACAGTCCCTTTAAACTGCCCCTGTCATACAAATAAACAATATGGTAGCTCTTTAAAGAGGATACAGTTTCACCTATACATTCATATAATACACAACAGCCCAGATTTGATGAAAATGCAGGGTTTTTTTTGGGGGGGGGGGGGGGGGAGGAGGGGGGATACTCTCAATAGGGTGAGATCCTAACCTCACCTACTAGCTGGGCGCTACCAAAACATCTTTGTAATGTGTTGGAGATGTGTTGAAGTCCAATTAACCCTCCTCACAATTACCTTCTGGACAGTAAGTTGCAATCAAACAAGGAGCCAACAAGCTGTGTCAACTTCGGTTTGACTTAGTCTCAAAAATCGCTTTAGTCATTTCCCCTCCCATTACTTTCAGTGGAGAAGCTTCGAACCTGGGTGCCGCATTTTACTTCGTCGACCCACAAAGTCGAATTTGAGTGAATAGATAGACCCATCACAAGAGTGTCACAAACTCAAATACTATGTATAATATCAATCTTGCTAAACAGGTGTAAGCGTGATGCAAGAACAGTGTAACTGGCTATACATTGTGTGTATAATAAACAAAATCTGACTGTGCTTTTTGGAGGGCTGTCCAGGTTTCGATTACTTAAATCCAATCCTGCAAAGTGATGGAACAGTATTATTATTCACCGAATGTGGTTAATCCTGGGCAGAAACTCATACACTTATTCTACATAGAGCTTCTCAGCCAAGATATAACACCACAGCGATTCAATGAAGAGTTTCTGGTTATGAATCACAACCAAAAGAGAAAGGAGTGTCTTTTTTGGTTTGGTTTTTTTTTTCTTATTAGTTTTTCCACTTCAAGGGCTTTGTTTTTTTTTTGAGAATCAGATTATATTTTATTTAAATGAGGAGGTCTATATCTTAGGATGAAATGATGTCACAAGACCCTACACAAGGGTTCGATGTTCTTATTTTTAGCATGAGTAGCTAGGCTGGACCCCCATTCGTTCCGCACGGTAGCACATTCCATAAGAAATAGAATTTTCGAGATGCTGTAAATCTCAGTGACAGACCTTAAGGGGTGGGGTCAATAAATGTAGGTAACTAGTACCTCTGGGACAGCCCTGGATGATGGAAGGACTTGGAAACAGTGCAGAATGTCAGGTAGCTGCTACTAAAGAAAATCAAATATTATTCAGTTCAAGGAAAAAAAGAGTTGTTTTTACTACTATGCAAGTACTTACTGAGCCCTCCCTTGGAATTCATAATATCTAAGGTTTTTGTAAAAGGCCACCTAGTTTCATGTGGCAACATAGGTACTATTTCAGTGGTTCTCCAACATGGTTCTCAGTTCTCAGTTCAACAGTGGTTTTCAAGACCTTCAAGGGGATCACTAATACAAGGAAACTTTTTGACCAGACTCCTAGTTAGGTCCTACTTTTGCAAACAGGTGGCTGTTTTGGAAGGTGAGTCTGCTCTATATAGTGGTCACATCTGCTGAGGGACATTATTTACACCCAAGTAGAGGTGTTTTCTGAAGTACACTCACTGTTCTGTCCACTAAACACTCATTGGGGTTATGCATAAAGGTCAGTTGGAGGACAAAGTTGTAAAAGTGGTCCAGTCACCATGGAAGCCAATGGAATGTTCGTGCACATTAGATCACTTTTAGAATGTTGCACCTTTTTCAGAACCGCATGGAGGGCTAGAGGCCCATGGGCTGTAGCTCCTAAAACCCATGCCTTAATCCGGCTCTGTTCTTTATACATAACCCCATTGACGGTGAAGCGAGCAGGTTTATTTCCCACCTTATGGGCTCTAAAAAAATTGCAAAAAAACTGTCAACAGGTCAATCTTTCCACTGCCACTCACATCCATGCACAAAAGTTGTATTTAAATTTACAAAATCGCGTAAGGAACCTAAAAGTGACACAATTTGTGTTAATATATCTGGGCCATTGAATAGGACCTTTAAACTGTTTTGCAGTATTTACCGTCTGGGGCAGAATTCATTTTTTTTCTGTTGCTAAAAAGCCCATTTATCTTTTACAATGCTAATTTGACTTTAATTATCAGTGAAATTTGCAATATGGGTTTAAGGGGTTTCAGTTGAGGCTTACAGTCCATTGAGACACTTTCATCTCCGGAAAACGAGATCTTTATACCCTAGCACACTGTACGAGCAAGCAATTAATCATGTTGTTTTCAAACAATTACAGGAGGCAATAGCATGTACGTCTGCTGAAATGTGAAAGCCGAATAATCCATCTTATGTTGAAAAAAATATCAGTGTCCTAGAAACAAAAGAACTGTGATGGCTTTGCTTTGTAATTGTGCTAAATATCGAGTGTAAGTATGTGGATGAAGATTATACTAAGCAACCCTTTACCCCTTTGCTCTTTAAACAGTTCCTTTGCATACTCCTGGTCAAAGGTAGCACATTGTGATGGACATTTAATGATGTTCTATGGACCTTTACAGGGCCTTGATGTCCTTGTATGGACACTTTACTGAAACGTTTTAGGAGACACGTTGTTGTTGGAAACAGAAGTTATTTTTACATTGGCTCTACTAAGGGGGTGGAAATTTAAAAGTAATATCAGGAAGTATTCTTTTACTGAGAGGGTAGTGGATATATGGAATAGCCTTCCAGGTAGAGGTAAACACAGTGAAGGAGTTTAAGCATGCGTGGGATAGGCACAAGGCTATCCTAGATATAAGATAGGGAACTGGGGACTAATAAAAGTATTTAGAACATTGGGCAGACTAGATGGACCGAATGGTTCTTATCTGCCGACACATTCTACGTTTCTATGGAGCCGTGTGTACGTTAAGCGTTACACGTTGCTCTACCTCAACCACTGGTCACAGCTGATCACCTGTGGACTTGTTCAGAAGTGGTCGGAATGTTGCCCACAGCCAATGAGCTAGGTTTGAATTTCTCTCACTGCTTCTGAGTTGGATTCTGCTCATTAAGGTGTGAAGGTTGATATAGGTATCTGACCATTAGACAATCTTCCAGGGTTGACTCAGTTGGATACTGATGACATGTTTGTTACATAAGTCTGGGCAAATGTAAAAAAAAAAAAAAAAAAAAAAAAAAATTCTAAAAATTAATCGACTTTTGTTTGCAAAAATAACACAATAAAGTATTTCCTCTTCTATGACCAGTGTATCTCTGTTTATAATATAAGATAACAACTTTGCTTTATATGTTGTAATGTCTGGTAGACATTAGACTCATCTTCTGTCTAACACAGACACAATATCCTCTTTCGTGATTCATATTTCTACAGTAAGGTAGGAAAATGTAAGGGTTTATTGACTCATAAACCAGGATAGGAATTTCCCTTAGGTAGGACCTGATACAGGTGAATGCTTTCAGTTGCTAAAGCAAACAGAGATTAGAAACGATTAAACACAGATATCATGCAAGCCCTGTGACCTTAGAATACCAACATCCAACTCTGGAAGGCATGACATCAACCATGTTCTCACATCAAACTAGTCCAGTTCTGGATCTCATGGGTCACATCAAGTGCATTCAGCTTTCGATACCCATGTCTGGAGACCCTGACCGTGGAAGAACTGTGTCCAATTCTGAAAATCATTGATTCCAAGGAATTTGTTCAACACTGGAGAGCTTCTCTTCAGAAGATCTTCAGACATGGTCCAAAAGCTTTGGGATAAAATGTATGAGGCAATAGTGAAAGTTCCTAAAGGACAACTGTAGCAAAAAAAATGTACATATGTTTAATTGAAAGATTGTAACAAGTGTAAATGATTTATAAAGAAAATCTTTAATGAAAGAATACAAATAAAGTGCCTTATTGTGCTTTCTTTACTCCATATAGTTCTCTCAGGGGGGAGACATGTTGTTGAGAATCTTGGGTCAGATCTTCACTCACCGTGGTTCAGATGAAGAAAGATCTGACCAAAGATTCTAAACAAAATGTCTGCCTCCTGGTAGAGCTATATGGAGTAAAGATGGCTCAATAAGGCACTTTATTTGTATTCTTTCATTAAAGATTTTCTTTATAAATCATTTACACTTGTTACAATCTTTCAATTAAACATATGTACATTTTTTTTGCTACAGTTGTCCTTTAGGAACTTTCACAATATTTGTATTCTTTCATTAAACCATTTCTATATAAAATGCCTACACTTGATGCACTCATTTAATTAAACACAACTTCTTTTTTTTTTGCTACAGTTGTTCTTTAATATGTGTAGTAATGAAGAATTGGTGACACGATAGAACATATCAGTTTTTTATGGAATTTAACAACATGCAACAGAGAAGGCAAATATTCCGCATGAGCAGAGATCGGCTACAACAAGAATTCATGCCCTGAAGTTTGACTGAATGGGAAGATTTACAAAGAGCAACAGAAGACTTTCTCTGTAAGGTGTGAAGCTCAACTTTGAAAGCTACCATATTGAATGGACCCTTGTCATTAAGCTGCCGTGCTCTAACGAGTAGTCAACATTACAAAAGCTTAACAATTTAACGAAGTCATTAAGAACAGTGGGCACATAGACCACGAACATTCCATTTTCACATGTAGTTATTCTTTAACAGATAACGTATTGTGCCTATTCTTTCTAATGCTAATTAGAAACACTTGTTATTATTATGGATATAACCATTGAAATGAAAGTTACTAGGCACCAATAATGCTGACGGATGACATTTACTGGTGAGGGACAATTCAAGGAGGTTCTTCACAGACATTGCCACGGACACTGGTGTCTGGGTTACAAACACTTCCCCTATCCCCTGAAAATAGACAGTTTTCATGCTCTACTTGTTAATCTAGAGGTTTTTTTTTTGCCATCACAGATTTAGGAATAAGGAAGATTACAACTCATCCCACTAGAACACCCATTAATTAAACTCTGGTCAAAACCCACCTCGCTCCAGCTATCTCCAAATACTGTCACTACCACCAGCTTCCCCTTTGACCTCTTCACTCACCTCATGTTTGTCCTGTCCCTCACTCCCTGTAGATCGTAAGCTCTGTGAGCAGGGCTCTCTAGCTCATGTATCAGCCTGTCTCTGTTTGTCTAATCTAGTATGTAGTTCCCTTTCTATGCTCGGTGCCCAGTTCTACATAAATTTATGGCGCAATACAAATAAATGCCAATATAATGTAAATGTGAAGCAGTCACCATGGAGAACAATAGAATGTTCCACTGACAACTTTATTCCCAATACTGCTCTTTATACAGATCCCCTGAAGTGTTCTATATGGTGTCATCTTGCTCCTTATGGTGTGAGACAGGGATAGAGAAGACTATTGTGTAATGATGTAATGAGAGGTGAGCCCAGGATGTATAACAGGTTACTCAGTGACACATTCTCATGCTACAAGAGGTGCAAACCCTCAATCAACACAGGATGAGTAGATATTCCTTTTCAATGGACTTTGTCACCAGAATATTAGCTTGCAGTTTTGCTAATACAGTGTATAGATCATTTTCAGATTATGTTTTATTCTCTACAATCACAGTAAATACAATGTTTCGGTGATACAGTCCCTTTAAAGTAAGACTAAACGTTATTATTATTATTTTTTTACTTTTTATTCTTCAACAAAAGCAAAGGGTCACTTCTCTTCTGTAAACCTTCTGTAAAACCTTCTGGATTGTACTCTCAGCAGGGCTGATCTGGCTGCAGTGGTGTACTGACACTGTCAGCATGCGTGT
This sequence comes from Pelodytes ibericus, assembly GCA_036172795.1. NCBI lineage: Eukaryota > Metazoa > Chordata > Amphibia > Anura > Pelodytidae > Pelodytes > Pelodytes ibericus. The sequence goes on along the minus strand of CM069858.1, from coordinate 16,476,107 downwards.
AGCCAATCAGAGTGCTCACTTGCATGAGCGCGTCTGTCCGAGGTCTGTTGGGTGTAGAGAACCCTCTCTGCTAAATTTCTTGTGGTCACAAGAAAGCAGTGGCACATTGGGACTGACTCTCGAAAAGCAGGACATTTGGTGACTGTTTGGAACCGTCCAAAACCACCAGTGCTCCCTTTACAACTCCCATCACCCTCATCGACCCTACTGTGGAGCAGCAATGTAACAGCAGCTGGTCATTTGCACTTGCAGACTATGCACTGGCCAAGCATCATGGGATATGTAGTAAACAGCAGCTGGTCATCTGCACTTGCAGACTATACACTGGCCAAGCATCATGGCATATGTAGTAAACAGCAGCTGGTCATCTGCACTTGCAGACAACACACTTGCCAAGCATCATGGTATATGGAGTAAACAAAAGTTCTACAAATGCACTTGCAGACTATACACTGGCCAAGCATCATGGAATATGTAGTAAACAGCAGCTGGTCATCTGCACTTGCAGACTATACACTGGCCAAGCATCATGGGATATGTAGTAAACAGCAGCTGGAGAGTCAGAGGTTGCTGATTTACATATACATAACACACCCTGTGATGGTTTTTGTCGAATCTGTCCAAATGTTGAGCACAGACCACGTAACACAAGCTGTGCGTGGCATCACGCGTGTCAGTTTTGTGATTACATTTTTCTTTCCCCTGCGAGTTCGTTTGAAATGTAGCTGGACATCTGATTACATAATGAAGTCTTTGTTCACAGTATTTTGACTACACTCCCCCCCCCCCCCCCCACTTCCCTTCCTTTCTAGCAAACCTGTCCCTCTAAAGATGAAAATGGAAAGCAGGGGATGCATATAAGGAATGCCCCTCAGTGCCTCTGTTTTGTGGTTAAAGGTAAACAAAATGTTTGAGGCTTTGCCGTAGATCTTTCATTTTCTGATATTGCACTCGTGAAAATGTGTATTCCTTAAAGAGGAACTAAACCCTGTGATATTTTAATCACACACTTTTGAATATTGCTCCTAAAGAGCATCCTGAGAAGCATCCTAAAGAGCATCCTGAGAAGCATCTTAAAGATCATCCTGAGGAGCATCTTAAAGAGCATCCTGAGAAGCATCCTAAAGAGCATCCTGAGAAGCATCTTAAAGAGCATCCTGAGAAGCATCTTAAAGAGCATCCTGTGAAGCATCCTAAAGAGCATCCTGAGGAGCATCCTAAAGAGCATCCTGAGAAACATCCTAAAGAGCATCCCGAGAAGCATCGTAAAGAGCATCCTGAGAAGCATCTTAAAGAGGATCCTGAGAAGCATCTTAAAGAGCATCCTGAGAAGCATCTTAAAAAACATCCTGAGAAGCATCCTAAAGAGCATCCTGAGAAGCATCCTAAAGAGCATCCTGAGGAGCATCCTAAAGAGCATCCTGAGGCACATACTAAAAGAGCATCCTGAGATGCATCCCGAGAAGCATCCTATAGAGCATCCTGAGAAGCATCATTCTGAATTAATGTGCAGTGTCTGTGTATCACAGGCTCCACAGCTATAAAACACATAGTAACAGAAACTAACATAGAGTGTGTTGGCAGACATTACTGTGAGATTTATTACTGTGGAGCTCTGTGATACACTTACACACTGAACATTACTGTGAGATTAATTGTTGTGCAGTCTGTGAGACACACACTGCACATTACTGTGAGGTTTATTGCTGTGCAGTCTGTGAGACACACACTGCACATTACTGTGAGGTTTATTGCTGTGGAGACTGTGAGACACACAACAGTGCAGTATTTACCGTGAGGCATCCTAGGAGGATGTCTAGGGCAGCAGTGAATTTTATTGTTGTGTGATACACTCACACACTACACATTAATGTGAGTTTTGTTGCTGTGGAGTCTGTGATACACTCACACACTGCACATTACTGTGAGTTTTATTGCTGTGGAGTCTGTGATACACTCATACACTGCACATTACTGTGAGTTTTAATGCTGTGGAGTCTGTGATACACTCACACACACTGCACATTACTGTGAGTTTTATTGCTGTGGAGTCTGTGATGCACTCACACACTGCACATTACTGTGAGATTTATTGCTGTGGAGTCTGTGATACACTCACACACTGCACATTACTGTGAGATTTATTGCTGTGGAGTCTGTGATACACTCACACACTGCACATTACTGTGAGTTTTATTGCTGTGGAGTCTGTAATACACTTACACACTGCACATTACTGTGAGTTTTATTGCTGTGGAGTCTGTGATACACACACTGCACATTACTGTGGGTTTTATTGCTGTGGGGTCTGTGATACATTCACCCTCACCAAATATTCAAAGCATTTTCAAAAGATGAATGGAATTCCAGCACAGAGGCACCTAGAGCTGGACTATTCTTCTGAAATCTGGACACTTGGGAGGTAGCGCTCTGTAATATATAATCTGCAGTTCTGAAAACTGCCTGTTTTTTCTCTTTCATGCTGTAAAAATGTAGTTATGCTAAAGGATTTGGAAAATAATGCGGCAGTGAGAAAGATATAATGACTGTGTGAGGCCTTACAGACAAGTCTTTCATCACACAGGAGTCCAGAGCACTCCGAACCGACCAATCAGGTGAATATTACAGTGTGTCAAAGTGCCTATAACTATGAATGCCACTGATCTACAGTGCTCTACATCCACCATTTCTGTCTATATTAGTGGATGATGCAGTTAGTATTAATGCAAATTACTGAGCAAGCTGCTCAAACGTTTCGTCATGTCTTCTATCTGTCTGAATAAACACCTTATTTAATAATCCTTCTACTAAAGTAAATGTGAAGATGCCACTGATGTTTCTCTCCTTTGGGACAGATACGCATCCTTGCCAACATCTTTGGATGCAGAAAAACTGGTACTAGGAAAAGTGATGTAATAATGGCGGTGTAGGACATGTTTGGAGGCAATAATGGCACTGTGGAGATTGATGTAATAATGGCAGGGTAGGACATTTTGTAGGGCAATAAGGGCACTGTGGAAAGTGATGTAATAATGGCGGTGTAGGACATGTTTGGGAGCAATAATGGCACTGTGCAAATTGATGTAATAATGGCAGGGTAGGACATTTTGTAGGGCAATAAGGGCACTGTGGAAAGTGATGTAATAATGGCGGTGTAGGACATGTTTGGGAGCAATAATGGCACTGTGCAAATTGATGTAATAATGGCAGGGTAGGACATTTTGTAGGGCAATAAGGGCACTGTGGAAAGTGATGTAATAATGGCGGTGTAGGACATGTTTGGGAGCAATAATGGCACTGTGCAAATTGATGTAATAATGGCAGGGTAGGACATTTTGTAGGGCAATAAGGGCACTGTGGAAAGTGATGTAATAATGGCAGGGTAAGACATTTTGTGGGGCAATAATGGATAGTTTTTAATTTGGAAAGGGATGTGAGGGACATTAATGGCACTATGTAAAGCATTGAGAGACACTATTGGTACTATGGCATGGAAAGTGGGGGATACATGGCACTGTGAAAAGTTGGGCCCATGTGTAGCATTGTGCAAAGTGAGACAGTCTTTGCATAAGTTGCTGTGTCAGGTTAGGCTGGATGATGCCATGCGGTGTTGCCTGAACTTGCGAGGTGGAGATTCAGTTGCCTCGGTACAGGCTGACTGTACATAAGCAGCCCAAAATTGACTGGATTCCCAAAAAATCGGACTGTCCCAGGAAATCTGAGACAGTCAGCAACTATGGTTTTTTTTGGAGTTTGCAAACAAGCTCAGCAGTAGGATTTGGAGACATAATGGCCTGATTTTTGCAGTCAGTGTTGAGTTCACCGCTTTACGAATAGATCCCAATATATGTTGTTTAGAAAAGCTTCATTCTTAACCGTTTGATTGCCGGAATGCTCAGTTAAGAGAGAGCACAATAGCTATGCACCTTTTGGCTGTCTGAGCATGGTGGGAGTTGAAGTGAAACAGCAGCCGCAGGACTGTATAACGTTCAGTCTATACAAGCGAGCCCAGATCAGGAAACACTGTGAGATGGCGTAAGCCTGTCACTTCTGATTTTAGGGTCCGGCACATTCGCAGACTATGACATCACGTCACACGTGTGCGGCACCTCAGATGAGGTCATTTAAGTTCACAGACTAATAGGTGTTTCATATAAATGTGTTAGTAAATAGCAGTAAAATGTCACACTCTTTCACATGTTCAAACCACACAACCCTGCTATGTCATCATCCCGTTTAACTCCTGGATGTAACCAATGCTGTGATCTGGGAATCAGAAAAGGTCTTTGGAAAACTCCAATAACTGATATGTTTTTTTGTTGATGATTATACTATGATACCTGCTTGATTAGGGGTAGTTCCCGTTGCCCTTCAAAAAATAGCACATCACAGGACAAGCCGTTAAAGAAGGAGTAATAACAATTCTGTTAAAAATTAAGTTCTGTTTCATTGTAATATCGCTTTAAGTAAAGCCATTTTAAAAAGTAATGCTTTAATAAAAGAATACAAATAAAGTCCCTTTTTGAGTCCTCTTTGCTTGTACAGCTCTATTAGGGTGCAGACATCTTGGGTCTGATGAAGGAAGATCTGCCTCATCTGATGCAATATTTTAAACAACATGCCTGCCCTGTGATAGAGCTCCGTAGAAAGGGCCAAATAAGGTACTTTATATGTATCCTATTAAAATCATTTCTATTTAAAATACTTTGGTTCCCACTACACCCAGTCAGTCAGTAATACATACCTCCCACTTTTGCCCCCATGCGAATGGAGATGCTGGGGGGGGGGGGGGGGGGGCTTGCGGAGTCTGGGGAGGGGCGTGTCAGTAATACAGAGCATGAGCAATAACGCTGTCACTCAAACTCACGGCTATACTGCTTATGGGTTGTATAGCGGTCAGCCATCTGCAGCCCAGGATCGCTACTACGCATGCGCTCCGTGATGTGCGTCCGTAGTCAGCATTCTCCTGTGTCTGGGATGCCGGAGAATGTGAGCAAGACCGCGAGATGGCGGTCCTGAGTCCGTCTGAGCTCTACCTCTGTCCCGAAAAGTGTGACAGAGGTAGCACTCTGCAGGACAGCGGGACATACCTCCCAAATCGGGACTCTTGGTAATCTCCTATGCTGGCTGAGCATCGTAGAAAGGGTAGTCCACAGCAGGTTGCTCTGCAGTGCCACCATTTTTGTCCAATTAATTATATCCTGTCTATTTAACTATATAGCGCTGGGAGCAAAACTGCACCATGTCTGTGTGTAAAATGAGCTTAACACCCCTGTAGTAGACAATAAGGGAAATTAAGCAATTATCTTACATGGAAGTTACTCACTACATATTGGGAAACTACTCATATTTCAATGCTCGAGCAACACATTTACAATTACCATAATAACAAAAACATCTTGCAATCTGGCATTGTGGAGAGGGATGCTGGAGTATTTTACTGGCACGGCGGTATAAAGGGTTTAAGTCTTTATTTCTGACTCTTTGATTGAAACAATAGATGAGAAATAGACGATTAGAGGGATAGATGATTGCAGGAAAGGATATTAGAAGATATTGAGCTTTTCACTCTTATTAGTATGCAAAATCCAGTATACTCTATAGCATAAAGGGTATTCGATTGGAATGCACAAGAGCAAGGTAAGTACTTATACAGGTACCAGGTAAATGCACTGGAGCAGGATAAGTACTTAGCACAGTTCCTTTAATGCAGTATAGGTGATCCAAGAAGCAAGGTAAATACTTATACAGGTTGCAGGTAAGTACTTAGCAAAGTTCTTATAATGCAGTACAGGAGATATCACAAGCAAGATAAGTACTTTGCACAGTTCTAATAATGCAGTATAGGTGATCCCAGAAGCAAGGTAAGTACTTTGCACAGTTCTAATAATGCAGTATAGGTGATCCCAGAAGCAAGGTAAGTACTTATACAGGTTACAGGTAAGTACTTAGCACAGTTGTTATAAAGCAGTACAGGAGATACCACAAGCAAGGTAAGTACTTAGCACAGTTCTTATAAAGCAGTATAGGAGATACCACAAGCAAGGTAAGTACTTATACAGGTTACAGGTAAGTACTTTGCACAGTTCTAATAATGCAGTATAGGTGATCCCAGAAGCAAGGTAAGTACTTTTACAGGTTACAGGTAAGTACTTAGCACAGTTGTTATAAAGCAGTACAGGAGATACCACAAGCAAGGTAAGTACTTTTACAGGTTACAGGTAAGTACTTAGCACAGTTGTTATAAAGCAGTACAGGGGATACCACAAGCAAGGTAAGTACTTAGCACAGTTGTTATAAAGCAGTATAGGAGATACCACAAGCAAGGTAAGTACTTATACAGGTTACAGGTAAGAACTTAGCACAGTTGTTATAAAGCAGTACAGGGGATTCCACATGCAAGGTAAGTACTTATACAGGTTACAGGTAAGTACTTAGCACAGTTGTTATAAAGCAGTACAGGAGATACCACAAGCAAGGTAAGTACTTATACAGGTTACAGGTAAGAACTTAGCACAGTTGTTATAAAGCAGTACAGGGGATTCCACATGCAAGGCAAGTACTTATACAGGTTACAGGTAAGTACTTTGCAGAGTGTTATAAAGCTGTACAGGAGATACCACAAGCAAGGTAAGTACTTATACAGGTTACAGGTAAGTACTTTGCAGAGTGTTATAAAGCTGTACAGGAGATACCACAAGCAAGGCAAGTACTTATACAGGTTACAGGTAAGTACTTTGCAGAGTGTTATAAAGCTGTACAGGAGATACCACAAGCAAGGTAAGTACTTATACAGGTTACAGGTAAGTACTTAGCACAGTTGTTATAAAGCAGTACAGGAGATACCACAAGCAAGGTAAGTACTTTTACAGGTTACAGGTAAGTACTTAGCACAGTTGTTATAAAGCAGTACAGGAGATACCACAAGCAAGGTAAGTACTTAGCACAGTTCTTATAAAGCAGTATAGGAGATACCACAAGCAAGGTAAGTACTTATACAGGTTACAGGTAAGAACTTAGCACAGTTGTTATAAAGCAGTACAGGGGATTCCACATGCAAGGTAAGTACTTATACAGGTTACAGGTAAGTACTTAGCACAGTTGTTATAAAGCAGTACAGGGGATTCCACATGCAAGGCAAGTACTTATACAGGTTACAGGTAAGTACTTTGCAGAGTGTTATAAAGCTGTACAGGAGATACCACAAGCAAGGTAAGTACTTATACAGGTTACAGGTAAGTACTTTGCAGAGTGTTATAAAGCTGTACAGGAGATACCACAAGCAAGGCAAGTACTTATACAGGTTACAGGTAAGTACTTTGCAGAGTGTTATAAAGCTGTACTGGAGATACCACAAGCAAGGTAAGTACTTATACAGGTTACAGGTAAGAACTTAGCACAGTTGTTATAAAGTAGTACAGGAGATACCACAAGCAAGGTAAGTACTTATACAGGTTACAGGTAAGTAATTTGCACAGTTGTTATAAAGTAGTACAGGAGATACCACAAGCAAGGTAAGTACTTATACAGGTTACAGGTAAGTACTTTGCAGAGTGTTATAAAGCTGTACAGGAGATACCACAAGCAAGGCAAGTACTTATACAGGTTACAGGTAAGTACTTTGCAGAGTGTTATAAAGCTGTACAGGAGATACCACAAGCAAGGTAAGTACTTATACAGGTTACAGGTAAGTACTTTGCACAGTTGTTATAAAGCAGTACAGGAGATACCACAAGCAAGGTGAGTATTTAGGCAGGTTACAGGTAAGTACTTTGCAGAGTGTTATAAAGCTGTACAGGAGATACCACAAGCAAGGTAAGTACTTATACAGGTTACAGGTAAGTACTTTGCACAGTTGTTATAAAGCAGTACAGGAGATACCACAAGCAAGGTAAGTACTTATACAGGTTACAGGTAAGTACTTTGCACAGTTGTTATAAAGTAGTACAGGAGATACCACAAGCAAGGTAAGTACTTAGGCAGGTTATGGGTAAGTAATTTGCACAGTTGTTATAAAGTAGTACAGGAGATACCACAAGCAAGGTAAGTACTTATACAGGTTACAGGTAAGTAATTTGCACAGTTGTTATAAAGTAGTACAGGAGATACCACAAGCAAGGTAAGTACTTATACAGGTTATGGGTAAGTACTTTGCACAGTTGTTATACTGCTCTATATGTGCTCATGGTAATTGCACAGGACACAGGTCAGCAGCTTTTCAGATAATAATGTTATTTTGGGACCCTAAATGATCTCTCTCTTATTATGCACTGAATTGTAGTCATCATTTTGGGTGTGTGGTGACCTTTTTACCTCATTACGGCCCTCCCTGTCTCCCGACTTTGATCTTACGTCCAACGCTGGTAAAGTAATTATTGTGACTAAGCAGCTGATTAATATCTCTTTTCAAGAATGAATATTACTGGGACGTGAGTGGTTAAAATGATGTTGGATAATTTAATTCTTCTTGGCACGTGGACACATTTTCAGAAATGACGTACCTTGGATCAGGTTTGGAACCAACCAGGTGCGTATCCTGCCCGTGAGTGACAGGTATGCGCCGGACGAGATACATCCGAGAGGCGGATGGCAGCAGCGAATTCGACATCAGCACAAAAAGTATATGAAAATGTCTTTGTATAGTTTTAGTGCTGGTCGAATTGTCAGCAGAGTGAGTGACTGTGATGCTGTCGTCGTCCTCTCAGATATATTTCATCTATTTCCAGGGTTTGTGTGCTGTCTGTTTGGCGCGGGACAGCTTGGGATCGTGTGCGGCACACACCTAGCACACATGGAAGATTCGCGCCTGGAACCAACCTACCGTTCCTCCAATCAAGTTCAAAGGCTAACTGCAGAGCCTATCAAGAGGGACCATTTTTCCCATGGATCAATCTGTTCTTGGTCGTCTAACTTAGTATGTAGTCCCCCCTCTGTTCCTAGCGCTACGTAAATTGTTGCCGCTATATAAATAAATGTTAACGTAATGTAATCGTTAAATTGCCAGTCACAAAGTGCAGTGAATGCCCACCACAAACAATGTTGCTGCCTACCCTTGGACATAGTTTTTCCCTGCTTGCAGTTTGATATCTTTCTTTTAATTAAAAAAATTAAATAGCAAATGATTATCAAATGGTGTTTTTTTTCTCCTTACATAACAAAGCATTTTTTATGTATAAGCAGAATTGCAAGCAAATGCATAGCTAAATACAAGAATGCATTGAATGTGTATATGCTGTGTCCTGTTAATCACCCAAGTGGCACCAGATATAAATTAGGTTTACTATTTCTAGTATACCTGCTGGCACACATCATGCCTCCCAACTCCCCCCCCCTTTGCCCATTTTTGCCCTCTTGATTTTGGGAGTCAGTCCCATTTTTGTGCTGAGCGCTACTTCTGTCCTGCTTTTCCGGACAGAGGTAGAACTCACCAGGGACAGCGGGACTTAAGACCTCACAAGCTCCGCCCCTGGTCGCCCCCATTTGCCGGTGCCAAGAGTTGGGTGGTATGCGCATACGGATGTCATAAACTGAACGCAACAAAAGTTATGAACACAGTTTAAATTACCTTTTTTTTTTTAATTCCAAATCTGTGCACTTATCACACTGTATTAATCCTTTTTCTTGCTCTACTTTGATATTGAATTTATAGTTAAGGTAACAGCTTTATCAAAAGTTCCTAAAAATAAATGTTCCTTCTATAAAAAAAACAAAAAACAACCCAACAAGCTTTGTGTCTCTTCAAAGATTTCCTTTTAAATCCCTTTGAGGTAACCCTTGGAAGTATAACGCTGTTTATCTTTAAGGCTTACGCAGGTATTAAAATGCTGCAGGAAGTTTGTGTAACTGGGTTAAAAATGTCACCATCTGTACGAAATACTTTTTAAGTTGCATCAATCCCATTGCACAAACCAAAGATCTGGAAAACCGGTTTGTCGGCTTTTCTAGAAACAAGAAATACGAAACAGCACAAAGCAAGTTCCCATCTTCTCTGCGGGGTGAGGCCCGGTCCATATTATGTGGAGTTAGTGTAAGTAGTGCGTGAGCAGGAGAGGAAATCACTCTGAGGCTCCTATCATCCCCAGTCAGCCTAGTCACAAATCCCATCAAGCTCAGGCGACACTTTTGCTACTGTCGTTCTCCAGAGAAACTTGTCTTTGTGTCACTTGCCGTGCTTAATTTCACCAAGTTAAAAAAAGGTCTAAAAATTCCAGAACACTGACTGGCTAATCATACTGGGAGTTGTCACTAAGCCAATGGAGCGATGGCGGTAGCCTTTATCTTGGGTGTCTGTAATCTCAGAGACTTTAACTTCCTCCTATTGGTCAGACAGTGACCTTGCGAGTGAAGCTGGTGTAGATCAGCTGAGACACAGGGCTTTCTCTTTCCACGCTATCAGTATTTTTCTTTTTTTAACAAATAACCAAATCACTGAAGAAACCTCCATAACTTGAAAATCATCTGTCCATAACTCAAAAATCCTAACAATGTATTTAATCACAAATATCAGGTTTGCAGCTTCTGCTGATACTCTCTTTCAGCTCTCAGTATTTGCCCGGAGTGTTGGGATGGAAAAAGGTGCAACATTTAAAGTGTATCAGAAAGATAAAAAAGATATGTACATAAAATGATAACTACTACACATAACCCTACACATCCAAGGTAACCAGTCTTCGTTGTCCCAGACACCGGAAACCACCATTTGTATGGATTGTGGGGACTACAAACCAAAGTCCCACTGTCCCAGATCTCCCAGCAAGACAGCGGGGTTGCCTCCCAAAATCTATACTGCCCCATGCAGAGCATGACAGGGGGGAGGCATGCTACAGAGTCTGTACAGAGTATGAATCTGCAAGTTATTATCCCCATGTGTACAGCTTGATCTACCAGTTTTTTTTATTCTATCATGCAGAATGTAAAATTCACAAATATCTAGGGGGGACTCATTAATTCCCTGCACAATGTATAACTAAACTGGTGAGATGAAATGCTCATCAAAAAAAATAAATAGCAAAAGCTGTAATTGCCAGGGGGAGGGGGGGGGGGGGGGGGGAAGGTGGTTGAGAGTCCCAGAAAAAGAAGACAGGATTTCCAAGATGGCGGCCGCGCTCACACCAACACTGCAAGAATGCAAAAGAGGTAAGTAAGTCCGTACTGTCACTAACAAAATGATTCATGTTTAGGTATGAAATAATACAAGATCGTTTTAAACGCATCCAGTGTTAAAATAGAGTTTAGTTCCACTTTAAACATAACTTATATGGTGAATGTACAGAATAAAAAATGGTTGAAAATGATCCATACATTGTGTTAGCAGATTTGCAAGCAAAGGCATAAATTAGGAGAAAAAAAATTTGTTTTTAATGTGTCTGGAGTCTCCTTCTTATGACATCCCCTGTGGCACGGTATGCAAATTACACATTTTCCATCAAGCCACAGGTGATGTCATAAACAGGAGACTCCTCAGACATATTGATATCCTAATTTAGGCATTTACAATTCTGCTAACACAATGTATAGATCATTTTCAATCATTTTTTATTCTCTACCTGCACAGTACATGCAGTGTTATGGTGATGCAGTCCTTTTAATTTTATAAGGTATAAAACAAAACAAAAAAAGAAAAAGAAATACAGTTTGTGTTTGAATGTAATTTTATATATATATATATATGTTCTTATTTTGGAATCTGGAGAGGTCCTTTAAACATTAAGCCTTTGATTACCGTAATGTCTTCTTAAAACATAAACTTTGCAGTGTAATGAAAGAAAAAAACACGTGTGGACTTTGTATTTTATGGTCACTATAAAAATGAAACTCTACCATATGCTCTCGTTCAGGAGCAAGGAAAGAGTTAAAAAAAAAGAAAAGAAAGTGTAATAAAGAAACAGGAAGACACTTAGCAAAAACAGCTGTCATTGCACCTCTTTAAAAAACCTCTCACCCCATCTCTCTCTTTCACTGGCACCTTCCAGCTTTATTAAGGTAAACTTACAGCATGGTGGTTGGGTGGGTGGAGGGGGGAGATTTAAACCCCTACATAACCATTAAGATTTTCAACACACTGCAAGCGAATGAAAGAGAGAAATAAAAAATAAATTCATGCAAGAAGAGAAAAATGGGAAAAGTATTTGCTGTATCGCGTGTTTGTGACATCACCTGCGCCTTGATATGCAAATGTATTACTTTCCATTGGAAATGTGTCATTTGCATCACAAGCCCGACGGTGATGTCATAAACAGGCGACTCTACAGACAAATATGTAACTTATGTCTTATTACAGGCATGGCTTGTATTTCTGCTTACACGATGCATGGATGGTTTTTGATCTTTCTTTATCCCCTACCACCACAGGAGATAGCAAATAACATTGTTTGATTTTGGGTTTGCGGCAATGTGGAAGTCAAATCTTTTGCACTGGTAAAAGATGGGGTTAAACCCCAAACAGGCTGGAGTCTGAAAATGTCAGAAAACACCTTGCTGCGGAGTTAGGCAGGTACCAGGATTGTCCAGGGTTCACATTCACTGGGGTCTTTGGTGGGCAGTTTAACCCCTTCGTGACGCATGGTGCTTGCGTCCCAAACGACTCAAGCACCAAAACGTCACGATTTGTTCCTGGCCACCGATCACAAGGTGATCGGTAGCCAGGAACACTCTGGCAGAGACACGATCAGGGTCTTAATAGACCCTGTAGGTCCCTGCCAAAAAATCGCGAGACCTCCAGACGTCACGTGTGACGTCACGGAGGCGTGCCCGAACCCGGAAGTTCTGGCACAGCGTGATTTAGCAAAATGTAGCCGGTGCTCGCTTTGAGCACCGGCTACATTTCCCCTGTCAGACTGAGGCCACTCAAAATGGCCTCATCTGACAGGTGGGATCCCGCTGTAAGTGCCTGCAGCAGGATCCGAAAACAGCTCCTCGCGTTGAGCCGCGATGAGCTGTTTAGTACAGGACGTACTATGCCGTCCTAACGACTTTAAGGCACTTAAAGTCAGGACGGCATAGAACGTCCCAACGTCACAAAGGGGTTAATGATGTTCTATGGACCTTTCCTCATACAGTTGGCCTATCGCTAGCTGGCTAGCAGGGCTGGCCTTAGGTGTGTGCGACCTGTGCGAGCGCACAGTGCGCACCACACCAAGGGGCGCCCTCCCGCCACCCACAAAAAAAAATTGCCAGTAGAGGCACTGGATGGGGAGATCAAAAGATCTCCCCATCTCCCCTCACCAGCCCTCTGCTCTCCGCCCCCACCCTGTGAAGCAATCCGATACCCTGCATTATCACTGTGTGTTGGGGGCGCAAGCAGCATTATCTCATGCTGCCCGCGGCTCCCCGTGAAGCAGAAGCCGCTCTGATTCACAGGAATATGCGAATATTTTTGGAGCCATTTTATTAGCACTCCCTAAAAACCTGTGTAATTTTCCCAAAACTTTCACAAAAGTCTTTAAAGGGGGCAGAAAAAAATAATTACAACATATTAGCACAGCCGGAAAAATACATGCTAAATAAAATTACACGGAAAGAGTTGCAAACATTACAAATTTTTGCTAATTTCTCCGTACTCGTGTGTTACCAATTCCCCCCCCCCTCCCACTGCGCTGGTTTTGATACCTGACCCCCCTTCCAAATGGATAGAAAAACACGTGCCCCTAAAAAGTGGCACAAAATCCCCGCCAAATCTATTTTGGCAGAGGTGCTATTTCCCCTCACAAAACAATTGCCATTATACATAAAAAAATTGACATTTGAGCTTTTTTTTCTTCTACCTTCCTGACCCCTTTGTGTGCGTTGACATTTTATAAATGATGTGTTTTAGTAGCCCTCTGCGTTAAAACCCCCCCCCCCCCCCCAAAAAAAAATGCATTCAAATTTCTCAGGTTTTTAAAAAAGAAGAACCTGACAATGGAAACACTGACGCAGGTTTGCGTCAACTTGATAGGGTGGGGTAGGTGTTTTACGTACATCCCAGGGGCCAATGAAATTGGGTCTATTCAGTATCGCGTTACTTTGCTTGGTATTACAGAACTCTCCGTTCTCCCACGGACAAGAGCGGACTGCAGACAATGGATAAAATAAAAAAATAAAAAAGAAAAGAATTGAATTTTCATTTCTTATCTGCTAACCATTCTCCCCGAGAGTCTATCTTACTACAAGACTGAAATTCCAAATTCTTGTCACTGCCCTCTTCCTTGTGATTCTTGGTCTGTTACCATGCAGCATTTTCATTGGTCACTCCCCCCTCTTGGATTTGCATAGCGCCACCCCAATTCCCCCCCCCCCCCCTCCTCTTTCAGTCAGCTCTGGCTTGGTTTTTCTTGCTATAATGCAGTACTGGGCTCTGAGCTAGATGGAAAGCATTTCACAGCCGTGGAGTAGAGAGAGAGAGAGAGAGAGAGAGAGAGAGAGAAAAAAAGAATCATTGAAAATTAAAGACTTTCCCCTTTAATTTGATTCCTCCGACAAGCAAAAGGATCTTGTGGATGTTGGGCTATTGAGGGGTGATCTACCACGGGAATCTCTTTTATGAGAAGATCACGGAATTAACTGCACTGGAGATCCCTTTCTTCTGTTTAGTAATAGTGGTGCAGTATGAAGTGCAGTTATGGCAAGGAGAGGTAAGACAGCTGTAAGGACACTGGAAGATTTGACCCTGGATTCTGGTTATGGTGAAGCTGCCGATTCCATCAGGTCGTCCAACTTGTCCCTTTGTTCCGATTCTCATCAGGTAACTTATCCTCATGGAGGAAACTGCTGGTATCTAACAGACTCCATGCACAGTAGACACAACAGCTTTGACACGGTCAACACTGTCCTGGCTGAGGACTCGGAGGTCCTGGACTGCTCGGGACAGTGCTCCAGGCTGCCTGACCTTGAGGAAGTCCCCTGGAGCCTTGAAGAGGCGGAAGCTCTTCTGAAGAAAGAGCAAATGGTGGCCGGTCCCAGCAGAGATGTCCTCTCCAAGCTGTCGACCCTGGTCAGTAGGGCTTTGGTGAGGATTGCCAAAGAAGCTCAAAGACTGAGCCTTCGCTTTGCCAAGTGCACCAAATACGAGATCCAAAGTGCCATGGAGATAGTGCTGGCATGGTCCCTGGCTTCCAGTTGCACCAGCTCGGCACTTGGTGCCCTCTCGCTCTACAACATGAGCACGGGAGATAGGCTTAGCCGAGGCAAATCCGTGCGCTGCGGGCTCACCTACTCCGTCGGGAAGTTCTACAGATGGATGGTGGATAGCAGGGTGGCGCTGCGGATCCACGAACACTCAGCCATTTACCTGACGGCTTGCATGGAGACCCTCTTCAAGGAGATTTACAAGCGGGTCCTCGCGATGCCTCGCCCCGAAAAAGAAAACGAGGCCCCGAACTTTACCGCAGAGTCCTTCGAGCAGGCGGTCAGCAACGACTCGGAGCTCTGGGGATTACTGCAACCTTACCAACACCTCATATGCGGCAAAAATGCAAGTGGTGAGTAAAACATGGGGGAAAAAAGAGAGAGAAAAAAAAATGAACCACACACACGATAAGATAACAAGGATTCCGAGTGGTCCTCCAGTGCTGTGGAATATTGGAATATCTATGCATAACGGTTTGAGTTGAACCCTCCTAAGTGCACAAGGGGGAGCTCAATTCCCATTCTTAAGTTCCAGAGCGGTGGGCAAATGGATTCTTGTACCTTCCCCTCTGGCACTTAATGGGTTAAATGATTTCAGGCTGTTGGCATACAAACAGTGCTATGAGCATCATTTGTTTTTTTTACCCTGCCAGTAACTTTATCCATTGTCACACTGTGACTTACTACAGCTCACGGCTGGGATCCACCACGGTTGTGCAAGAGGCACCGCTCGGCAGTGACCCAATGGATCACATTATATACCCCTGTGAAGGGCACCTATCAGTAACTACAGACGGGGCAGGGGGAGAAGGGGTGGGAGAAGGTATAGGGCGATGCTAGAGATTGGAACTTGTGGGGGCCTGGCCCTCAAAACAGCTAGATCAGGTTGTCTATGGCAAATTCAGACTGGTGAGGCTATTTTTCTTACTGGATCCAGCACTGCAGAATTGGTTGGTGCTGTAGATATATGCATGCTAAGAAGTCTCATATTAAGGATATTACACCCATCAAACCAGCTCCGAATTGAGCAAAGAAAAAAAAAAGAGAGAGAAATAATTGTGCAGATTAAGAGACTCATTTTATTCTAGATTTTTTTTGGTTTTGGTTGGGTTCCAGATTGTGAACCATGCTTACGTCAATAAGATCATGATAGGAATGTGAATTAAACATAGGATCTTCAGGATAGTACTCAGGGTAGAGAGACGTTAGTAACAGAGCAGCAGCTTGTAACACAGCCTGATCGTTAACTATTTATCATATGCACGGGAGTGCTTGTTGCAGTGGGTCCCAATGATGACTAACTTTTTGGCTCTCCAGAAGCCGGTGACTACGTTTCCAAGGATGCCTAGAAAAAGTCCATTCGGCAGCTGTAGCCCCCCACGGCTCCCATGATGCTCAGCCAGCCAGGGGCATCAATACTGAGCAGTTATATGTCAAGTAGACCATGTTTAAGAGTGGTCCCTGAACCTACCGGACGCTGGCTGAGCTTCATAGGTGCTGTGGTCTTTAATAGCTGGTGTGCCAAAGGTTTGCCATCACTGCGCTATAATGTCTGGCAGTGGTCAGGCTCCTGTGCTAACGGACAATATATCGCTCGCCTTAGGTATTTAACCCCTTGAGAGCCAGAGGTTCTGCATAACACACTGCACAGATCTCTCTGGCACTCAGATGGTTACACAGACCTAGAATGATACAATTTTAAAAACAAGGTTTGTTAGTTTATCAGAAGCAGATTTTTTTTTAACCCCTTGTATCGACCATCAGTAGAATACTGCAAAATCTATGATGATAATAAAAAAAGAAGCTACCCCCCCCCCCCCCCCAATCCTCTCGGTGTGTTTATTTGGGATTAGGTTTGGTTGGTGGTCTGTATTTCGGTGGAAGGCTGCTCATTCATGCTTTCAGAGGTGCTGGGTGTGTGTGTGTGTGTGTGTGTGTGTGTGTGTGTGTGTGCAGGCACACTGAATACATGTTGCATCAATTTCCCAGTGATTGCTGAGCACGTACTGTATGGAAAAAAAGACAGAGGCTGCAACTTACACAATCAATGCATATCTTCAGTTCCTTGTTTATATTCTGACCACATCCATATATACACACATACACACACCCACCGTGTATGTATACATCTACCGATTCACACTCACACCCACCGTGTATGTATACATCTACTGATTCATACACACACCCACCATGTATGTATACATCTACTGATTCACACTCACACCCACCGTGTATGTATACATCTACCGATTCATACACACACCCACCATGTATGTATACATCTACTGATTCACACTCACACCCACCGTGTATGTATACATCTACTGATTCAGACACACACCCACCATGTATGTATACATCTACTGATTCAGACACACACCCACCATGTATGTATACATCTACTGATTCACACTCACACCCACTGTGTATGTGTACATCTACCCATTCACACTCACACCCACCATGTATGTGTACATCTACCGATTCAGACACACACCCACCATGTATGTATACATCTACCGATTCACACACACCCACCATGTATGTATACATCTACTGATTCACACTCACACCCACCATGTATGTATACATCTACTGATTCACACTCACACCCACCATGTATGTATACATCTACTGATTCACACTCACACCCACCATGTATGTATACATCTACTGATTCACACTCACACCCACCATGTATGTATACATCTACCGATTCACACTCACACCCACCGTGTATGTATACATCTACTGATTCACACTCACACCCACCGTGTATGTATACATCTACTGATTCACACTCACACCCACCGTGTATGTATACATCTACTGATTCACACTCACACCCACCGTGTATGTATACATCTACTGATTCACACTCACACCCACCGTGTATGTATACATCTACTGATTCACACTCACACCCACCATGTATGTATACATCTACTGATTCACACTCACACCCACCATGTATGTATACATCTACTGATTCACACTCACACCCACCGTGTATGTATACATCTACTGATTCACACTCACACCCACCATGTATGTATACATCTACCGATTCACACTCACACCCACCGTGTATGTATACATCTACTGATTCACACTCACACCCACCGTGTATGTATACATCTACTGATTCACACTCACACCCACCGTGTATGTATACATCTACTGATTCACACTCACACCCACCGTGTATGTATACATCTACTGATTCACACTCACACCCACCGTGTATGTATACATCTACTGATTCACACTCACACCCACCATGTATGTATACATCTACTGATTCACACTCACACCCACCATGTATGTATACATCTACTGATTCACACTCACACCCACCGTGTATGTATACATCTACTGATTCACACTCACACCCACCATGTATGTATACATCTACCGATTCACACTCACACCCACCGTGTATGTATACATCTACTGATTCACACTCACACCCACCGTGTATGTATACATCTACTGATTCACACTCACACCCACCATGTATGTATACATCTACTGATTCACACTCACACCCACCGTGTATGTATACATCTACTGATTCACACTCACACCCACCGTGTATGTATACATCTACTGATTCACACTCACACCCACCGTGTATGTATACATCTACTGATTCAGACACACACCCACCATGTATGTATACATCTACTGATTCACACTCACACCCACCGTGTATGTATACATCTACTGATTCAGACACACACCCACCATGTATGTATACATCTACTGATTCACACTCACACCCACTGTGTATGTATACATCTACTGATTCAGACACACACCCACCATGTATGTACACATCTACTGATTCACACTCACACCCACCATGTATGTATACATCTACCGATTCATACACACACCCAACATGTATGTATACATCTACTGATTCACACACACACCCACCGTGTATGTATACATCTACCGATTCATACACACACCCACCAAGTATGTATACATCTACTGATTCACACTCACACCCACTGTGTATGTATACATCTACCGATTCACACTCACACCCACCATGTATGTATACATCTACCGATTCACACTCACACCCACCATGTATGTATACATCTACCGATTCACACTCACACCCACCATGTATGTATACATCTACCGATTCACACTCACACCCACCATGTATGTATACATCTACCGATTCACACTCACACCCACCATGTATGTACACATCTACCCATTCACACTCACACCCACCATGTATGTACACATCTACCGATTCACACCCACACCCACCATGTATGTATACATCTACCGATTCACACTCACACCCACCATGTATGTATACATCTACTGACTCACACCCACCATGTATGTATAAATCTATTGATTCACACCCACCCACCATGTATGTATACATCTACCCATTCACACTCACACCCACCATGTATGTATACATCTACCCATTCACACTCACACCCACCATGTATGTACACATCTACCGATTCACACTCACACCCACCGTGTATGTATACATCTACTGATTCACACTCACACCCACTGTGTATGTATACATCTACCGATTCAGACACACACCCACCATGTATGTATACATCTACCGATTCACACACACACCCACCATGTATGTATACATCTACCGATTCACACTCACACCCACCATGTATGTGTACATCTACTGATTCACACTCACACCCACCATGTATGTATACATCTACCGATTCAGACACACACCCACCATGTATGTATACATCTACTGATTCACACACACACCCACCATGTATGTATACATCTACCGATTCATACACACACCCAACATGTATGTATACATCTACCGATTCATACACACACCCACCAAGTATGTATACATCTACTGATTCACACTCACACCCACTGTGTATGTATACATCTACCGATTCACACTCACACCCACCATGTATGTATACATCTACCGATTCACACTCACACCCACCATGTATGTATACATCTACCGATTCACACTCACACCCACCATGTATGTATACATCTACCGATTCACACTCACACCCACCATGTATGTACACATCTACCCATTCACACTCACACCCACCATGTATGTACACATCTACCGATTCACACCCACACCCACCATGTATGTATACATCTACCGATTCACACTCACACCCACCATGTATGTATACATCTACTGACTCACACCCACCATGTATGTATAAATCTATTGATTCACACCCACCCACCATGTATGTATACATCTACCCATTCACACTCACACCCACCATGTATGTATACATCTACCCATTCACACTCACACCCACCATGTATGTACACATCTACCGATTCACACACACACCAACCATGTATGTATACATCTACCGATTCACACTCACCCCCACCATGTATGTATACATCTACTGATTCACACAACCAACATGTATGTATACATCTACTGATTCACACAACCAACATGTATGTATACATCTACTGATTCACACAACCAACATGTATGTATACATCTACTGATTCTCACACACTCACACCCACCATGTATGTATACATCTACCGATTCACACACCCACCATGTATGTATACATCTACTGATTCACACACCCACCATGTATGTTTACATCTACTGATTCACACAACCAACATGTATGTATACATCTACTGATTCTCACACACTCACACCCACCATGTATGTATACATCTACCGATTCACACACCCACCATGTATGTATACATCTACCGATTCCCACCCACACCCACGATGTATGTATACATCTACTGATTCTCACACACACACACCCACCATGTTTGTATACATCTACTGATTCACACACCCACCATGTATGTGTACATCTACCCATTCACACTCACACCCACCATGTATGTATACATCTACCCATTCACACTCACACCCACCATGTATGTACACATCTACCGATTCACACACACACCCACCATGTATGTATACATCTACCGATTCACACTCACACCCACCATGTATGTATACATCTACCGATTCACACACACCCACCATGTATGTTTAAATCTACTGATTCACACAACCAACATGTATGTATACATCTACTGATTCTCACACACTCACACCCACCATGTATGTATACATCTACCGATTCACACACCCACCATGTATGTATACATCTACCGATTCACACCCACACCCACCATGTATGTATACATCTACTGATTCCCACACACACACACCCACCATGTATGTATACATCTACTGATTCACACACCCACCATGTATGTGTACATCTACCGATTCACACACACACCCACCATGTATGTATACATCTACTGATTCACACACACACCCACCATGTATGTATACATCTACTGATTCACACACACACACACACACACACCATGTATGTATACATCTACTGATTCACACACCCACCATGTATGTATACATCTACTGATTCACACACCCACCATGTATGTATACATCTACCGATTCACACCCACCCACCATGTATGTATACATCTACCGATTCACACACACCCACCATGTATGTTTACATCTACTGATTCACACACCCACCATGTATGTATACATCTACCGATTCACGCCCACCCACCATGTATGTATACATCTACCGATTCACACACACCCACCATGTATGTTTACATCTACTGATTCACACAACCAACATGTATGTATACATCTACTGATTCTCACACACTCACACCCACCATGTATGTATACATCTACCGATTCACACACCCACCATGTATGTATACATCTACCGATTCACACCCACACCCACCATGTATGTATACATCTACTGATTCCCACACACACACACACCCACCATGTATGTATACATCTACTGATTCACACACCCACCATGTATGTGTACATCTACCGATTCACACACACACCCACCATGTATGTATACATCTACTGATTCACACACTCACCATGTATGTATACATCTACCGATTCACACACACACCCACCATGTATGTATACATCTACTGATTCACACACACACACACCCACCATGTATGTATACATCTACTGATTCACACACCCACCATGTATGTATACATCTACTGATTCACACACCCACCATGTATGTATACATCTACCGATTCACACCCACCCACCATGTATGTATACATCTACTGATTCACACACCCACCATGTATGTATACATCTACCGATTCACACCCACCCACCATGTATGTATACATCTACTGATTCACACTCACACCCACCATGTATGTATACATCTACTGATTCACACACTCACCATGTATGTATACATCTACCGATTCACACACACACCCACCATGTATGTATACATCTACTGATTCACACACACACACACCCACCATGTATGTATACATCTACTGATTCACACACCCACCATGTATGTATACATCTACTGATTCACACACCCACCATGTATGTATACATCTACCGATTCACACCCACCCACCATGTATGTGTACATCTACTGATTCACACTCACACCCACCATGTATGTATACATCTACCGATTCACACTCACACCCACCATGTATGTATGCATCTACCGATTCACACTCACACCCATCATGTATGTATACATCTACTGATTCACACTCACACCCATCATGTATGTGTACATCTACTGATTCACACTCACACCCACCATGTATGTATACATCTACCGATTCACACTCACACCCACCATGTATGTATACATCTACCGATTCACACTCACACCCACCATGTATGTATACATCTACCGATTCACACTCACACCCACCATGTATGTATACATCTACCGATTCACACTCACACCCACCATGTATGTATACATCTACCGATTCACACTCACACCCACCATGTATGTATACATCTACTGATTCACACTCACACCCACCATGTATGTATACATCTACCGATTCACACTCACACCCACCATGTATGTATACATCTACTGATTCACACACGCTCCCACTCACATGTATGTATAAATTTATTGATTCACACACACACACCATGTATGTAACATCTATTGATTCACACACGCTCCCACTCACATGTATGTATAAATTTATTGATTCACACACACACACCATGTATGTAACATCTATTGATTCACCCACCCACCATGTATGTATACATATAACGATTCACACACACACACCCACCATGTATGTATACATCTACCGATTCACACACACACCCACCATGTATGTATACATCTACTGATTCACACACACACACACCCACCATGTATGTATACATCTACTGATTCACACACCCACCATGTATGTATACATCTACTGATTCACACACCCACCATGTATGTATACATCTACCGATTCACACCCACCCACCATGTATGTGTACATCTACTGATTCACACTCACACCCACCATGTATGTATACATCTACCGATTCACACTCACACCCACCATGTATGTATGCATCTACCGATTCACACTCACACCCATCATGTATGTATACATCTACTGATTCACACTCACACCCATCATGTATGTGTACATCTACTGATTCACACTCACACCCACCATGTATGTATACATCTACCGATTCACACTCACACCCACCATGTATGTATACATCTACCGATTCACACTCACACCCACCATGTATGTATACATCTACCGATTCACACTCACACCCACCATGTATGTATACATCTACCGATTCACACTCACACCCACCATGTATGTATACATCTACTGATTCACACTCACACCCACCATGTATGTATACATCTACCGATTCACACTCACACCCACCATGTATGTATACATCTACTGATTCACACACGCTCCCACTCACATGTATGTATAAATTTATTGATTCACACACACACACCATGTATGTAACATCTATTGATTCACACACGCTCCCACTCACATGTATGTATAAATTTATTGATTCACACACACACACCATGTATGTAACATCTATTGATTCACCCACCCACCATGTATGTATACATATAACGATTCACACACACACCCACCATGTATGTATACATCTACCGATTCACACACACCCACCATGTATGTATACATATACCGATTCACACACACACCCACCATGTATGTTTACATCTACTGATTCACACAACCAACATGTATGTATACATCTACTGATTCACACACCCACCATGTATGTATACATCTACCTATTCACACACACACCCACCATGTATGTATACATCTACTGATTCACACTCACACCCACCATGTATGTATACATCTACCGATTCACACCCACCCACCATGTATGTATACATCTACTGATTCCCACACTCACACCCACCATGTATGTGTACATCTACTGATTCACACACACACCCACCATGTATGTATACATCTACTGATTCTCACACTCACCCACCATGTATGTATACATCTACTGATTCTCACACTCACACCCACCATGTATGTTTACATCTACTGATTCACACACACACCCACCATGTATGTATACATCTACTGATTCTCACACTCGAACCCACCATGTATGTAACATCTACTGATTCACACACACCCACCATGTATGTATACATCTACTGATTCACACTCACACCCACCATGTATGTATACATCTACCGATTCACACTCACACCCACCATGTATGTATACATCTACTGATTTACACTCACCCACCATGTATGTATACATCTACCGATTCACACTCACACCCACCATGTATGTATACATCTACTGATTCACACTCACCCACCATGTATGTAACATCTACTGATTCACACACACCCACCATGTATGTATACATCTACTGATTCACACACACCCACCATGTATGTATACATCTACTGATTCACACTCGCACCCACCATGTATGTATACATCTACCGATTCACACTCACACCCACCATGTATGTATACATCTACTGATTCACACTCACCCACCATGTATGTATACATCTACCGATTCACACTCACACCCACCATGTATGTATACATCTACTGATTCACACACACCCACCATGTATGTATACATCTACCGATTCACACCCACCCACCATGTATGTATACATCTACTGATTCACACACACCCACCATGTATGTATACATCTACTGATTCACACTCGCACCCACCATGTATGTATACATCTACCGATTCACACTCACACCCACCATGTATGTATACATCTACCGATTCACACACACCCACCATGTATGTATACAGCTCCTGATTCTCACACTCTCACAATGTATGTATACATCTACTGATTCCCACCCTCATACATTCATACCGCTACTAAAATAACCACCTATAAATCTGACTGATTATCACTATACATACATCCTGTCCATGTACACAACACAGAGTAGCTCTTATAGATCCAGCTTGATATGTGGATTAAATAGGAGAGTGTTAACGTATGGCTACAGGCAGATAGATATACATGCGTGTAGTCATGCTATCATATGAAGAAGGGAGGCACATGGATTTGCAGTTAGTGACGGCACATACAATATATAATATTATATCCAGTACAGACATGCTGGGGAGTTCCACAGGGAGGGCACAATGCATCAAGTGGCTAGTCCTGCTCTTTACTTCTTAACACACAACAGACACAGGTTCGTTCATACTGTATCATTGTGCTAACAAAGGATATCATACAGGCATAACCACCTAATCCATCAGGAAATATCAAACCACAACTACCAGCATCCTCAGCCAGACACGTGTACATTTAATAGGGAGATCTGAACATCCTGTACCAAAATGTAATACGTCCTGTTCACCTCCAGATAGTTTTACACTGCAACTCTCATGATGCTGAGCCAGACGTAGCCAACTACAATTCTCAAGTTGCTGAGACTGTAGTTAACAGTGAAGGAGGCTATCCCCCCCCCCCCCCCCCACATTAAAGAATTACACAGCCAATATATTGGTTCCCTGGTATGGCTGAGCTTCATAGGAGTTGAAATTGAATCACAGCTGGAGAGCCCTAGGGACCAAGCCCTGTGGAGAATAGATTATTTGGTTTCCATGATATGAAATCCTGATCTCGTCCAAAGACACTCCAACTTCCTTCAGAGAAATACAGAGATCCTTCAGACAAGACCATTTCAAACAAAATCCCTTGTAGAGAATGAAAGGTTTCTGTGATGACACACATACGTGCTGGTTAATTAGCTATAGTGATGCAACTGCATATGCACGCTTAGTAATACAGCCTATGATGGCTCCCTGTTGCATAGATCCCAGGAAAGTGAAGGAAAAAATGCAGTGAGACTTTAATATTGGTTTAATATATATATATATATAGATTGCAATGTACAGCGTTAGGTGGTGGATCTCTCACTTTACTAGTGATGCCATGTGGTGGAGTGTAATTCTAATCTCTTCAGCCCTTCCCCAATTTAAGATCACCTTCACATGTTTTGCAAGTTCGAAGGCTGGGATAAATCATAGAACGAATTAGCTGGTGAGGTTGGTAATGTGAGTAGGATCTGTGTATGTGTCTGCACATTACATGTAAGGGGAACATTACAGGGTGGTAAAACTTTAAGAGAGTAAAAAGTCCAAGTTTATCCATCAGGTTCATGGGTGTTGTTGTCTAGGTGTGCGGCCAAAGGTTTGCCATCACTGGACTGTCTTGTCCTGGAGTGGTCAGGCTACTGTGAAAACGGCAAATTAGTTGGATGCCTAAAGTAGCTTCCATTATCCAAATTTGCACCTCTTGGGGAATCTACTGAACGAAGAGTGGGTACAGGTCCACTTTCAAACTAGAGGTTCAACCCAAGAATTATCACTGCCTAACTCAAACTGAAGCTCTATCTGGTGAGAGGGTGATAGAGTTGAGGATGGATGTAGCGGAGATGCAATATTACCCAGGTTATCTCCGCTTATAATCCAAGTGAGACTCAGGAACAAGTAAATAGTAAATCCAAAGGCAGGGTTTCCAGCAGGTCAAATACAGCAATATCCCAACAGCAATCCCAATAACTGGACGACACACAGTTTCAGGAGCATAACTGACAAGCCTTTTACAGCAAGATTGAACTACTTTATTTGACAAACAACACAGACTTATATACACCAAACTGCAATCAGATAACACTTGATTAAACAATAGAAAACTTAAACACATCACCAGTAAAGCAGTATCTAGCCACTTTAATCTGGAGCCAGAAGCAAGGTAGTCAGACTGGGTGGCTGACATAACTAAACAATGGAAGGCTTTAATACACAGAAAATACAGCAGATACACGGATGCAGCTTTATACAGTATTTTTGTAGGGTTGCCTGGTGCCATCCGCTACAATGGAGATTTTGGAAGACCTTGGCCAGTTATTGGTTTTGATTTAGAAGCCAGAGTGTAGTCCAGACTAATTAAAGAAGAGTAGCAAGAGGTCAGTTGAATTGAGAGAGTCTCTCACCAGTGCAGAGGACTATTACATAGAAGGGCATAAAAGACAGGTCTGGCCCCCTCTGGAATGACCAGAAAAGCTGAACCAGACAGTCCAACTCTAGCCTTGGATGATGTCATATCCTGTATAGGTCGTACGACTTCGGCTGACCTCAGTCCAGAGTTAAAAACCTATGTTTTTTAGATGTACATCAGAGCTTTTCGTGCTGGAAAACACACCAAAAAATAATTTGGGTGAGGACTGTCAAAATAATGAAACTCAGAAAAAGTACCAAAGCCCGCGTGGAATATACCCAGGTGTCTGCATTAAAATAGAAAGAAATAATAATGATAATTATCACAAGCTATGATTCATCTCTAGATAGTCCTCTCCTGTTTGTGCCACTCACCCTCCCACCCATATTTTTGAAAAATATTTAAAAGGACAAACGCCGTCCACAAAATTAAGTAGTGTCTGGTTGTTGCCATTTTAATTAGCAATACTTTAATGAAAGAAGACAGATATTGTATTGAGCCCCTGTTTGTTTGTACAGCTCTGTTAAGGTCAGATGAAGGAAGAGCTAACCCATATGACCCAAGATCCTAAACAACATGTCTGCCCACCTGATACCGTTACACAGCTCAACAAGGTACATTATGTATCTATTTTTCATTAAAGTATTACTAGATTAGAACATTGATGGCTAACCTTGGCACTGCAGACGTGTGTGAACTACATACCCATACTTCTCAACTTGGTGGGACTGCCTCCCTAAATCGGAAGCGTCTTACGCAAAAAGAGGAAAGTTGAGAGGCATGCCTGTCCCATTAAGCTTGGTCCATTCTAAGGCTGCCCGTGCATTATGGGAAATGTAGTTCCCGAGCATTTGCAGTGTCGAGTTTAGCCATCACTAGATTCGACCATCCATGAAATGTTTAGAAATTCCAAAAGCAAATAGCAAATAACTTTTTATTTATTTATTTTAAGATTGTTTTGACACATTTTTATTCCATGCTCAGGGTCCTAGACAACTGAAGTGGATAACCATCCATATTTATGAATAAACAGAGGTAAATGGCTTGGCTGTTCTCTGTCAGTTATTTAAATCCCCTCTCTGGATGCTCTGTCTTGGCAGACAACAGCTAAAAATATATATAGGAATAATTCTCTGTTAATTAAAGTAACCTATGCCCTAGCTATGGACTTATTTAGCAACAATGGTACCAAATAGTTGGGTTAAATGGGACTATATAAAGCTCCAAAGACATTGGTGAATTGACATTAGAATTTAAAAAAATTAGAGAAATAAAATTCAAACTACAGCCTCTTTGGTGCAGTGATGATTAAACATGGCACTGCAGATGTTTGAGAACTATATGCCATGATGCTCAGTCAGAATCTTAGGGTATTTCAAACATCAGCAGTGCCAAGGTTAGCCATCACTGCCTTAATGCATGTTGAAAGTCCAACCATACTCTAAATGTATCAAAGAAAATGATAAACAGACTGTTTGCTTAGGATTTATTTATTTTGTCTACTTTCTTGGATGTAATGGAAAAAATCAGGTTAAAGTGGCCTGCTGAGATGCCAGTTAAAAGGTTTAATAATATCAAGATTAATCCTAGTCTAAAAAAACACACCTCAAATAATCCACTGGAATTCCAAGGTCATGTGACATGATGAGGTCACATGACATCATACACTGCCTCCACATGCCTGACCTAACTATTGTTTGCAGACAGAGAGCATCTATATCTGTGTAAGCAGGGACAGATAGCTGCCTAGACAGGAGGTGTCGTCTGTCCCCTTAAAGGAAAATTATACTGTTTTTAACCCTTGCTTCTTTGAGGGAAGCAAGGGTTAAAAAAACATGTCCTCCTTCTGCGTAGTAAAGCCGACGTGTATCTTAACACATACATGTAGGTTTACTACACGTAGACTATGTCCTACCACAACTAGAGGACATAGTCTAAAATTAGAGGGGCAATGTTGAAAAGTAATATCAGGAAGTATTACTTTACTGAGAGGGTAGTGGATGTATGGAATAGCCATCCAGCGGAAGTGGTAGAGGTAAACACTGTCAAGGAGTTTAAGCATGCGTGGGATAGACACAAGGCTATCCTAGCTATAAGACCGGGAACGGGGGACTAATAAAAGTATTTAGAACATTGGGCAGACTAGATGGGCCGAATGGTTCTTATCTGCCGACACATTCTATGTTTCTATGTTGCCTCTCCCGGCTGTGTCTCATCTCCCTATAGCCTGTTATGGAGAATTTGGAAAGGAAAGAGCAGGGCTGATTTAAGGCCTGTTCATTGTCCACCCACACATTGCAATCACCAAGAGGTGGTAAAAACCACAGAGCCCCAGGCAATGTACACTGGAAATTTAAAACATTTTAACCCACCTCTGATCCCACACATGCCCTAGAGGATGGAATTCATCCACTGGTTCATCTCAAGTGACGGCGATGTCAGGGCAGGTCACTGGTTTAAAGGCCCTTTGGATACTAAAAAAAAAAAAAAATGGATTTTTTTTTTTTTACTTCTGTAAATTTATAAACTATCCAGAGAACAGGACCAAACAAACCAAAGGCTTCTAGATACATTGTATAGATATAGATGTGATTAAGATCCTTTCCAGGCTCTCCAATGACAAAAAAAAGTAATTGTTTTAATAAAAACTCAGCCTGCTGATAATCCAGTGCAAAAATGAAAACATATTTTTAGTTAGTTAGGTGTAAAACGGTAAAGAGCAAGGAAATGATGAGTGATGCCAAGGTTGACTTCTTTAAAAAAAAAAAACCAAAAAAAAAAAAACACCTTTTATTGGATATACGCACAGACACAATCCAATTAATTAATCAGGGTGGAGATCTCATAGGACCTACCGTGATTAATTAATTGGATTGTGTCTGTGCGTATATCCATCCTACATACTGCCGGGCTGCACTTTGCATTGTCTTTTTGCAGCATGTGAAACAAAAATGTGTCCCCGGAAACATGGCCGATGTTGGCAACTATATATCACGCCTTTTGTACAGTGGAATGCTGAGAGATTGATTGGCTGGCAGCTGCTTTTTTTTATTTTAGGCTTTAACTCTGGCTGTTTTGGAGGGGAGTATAAAATTAGTGATACAATACCAAGATGGCCACCTACACAGTGAAAGCAGTGATATTTTCATGTTCTAGTTACAGCTAATCTTGGTTAGATGAAAATAACCTAAATATGCTGCTGATACTGGTTTAAAATGATGTATGTTGTGAAAAGAAATGTTGTGGTGACGCATCTGCTTTGAAGAACTTCAGTTACGTTTCATTGAAAGATTGCATCAAGTGCAGGGATTTTCAATAGTGAAAGAAAAAAGTACCTCGCTGAGAACTCTTTGCTCCATAGCGTTCTATAGGGGGCAGACATCTTGTTTGGAATCTTGGCTCAGATTTTCCTTCATCTTGGAAAGATCTGACCCAAGATTCTAAACAACATGTCTGCCCCCTGATAGAGCTAAACAGTGCTAAGAGTAACTAATGCGGTGATTTATTTTGTATTCTTTCATTTGTGAGCAGATTAAGCATATTTAGAATAAATACATTGACATTTTAATGAATGCTTATATTATTTAACATTAACACGTTTGAAAAAAAAAATGTGGGATGGCTCCTTTAACATCTTACTAACCTTTTAAAGAGCTTGGGGTAATTTTAATTGTTTTTATAAATATATATTTGAAGTTTTGATACTGCTCACTGCACCAGTGATTCCTGTCATGAGATCAGTCCTCTTTTAACTTATTATAACATGTAATCCAGAGCATCATCTCCTCTCTTTCACATGCATGCCGTGATTTGATTCCTAAGTTCTCCCTTGACATAGATTTTCCTTTCTCACATTTTAATTCCCCCCCCTATGGATTTGTAATAGTTCAGGTCTGGCACCATTTCAACACGATATTGTTCCCAGGCCTCTCTCTTTCTCTCCATTTGAGTTTTTTCAGTTCAGTTATAAGTGATAACATTTCCCAGCGTAATGAACGTTTTCATCTCCATTTTGAATCTTCCCAAAAGAATTTAATTTACACCAGCTTTGGAACTGTTTGCTAGATAAGATCACAGAGTATAGTCCTGTGATACAATACAATTATCTTAAAGATGACAATGATAACTGCCCTATATGCCTATAGGACTGGATTTAGGCCAGAAGATGCCAGTGCCTAAAAAATGCCAGGAGCCATGATCCCCCACTGCTGACTCCTAACTTGTTGTTTTACCTCAAACTCTATGGAATTACCATTTCCTTGACTCCTAAAAATAACTATACCAAGTACTGTGTAAATTGTTGGATCTATATAAATAAATGTTAATATAAAGTAATCTAATACCCCCCCAGTGCTTAACCCCTTCACGACCGATGGTTATTTGGTCCTTAACGACCACAGCACCATTGGCGTCTTTTTTTTTCATCCAAGCAGGGACCCGATGAAGTTCTCTATAGACCCTGTCGGTCACTGCCGACATTCCGCGATACTTTGTGACTTCACAAGTGACGTCATGTCGGGCACGCCGGGATGTCAGAAATGTAGCGGGCCCTCGGTTTGAGCTTTCGCTACATTTCTTACGTCAGACTGAGGCCACTCAATGTGGCCTCACCTGACAGTGGGGACCCCACTGCAAGTCCCTGCAGCGGCGTCCGCACACAGCTTATCACGGGGGGCTGCGATGGGCTGTTTAATGTAGGACGTTCCATGCCGTCCTACTAGAATCTTGGCACTAAACGTCATGGGACGTCCTACAAGCGGGAAGGGGTTCAATGTCACTGCCTGTTTTGAAGATGGCCCATCTCACTGTGGCATAGGGCTCATCATTCTTTTGGACCATTTCATGGGCTATTGAGACCAATCTAACCATGGAGCATTCCTCATTCGCACTAGGAAAAAGGACATTTCATAGGGAGTTATACCTAAAGGTCAATTGTGGGGCAGAGTTCTAAACGTAGTCCAGTAGCCATGGCTGATGACGTCATTTTTAGAACTTTGCCCCGGAAATGGACCCACGGCTGCCATGGTTACATTTTCATAGCTGCCAACATGCTGGGACGCGGCCAGGGCACAACCTAATGTGGGTGGGGTCACATGACATCACACGACATTGCTTACAGATGTCTCTAGATCACACGTTTAGATTATGTATGTTCCGTGGGCAAAGGGTTGCCACCTAGCCGGTATTTTACCGTAGGCCGGTAAAATAACTGGCTTGCTGCCAATCTTAAGTCTATGGTGGCAATAGCAAGGGAGGTATTTTTTTGAGGAAAGGGTGGCAACCCTACGTGGGCATAGCGTAGACATGATTTTGCCTGTTCAACCCAGGACAAACCCCCACAAAACACCACAGTCCCTGCAAATCCGGGAATGTTGGTAACTACATACTTTACTAGTCGTCCAATGCAAAATATACAATATGTTGGTTTCTCACCCAATAAGTCACACTGGGATTTGAGATTTAAAGTCATTTTTGTTACAATCAAGGCATTGAAACGCGTGTGTTAGAATCCTTTATGAGACAAGCATTTTTTCCAGCGTCTTTAGCTCCCTGTGTCTGCAATGTGGCGAATTTGATTTTTAATAATCCATCTTAGAGTGCTAAATGAGTTTCCTGACCATCACTTACACTAAGCACCATGCATGGAGCGCTTTCGTATCTTTGGAAGTAATTATCTGGTGTTAACACATTGCAGGCAAATGAATTGATTTTCTTTTTAAAAAGCACTATCTTCTATAACAAACTATATTACATTGGAGCTACTCTATAGTACAATAACCTTTCAAGTGCCAAACAAGAGGTCAGTATACTGCAATATGTTGACCTCTCCTGTACCACTAAAGATTTGAGTGGGAGCTTTTAGTCCACAAACAGACATGTGCAAAACTAAAATTTTCGTTTTGTTTTCGTCCATTGGGACGGAAATGTTATTTATTTAGTTTAAAACGAATTTCGTTCATTACTGCATTCGTTTCAGACGGAATTTGTTCATTATTTTCGTTTCGTTTTATTCGTTCGTCTTATAGAATACGTGTTATACTATTGGCTTTCTAGAAACCGAACGAGAGCCCCATTCATAAGAAATTCTTATGAATGGGGACTCCATTATTCGTTTTTCGGACGAATGGACGAAAATGCTATTTTCGGACGAAAATGCATTCGTCCGAAAACGAATGCACATGTCTACCACAAACTATCGGTATGCACTGTTCGCTTTTGTTACAAAGACTTATAAGGCAGAATTAAATGTAAAGGAATGGTCTATATTTGTATCTCACTTATTTTATAATCATGGGCTGTTATTTATATTCCATTGAGCAACTGGTTTTAAATCATTGTTTTATAGTGCTGTGGTGTTATTTTATAGTCCAGTTATCATCATGCTGGGAAATTAAAATAGATGAAGTTAAGTTTCCAAAAAAATCTGGGAGGAATTTAATGTCCACCATTTTATTCCCCTTGTTTTATAATCATGAACTGTGACTGGTATTTCATTTAGCAATGGTCTCTGGTTTCAATGCAATTATATTATAGTGCTGTGATGTTATTTTACAAAACATGCTGTGGGCTAGCACTGCAATATAGAACGTAAGTTTCTGAATGTGTCTGGGAATAGTTTAATGCTTAAAAACACTCCGGAACTTTTACTTTAAGTAATGTCTAATATATCATGAGAAAATAAATTGTATCTATGTATTATTGGTCTCATGTCTACATTCTCAATTTAGACCAGAGAGTAAAATACTCTAAAATTGGGAAATGTGGATAGAAAAAAAAAACCTTTTTTGGCGAGGATGGGAGAAAGGGAAGGAGGAGAGGGCAAAATAAAGGATGGGGAAATAAGAATGAAAAAGAAACTAGAGGATAACCATTGAATAGATCTTATGGCCAGTCTCTAGAAGCTTTGATTCTGAGACCGCACCTTTGTTTGTATGTATTTGTATGTACTTGTATTATTTGCATTATTGTATTATTTGTATTTGTTTTGTTTTGCTTGTGATGCTACTAATGTGTCGTTTCATTGGATCTTCACTGAGAAATGTTAATGTTTTGCTATACATTGGGTATTGGTATAAATTTTATAAACGTGTAAAATATAAATAAGAAATATATATAAAAGTATATCTATGTATTGAAAAGCAACTGTTTGGTAATGTAGGGATTTTAATTGTGAGCAGCTCAACTATATATTGCTTTTAAAGGGCCAACTCGCAAAAGTAGGACATGATTGGTGAACTGCAATAAAATAAGACATTAATTACAAAATTAGCTAATATTTCCAGCTCAGCTATTAAAAAGGGTTTAAATCCACCAGAGGATCTTTTAAACAGGCAGACGTTCTGCCTGATAAAAGAAAGCTTATGGGTGATGCTCCAAGGAACTGTTCAGAAGCAATCCCCATTTATTTGGGAAGTCTTCCAGAAACTTCCCAGCTGACATTGGGCAGGCTAGATGGGCCGACACATTCGATATCACGGATCTGGTACTCTATGAGTGGGAGCAGTTGATTTTTAAAGTCTTGTAATGTAAATTTACCATTTACAGTCAGAAAAGGGACCAACGATTAAGTCTGCTGTGTCAGACAAAACGCGTCAGGTGAATTTCTTTTGTATTTTGTCAATCCGTGATTTTTGTGATCTTACCACAAGCAATAAAAGTTATATTTTATTTGCCATTCTTAGCGCCGTCAGTGTTTTGGTGAACGGCACTATGGGTATATTTATTTCCTCGTTTTGTTTTGCTGTTTTTGTTTGGATTGGGGCCCTGTTTCTGATAAAGGTGCCACCCTTCCCCTCTCCATATATTGTATGGACAGATATTTGACATGTGTCTGCTGTGACGTTTACACTTGTTAAACGCACTAGGAGCAAAACAAAGCCCCGGCGCGGCCGCTGATCTGAAACTGTTACATCATCAGCGGAGAAGTAAAGGTGGTTTATTTACTAATCTGAACGGGGTGCAACTCTAACGCGGCCCGAATGTTGAATTTCCGCGGGATGCCCATTAAGGGGCATGATGGGTGTAAAACGCAGGACCATGTTTAACCCCTTGATTGAGAAATCCCCACGTTTTGCAGTATGCTGAGCCCAGGCACCATGAGGGTTAATATAGGCACTAAATAAAATAATATGTCATATTAAAACACAAAAGCTACATGTGTTTCAGCCTGGCAGTGCTGTGTCCATCTGGTTTTGCAGGACTGTATTGTTATGTGTACGGTCTGGATGTCTTCTTCTTTGCTCAGGTGAAATTTAAGTCCATTGTCTCTCATAGGGTTTCAGTTTCCTCTACAGTAACCTTGCCCTCTGTATCTACCTGCTGCCTCCTGTGTCTCTATACAGCACCAGTCCCTTCTCCATCTGCACCGTGGACCTCAGGGCTCACTATCACTGCATTGAATTTCGCCTTTTTACTATCTCTCAGAGGATCCAACTCCTGAGTATCTTATCTCTTGCTTTTCTTCCACATCACTTGTCTCTATTCCACCTCTCTTCACTGCTACTTCTTTACCAACATCCTAGTATACCACCTCTCTCGTATACTCATCCAAGTCCTGTTTGCAACCCTCTCTTTCATCCTACATTGTGTCTTTCTATCTCGTGTTTCTTCTTTACTTCCATCCCCCAAAACAGTTTACATTACTTATAACCTATTTATCTCTTGACCCTCTTCAGCTTCAGTCTCTCTTTGTGTCCTGCTCCTTCTTAGCTCCTACATCTCTTTCTTCTCCTCTGCTGCAATGTCTCTTGCTCTTCCTCAGCTCCTACCTCTCTTGTACCTCATCAACTTCTACATCCCTTGCACCTCCTCAGCTGCTATATCTCTTACTCCTCTTCAGCTCCTACAACTATAGCTTCTCCTCAGCTCCTACATCTCTTGTTCCTCCTCAGTTGCTACATCTCTTGATACTCCTCATCTCCAACATCTCTTGCTACTCCTCATCTCCAACATCTTTTGTTCCTCAACTGCTACATCTCTTGCGCCTCCTCAACTGCCACATCTCTTGCTCCTGTCTCTCCTATATTATCCCAGTTCCTGTCTCTCTTGTACCTCCCTAGTCTTTATTTCCATATGCCAATCTCTTGTCACCCTACTGCTTCATCTTCTCAAAATCTATTACCAATCTATGCCCTTATTTCTCAGCCCCTGCAGTTCTTGACTCTCTTTGTTCCCATGTACCCCGTCTGGCTCCATAACCCTGGCCTCTTATCTGCCTTGCACAACTCATCCGGCTGCTCCAAATTCTATGTACCCCCACTGCGCCCCACCCTCCCACTCCACTTAGCTCCTAGATTTTCCATTCAACACAGACTAAATTAAATAAAACTATGAGGGGTGGGGGTTCCATACAGACTTGACATATATCGGCATAGCTATCAGCTGTCATCACTGCGTATACTGCTACAATAGGATCTGCAGAGGCCTGAATCCCCAGCTCAGAGCACACAGACTGCTGCAAGATGCCTTCTTAGATTTCAACATTGCGAAAACAGTTTGTCAAAGGAACCAACAAGTTGCTGCTTTATGTCACGGTCCTGGCTGCCTTCCAGCATGCCCGTGGATACAAGTCACAATCCCTGCTTTAGATTAAACAAGCAAATTGATACAAGGCCCCTGTTTTTTTTACTATCAGGATCAGTTTATTACTGCCTGGTGTGGGCTTCAGAGTCTTCCAAGATGTCTGTGTGTTTATTCCAATCACCTCTCTCACTGTGAAATGTGATCCACATAGTATGAATTTAGTGCACACGCCATGTGGTAAGAGATACATCAGTATCACAGCAGCAGGCTGGGATAGCCTGGAAGAGAGGTCATAGCTGGGTTTTAAAGAGGGACAGTCGAAGCCATGTTTTCCCAATAATAAACGTTGAGTAAGACAGGGGGCGGAAAAGAAAAAATGATCTTGGAAAACGCAGGGGCCAGATACTCAACACACCTCTCCAATATGGAGCTGCCACCTCCAGGGAGCCTTCATAAGTCTTTCACGCAACAGAAAAAATATTCGGATAGGCGCTCTCTTATACCCGTACAAAAATCAATGTTTCTTCACCAGCATTGACTTTTGTACATAGATTTTTCTATAAAAAAATCCTTTTTCAATAAAATCAGATTTTTTTTTCCCCCATTAAGAGAGGACCTATCCGAAGATTTTGTTCTAACACAGGGGGTGCCCAACTATGCTCCTCTAATTGTTGGATGCTCTTAATGGTGGGATGCAGTTGAACATAATGTTTAAAGATAGGCCATATTATCTATAGGAGAGCTGCAGTGGTTGTGGACTACATTTCCCATCATGCTCAGCTAAGCCATGGGCAAAAATTAGCATCATGGGAACTGTTATCCATACTAGTCCATAGCCACCAACACCCTCCGGCTTTTTGATGGGACTGTCCCATTTTTGGGGGTCCATCCTGTTAAGTTTAGGAGAATCATAGCATGACTGTCACTTATGTGCTTTCCACTGCCACAGCCAGCATTGCAATTAAACTAAGTTCCTGATAGTCAATTTGAAACTCTTTTACTGTATTTACAAATCCTTACCCCAGGAGCTTGGCATCTATTTAGCAAAACCAGCAGGAAAAGTTAGCAAAGATAGGTTTAAAAAAAAAAAAAAAATATTGTCAGTTTATCAAAGTGGCATTTTAATTTTTATAAAATAAATGAAGTATTCAGGAGCTGTATCCACTCATGGTGAGACAAAATGATTTAGCTTTTAAATTGGAAACAACTTGTCTCTTTTTAATGTTGTCATTAATAAACCAAACTACGCGGAGGCCATCTTTTTTTATTCACATGATCTGTACAAGCCGACTGCTCTCTTGACAAGTCCCGTGGCTGTTTGTTGGATGTTCCCGCAAAACTGTTCAGAAAGAGATACTCGCGCTTTGATGCAATTAATCAAACGCGGTCTCATTTTAACAGTTATAATTAGCAAGCTGCTATCCTCAAGTCGAATATTTTAGTACCAAGTATTGAGTGGTGTATTGGTCCGGGGGAAAAATCAAATCCGTTGCAATGAATTATACGTTCTTCCTTTAAATACCCAATTTGTTAAAATTAATTAACCTTAAAATTTAATGTATTGCTTAGGAAAAAAAGAGTGTATTTCAAAAGAGGAACTTTCTACGATGGTTATTTTCATTTAGTTCTTTTGAATTTAAAATTAAGTCTTCTATTTTGTGGATCTTTAATAAAAGTAGGCTTAGCTCTCTCCCACGTGGGAAGCAGGATGTGGATGGTGTGCCTGTACACTTTCCCAGCATGCCATGCAGTTGCCTGTATGCAAAGCATGCCATGCAGTTGCCTGTGTGCAAAGCATGCCAAGGTCGATGATTAGCAGTCTAATCATTAGGAACTTCACCATGTTGTACAGAGTTAAGGTTGTTGGCTCTTCTTTGTTTTTTGCAGTTTGCTGTCCAGGGAGGACCTCCTCCTATGTGTTAAAAGGTTTGGTCACCGTGCAGAGTGCGTTGTGTGCCCGCTAGATCAGTTATTTTTTAACCTGTCCTTACAGACTCCCAACAGTCCAGGATTTAGGGATTACATAGTTGCCAACGTCGGTCATGTTTCCAGGGACACATATTTGTTTCACATGCTGCAGAAAGAGCATGCAAATTGCAGCCCGGCAGTATGTAGCATGTATATATTAATCATGGTAGGTCCTATGAGATCTTCACCCTGATTAATTGGATTGCGTCTGTGTGTATATCCATCCTACATACTGCCGGGCTGCACTTTGCATGCTCTTTCTGCAGCATGTGGAACTAACATGTGTCCCTGGAAACATGGCCGATGTTGGCAACTATGGGATTACCCAGTATGTGTTTAAATAAGAATATGTATAACACATAACATTAGGGAACCGTACCAGGTTTTTTACATTTGATTTTATTTTGTGTATTAATCCTAATACTGTAAAGGACAACTTTGGGGGGGAAAAAAGAAGTTCTGTTTAATTGAATGATTGCATCAAGTGTAGGCATTTTTAATACAAATGCTTTAATGAAAATACAAATAAAGCCCCTTATTGTGCCCTCTCTGCTTGTATCCCACTATCAGGGGCACTGGGGCAGACATCTTTGGATCCCTTTTCCTTCATCTGAGCCAAGATTCTAAACAATTTGTCCTCCACCTGATAGAGCTACTCAAGAGCTCCAGCTCCAACCAGTTGCCCTTTAAAGAAAAAAAAAACAACCCTGCTTGAATACAGGTGATTCAGTTACAGAATTAAAGCTGTGTAATGTTTCCTTTCCTACCAGCAGGAACATTTTTTGGTTTCCATACTTAGCACTCCATTTTGTTTTTAGACATCTTGACCCAGAATGTTCTTTCCACACGTCCTCTGCGCAGTCTAGGCAACGGGCTAGTATAGGGTTAATATTACCACCCGTGTTAAGGTCAGCTCACTCAGAAAGGTTCCATAATTCTGCTTGTGTATAGATAACAAACTAGCTGTCTACATGCCAAAGCCTGTCAGGGATTCCCTGGTAGATTTTTGTGCTGCATGGACAAAGGCTAGACAGAAACCATCTTCCTGGTATGAACAAGTCACACAACATTAAAGACACAGTAAATCCCCATAACAAATAAACCCTATATAAAAGGCAGGGGTGTTTTTGCACAGGTGTTTAGCTCTGGCTATCTGTATCTAGCTCACCTCTCTTCCAATATCCTAAAAAAAAGAAATGGTTAGGCAATTTTCTGTGTGTCAGTGGGGAGCAAATGTGTTTAGACTGCTTTTAACACACACTCTGTTGGAGTCCGCCTGCCCCAATAACTAAAATACTAGTATTGTTCAGTAAAAGGCACGTTGGAACCGAATCACACGTACAAACCAATATAAACTCTTTTTCTGCACTGAAGATATAAAAATTCTGATCATTCTTGCTTTTCCACTCTGCACAGTGCAAGTAAAGCAACCTATATAGGGTGCAGAATACAAAAATAATACCTCTCCAGTGTCTCTATTTAGGAGGGATAGTCCCTATTTTGCACCCCAAGCCCTTGTCCCTCTTTCCTCCTCTATTGTCCCTCTTTCCTCCGCTATTGTTCCTCTTTCCTCCTCTATTGTCCCTCTTTCCTCCGCTATTGTTCCTCTTTCCTCCTCTATTGCCCCTCTTTCCTCCTCTATTTTTTCCTCCTCTCTTGTCCCTCTTTCCTCCTCTCTTGTCCCTCTTTCCTCCTCTGATTGTCCCTCTTTCCTCCTCTCTTGTCCCTCTTTCCTCCTCTGATTGTCCCTCTTTCCTCCTCTATTTTTTCCTCCTCTATTGTCCCTCTTTCCTCCTCTCTTGTCCCTCTTTCCTCCTCTGATTGTCCCTCTTTCCTCCTCTCTTGTCCCTCTTTCCTCCTCTCTTGTCCCTCTTTCCTCCTCTGATTGTCCCTCTTTCCTCCTCTCTTGTCCCTCTTTCCTCCTCTCTTGTCCCTCTTTCCTCCTTGATTGTCCCTCTTTCCTCCTCTATTGTCCCTCCTTTCTGGGAGCTGAGTGATATAAATACTATAAATAAAATGGGCAGCACAAAATTAATAGGAGGGAATTACATAACCTCAATAAACATATTTAAATTAATTAAGAAATACCCAAAACAATTTGATAGACAAATCAAAAATATATTTATTAATTTGAAATAGACAAAACAAAAAAAAACAAAACAAACATAAATGAGTAATACATCAATGTATTCTCTACATTCACAGTAAAACAAAGTTTCGGTGACACAGTACCTTTAAAACCTTAGTAAAAATGGGGACATCTC
Organism: Pelodytes ibericus; assembly: GCA_036172795.1. NCBI lineage: Eukaryota > Metazoa > Chordata > Amphibia > Anura > Pelodytidae > Pelodytes > Pelodytes ibericus. Next base: position 16,434,802 of record CM069858.1, on the reverse strand, counting down.
CCTCAAGTAGGTAAATATTTGCCCCACGTGTACTTTATATGCACAAAGACCAACTCATATGGCTAAACAAATAAAATTAGTAATTTTATTTGTTTACATATCAAGATCTACTGTTCCCCTGCTGAGACCCAATTTAGTTTTCCTCCCCTTACCTGTCTGCAGTCCAAGGTGCAAATAAACCTTCACATATGATTTAGTAAGTAGGAATGGCATATGTATGTCAAGTGATTTGTCTGGGGTCTGCCACGGCGAGCAATGATTGCATTAATCTTTAATCATTAAGTCTCCTAATCAGAATTGCTAATGCTGGAACTGTTGACTGAATGACTCATAATGACATAGAAGCCATCTCAATTTCTATTTTTCAGCTGGGCACTTGTCGATGACTTCATTGTCATTACGCTCTCGCCGAGTGCGAGTCTTATGGGGGGGGGGGGGGGGGAACAGGCGAAAAATATTAATGGGAACTTATGAAATGTATTTTCGCAAAACCTTTTTGCGGAAAGGAAAGTTATTACAGCGAAAGTTCGAAAGACTGTGCATTTTATAACGTAACCCACTTTAAGACACTCACTTTAAAGGGACTGTATCACCTAAACATTTGTTATTACTGGGAATGAAAATGATCTATCTCCTAAATTAGGGGGAAAATGTGTTTCAATGTGTCTGTGGAGTCTCCTGCTTATGACATCACCTGTGGCCTGATATGCAAATTAACTGGTTTTCAGTGGCAAAAGGGTAATTTGCATATCGGGCCACGGGGGATGTCATAAACGGGAGACTCTACAGGCACATTTTTCTCCTATTTGCTTGCAATTTTGCTGACGCAATGTATGGATAATTTTCCAAAATTTTTTATTCTTTACATTCCCGGTGCAAACAATGTTTAGGTGATACAGTCCCTTTAAGGGCACTGGCGAGTATGGGCGTCATTACAGTCGTTCCCATTTATGGAATCTCACATTTCTGTTATAGTCACACGGGTCGCTGCTGAGACTACGTTACGGTACACTGTACAGTGCTTCTCTCTGTAGACCGTATTTGTAGACTGGATAAGATAAGTGAAAAAGTGAAATAAAGGAAGGGCTTCACTTTAAGTACATTTTCGTATTACATACATATGCTCAGTACCCATGGTGTTTATTAATGTGGGGTATGCCTGTAGTCATGTCACTATAACAATTTTCAAAGTGCAGTAGAGTACTACAAAGTTTATCTGCCACTGCCAGAGACAAACGGGTAAATCAGACTGACAGGGCCGTACTTACAAGCTTGTAATCTAGACACTAGACCTAGAGTAATGTAGTTATGAAATACTATCCACTGAATTTCCTGCAACTATGAAAGAGGCACTTACAGAAAACAAAATCAAACAGGTCAACTCAATAAAGAGAGAACTGCATGGAACTGAGACAGGAATTTCAAACCTTAGGCTAAGTGAGCCGTGTTAGAAAAATTCTCCAATGCAGCTGAATAGGAGCTTTCCCCCCCCCCCCCAACTCATCTACTTTGGCCGAAAGTTTGAAATTCCCTCTCTTTTGAGTAGAAGCTGAGTTTGAGTAAAACTTCAGAAATAAATAAATAATAATAGTAATTATGCCTTACTTTTAAGAGTGACATAGAGTGCGAAGCTTTCCGCAGGATTTTTTTTTTTAAGGTTGGGTGTTCTAGATTTATTTCTCGGTAATAGTTTTGTTGAAACTACTGTGAGCCAGGTACGAAGTGCTACAGAAGGCCACACGTTTATTAACACATCTTTAGGCCTAAAATTAAGAGTGGTTCATAGTTGTATGTGGCTTTCATCAACTTGGCATTAATGCCAAGTCTTCCTTTATTTATTCCTTTATAGTGTTTGTCCAAACACTGTTTGGACAAATTATATTTCGTATTAGTAAACTCGTGTGAGGGTCCTAGGAGTTGCCCGACGCATTGTACTACCATGCGTCGGCCACATCACTGGCCCGCAAAAGGGTTAAAATATTAAGACTATAAAAGTCAGGCTTAGGCATTCCCTGCGGCTAATATCAATCTACCAACCTAATAAAGAGTGTTATTAAAATTCATTAAAGCGCCTTTTTAAACAGACGCTGCCATTCCGGCCTAGATAACCACCTGTGAAGTGCGCGCCAGACTCTGCCTGTCTGTTTTTTTCCCTCTGCCTTGAGGTGTAATTTTTCTAGCAAGATTAAAACCGCAAATTACAGGAAGCCTGGAGTGTATTTAACATGCTGTGATTCGGATGACTTTGTGGGATAAACCTTACCTGTCTTTATAAACCGTCCAAGGAGGGTACAGGTTCTTTCTTTTGAAATGAATGTATTATTTTAAATGAAGCTGGCGTGGGGTGGGGTTAAGGGTATACAGATAATTACATTACTTTAAAGATGCCCTTGAAGCTTGTTTCTGTAGCAGAGGCCAAAGGTAGGAGCAAGTAAGGAAAAAACACTTGAGGGGGAACTCCAAAACTTTCAACGGGATAATGCAATTAAATAAGCGCACCTTGTACCTTGAGGTCTGGTTCCTTTGTCCGGAGTAATCCTTAAGTAGTAAAGGCTGAATCCAAAAAACGAAAAGAAAAGGAAAACTGCAACGGTGTGGAACTCGGTACCTTAAAACTTAACTTTTATATCCTGTATATGCAATGGAATTATTGGCTAATATTATATTATCAAATATAAGTTAAATGTTGTTCTTATTTTTAGGTGCCTTTTAGGTGTGTATTCACCTCCTTTGAAAGGCCATATACGGGTGGTATAATTAGGATTGTCTCTCCCCCCCTTCTATTTTAATCTGATTGGAGTATACCTATATAACCACGTTTTCAGCTGTCCTAGTCAGCTTATGACTATGTGCTTACGAGCATGAAACGCGTCAAGCTTGGTCAGCTATTGGATTTATCTTTGTATGTATTTTTGTAAATGGATCAGTCCTTTTTATGACAAGCTGCTTTTTATTACTCTTTGAATAAAAGTTAAGTTTTAAGGTACCGAGTTCCACACCGTTGCAGTTTTCCTTTTCTTTTCGTTTTTAGGAGCTAGTAAGGCCCAAGAGAAATTGCGTGCCGTCTCTATCCCAACGCATTTTAACTCCATCGCCTCCATGTTGGTTTCTGGATTTAGCGATGCCATTTACTTGCTTGAGTCCTCTTTCCTTGTCATCCTACTGCAAAGTATTACAGTCAGCCTAGAGAGGGTATTACAGTCAGCTTGCTATTCACAGTAAATCATCACGGAGAGGAGGCCTAAGGTTGCGGACCCCTTTGTGACTCTGGACCCAATATCTCTTACTGTTATGCTTTTGCTCAATGTGGGGTCTGTTGGAAGTCGTTTCCCAGTCACATGTGCTGGGTGAGTCGAGTTTGACAAGAATAGAGCTTCTTGGAGGTCTGTGCACGTCCAAGATACAGATCTCTCTGTTCTCTGCCACTGACCCACCAGTGATTCCAGACCATAACCTCTTTCACAACAGATATGAAAAAGTGGGTAGGAAGGTAAAACCAATAATGGAGCAATGAAGGGCTTGAAAATGTTTAGATACAGATACTTCTGTTGTATGTTTTATGTTACTAGAAGGCTAGAGCCTAGATGTCAACTATATAAAATGGAAAAACATTTTGAATTTGTTTTTGAGCTCTTATGTTAAAGGGACAGTCTAGTCCCCAAACTCACTTTGGTGCAAGATTACTGTTTGTATAGTGCACAGTGTATTTTCCAGTGTGATTTGATGCAGACACTCTGCATGAATCACATTTTAAATATTCTACTCAAGCCCTCCCCTGCATCCTATACTACAGGTACTGCCACACTGGTTGTGTGTAGGCACAGAGCATGTATCAATTTTGTTTCATTTAGTCACTTCCTGTGCTGCTCTGCTGGTGATATAGAATACATTGTGTGGAATCTAAGTGACCTTGCTCTTGTACACAGTAAGATCACTTAACAGTGCGACAGTGCGTCTGATGGCAGCAATAGAGAAAAAGGATATTCCATTCATTTGAATGCCATTATTCTCATTGGTTCTCTCAGAATTTTGTTTTGAGGAAAGTGAATTTTACCCAGCTAGTGTGGGCAGTCCTGGTTTCTTGCAAAATGCTGTCATTTCACAAATTCATCTAAGTGTAAGATGTTAAGCAATGCAATATGTAAAATATGCATTGTAAGTACTTCGAATGTACTTTAATATGGATTAACATTTTTGAAAATGCATTTTTGGGCACCAGACAATTGAAAACAGAGATAATCTGTAATAATGTAATACAGAAACATAACAAACTTGGAACAACCCCCCCCCCCCCAAATATAAATAAATAAATTCAATTGCTTGTTTATATATCTCATGTATACAGAATATCAGACAGTAAAGGAGGCAATTTTCTCTGCATTACACCTTACATTTATTTCTCAATGTGTATGTAAATGAGATCTAGCTGTGCTGTTTTCCTGCACACGTAATTTGCATACTTAAGATATATTTTATGTCACATGTAGTTACATTTGCAGAATGCTGTTAATTGATGTTAGTGAACAATTCTTTATTTAGGTACAGTAAGTAAATAATGGTTGAATCTATTTCTACCACAGCAAAATCATGTGTGTGTGTGTTTATATATATATATATATATATCCAACCTGGGGCAAAGTTTTTTTTTTTTTTTTTTTGTTATACAGTTTCTTCCTTTTTATGTCATAATTGTCACCAACAACAAAAAAAAAACTATTATTTTGCTAATTTTATTTAATATTTTTTTGGCACAGCATAGATAAGTTTGCCCATGTTAAAAAAAAAAAATATATATATACATATGAAAAAACTTGAAAAAACTTTGGATATGGCATCCATGAAATGTTTGAGCACATAAGTATATATGTTTTTTAGAGTGCCAAGTAAACTGCATTCAAAAATTGTATATTTTAAAATAAAGTTTAAACAATGGGATTTCCATTTCAAGCCCAAATGTGTAAACTTATTGAAATGTGTATGAGAAAACATTTTGGGGGATTTCGTCCTGAAAGGCACAGGTTAGCCATTTTGAAGACTCCAAGATGAGGTTTAAATAGAGCATTACAAATAATAAGAGTAATAAAACCTTTTATTGATCATATTCTATTAAAGGGGAGCTATCATCCATTCAGCCCACGAATGGCAGGGATCCCATCTAGAAGGGAATATAATTTAATTTGAGCTATGGTAAAATCACCAGCTAGTTTGGCTAATGGCTTGTGACTGCCCAAACAAATCCAGGACTATTGGCAGCTATGCTGCAGCTAGGTATTAAAAAGACAGTCAAGTCCCCAACCTCACTTTGGTGCAAGATGCAGATTACTACTTGTATAGTACACAGGCTTTTTTCCAGTGTGATTGGATGCAGGCATTCTGAATAAATCACATTTTTAATATTTGACTCAAGCCCTCCCCCAGTGATTACTCTGCATGTTTACTGCAGGTGTGGCAGCACTGATTATATAGACACTGAGGATATAAAGTTTTGTTTCATTTAGTGACTTCCTGTGCTTTTCGAATTGAATAAATTGTGTAGACTCTGAGTGACCTTCCTCTTGTACACAGTCGGATCAGTAGGAACAGTGCAACACACTGTCTGATGACATCACTAGAGAGACAGGAAATTCCATTAATCTGAATGGAATTATTCTCATTGGTTCCTTTAAGGTACTGCACTGTGTCTTGTTTGTCTATCAGTCTCTCTACTTTATATATCAGTATGTCTGTCTCGCATGTCTATGTATGTCTGTCTCTGATGAGAACAGGTTGGGCTGATAAAGTTGCAACGTGGGCCACTAAATAGTTTTTTCCTCCGAGGCAAGTTTGAATACTGACAGAGGAAAATTGTTGTTAACATGAAATACAGTCCATCCGTGCAAATGTATAGATTAAGTGTTTCACCCTTTTGGAGTGACCTTTTTAAAGTACTGCCATGTTTTTTTATTGAGAAGCGCAGGTTATGACTTTTTGCACCAGCCCCCCCCCCCCCGCGCGAGAGTAGATAAATAGATGCAACATATGAATGTCGAAATGCGTGTACCTGCTCATTTCTCTTGATGGGAGTTATGTTTAGCATGTTATTTAGGAATTGCAGTGTTTTGCAAAACAGGGTGATGATGTGACACAAAATATCACTACTTAAAATAAACACAAATAACCAAAAGATGACTAATTTGCTATTCTATGGCTTCTCGAAACAATATAAATATCAGGAGGTTTGGTCTTCCATCTAAGAACGTGTTAGAAAAATAACATTGGTTGGATGGGAAAACGCGTATTTTTATTGCTCTATAGATAGTACGAAATATTCTATTCCCTGCGCTAACTACGTTAAGGTGGAAGATCCGTTCTGTCGCCCATCTTTGTAGATCGGGCATCCATCTTTGGGCGGCTTCATAAAAGTGTATCTTTTAATCTATGTATTTGCCAATTATGGATTTTTTAAGGGTAAAGTGAACTTTATCACGTTTTCTGGTCACCAACCGTCGTTTTATAAAAAAAAAAAAAAACTGTCCCCACAGGGGATTATATTTAAAAATGAAGGTCCCTCTCTGCCTTAGCAAAGGGTCAAGTGGATCCCCATAGACCCCATTTGACATGAGTGGTAAGTGACCGCGTTGATTGCACCCCAACCAACATTCCACTGTGACAACACATGACATTTGGGGGTTTGTGATTGGCTGAGTGTGAGCTGGGAGGCGGAGCTAAGTGCAAAGATACATATTGGGTTTATACCAGGATGCTTTTTTATTTTAATCTTTGCTTCTCTTAATACATATATAAATCTATAAATGTCATGTTAAGAGAGCTCTAAAACAAAGAGCTCTGTATCTCTTGAAAGCTGATTGTCACGTTAGCAAACAAGGAAAATGCTATACAATAAATCTTTTTCCTTTGGAAACATCAATGATCCTTCAAAATCAACAAAGGGAAATTTGATTAAAATCACAATAAGCTAGCTGATTGTCAAGCGTTCAATTATCTTTGTCTCTCAGACGCGACAAGCACTGATTTTTGAAACGAGCGCTAGCAAAAGTAGCATTTTTCTTTTCTCCTACGCTGGCTTATTATTATTTTTTTTTTCGTTCCACGGGTCTATTGAAAAAAGGATCTATTTAAAGCCTCTCGGAGAGGCTACAGATGTATCTAAGTGGCATTTTGCTACCTATCTGTGGCTATCTGTGACTACACACATTTCTGGCTTAATTGTTTTTACACAGGCAAATTCCTCTGCCAATTTAATTACCTCTGGTTTCCCCAATACAATTTTTTTTCCCATATTATCTAAATTGCATAATTAGACTTAACGTAGTATTATAAATAAGACACACAAAGGGAATGTTCAATAGCTATTGCTCATCCCAGAATCCTTCACTCCATTTTAACTACTGCATAGCAGTGAAACTTGAAACCATATAAAAACATGATTGCATATTTATATCATGCCTTCCAAGTGCCCCAGTGTAGGGTCGACCGTCCCTTTTATTGCCCCAAATCCTTCTGCCTGTCTTTCCTCCTAGGGAGGGGCTTGTACATAAAAAAAAAACGCAAATATATTGAATGTGCAAAACTATTGCTGCTTATGCAATGTAGAAACATAGAAACATAGAATGTGTCGGCAGATAAGAACCATTCGGTCCATCTAGTCTGCCCAATTTTTTTTGAGTACTTTTATTAGTCCCCCGTTCCCGGTCTTATATCTAGGATAGGCTTGTGTCTATCCCATGCATGCTTAAAATCCTTGACTGTGTTTACCTCTACCACTTCTGCTGGCAGACTATTCCATACATCCACTACCCTCTCAGTAAAGTAATACTTCCTGATATTACTTTTAAATCGTTGCCCCTCTAATTTAAGACTATGTCCTCTAGTTGTGGTAGTTTTTCTTCTTTTAAATATACTCTCTTCCTTTACTGTGTTGATTCCCTTTATGTATTTAAATGTTTCTATCATATCCCCCCTGTTACGTCTTTCCTCCAAGCTATACATGTCAAGATGCTTAACCTTGTATTAAACATTTAACACTCAAATAGTAAATACCAGCAAATTGTGAATAAAAACAGGCAAATTTGCTAATATTTGTTCTACATTTTTTTATTAGCACTTGTTAAAAGCTGGTGTAATTTTCACATGCAAAATAAGAATTCTTTTTCACAAAATATGCACAGATATAATCGCAATATATAAGCGCAACCGGAAACTTGCACACTGGCCAGGTATTTCTCAAGCAGTGTCCTGCTATCTCAGCGAGTAATGTATGTTAAATGTCTTCTTCCGTGCGTTCTCTTGCAGCACAAAGCTCCTAATGGAAATGTTTCATTTTTAACTTTTCAGATTAAAAAAAAATGTTGTTTTTTTTCTGATAAAAAATGGGGTTGTTCGCTGTTGGTGGATTTACTTTTTTCAAGTGACATAAAAAAAAAGAAAAGGGAATTTATGTTTTTACAGTAAAACCATTTATAAACTATTATTAGGCTTAAATATTGTTTTTGAAACGCTCTACAACCCGCTCTATTATTTTTCTTGGCTGGATGGATTCCGTTTAGGTTTAGCCGACAAAGCTTTGCTGCAATCATTTAAATAGCGGATTTCAAACAATCGCAAAACCTGCAATCATCCTGACTGAGCCGTTTAACTGAAATCTCAAGGATTACGTGGACGAATTGTAAGCTACGCAAAGTAGATAAATATGGTGTACTTCACCTTTAAATAGGTAACTCAACATAAGGTGCATTCAGAAAACATGGCATCCAGGATACTTCATTGTATCCTGGATTTCCTGTAATTATTCTATGCGGTGGTCCATTGCTTGCTATCCAGAATACACATTTTGCTATCCTGATTTTGAAGATTGGCTTGCATAGTTGCCAACAGTCCTGAACTTGCTGGGACAGTCTCTCTTTTTTTTTTTTTGGGTGGGGTCTTGTCCCACAGAATGTGTTTCTGGACTCAGTCTTTCAGGCTACTACCCCGCTTACTCCCCTCCACGCCTTAAGAGCATGCCAAAGAAAGGTATAGGATGCATTTCTACTAAAAGAATATATATATTGCATTTTTATAATTCCCTACATTCCCAGAACAAGTAGTGTTTAAGTTGCTAGGTCCCTTCCTCAGGCATTAAGGGGACTGTCTGGTGACCAAAATGCATCTTCCAAATATTAATGCATATTGATGTGATTTCAGAGTACTTTAAAATGCATGTTTTACATTTTGCATTGCTTAAAATGTAAAATACTTACAGTAGATAAAATTGTGAAATTACAACTGTTTGCAAAAAAAAAACAGGACTAGCCCACACCAGCTGAGTAAAAGTGAATCATTTCATTCACATGAATGGAATTTCTTGTCTCTCTAGTGATGTCATCAGACAATGTGTTGCACTATTAAGAGATCCTACTGTGTACAAGAGCAAGTTTATCACAGTGCATACAATGTATTATATTCCAGCAGCACAGGAAGTGACTAAATAAAACAAAACTTTATAGACTCAGTGTCTATATAATCAGTGCTGCTGCACCTGTAGTAAACATGCAGAGTAATCACTAGGCTTGAGTCAAATACTGAAAATGTGATTTCTTCAGAGTGCCTGCATCAAATCACATTGGGGGGAAAAACTGTGCACTATACAAGAAGAAGTCTTCAACATGCACCAAAGCTAGTTTGGTTACCAGACTGTCCCTTTATTACATAACTTATTAATAAACAACTTATTACTGCCTGAGGAAGGGAGTTACCAACCTGGTCTTGAAAGCTTGCAATCAAAGTCTCAATTAGCCCATAAATGGTATCATTTTAACTCTACCTGTTTCCTGTTTTTCCCCAGCCAACACGGTTACCACTGTTTTAACTACAACAGACAGGTCATTGTTGATATTTTAACTTTAAATGGAGGCATCTGGCAAGTCTCCGAGAGGTGTGCGGTGAGACAGATCTGTTCACAAGTATTTTAGAATGCAGAGGAGAAGACAGGGTGGTCTTAAAACAGAGATTCTACAAAAATGAAATGTGTTTCTCCTTGACACACTGAAACCTCAGATGTACCAATACTTGGATAGCAGTGGAGATTCCTGTGCTAGATCTGTTGGATAAGTGGGATAAGGCACCAGACGTAATTTTGTACTGTTAGACAAGGGTTTCAATTTTTGGTCTTATGTCTTCAAATACTTAAAACCCTGTTTTGTTTAAAATGTTTGCAAAAAGGGCCATTGTTATCAAAAGAAACAAACAAACAAACAAACAAACAAACAAACGTACCACTCAACTGTCCCGATTTCTGCTGGACAGTCCCGGTGTAGGAGTTCTGTCCTGCTGAAAAAGACTGGAAATGAAGTAGCCCAATATGCAGAAATAATGAAGTTCTTTATGCAGGATCCATAAAACCTAACACTTATTTGAACAAAATAAATAACAAACAGTACATAGAAGCCCATATTTGGTAAAGCCACCTAACGCGTTTCATCCGAGTGAGACTTAATCGTAGGTTCTGTCCCGCTGACCTGCCAAGCTCTACCTCTCGCCCGCTTTTCGCTGACATTTAGTGCTGACATTTCGAACTTCCAAGCCCCTCCCACTGTAATGTTGGGAGGTATTTTAAATACCGTTATTGTAAACGCTTTCGATTAAAAGCTTGGTTTTGAATTATTTTATTAAAGGACAACTGACAGCAAAAAATGAAGTTATTTTTAATTGAATTTGTTTTTTTTGCGGGACAGAGGTAGAGTTTGGCGAGATTTGGGACTGCGATCCTGATCTCATTCAAGGGTGTCTGAGACACCAAACAACTTAGCACGCAACGGAAGCGCCAAAATTCAACCTCCCAAAACACCGCCCTCAGCATTCTGATTTGCTGGACTTGGGAGTTATGGAATATTCTAAACTGTTACAATTTCCTGTGAGGCAGCCATTTTGTGTATTTTTACAGGGCATGAACTCAAATGTGTAATGATAAAGAGAATGCACTTTTACCCATTCAAATCAATTGCCAGTGCTTTTGTACCAATGGTTATATATATCATTAATAAGAGGCCTTCATGAAGGTTTTTACAAAGTGCAAGAATATATTTTCTTTGTCACTAGACCATTTTCTCTGCCAAGGGGCTATATTATTAGATTTGTAGACATAAAGCTATAGGTGAAGATTTATGATATTTTGGCAGCTTTTCAGCTGGGCTGTGGAAAAGACAAATATTTACATTAAGACCACTTTCTCCTCCTTTAAGTATAAAAAAAAAATGCACCATGTGCGTTATATTTTTGGTGTGGAAGATTGTAAAAATGCTACTCATGTAAGTCGTCCTTTGTTAGGAGAGTACATCTGAACCCTTGGGGAGGCGGAAAGATAAATATTTTTAGAGTTGCCCAAGGGTTTTTGTATCTGCATTCCTTGAAATCTCAGTGAATGGCATCTGAAACACTCAGCAGATCATATGAGACAGGGTCAGTCTTAGTCAGCATCCTCCGATTTATAATGGGTTCCTTGCATGAAGATACAAATGCTTGGAAATAGCTGGAATATTTCTTCTTTGGCCCATTTAAACACCCAAAATGCAGTGACCCTGGCTGTAGGGTGCTTATATAATCATGTAAGTGGCACTAAAACATCCACGTAACTTTTATACAGACAGAAGGTAACTTCTGCCTGACTAAAATAGCTGTAGAATGATGTTCCTCAATTCCACAATACTTTTGGAGGTTTCCAGGAGTCTTCTTCGCTTCTGTGCTGCAGAGCTGGTTCTCCACGACAGGCAACAGCTATTTGGTACACAGCTAAACACACTGCCAGTGCTATTGACCGTGTGCAGTGCAGAGACATATTTGTGGAGAGCGGGGTGAGGTCTGCTCCCGGTGCAACAATGTACACGGGTGCCAGGCAAGCACAACCCAGCAAATAACCAGGATCCCTCAGTCTCCCTGGTGTCAAATGGGGGCAGGAAGATGTGCACAGACATGCTGTCTGAAAAATCTAAGTCTACCAAGTCGGAATGTTGGAGTCACGTGAGTTCCTTGTGTTCCAACTCAAAAGTCCCGCCAGAAGAATTGGGCAGAATGGAAGGATGTTTGTGAAAACCTAAAAGTGCACCAACCAGACATCAGGAAGAGTGGGATTCCTGATCATTTGCAATGTTGTTTTGGGGACAAAGATGGCTCTAGGCAGGCTGTTTAGGGTCAGATGCGGAACTGTCAAAACCGCTTGGGGACAGATTTAGTACTGTCAAGCTGTTTGGGGACATATGTGGCACTGTCAAGCCATTTGGGGACACATATGGCATTGGCAAGTTGTTGGAAGTCAGAGATGGCAGTGGCTAGCTGTTTAGGGACAGAAACGGCACTCGCAAGCTGTTTGGGGACAAAGATGGCACGGGTAAGCTTTTTGAGGACATATATGGTACTAATAAGCTGTTTGAGCACAATCTAGGTACTGATAAGTTGTTTGGGGACACCTATGACACCGACAAGCTGTTTGGGGAAATTTATGGTACTGTCCAGCTGTTTGGGGACATAGATGGCACTGTTTTTTCATCTTCTCATTAAAAGAAAGATTTGGGGTTTAGCCCCTCTTTTGGCACTGGAATGTCTACTGTCTGACAGGTATTTTGTTTTCTTAGCCCTCCCTGCCAGGATTACATTCTCTTTACTATTCAGTCTCACTCTTCCACAGTCAAATCCTTTGGATTTTCTATGTTTAAATGCCTTGTCCTATACCGATTGACCACTATCTGGATTAGGCATCCAGCAGTTAAAACTGATCATGTTGCAAATTGTAGGCCACATTTGGCCAAGTTGCTTAAATTCGGTGATTCACCCAATTCAACTAGTTTGTCAGTGTGCCGCAATTCCCTAACTAGCGAATACACCACTATGGTTTATTCATCCTTGGGATTGGGATACGCAGGGGGAGGGGGGGGGGGGGGGAGCAAGCTATCTCATCCGACCACTGGCGCTTAGTATCCCACACAGGCAGCAAGTTGCTTTAGGCGTCCATTTTGTGTATGTTGCTGTGTATCATAGCAGCAGCACAGAAGACAGGGAGAAAACATATGATCAATCATTATGTAACAAATGGGAAACTATTACTCAAAGTAGAAGAAAAAAAAAGTGTTTTCATGAGATCTAATTTAATTCAGCTTTTTCTTTTAAAACTAAACATAGCAGGAAGTAAGCGTTCTACAATGACCAATGCATGAATTAATGGGTAATTATCATTTGCAAAACTCTCACACTGGTACATATATTATACATCGCAGTGGATGTTTTTATACGAAGAAAGGCAGTTGATTACAATGGTCCAAGTCTCCTTTCATCGTGAACACTGCAGTCAATTTGCTTCAAACACAGTATTGTAGATTTGCTTTGTTTTTAAGTAGCTCTACGTGGAAGATTAGTGGCTGAGTTTAACTACATGGCACAGACTATAATGTAACAATATATAGCAATCTGAATAGTCCCTATTAACTGGTAGGGGGAGGCATGTTGATTTCAAAGCCGCTGTATAAAAACTTTAGAAGAAAAACAACTACGATAAGTTAAAGACATGCTTGTACTTTGTGTTGCTCAATGTTACATTTGTTCTTATATAAATACAATGGAATAAAGGATTCCTAACAGCTGTACTTTTTTTGTGTGATTTTTTTTTTCTTGTGCACAGTGGGCAGACTGCATCATCAGACATTTGTTTTCTGGTATAGTTTTATTAACCCCTTTCGTGACTATGGTCGTACCAGGTACGTCAAGGAAAATCAGGTAATGATATCTGTGAAACCATTATAAGTAGCAATCAACTGTCGCTGGCTGTGCTTGCCCCCCCCCCCCCCGGAGTGATTGTGGATGCCATATTGGATAGCAGCATGCCCCTCCAATATGGCGCTGCCCTGTAGTCAGCAAGGGCTATGGGCCCTCACTCTGCTGCCATTGCAAGACTATTTCTCGTGGCAGTCTGCAACATTACAATAAAAAAAAAAAAAAATAGCAAAAATGAACCCTAGATTAAGGGTCAGAGTTGAGTTAGGGCTAGTGATAGGGTTTAAGTTTAGAATGATGATCAGGGTTAGGGTAACAAATTAGGATAAAATGGTGAGGAAAGAAAAACACTACTTTCGGTTATTGTCCTAAAACAACAGAAAAACATGTAAACATCTGTATTTCTAAACTCAGGACAAATATTAGAAAATATTTAGATGGGTTATTTTTTACTGTTTGCAATTGTGTAAAAGACTTTTCAGGTCAAATTTAGAAAGAGTGCTTTTTTTTCATGATATTTTATGATTTCTCGTGGCTTGTATCCAACATTTCTTCACAATGTAGATCTTATATGTGCACTTATTTTATTAATGGTGTTTAGACGTTTGTCTATTTGATCTTTACAAGAGTTGAAAGACAAGGCAGTGAAAAGAAAAACACACTGTTAAAAATGTAATTGCGTTTACTGCCAGACTCAATGAAAATATAAATTACCTACTGTTCCAAGAACAGTTTCTATGTCATAAATCAACATACCCACTATGATGTTGTTGTGTTTTTTTGTTGTTTGTGTTGTTTATTTATTATATTGAACTTCTCCAAAACTCAATAGATGCTTTGAATTGCAATACACAGGCTGTCATTAATATCTGAATGAAGTAAATTCATTGTATATTTACTATAAATTGTGAGCCATTTTACGCTGTCTTTATAGAATCCATTCACTCACTTTCAGTGCGTGAATCAGTTTGGGTTCCCCTGATACTGTGCTGGTAACCTTTTCATCCCAATATTTGACATACATTTTAAAAATGGGGGTGGCATTGCAGTAAGTGGTGATTTGGTGGGGAAAGCAGGAGATCTGTGTTTCTGGTGCACAGATCTCTCTTCTTTGTCTTATTGTGCTGCTCTTCTTTAGTAAAGACTAAGTTCACCAGAGCCACTTTACAATATATTCTGTCACCCTCAGTCTTTGCTAGTGTAGACCGTGAGGGGGAGCAAGAAGAGAGATCTGTGCACCAGAGGCTCCCCTTGCTAGTCTACCTTTGGTCCTGTTATGTTCTACTCCTTGCGCTAGCAGAAAGTATATAGTGCAAGACACACATGTGTTGTTGCTGTTTCTTTAAAACATTACCATGTGGCTCCATATGCAAATTAACTCCTGTCACACAGCATGCTTAATCTGCATGTAGGGGCACATGATCGGTGATGTCCCAAACTTAATACCACTTTTTTTGCCATACATTTCCTCTGCTCTGACTGGCTTTGCATTTAAGCTACAACAGTAATACCCCTGTGGATACATGATTAACCGTTTTTAACAATTTGTTATGATATCATAGGGGATTTTTGGGGAAATATTAAGACCTGTCTTTGTTCTTGAGTAGCCCTAGAATACACACGCTATAAACTATTATCATGCTGGGATTGTTTAGAGCAGTCAATGGAGTATTGTTTTAACCGAATAAGAAGTTCTCTCTCCATTGCCTTGGTTCCTTAGCACAGTTCCTCTGTAGGTTTCAAAATCCTTTCCAGTGCCAAAGCCAACCAAGCACACGACCAGATGTTTCAACTGTGGAAAATGCTTGGCTTTATCCCAGGATTTGTTTGATGTGAATTTTCAAAGTAACATTCTCTCAGGTTCACTTTCTGTGTTCTTCTCTCTCTCTCTTTTTAAAGGACAGCTGAAGGCAAAAAAAAAAAAAATTAGTCTTATGTTTAATTAATAGATTGCATTAAGTATAGATGGTTTATATAGAAATGTTTTAATGTAAGAATATAAATAAAGTACCTTATTGAGTGATATTTCCGTAGTATAGCTCTATCACAGGGCAGACATGTTGTTTAGAATCTTGGGTTAGATCTTCATTCACCTTGGGTCATCTCACCCAAGATTCTAAACAACATGTCTGCCCCCTGTTAGAGCTTTCTGGAGCAAAGAGGGCCTAAGAAAGTACTTTATTTGTATTCTTTCATTGAATAATTTCTATATAAACCATCTACACTTTCCATTAAATAAACATTTTTTTCTTTTGAGGCAGATGTCCTTTAAATCAGAGCAATAGATGGGAAAACTACCTGTGTCTTAGTTTCTTGGCTGGAAAATTATTCTTCTCTGTTAAAGTGTGGAATGCATTGTACTTTAATAACATCAGAGGAATTCACTTGAGAGGGGGGTTGGGAGGTTAAATGGAATACTAATTTTAAAAAAGTACCTGAATGAAAAGTATTTAACATCTCTCCTTTAAGTGTTCCAAAAACCTTCCTTTTGTTCCACTGATAAAAGAAAAAAATAGATACATAGCTACATCCAGAACTCAATTCCAGGACGAATACTTTATTTTATGAATCCTGGAAAATCTTTCACTCCAATTTCCTGAAGGATTTGGAGACAAAGCTTCAAACTTATGGAATTCTTTACAGAACAATGGTAAAAAATGAAGTGATGTTTAATTGAAAGACTGCATCAAATGTAGATGTTTCAAATAGACATGCTTTAATACATACATATATGTATATACATATATATATATATTGTTTTCATGAAAGAATTTCTAATTACAACATCTACACTTGATGCATTTTTTCAATTAACCACTTCATTTTTGGCATTGTAACCTTAATATTGGCCTCATGCCATTTTTTTAATGACTTTCCGGTAAAAAAAACAGTTGGGTTTCATACCAGACTTTCAAATTTAAAAAATGCAGGCACATATTGAATCAAAGCTGCATTCCTATTGGCTTCTCAGTGTTCCGAGCAAATCAGTATACAGCTATAGCTCAAATTCCGAGGCATGGTTCTAAAAGTAGAACAATCCGAAGGAAAGGGCCCCAGGTTTCCGTGGCAACTGCTCCAAAATGTCAAATCAAAAACAGTTTTCATATAACTCCCTGTGTATCTGTAATGGAATGTCTACCAAAGGCCGGTGGCACCTCTGCCCATTTTAGGAAATCACCTCCTTAGCCCCCGATTAAAGCTCAGCATCCTCCCAGCAAGTCTCTCTGGAACCTTGCTCTTTGTACCCAAATAGCAGACAGGACCACTAGCAGTTAGGTACAGCAAGGATGAACAACCTTTGTTTGTCAATAATAAGGTACTTTATTTGTATTCTTTCATTAAAGCATTTCTATATAAAATGCCTATGCTTGATGCCCTCTTTCTATTAAACAGAAATTCATTTTTTCCTACAGGTGTCCTTTAAAAGTGCAAATTAATCACAGCTGTCAAGCACAGCGATTTGACACCTCCATTTGAGTGATTAGTGGTTTCCTAGGCTTTAGGATAAATTCGACATTATTAAAAAAAAAAAAAAAAGTTAAAAATATCTGGAGTTTTCATTTTCCCGGTGCTAAAAATTGTATCCTGTTGCAAAAATACCTTTCTACCTGACTTCTCACATCACTTGTTCCATCCAAACAAACCAATAAAAAATGTAAATAGACTAGAACGCTCCAGACTTGTTTTATTTATTTAACAAAGCGTGAACATGAAAAACAGAGCCAAAGCACACACTAAAAAAAAAAAAACTACACAAAACAAAAATGCTGTAAAACCGACAAGAATGCATCCATTACAATGTACTGGTAATTACTTGCAATATTTTCCTTGTCTCTTTCTTACTCCCTGTCTCCGAAGAGAATTGGGTTTGTCTATTTTTTTCTGTTTCCTTTTTTTTTTAAATTTTGCTCTATATTTCTATCAATTTGTTTTTTTTATTATTAATATTGTTGTGGTTTGACTTCCAACTTCCCAAAACTCTGTTTGTTTACCCTTGCAAGATTTCCCTTTCTTGGAATACACCCATCCATAGTCTGGGTCGTAAGATAGTTATGCTAGGAATGGTAGTGTGAGGAAGAGATGGTGCGTGTCATACTGACTGCTTTTTGCAAACCACAGTGGTAACAATAGAAACATTAGTGTATGATTATGGTTAAGCTTACTGACGCGCCCTACCATAGCAAGAGCCCGCTTATGGTTGGATATGACGTCAATGTCATGTTCTAGGAATTCAGATTGAGCCGTTCAGTGCAGAAAGCGAAACCCACTTTTAATGGGTTAGAAAATTGGGGTCACCCACGATACTTCAGTTAGTTGTGTCCCCCTGTTTTGACTATTCATGTTTAAAACATTTTCAACAGTAAGTAATCTCTCCCCCCCCCCCCCCCCCCCGATTTTGCATAGTAATTGTATGACCAGAAAACAGAAGGACGGTGTGCTAGGAGTAAATTCTTCTTGGTATCATGGACTTTTTATGGGAGTTCTTCCTGAAACTTTGTTTGGCTCCCCAAAGCATCACACATCTCTGTTCCCTTCCCTCCCAGTCCCTTAACCTCCACAAGCACCTTAAAACTCTACTTCCCTCTTATATATATACATGGAAACGATGTAAGGAAATATTCACTGGTCACTGGTGGTCTGGCGGGTTGCGGGGGGGGGGGGGAAGGCGCATGCAGTGCGTACATAGGCACTGTTTGTGTCTCTCTCTCTGAATGTAACACATTTTTGATGGATATTCCATATTTTTGGGGGGGGTGGTTAGGTAGTTGTTTAACTGTTACCAAACCATTTTTACAAGCAAATTCAATGGCTGAGGGGGAAGAGCAAGACCCCGAACGCAATCAAAAAAATTATCGTTGAAATTTGAACATGTGCAGGAGGAAAATATTCCTACCAGCAGAGTTTCTGTGCTCTGAAAAAAAAAATGAGAACCACCTGTCAAAACAGAGAACACCCTCCAGAATTATCACAAAAAATGGTATTGTATCTGGTTCAAGCCGAGATCCAGCCAGTGTTCTATTCTTAGTAATCTGGGCTGCAAAAAACAAATAT
Organism: Pelodytes ibericus; assembly: GCA_036172795.1. Taxonomy (NCBI): domain Eukaryota; kingdom Metazoa; phylum Chordata; class Amphibia; order Anura; family Pelodytidae; genus Pelodytes; species Pelodytes ibericus. The sequence continues at coordinate 16,416,013 of CM069858.1, read as the reverse complement.
TCCCCTCTCCCCAACGACCAGCCCATGAAGCTGCTCCTTATACTCTAATGAAGCCACAGATAGTGTGTTGGGCAGAACCATAGATATAATCTGCACAGAAATAAACACATCTGTGGAATAGACACAGCCAAACACACGGATGATTGTTAAGTGGCCATATATAAAGCTTGTATAACTCTCTTATAAAACACACACACAGGTTTACAAATAGAGTTAGGATAAGGTTTTTGAACGATGTGCCACACAAAAGCGATTCTAGTGTCTTTTTCGAGGTTTCGCTGCCATGTAGACTTCTGACACATAAAAAAATTAGGGCTTAGTACCTCTTTTAATATTCAAATCCTCATGGAAATCTCTAGTGTTACTTATTTGCAAACAATGTAATATGAATATTAAATCAGAGATTGCAAAGATAAGCAAGAGGGGGAGAGTTATGTATAAAGAAACAATTCTGGAGCAAGTGTCTGAAAACGGAGAAATCCCCATGCTCATAGTCCATAGACCTGGAGTGTCATGATTGGTCATCTGTGCATTAGGCCACTCCAGCTGTGTGAACTACATTTTCCTTGATGCTCAGCCCAGCTGTAGTCTGTAGGAGCATCTTGGAGAAATGTAGTCCACCTTGAGTTGGTTGAAGATGCTAAATTCATGGTGATCCAGCTATGGGATTGGTGGACAGGGACACTTCACACCCTCTGATTGGTGGCCAGTGTAGCCATTACACCCCTATGCACGCCCCACCCTTTCTTCAGAAAGCAAGGGGATGATACAAGGGAGCAGTAAATTAGGTATGTTAGCCTACGGAGGCTCAGGTTGTAGGTCTAAGAGAGAACTCGTACAAAAATTTCTTAAAAAACTTTTAAAAATTATTATTTAGCAACACAACCAGGCCAATGACAATATAATGTGAACACACATTTATAACTTCCTAATTTTTTTTCTTAAAGCTAATATAAGAACAAGGAACTCATTACTTGCTCCTAGACCCCCCTGGCCATAATGTATTTTTAGAAGTCATCAGGTTGTCCATGCTTCATTTAGCAGAGCTGCGGAACTAATCGAGCACTGCTTCGGCCTAAACAGCTGTTAGTTGGAGAGACTGTGGGCTGCGTATTTCTCTGGCTATTTCTCTTAGGATTTACCAGTGGTAGTTTCTTGGCCTCCGATACATTATCTCTTCATGCCATGATGGCTACACAGGGTTCCACGAAGTTGAAGTAGAACTAGGAAGGTTCTTTAAAAGAAACAGTCAACATATTTCGTGATGCCAAATTAAATTTAAAAAAAATGTTGAATAACTTCTTTTTTGAGGGCGCACCCTGGAGAAATTACATACTTATAGCCCCTGGCTCGGCCACTTTTTCTGTCATTAAGAAACAAGCCTGTCTGAGAGGGTGCCAAGTTTGGCTTAGTGCTGGACACAGTAGACATAGAAAAAGCTTTACAACTCTGCATGGATTTTTTGTACACACTGCCACTAGAATTCTAAAAAATTAGGTACGCTACTCCTTTAAGGAATATACCAGATGTACATTAGATAATTACATAATGCATAATAATAAATCTAGCAAGTTTAGGAAATGCATGCATAGCTTAATTGATTAAGTCTCTATGAGAACTTGTGTTTTCCCATGTTCAACTTACTACACAATGACCAGAGCTGTATTTCTGCCTGGACCAACTAGGCCTAGGCCTAAGGCAGCAGCTTGGAAGCAGGAGACTAAAGGGGATGACAGGAGAAACAGTGCTAATATTGTTGGTGGTACATCCTTCCTCACTGCCTTGCCCTGCCTGCACAGACATCTGGGCTGCCACTCCCCCCATTTGATCAATATGGTGAAGGGGAAAGGGATTAGGGTTGTCACCCAACCAGTATTTTGGGTTGGGCCAATAGAAAATAGGCATCAGGTCAATGTTAAGTCTATGGGGACAGTAGTAAAACCCGTATTTTTCTGGAGGAGGGTGCAATCTGGTTCTGTGGTTTGGAACATGGGGCAATTTAGATATGTTGTAAAGCATGTGGTAGGAATATGGAGTTTTTGGAAAGGTTATGTGAGGAAGGAATGCAACCTGGAGAGAGAGGTTTGCGACGCATGAGGTTTGGGAGGTGCATGAGATTAGCCAGGCCTATGGCAACACAAAACCTAAATAAAGTGGAATGCGTTGGTGCCATTGATGAGTATATGCAATGGAAAGGTGTGTAGATTGGGAAGATAATGACAGGTGTTTGTGGCAGCTAGAGGCATGCAATGTGGGATGATCCAACCAACAAAAGTCAGGGCTGGCGTGGTATGATTGGTGGGCATAATAGTGGCATAATGTGTCAGTGATGGGCCACATGATAGTGGGAATAATGGATTTGGTATTTATTTGGTGTGTGGCTGTGATATTGCATATTTGCCAACAGTCCCATTTTTGGGGGGGTCCTGTGCCTACAGATTTGGGGCTATCCTGGCATGAGTGCCACCTATGCTAAAAAAAAAAAAAAAGGTTTAGTGTCCCTTTAAACTACCCATGTGCTCTACAGAATCTGAAAGTGTACAGGATAGAACTCATTCTCACAGGGTCACCCACCCCTTTTGGTTCCACCCAGTCCAGGAATGCTGTCAGATATGGCAAACTCTTTTGGAACAGCTGATGCAGTTTGGTCATATAATGAAATGGGATCACGTCTGCAGATAATGCTGCGTAACATCTCAGGTCACTGTGACCAAACAGGAAGGGGACCCAGCTGTCATAGACTGATATTTTCTTAGCTTTCGCCATAAACAGCTGTTTTAATCCTGAAGAAGATCAGGAAACATTCGATTGCATAAGTCAATACAGCTTTGAAGAACATGCGTTTGTCGGTATTCTCCACAGAACTCTCAGTTTATTGCCATGTGTACATGCAATTAAAAGATAACTGGGTGGGGATCTAATTTGGCTTCAGTTTCCTGCTAGATGGGAGCGTGGGAACTTCACTGCACACTACTTTCATTTTTCAAGAAAAACACAGAATTTGCATAAATATGACATACCGTGCAGTTGGCATTTGTTTAAATAGGTGATTAAAGGGACAGTTCCACCTAATTTACGTTCTGCATGTTGTACCTGTTTCTAAAATACTTGAAAATGCACTTATTTTTACTTTTAAACAAGCTACACTTCTCCTGCAGTTGTACATTGAAATCATTTTACTGTGGCCTCTAAATTCAGAAACACCAGTGAGGAGGTGGCCGTGTGGACTGGATTCCACTGCTGCAGCTTCTTTGCTCCCTTTGGAGAAAGCTTTGTCATTAGCCATTAATGTGGAATCAGGCTCTCTTTGTTTCAGGTGATTGGAATTTTTGTTAGTGGGGCTTTGGTTTCTGAACGGTCAGAATAGCCGAAGCAGAATTGAAATGAGATTGTGTAGCCAAATTTCGGGGATCCGACTGATTCGGTTATTGTGCCCCAATCCGAATTCATTTCGGAACCGATCAGGCTATATCATGTAGACCCTATAGCCTTTCTAACTCTGAATAGACAGTTAAATATGGCAAGATGAATCTAAAATGTGTGCTTTGTAGAGTGTTCAATGAATGCATTGGCTTTATTGTTGTTTATTCATTGATGACTAGGATATTTATTTTTTTGCTATACGCACAATACCCTCTGCCCCCCTGGCAACGTCTTAGATTTGCCCTAGATTTTCAGAGAAGGAACTAATAAAACACCTTTCCTGGCTAAACCTCAACCCTGCAGTCGTTCACCCCCTGGGTGATGCAAACGTTGATTGCCTAATGAAGTGCCAATTAGGAACATGCTGTAAAAACCTGGACAGCTTGGATACAATTGTTTTTTTTTTCACAGCTAGGGCAAGTATCCGGTAAGTTCAGCTCGTCATTGGAATCCAACTCCCATCAATCCCAGCCACCCGTACGGCAGCAGGGATAATTTGTTATAATTCTAAAAGTTTCCGTTTTCTCCACTCAACCCTCTGATGCATCCATGGAAGTGGGAAAGCAAGCAATGCTTTCCCCTAATTTATTTTGTTTGCTTTTCAGGGTTTTTTTTTTCTGCCTGCCTCAAGCATGTGATGGACAGCAGACATCATCTACTCAGTATGGCAGTCTCATTACCTCTTGACATCTAAGGAAAAATGGTAAATTGAGATCCTAGGCGATTTCAATTATTTAAAAAGGCAGCATTGGTTGAAAAGCTGCTGCTGGTAATAAGACACACTGAAGGGCCTAATTAATGCCTTACAATTCCTTGCAATTAAAAAGATTACCCAATAACATCAGATGGTTTAACAAGGGTAAGAATGCATTTGTTAGGTAATATTGTGAAAACTGCTGGATCTTGTGGGTGATTAATATCAGTTATGAAACATTATTGTACATTTCTGCACTCCCATTTATCCATGCTCGCACACATACACACTTTGAAAGGATGCTTAGATTATATATAGTGCTGAACTGATTGTTCAATTATTCATAGACTTCCTAAAAAAAAAAAAAGGTTTAAGGTTTCATAAGTGAAACTAAACTGTTTGCATTAAAGAAAAAATGGTACTCCCACCACCAGGGGGAGATGTAGCAGCATTGTCTTCTCCTTACGACGGTAAAAAGTCATTAATGACCACTAGTGCTGGGCAGTACAGACAACAGCATGGGATTGAAAGATGACATCACAGTACCCGAAATGTATTGCTGTTGATGGACCCACCTGTGTTAAAGCAGACCTGCCAACTCTCCTGCTTTTTGCGGTACAGTCCCAATTTTGGGGCTGTCCCCCCAGGCTCTACTCCTGTCCTGAAAAGTATTCTCGCGGCAATGATCTCATTCTCTGGGACATCGGAGATTGCATGCTGCTGTTTGAGTGACAGCACTGACACAACATACCTAAGGTCCGCCTCTTGGCCAGGAGTTGGAACGTATAATTGGAAGGGCCCGCCAGGCTCGATTTGTTATTCTTATTATTTAACCTTTTTCCCCCGCCTACACCATACAGTCATTACTCCTCCCCCTCCACTGCTTTGGCTTTACTTGCAAGAGGATCAGTACAGATACACTGGGAGTGTGTTCATTTACAACAACAATGTCATTCAGCAAACCCTTGTTTTGTTTTTTTGACATCCCCTGTAGATGTTGGCTAGGTAAAATGAACACCTGCCCATTGCAAAGATCGGCAAAATACATTGCCATTACATTCGTGTGCAACTGCGGAGGAAAAGTATCTTTAAAAATGATCTAAAAACAAGCATCTTACCATGTCTGTTTGTGTTATAAAAACTTTGCTTCTAAAATGTAGTCAGATATATAATTTACTTGCAGATCTCTGAGGTTAGAAAACCAGATTGGGTGTGGGCCAGAGACTAACCACCAACTTTGCAAAATTAATTTTCTGTTTGGCACTTGTTCGCCTATGGAGAAGGTTCAAGGGGATAGTACCTACGCATTGTAGTCAGCAGACCAGATTTTAAGTACTTTCTAGTTAAATCTTTCTTCCTTGGGAAGTTCGAATTAGGGCCAAATTGTGAGCCAAATCCTTCTGCAAAGAGCAGATGAAGGTCATTGCTGCCTGCTTTAAAATGCACTGTATGTGTATCGGAAAAAACCTGACCACAGATAGAAGTTCTCTGTAAAGGGAGAGGACGCTTGTCTTCAAGTGGTTCCTCCCACTCATTAACCCTTTTGGTTACAAACAAAAGGATGCACCTGTTAGCACCAGTCATTCGCTGTTGCTGTTTATAAGTTGATTTGTTCCATTCATTTCAGGAAATACAGGTTTAGCTCAGGTTTCATGCAAAAAAACAATTACGTAAATTATTATTTACAAGAAGAAAAAGTTGTAACCAGGGCTGGCCTAAGAATAAGAACCAGTCCTGGAAACAATTGTATACCAGACCCATAGTATTGCATGTTAATATCAGCCCCATAGCATTGCATATTAATATTAGCCCCCTAGCATTGCATGTTAATATCAGCCCCCTAGCATTGCATGTTAATATCAGCCCCCTAGCATTGCATGTTAATATCAGCCCCCTAGCATTGCATGTTAATATCAGCCCCATAGCATTGCATCTTAATATCAGCCCCCTGGCATTGCATCTGAATATCAGCCCCATAGCATTGCATCTTAATATCAACCCCCTAGCATTCCATGTTAATATCAGCCCCCTAGCATTGCATGTTAATATCAGCCCCCTAGCATTGCATGTTAATATCAGCCCCCTAGCATTGCATGTTAATATCAGCCCCCTAGCATTGCATGTTAATATCAGCCCCCTAGCATTGCATCTTAATATCAGCCCCATAGCATTGCATCTTAATATCAGCCCCATAGCATTGCATCTTAATACCAGCCTCATAGCATTGCATCTTAATATCAGCCCCCTGGCATTGCATCTGAATATCAGCCCCATAGCATTGCATCTTAATATCAACCCCCTAGCATTGCATGTTAATATCAGCCCCCTAGCATTGCATGTTAATATCAGCCCCCTAGCATTGCATGTTAATATCAGCCCCCTAGCATTGCATGTTAATATCAGCCCCCTAGCATTGCATGTTAATATCAGCCCCCTAGCATTGCATCTTAATATCAGCCCCATAGCATTGCATCTTAATATCAGCCCCATAGCATTGTATGTTAATATCAGTCCCATAGCATTGCATCTTAATACCAGCCCCATAGCATTGTATCTTAATACCAGCCCCATAGCATTGCATCTTAATATCAGCCCCCTGGCATTGCATCTGAATATCAGCCCCCTAGCATTACATCTTAATATCAGCCCCCATAGCATTGCAACTTAATATCAGCCCCCTAGCATTCCATCTTGATATCAGCCCCATAGCATTGCATCTTGATATCAGCCCCATAGCATTGCATCTTAATACCAGCCCCATAGCATTGCATCTTAATATCAGCCCCCATAGCATTGCAACTTAATATCAGCCCCCTAGCATTACATCTTGATATCAGCCCCATAGCATTGCATCTTAATACCAGCCCCATAGCATTGCATCTTAATACCAGCCCCATAGCATTGCATGTTAATATCAGCTCCATAGCATCGCATCTTAAAATCAGCCCCATAGAATACATGTTAATATCAGCCCCATAGCATTGCATCTTAATATCAGCCTTATAGCATTGCATGTTAATATCAGCCCCATAGCATTGCATTTTAATATCAGCCCCATAGCATTGCATCTTAATATGAGCTCCCTAGCATTGCATCTTAATACCAGTCCCCTAGCATTACATCTTAATACCAGCCCCATAGCATTGCATCTTAATATCAGCCCCCATAGCATTGCAACTTAATATCAGCCCCCTAGCATTCCAACTTGATATCAGCCCCATAGCATTGCATCTTAATACCAGCCCCATAGCACTGCATGTTAATATCAGCCCCATAGCATTGCATGTTAATATCAGCCCCATAGCATTGCATCTTAATATGAGCCCCCTAGCACTGCATGTTAATATCAGCCCCCAAGCATTGCATCTTAATATCAGCCCCATAGCATTGCATCTTAATATCAGTAATAAAAGTGCAGCAATCAATAGGAAACCCAGGCCAGACCCACGGCAGCACTATCCCCCCCCCCCCCCCTTAACGGACCCACCCACCCCAGAAAATCCCCAGTAGGCTAGTCGCGCCAAAGTTGTACGAATAGCAGTACTTGTAGGCTGTATTTTGCAGTTAACGCTCTTTATCCCCCTATCTTACCATAACTAAAACTGTTAGTCACCCTGAGTAACCAGTGATTGACATGATGAAGCATTCAAGATATTGGGGGAAATGGTATGTATTGTAAAGTATGCATGCCATTCCTGCTCTGTGACCTGCTATAGGATTGGAATGTGGTTGTCTGTGACACTGAACAGACCGAGTGATTCGTGCACACCCTAGTGACAGAGAGAGACAGTCACCGAACCTTCTCTCACTGCTCCGTCAGCTGGAAGCATCCTGGTCCATGGGGCTATTCAAGAAAATGTCAGTTGCAGGTGAGATGAACATTTAATCTCACAAATTTAGCTGTACATTGTGCAGTGAGCCAATCCTGGTGAGTTTGCTTAGGAGGGGAAACTCATCAGGTTGGTCTCTGCCCAAATGTCTAGTTAAATTGCTGAGATAAAATGTTCATCTCACCTGTTACTGAATAGCCGCACCTGTCTAAACCTACTGTATAAAATTAAAGAAAAATTTATCATCACTTAAAATATAAAAAATGGTACTCCCACCAGCAGGAGGCCCTCTTCTACCTCTTCCTCTGTAAATGCCCATTCCTAGGACTCCTAGTTAAAGGTGGGCAGAATTTAAAAAAAAACCAAAAAAAAAAACCATATCTCTATTGGTCCAGACCTTATATTAACTGTTTTGTTAAATATTGAATTCACAGAAAGGCTTACCATAGTAATTTTCTTTTACCTGAATGCTAATTTAATTGATTTACGGCATAATTATTATTCCAGGTGACTTTCATGTTTCCACTGCTCCTTTCATGTGCAGTGGGATTCTGTGGGCTTTTTTGGGGAAGATTTAAGAAGGCTTTGCTTCATAATGACTGTTTACTACCAACATGGGAGACATCCAATTGAACAGTGCAGTACAATCACACACCTTCAGAATATATCACATATTCAAAGAAGTTATCTGAACAGAGCCATTCTTCTCTTTTTGTCTGTAATTAGCTGTTAACGTTAACGTGAATACAATTCTCTATTGTATTTGCATGACGGTGGAATGAATGAACATGATATTTTTGAGATTAGTGATAATTTCTTTTTATTTAATTCACAAGAGATTTGGAAAAAAAAGAACATTTTGTAAGACATTTAAGGTGAACTTTGCATTTTGCCATTTCAGTCTTTTTTCCACGGATAGATACCATATGGTCCATCGCCAACTCGGTTAATCCTATATTAAAAACTAGTAACATTCTGAAATCAGTGGATACTTATAATTTATTATTACATTATTTAATACAGAGATAAATATATTGTTTATCATTCTGTTAAATCTTTATATTCAGTTGAAATTAATAAGAACATCCTCTTCACATACCAAATTGTGATCCTATAGTGTGTCCATCTTATGGTCATACCATCCTATGGTCATACCAGACATTTAATGTTTTAAAATGTTAGTATGTACTAACAAACATATAGCATTTATTGCTTTTATTAGTGACAATTTTGTATTTTTTACGATATAGTTTGTCCAACAACCTATTTTTTTTTTTTTACAAAATGCGGGAATCACAGCAGACTCCGCTTAGGGTGTTTTGGCTGCCTAAGTAAAATATATAGTACATGGCTTGGATTTAAGCATACTAAATACATATTAACCCATTAATGACCAGAGCTTTTATGGGGATATTTTGTTATGCGTCTATTGAAGTGTAATTTCTCTTTTTCTCATTTGGTGTACTCTGACAAACTATATATATATATATATATATATATATAATATATATATATATATTTATATATATATATATATATATATATATATATATATATATATATATATATATATACACACATTTTTTTTTAAGTAAGCATTTGTCTTAGTAACCAGAACTGAATATGATTTTTTTAAATACATAAATTAGCCTTTTTTTTTTTTAAAAACATGGCATTGCAGGATCATCATCTGCCCATGAGGGGTTAAAACACTGTTATCATAATAGTAGTTTGTGGGACGATAACTATCGTGATTATTTGACACTACTGAAGTGGCTTTGTTCCATTACACTGTGCACACACATTAACAATGCTGGATCCATAGGACAGGACCAGACCCCCAAAAATCGAGACTATCGCGTCACATTCGGATCTGTAGACGACTACGCCTTCAGTGCTTTATCAAGATTTGTTTTTATGCCCCGTAAATCATTTTTAGTGAGCATTTTTTTTTCTGTTTATTTGTGCACCTGTATGTCAGAGGTAACCCTCAGATGGCAGGCTGTAAATAAGGAAGATGCTCTTGTAGATGAATGGATCCATGGGATCTTTGTGTGTTTTTCACCTGGCTGCATGGAATGAATGCCTATTATTCTTGCAACAAGCCCCAAATAGTTGCAGACTTAGTCACTCCCTGGTCTGAATGTCATTCTCTTTGTACTCGGAGGAATTATTTATAGATGATCCGCTGTCTCAACTTGCCATGCTTGTGGTTACTTTGCAGAAACACAATCAATTCTTCAAGCTGGGCTTGAGAAGTAACAAAAGAATAAGAGAAGATGAGCTACTCAATTGGCTAGACTGGAGCTTAATTCTTCCTGTAGAGCAACCTTTTCTGGTTGGCGGGTCAGGAACAAAGTCTGTGAGGTGATGGCGGGCACCAATTCATGTCATGCCGGGAGGGGCGGAGCTTGGGAGGTTCGAGTGTCAGAGCTTCCGCGAGTGCACTGTAGCGTTGCCACTCAAACGGGCACAGAGGAAGAAATGGTGAGGGCAGGATTGTGGTGCTGAATTACGCTATCCTGCAGACTGTGGGTCATATAACATTGGTGGGCAGGCTTGACCAGCCCAGAGGCCGTAGGTTTCTGACCCCTTCTTTAGAGAGGTTGATTCCCAGCTTGCAGGTTACTCTCTTGCTCTTTATTGTGACCAGCTAGAAAAAAGCAGGGAGTAACTCGCGGATATAAAAATATTTTAAAAATGTATTTGGGACTTTTTTTTAAATTTTCCTTTTGAGTGTGAATGAATTATAAAATAGATTTTCTTATTCAAAGATTAGTGCAAATAATCCATACATTCAATTCACTGTTCTTTGGCTAACAAAGAAGGGCATTTGTTTAGATCTGTTATATGGTTTGTGATATCCAAGCTAAATTCTTATCTTCGTTTCTGACACTCAATCCATGTGATTCTGCAGCCCATTCAGGCAGGGTAAGTGAAGCCTCTTTCCAGTAATCCATCAATGATTACTGTAGTTTCTAAATTCAGCACAAGAAGTACCAAATGCCCAAGGATAATTGTAGAATGCACGTGGTGTTGATGAATCGAACATATCCAACCAGTACAGACACTTGCTTTGGGAGTTTAGAAGGAATCCCCTACGGAGATTAAATATCAGGGGTATCCAACAAAGAGTAAGAAGGTTTTCTGGAAATGCTATCAATCCCTCTACCTTATCTTTCAATCTGTGTCTATATCTGATGGTAAGGGGTGGGCTGATGAACTTGCACCATGGGCCACTAAATTCATTCATCCCCGACCTGCCTTACCGTAAGCTATAAATAGTTCACCCCTTGGGGACTTTTTAAGTCCGCATGGCACAGTACGGCTTTATATAGCTCTATTCATGGACCCCTCCAGTGATCAGCCTCATGTATGAACGTGTAACTAATTGCGTGACATGAAAAAGCTCCATTCATCCACCAATAGGGGTGGAACATCACAACTCAGTAGCTTCTAAAGTGATAGTACATTTTTATGGCAAGAAAAAATGTTGTGCCGAAGGTTAATGTATTGTGCTAATATGTGTGTGTTAACTTACTTTTATCAAAGTAGGCATTGTTCTAGCATAGTTGCCAACAGGCCCAGATTTATTAAGACAGTCCTGGGGCTCTTTAACCATCAACAACAGTTGGAACCCCATAAAATGGCACTGTGGGCAACCATGTTTATGTAATGTTGAGAAGAAACTGATCTTAATTTCTCTAAAAGGGGTGAAATTGCACCGATACAACACAAATCCAATTTGTGTGTAAGTTGTAAAACAGCCTTGCGCTTCTTAAAAGCGTGTAATGCATACGTTTTATCTTCCAAGGAGCAAATGACCTTGCGGGATGAATATTAATGCATTCTTTGCAGGTTCGTTCTTCCTTGCATTTATCTTATGAAACTTGAGTCATGTAAGGAGAGGATACTCGGTCTTTTGTGATTTTTTTTCACTGTAACATGGTATTCCATGGCATGAGAAAGCTGCTCCGTAGATCTGCTTTCTTTGTTAAGCAGGATGTATCTCAGCACATTTACCGTATGGGAACATCAGTTCGCTAATAATTAGCAGCATCCTGAATCACTGCCTTGTCACTACGTATTTGAACGAGGCAAGAATACAGGCATTCTTCGCCTTCAAACCCGCCAACCCACAAGCCAACTCTCTACATATACAGATGTCTTAATGCCCCAATAGCAGACAAGGCTGGGGTTGACCAAGTCATCCTTGAGGTACTGCAAGAATTCCCCATTATTGTGTTTAAAGCTACTTTCCCCCCCTTATTGTTGAGGAAGCACAAGGAGATTTTTACAATCAATCAAACTACTGGAAAAGCAACGTTCAAAGTAGTTTTTTCCTTGACCTCTAGTTGACTGCCAATGTCAAGTTTTGCTGCCTGTGTTACCAGCCATCCTCTCTCTGTCCACTAAGATCAAGTTATTTTATGTACCTAGATAACCACGGTGTTAATTATAAGAGGTCGATAAAAACTAGTTCGTCATGCCAACCTACCAGCTGTGGTCGCAGTAAAGGTCCCAGCACCACCCTCCTCCAACTAACATGAATCCAAGAAATCCCGAAATTGCATGGCAAGCGTTTTTTTTTTTCAAATTGCTTTATTATCCCCAAACTGTCAGTACTTATTACGAGTGGCAGTTTATTGTTGAATCAATTTCCGAAAAATGTACTAGATGTTGTCACTCGGCCATGAAATTTGCTGACACAGTAGGAACTGGCAAGCCTTGGCCAGATGCCACCACAGCAATGCTCGGAGTCTGCACAATCAAGGCTATTTAGAGAATGTTCCCATGGATGCCTCGTGAACGAGCTAGGGATTTTTTTGTCAACTCGGGACTCGGAGCATTTATGGGAATAGCTATTTACAATAATTAAACAGAACGCGGAGGAGGTCAGTGGCAGAAGCCACACGTATTCCATAGAGTCGTTAAAAGTAAAAAAATTCCCCATCCGAAATTAAAAAGAAATAATACATTTTTTCAAATATGCCATATGAATCTTGTTACCAAGATGTAGAGGGTTCCAAGTAATAAATGTAAATAACGATGCTGATAAATAGTGATGTTGACTAAAGACTAACCAATTACGGTCAGCTTTCTCCTTCTTCATTGATCTACAACAAAAATAAAAAAAATATAGAGAAAAGAAACATTGAGATATTTTGCACAAACCAATATTCAGATTCTTACTCACAAAAATGGCGGCTGTGCTACGCAGAATACACAGAATTGGCACCAATTTTGTTCTTGTGGATGTCTACTTGACTTTGTGATGGATCATATAATGGACCTTCACACACATCTTGCAAGAGACACTAAGGTCCTTGTACGAACACTTTGTCTATCCCCGTCGTTACATTAGTGAGCACCAAATTATTATTTTTTTGGGGGGGTGGGAGTCATTCGGTACAAATCAGAGTTGACAATTATGATATTTGTGTGTAAGTTATATATTTTAATTCAGTTTGTACTGATAGGCTCCATTTATGGGTCTGATACAGAAAGAGTTTATCTAGTAGATTATAACCTGAATGCTAGCAACTCCCATTTTAAAATTTTTGCTTTGGTTCAAGGATTTTCTCACACCCCCAGTGTAACAATGTTGCAATATTTACACTTTTAGCTCAAAGGGCACACTTGCATCTCAGACCTATGCAATGTATCATGTGAAAAAAGCAATCGTCCGTGAAATGCTAATATACCTCCAGCTGAAGCTGAGCATTTTGATACATTCACATAAGAGGAACTCTCTCCACACAGCTCAGCTGTCAAACTAATCTTCCCCAGTGCAGGAAAAGTTTAGTAGAATCAGCAATCAAAAAGAAAATTAAAAGTCCATTACCGAGCAGACCAATAAAACACTTGTAATGTTGAGCAAAATTAAACCATTTAGTTTCAATCTAATGTCACACTCTTCAAAAGAAATCTGACTAATTTCCATGCCTTTTGGATAATGTTTTTTCCCCCCTCTGTGATAGCTGTTTTGCTTGAGCCATGGTGATTAATGTCTGAGGAACAGATACCGTGGATGACTGCCTAAGAGCCCCTAGTCGACACATTTTTTTTTTTTCATTTAACGTTATCTAGAACTATAGTCCTAATTATTATATTCTCCGAGAATCTCTAAGGTATTCAGTTTTAAAATGAAACCGTAGATCCTGGCACTGGAGCCTGGTAATTAACATTGTATATATCAGTGGTTAAGTAAAAATGCAGAAAATTATAGCGACAGGTTTATTAAATTCTCTTGGTAGGCACCCGGTAGTTAAAGAGAAGACATGTGCAGGAAATTTGCACCGCAGGGTAGAGCAATAAGATGATGCAAAGTTGAAAACAAAGTAGCACACGGAAAAGGAGAGAGAGAGGGAAGGATAACCAGAGAGAGTGATGGCGATGAGAAAGAGGGGAGGAGAGAAAAAGTAAACCAAGTAGGAGATAAAGAGGCAGGGGTACAAAAACAAAGGAGGGAAAAAGAGAGGTCAGGGGAAGATAGGAAGGACGAGACAAAAAATTAGGGAAAAATGGGAATGTAGAATGAAAAGGTGAGAATTTTGGCAGCTTTTCTATGAGTTCTACCAGTGTAAACTTGCACGCTATATGTATTTGCATTGGACAGAAACTCCTCTTCTAATTTTTGGGGTGGGATTTTTACACTAAACCCCAAGTTGGCTAGGGTAGGACTTTCTTTCCCATCACGCAAACACAAACTTTTTTTTTGGAGAGAACTAGGTATCCCCGTGTTCTGCATTATTTATTGAGCCTTGCTGTGCCCGCTCCCCACCTCTGGTGGTGTAATAGGTATTATTAGTCCCTAGGCCTCACTGACCAAAAAAAGTGCAGACATTTTCCACAAGTCTTGGCTCTGCCCAACATTCCAAAGAGAAGCTGCTCCGTCAATGTCTATGGTCAGTCCAGAAATTGGTCTTGCATGCATAAAAATTCACATTCCTTCCAAGCCCGTCTTCCGTTGCTCTTTTTTCTGTCAATGTCTGAAGCTCTTCAATTAATTTCCCCTCCTCCCCTGAGATTTCTTTGATGGTTCTATTTTCCCGGGGAGCATTCTGAAGCCTTTTGTTAATCCTTCATTCAGAAAACAGGAATCCTTTGAGCGAGACATGTGCCGCGTCCTTTCAAGAAAGTACAATATTGTTTTCAATGATCTTGCACTGTACAAAGAAATCCTACCGTATCACACTGAGCGAAAGAACGTTATTTTTAGATCGACTTTTCAATGTGTCAATGTTATTGCTTCAGCTGAATTCAGAAGAATCTTGCCAACTGGGCTACTTTGGCCTTCAGTTTGAAACTTCCTTCTCAATTCCCAGCACTTCCATCTTTAATGAATAAAACCCATATAGTTTGCATAATTCAAGTTAAAGTGGGAGTTACAAAAAAAAAAAAATCATACATAAACAAATATATGGTGGGAAAACTTCTATGATGTACTGTTGCACAGATATTACGATCATATCTGTGATCTCCCGGTGGCATTTCAATGTGTCAATAGTCACACCTTCAGCTCAGAGACATATTTCCAAGTAAGATATAAAAGGATCATGTCAAAAAGATGATAATTTTTAAAATATGCAACTGAAGGTGAGAGGATAGTAGGTGCTCTCCCTACCTTAAGTGTCAGTCTAAGTAATTTGTTGGCCACACACAAACAAACATTAATGCAATTTAACGATTCCAACTCCTATGTCATTAATAACCGATGCCATTTCAAAACCTGCCAATAAGAGAGTTTAAATCCCCTCATGTAAATTTCCTGTACCAACATTATCATTCACATTTCATCAATCATATCCAATTTACGTTTTTCAACGCAGGGAAGATTATTTGCGCATATTATTTTTAGACAATGCTGCAAGCGAGAGGCTGGTGAAAGAAATCTCAACTGGCAATTATACAATGGGAATGATTAAGTGCTTGAGATAATCAGTCACAGAGACAGAGAGGAGAGATACAAAGTACATCCATAAACAACTAATCACTGGATTTTCCACTAAAAATCAGATTCATGAAGAAGAGCTAGCGTAGGATTCCACAAGCCACTATACAGATACATAGAAACATATAGACAGCCATTTATTCCACATCATTTATTTATTCATAAAGTATTTTTAACAAGAAGTCTCTAGTTTCCCTGGTTCCCAGAGCATTGCATTATTAAAAAATAGTATTAGAAATACAAAATATACAAATTTAACATAGAGCACATACAGGTGAAAAACAACAAAAAACAGGTGAAATATAATCAGTCAAGATTACATGTGTATTCTTATATTGTAATATATGGCATAAGTGGATAGATAAATGCAGATCACATCTACTGTAAAAAGGTATTAACTTATTCCATAAACATAAAAGTCATAAAGGACTAGTTTCACCTAGCATATTTCCGGTATGTTGTACACATGTTTATTACATGTGAAATTCACTTATTTTTACCTTAAAACTATTTATAGTTCTCCAGTAGTTTTACATTGAAAATAATATCACAGGGGCTTCTAAATTCATCGGCATCCAATAAGGAGGGGCTTGGAAAGATGGGCGGGGCTAGTGCTACAGAAACAGCAAGAATTCTTTTGCAGTTTATCTGCAACAGACAATTTAAGAACAATTGTGCTGAATTTGTATAATTACAGCAGGGCCTCCTAATTAAAGACCCTTTTATCGTTTGTGTAAATCAAACCAAGCCAGCTCAATGCATAGATTCTCTAAATATACATTGTGTAGGTGTTAAAAATGTATATTCCATCTCACCACGATCTTTAACTGACAAGTAGGGCAGCAATTACTTTAAGTTGCAATTAATATTCATTTGCGAACATTAACAATTTTTTCCCCCCCAATCTCCTGTTATTAGTTTTATATTTAAATGTGAACCAGATTGTAATCGAGGAGTACGACATATCGTTTAAGCTTCAAGGCCTTACATTTCCAGATGGAAGTTATAAAATAAACCACAGACTCAATAATGTAGTTTAGAACTGTAGACTTAACATTGCTTATTTTAGAATAAATAACATTGGATCTCGGGCAATCCTACTAGAACTATATTTTGAATAGAGAATGTCTCATCAACACTCGAGTTTCTCTCTTGTCAGTGAGATGCTTCAGCTAAGGATTATAAAGTAGATGAATAAAAGTACAAATACATCTGCCTAATATTGTGTAGGACCCCTTTTGATGCCAAAACAAACCAGACCCGTCGAGGAATGGACTCCACTAGACCCCTGAAGGTGTGCTGTGGTTTCTGGCACCAAGACGTTAGCAGCAGATCCTTGAAGTCCTGTAAGTTGTGAGGTGGGGCCTCAATGGATGGGACTTGTTTGTCCATCACATCCCACAGATGCTTGATTGGATTGAAATCTGGGGAATTTGGGAGGCCAATTCAACACCTTGAACTCGTTGTTGTCTTCCTCAAACCATTCCTGAACCATTTTTGCTTTGTGGCAGAGCACATTATCCTGCTTAAAGAGGCCAATGCCATCAGGGAATGCCGTTTCCATGAAAGGGTGTACACGGTCTGCAAACTATTTCAGTTTTTGTTTTATTTATCATGCTGTTTCATACTTAATCTTTATAATGTTCTGTGGAATAAATAATTTCTCTTTTTATCTCACTCTTTCTAACCAAAAACTTCTTATAGTTTTTTTTAAACATTTTTAGAGAGTAGTTCCATTCTGGATAAACATCAGCACAAAAGCAACTTTCCTGTGATTGCAGCACTATGAATACATGTAGCACAAAATAAAAAGTACAAAAAAAAAAAAATCTATATACAATAATAAAAAAGCAAGTTCATTTTGTGCTAGGAAATAAAGCATTAGTGTATTCACTCTGTTGTACCACCGTTGAATTTAGGGGAATGTAGCTGTCAATTCATTTTTTTTTTTTGGCGTTTCTTTACTTTATACAGTTTATTTATAGTATTGAGCTGTGCATGCTGCTGTTTGTTTTGTTCCAGGGAGAGAGAGGCGATGATGGAGAATCTGTGTGACTATTGTATTTAATAATCACTGTGATTTGGAAGTGTGTGAGAATATGGTTTAATTTGACACATAATACTGTGATGTTATGCAAAGCGTAATATGTGACCTGTATTGACTCCAGTGTTGTTCTGGTTATGCTGGTAAGACCTCTATTTTTTCTTTGCAGTGGTCTGTGCTGTACTGACATCATGTGAAAAGTAACATTATGGACAAAATACATCTGTCAGATATACATACCTTTTCCCACAAAAAAAAAAACGGCCTGGCTACTGCCTCCATAGACTAAACATTGGTAGCAAACCATTTTTTTTTTAACCGGCTACTTGACAACCCTTTTCACTGATGGCAAACTCTCTATGTATTGTGTTACAGAATAAATCTATAAATGTAGAGGAAAAAAACTGTGTCTGTGGTGTCTCATGTTTATGACATCACCATATCAGTTTGATATGCAAAGTTATTGAACTGGAAGATTTAATTGAGTGCAGGCATATTACTTTAATGAAAGAATACATGGCACACACATTATTGAGCCCTCTTTGCTTGTATAGCGCCCATCAAGGGGGCGGACATGTTGTTTAGAATTTTGGGTCAGATCAGATGAAGGAAGATCTGAAACATCTGGACCAAGATGTCAATCACCTTCATAGTTGGCTTCAACATTCCCAAAATGGCCGGGAAAGTCCTGTTTTTTTTTCCTTCAAATCCTTTAGAACTGGAAGATTTAAGATACAGTATATACATTCTTATCTTCCTGAGCAATTCTTTAACAGGAAGCTGTTGTCTCCCCCATCTCATTGAACAAAACAACAGTTACAATTTTAGCTACCGTAAATAAGAAAATGTTTTCCTACGTGACTTTGAAAGTTACAAAATAATAAAACGCCCAGATGTTGTTCAAGAACGATCCTGTGTGCATGCGTGAAGCATTGTACAAACATATTGCTAAGCGTAACGTATGGAGCCCAGATGTTGCATTTTAATTTCTTAAAGTCAGTAACACCAGTAGTTGCTCAGGTGCATTTTTAGTCTAAACAGTTGGGAAAAAAATAAATAAAATCAATGGTTTTTCCCCCCCGACTTTATTTCCTTGTTTGTACAGCTGACCAGGACACTGGTAGCATTTTCTCCAACACATTGGGGGTCTATTTAGTCAGGCCTACGTTTTAGCTACTGGTATGGTTCCTATAAAATGGGCCAAACCAGGCTGAGCTGAGATATTCATGCTGTTTCTGAGCCCTACCTGACTTCAGCGGTGACTGAATTTTGGAGCACAATGTGGAGAGCTCTGTCCTTGGCTTCAAATGTGTTCACAAGTGTCCTCTACTAAATGAGAAAGGCTATAACCGAATTTTACAAGGAATGTTGGACCCTGGTAGCTGGTGTGCACTACAACTCTTATTTTGCTTAAAATGATACAAAAAATATATCAGGTTAGATTTCCTTGTGCAAAAATGGAAAAAAAATATTATATATAATATATATATATATATGTTGAGTATCCCTTTTCCAAAATGCTTATTTTGGATAACGGATCATTTTCACCAATAATATATATTAAAGACTCTCAGCTCTCATGACAAACAGTAATATCAATGTAAATACTGTATAGAGTATGTAAATCACTGTTACTGTGATGTAGCTGTGATGTGAGGCATCGTTGGGAGTCTGCCGTTGGCGTGTCAGGCCTGCGCACGTGCCATTGTATTACCCTTTGTGGGCGTGGGGGAGTCTGAGCATGCATGGAAACGCTATATCACAGCTTAAGGGGTCTGGACACTAAATAAACGGTTGTGTGTTTGCATTCTGACTGTGTGTGTTGAATTTGCCCCCTCTGGCAAACTCCGAAAGATATTTTGGGTAATGGATCATCTTGGATAACGGATATTTTTATCCTCAACTATAAACTGAGCATCAGTAAGATAATATTACTCAGCTTTCATTTGTTTCATTTTATTTTTCTAATTATCAGTTATTTAAAGGATCTGTATGCTCATGAATTCTGCATGAGCACAACATACACTTTACCCACACAAAACCAAAATAGTACTTGGAATAAAGCACTGGAATGTTTCTCAGCACTTCCCCCTCTAAAATTAGAATATCTTTATTATTCTGTATCTAGAATATTTATTTATATTTTTGTGTAAATGAAGGCGTCAGACAGAAGAAATCCCATCTGCTTCTTGTGGCTCCAGGATACCAATTTTAACATTTAACTGTCATCTGTTTTCTAGACTTTAAAAAACTTCAATCATTTGTATTTGTCTACCTAAACAGTATTTGTATCACTGCGTCTAATTCTTATCTCTCCAACACCAAGACCTATCCATCATTATTGAAGCTCTATCCCAATTTTGCCATATATAAAAGTTCTAGATCATTCACGAAGCCATACAAACACGATGAAAACTTAAATAATAGAGCACAATAACCCATGAACAGTCATCCCGAAGGTCTTTGGAAAAAGTCAATCCTCGCCAATGGAATACTTTTTATTGGGCAATAGTGCGTTTAGCACATTTATTGTATAAACAGCCTGTTTATACATGGGGTGTAAATTCCTTTTTTTTCTCCATAGAAATAGATTTTGCAGATGGGCAGTAGGAGTGACTGGAGTTTTATAATACAAGAGATACTTGGGATGGAGGAAGAGAGTTAGAGGGCAGGCTTACAGAAATAGAGTTCCCCGATGCCTTGGATGTAACAGGAGCATCCATAAAGCTTGCCAATAGAGGGCACCAATATTTTTTTTTCTAGACTTTGTCCCTTCACTCTTCTTCTTCATTCCCTGAGACTCAGAGCACTGGGTGTTACATGACATCCCGATGCTCTGATCCCTTCATTCTGGCACATAGGTCCTATTGGCGGATAGTTGGGGAAAGTCCTGGCCAGTGATGGAAGCAAGGACCACACTGACCCACCACAGGCAGCCATACTGTCAAAACCATATCCTTGTAAAGGGAAATGGAAGAAACACCGGATAGTCTGTACTTAAATATGTTTTTTTCCCTAAAAATATTAACAGCCTAGAAAATCATATTAACTTGACAAATTTTCCAACGATGTTGGCCTTAAGTTTGGAATTCCCATCTCAATTCTCTCAATCAAGCACACCCTTATATATTTTTGTATGATGTATATCTACGGTCTGTGTTTTTCTTTTATGTGATCTATATTTTGTATCATGTCATTATTTTTTGTTTATTTAAGATACCATTATTGTTGTACTGATTCGTTGTGTCTTTGGGTTACTTTTGAGAGAGCTGTGCTAATTTAAAAACAATTTGACGCAACAGGAACAAGATTGTTTCTAGATTAGTGCAGTGACCTGTGTCTAAATTGGAACATAGAATCTGGAGACTGTTTCATGTTAACTTAATAACTTTGGGCCACTAATTTAGAATTTCCAAATTGGTGTCCCAAATTGTGAACGGATGCACAGTTTTTTCTTTCTGCATCCATGCAGTTGTTTCTCGCACACTTCCTTTAATTGTATTTAACACATGCAAACAGTTATTTTTTTTTTTGCCCCAAAAGACATCTGTTTTCATTAAAACTCCCAAATATGCAAACCAATCAAAATATTCATATATTTTGCAATTTTCCCCATAAAATACAAAAACATTAGTACGTACAAGAAACACACTGTTGATTCACATCCATATCATGTATCGAAATGTATATGTTTTATTCCTTTGAGTCCTTGTGGACTTTAACAAAAATATTAACCATATGGTATATATGAAAATTCCTACAAACGTATACAGTATGTGGCTGTAATCCGATGTATTGAGCAGTTATGTCTGGGTATTCACAAAAAAAAAAAAAAAAGGGTTAGTTTTATTACAAACAAAGGGGTCTTTCTGTTCAGTTCTGGATATCAAGGCCGGGTTTGGAAATAAGTAAATAATTCTATAGAGAATACTGTATATACCAAAATCAGTCAATGTCCAATACTTTGCGTATGGAAAATTAGACTCTATTAATTTTGAATAGCATACAAAAACCTTTTTATTCGTGAATACATGTAACCAACTCCGTCATCTTGGGTACTATTAGAGTCAATTAAATTATAATATACTTCTAAACACCTCTAGATTATACAGGAACATATATCTCTGGTGCTTGTTAACATAGTATATACATTGAAAACACCCATTTTGTGTGGTGTTCGCTGCAAATTGCTTCGTACATGTATATTGGAACAAGTGTTTCTATATATATATACCTATATGTTTTCAATGTAACCAAGCAACTGATAACACACTTATTATTTAAAAAAAAAACAGTCACACAGACAAGTAGACGAGGCTCAAACAACTTCCAATAAAGGAATATTCTACACACCCCCCCATTTCAATTTTAGAACTGGGTACTATGATGAGCAGATACAAAGTCAAAGTTCCGCAAAACTTTGAAACATCTAAATGGTAATATAGTTACCTAAAATGTGTCTAGAGTAGTTGAGGACATTTCAGAGTGCTCCATTATGATGATTTTTGTCATGGACAAGGCTTGAAACTTTAATATTCTAGCACCTTGCTAAAAATGTGCCATACAGTAGTTGTATATAAATATTTTTGTTGGAGAAGAAAGGAAGTATCATGTTCTTCAAGGGCTGAATTTGAGACCCCTGATCTGATCATTTAGAAAGTACTCTGGAAGGTTCAATTCATTGTCCATGGAAAGATACAAGTGTTGATCATCTAGTGACTGGCTCGACTGGAATTTGTATTTTCTCTCGGTTTCGACTAAATTGAAAAACTCAGTGAACCCTGAATTATTCACGCAAGTTGACCAGTTGTAAGAATAAGATCCTTAAATGAATCGATGAGGTCATCTCTTGACTTGGCCTTTTTTTTTTTCCGAAAATGTTGTCTATTTGGGAAAATAGCAGACACCGACTCGGGTAAGTGATTTTGGGGAGGTCTTTTTTAAAACATCAAGACCGATGTGTTAAACATTGGAATTGGGGGGGATACGGTAATCTGAGATCATGTGTTATAAGTCAAAAAAAATTACGTAAAGTCAGTTTTATCAAAAGAAAGAGTAAGCTGACCTCGGAATGATCTGTTGTTACAGAATACAAGAACCACTCTCTCTCTATCTGTCGTCAGCAAAGAAAAAAATAAGTAAAACAAAATAATTTAGTGTTTGGAAGGAGTAATTCTAAGTTTGGGTCTCTTTCTGAAAGGTTCCATTGTTGAGCATGTGGAGTTTTTCCAGGAAAAACATACTTTTAAGTTGTGTCAGTTTACTTTCTGCATGGGCACAGAGCACAGCTTTAAAATAAAGCTAACGCAATGCAGAATTCAGTATTTATTATAGGAAATGCCCAGTGCCATTTCTTGGAGAGGACATGTGTATGCAGAAATTGTCAGCTCGCAGGACATTCTGCCATGTGGAAGGGAGCCCGGATCTATAGCGCTTAGTGTAGACTTCTCTGTTTTTAAAGGGACCGTATCACCTAAACATTTTTTTTTTTTAAATAATTGAAAAGGATCTATAAATTGTGTTAGTAAAACTGCAAGCTAGTGCAAAATTAGGAGAAAAATGTATTTTAGACGTGTCTGTGGAGTCTCCGGTTTATGACATCACCTGTGGCTTGATATGCAAATGAACTGGTTTTCAAAGTGAAATGGGTAATTTGCATATCAAGCTGCGGGTGATGTCATACACAGAAGACGCCATAGACACATTTAAAACACATTTTTCTCCTTAGGCATTTGCTTGCAAATTTTCAAACACTATCTAGAGATTAAATGAAAATTTGTACAAGTTACAGAGTAAACAAAAACAACTAGTTTTAATACATTTGACATCATTCTGAAAATCTATGGGGATTTTCTTAATTTGTCACTGAGACACTTTCACTCCATGAATTTGTTAAAATAGTCATGCTCTCTGTCACAGATATCAAAGGTTAACACCTATCTTTTGGAAAGGGTATAAAATAACAAAATATGGACTCTGTGTACAGTATCCTGGATGCAAGACTTTACTTTCTATAGGCAGGAATGGAAGAATAGGGGGCACAGTATGTGTAATGCCCCCCAGCCTGGCACTTTGAGGGGGTCCATGGCAGACACTGTCCAGTATCAGAGCCACAGTTAGACATACTGGCCTTCTGGCAGGGGCAGAAATTGTTAAGAGATGTTAATAGATATCACTTCAAAAGCCTCTTCAGTTTGAAAGTAGTTTTTACTTCCAATCAATACTATACCCCCCCCCCCCCCCCCAGTGAATTGCGATGCAGGGAGTTGGAGCTTGGGTGCTCGAGTGATATGCTGTCACTGGTCCTGAGTAGGGGGGAGGTCAAAGTGTCACTGTAGCTGTCAGCGCTACTGCATATGTGCACAATACTGGGTATTTTCTAGTGTTATAGGCACCGGAGAATGCAATCATGACCGTGGGATTGTGGTCCTGGATCCCGCTGTCCCGCTGAAATATACATATGTCCCGAAAAAGCGGGACAAGGTAGAGCTCGGCAGGCAACTGGGACAGCCCCCCCGAAATCAGGACTATCCAACACAATGTGGGACAGTTGCTAGTATGCAAAACTATTTGGTGAAAAATGCTTTTATTGTTTTTCTTTGCCTTTAACCTCTTTGCTTTTTTGTATTATACAAATTCTTCTGTGTATTCAAAACATTTCTCATACACTTTCGAACTTGCAGGCTTAAAATAGCTGCTCCTTCATTTCCGTCCACCCCTCAACTTTGATGAACAAAATCCAAACCCCGGAGTAAACAAGTTAGCATGGGCTTAGGTTGCTACTATTAGGTTAGATCCATTTGTCACAGGAGTTTTATGCTTTTCCCCAAGGGATTTTTGACATTTCTGTATCGTAACTAGGGAGGGAAACTTAATAACAATGCTGTGAATAGCATTAACCTAGTTCTCAGACAATTCGCGAGCTTATTTTAGCATGGCTTACCCTGTTTGTTCTCGGTTACAGAATGGCTGACCCAGCTTTAAGTCCTCAGTTTATTTATATTTCGGAACTAAAACAAAGACTTGCTGATTGAGAGAAGTCAAACTTGTGTGACTATTGGGCAATAATTCTCCCTGTGCAGATCGAAAGAAAAAGAAAAAAGATGTTATCCATAAAATGTACCCTTTGTTTAGTCATCTGCCGAGAGAAATGTTAATTATTTCAGAATAACTACTTAGTTAATATGATTATTTTATACAGGGCAATTCTAATCACTCTGGAAGGTTGTCCAACATGCGGCCTAGGAGACACATTTGACAGCTAGGTGGGACCCACCTGACTTAGCTGCCCATATTCTCAATATTCCTATAAATGTACACTTTTGTTTGAATAAAGTTAATTTAAACTGATTTTGTTTAACTGCTAAATAGGAAAACCTTTTTTTTCTGTGGCTTACAAGTTATTCTTCACCATTCCTCTAAATACTACAAATGAATACAGCCCGACACACACAGGCATTTCTGATTGGACGCCCCTGCCCTAGGGAACATTTTAAAAAATTCTAATGATTTGGAGATATTATTATTATTATTATTATAATTTCCAATGTAAATTACTATGTTATTCTATGGGGTCAATTCGGTGGCAGATGGAAACTGATCCTACACTGGATAAGAGTAAAACAAATTCTACAGGGGGAAAGTCTTATTATGGAATGGCAGAACCAGTTGTGTCTTCTATTTAGAGGATGCCATGAATTTTTGGATATCTCTTATGTTGTTTGTTAAATACTGAACTCATTTGGTTTGCAAAACACATCATACTGAGAATTTAGGTTTACCTAGTCCAGCGCCTCTGCAGGATAAACTACAATATGCATAATAAAAATAATATGTAAAACAGAACTGTATACAAAAAGAATATTTTAAAACGTATTGGCAGGTAATGGAGTTGCACCATACCAACGTATACTGCACCACTGTCATTATTAGGTCTTGGTGACACCAATCAATGGCTCCTGCCAAGAAAAAAAAACAAATCTACCAGACCCACGTATGGGGCATCACCCATGAAGAATAGTTGCGTTCTTCATTTTGTACTCTGCGAGGCCCCGTCCATAAAGGGAACCGGCTCACTGACCGAATTCACTTATTTTGGTGGTCCGGAACCAAACCCGCAATAATTCTGAGGTATGCCTGTATTATGCATGCCTTGGACTTCTCTCTAGCCTGTGCTCAATAAAGAGTCATGATTGAGTTCCGCTTGAACTTGAAGGTTCTGAATGAGAACTCTAGAATTTGGGTATTCCACAAAAGGAATGGATACACAGCTATGGGTGAGCCCTACCTACCTTGGACAGGCGGAAACTGGCGTTTCTCCATAATTATTTTTAAATGAGCTGAAAGGCTTTGTGGATGGAGGACTTGGAGGTAAAATGGGAGGACCATGCACAGAAACAACCAGAATCTGACTAAAAATAGACATCCCCACCACTATGAAATTAGATTGCGCGAGTACCCGAACACGTAATTAATTTGACATTAAGTTGGTCGTCACCTCATATTCCTACCCTTATTTTCCCCTGCAGAGCCAAGTATATAAATGTAAACTATATATCATATGGGTTGCATTAATCAATATGGTCTCTGTCATCAGTGAGTTTCTGTAGAGCGGTTAATTAACTCACACTGTGTTTGCCAAGTAGAGTCAGATATGTTGTGCAGAGATGGAAAGAAGGCCTCTAGCATGTTTTTTTTTTTCTCTTCTGGTGTGTAAAGCCACAAAGGGCTTTTGTGGCTCCCATCCTCTATTTGTCATCTCCATTGCCAGATGCAACATTTCCCAAAGATGAACTATACTTCTCTTGGAATACTCTTCTCGAAAATCCGACTCACAGGTGTCTGAGGGTTTGGATGCTCTCCCGTGTTCTCCCCGCATCATTAAAATCCAACTAACCATACTTATTACGGACTGTAATCTATATTATCATCGTCTCAGGATTGTGAAACAAACTGTGAAGTTCAAATATGTTATTTGCTTGTTACATTGCCAATTAAAATGGTCTATTACGCAAAAATTGCGACACCGGGATATTCGAGAAGGGGAGTGAATATATATATTTTCTGTTTGCAAGATGTGTACCATCATTTCCTCCCCCACATTATTAAATATAAAATATGTGGCCTTATTCCAAGTTGCATCCCATGCTAAATTAGAAGTTTGTTTTTTTGTGTGTGTGGTTAGAGATGTAGTTATTATTCTCTCCCATCTGTAGGAGAGTGCTGTCTCCGGAGTAGCTAACAATATGAAACGGCTGTGTTTGTTATAGGAGGGCCTTCACAGTCAGCATTGAGAAGGAATTAGACACAATTGAAATATTTTTCTTAGGACTCAGTTCAAATACAAACTCATGGCATAGTTTAGTTTTTCGGGGGCTAAACATTCTCTCCTATACCTTTGATGGGATGAAGCATCACTCACCCTTAACCTGGTTCGGGTTCAATTGCATTCGGGTCCATATACTTTTATTTTTTTACAAGAGCTCCATCACTGTAGCAGTAAAAGTTATGGGAGTTTCATCTCTGTGGCAGTTGAGGTGATAAGAACTCCAGTCAATGTGATAAAAGTTATGTTTCAGTTCTAGCCAATGCCAGGAGAGGTCTAAGGCCGTGGCTTATCAGAGCCCAATATGGATTATTAAGAAACTATTATGCTATTGGAAGGGGCAAGTGGGTTTTAAAAGAATGCTTATTTGCAAGGTTCTTAGAGGAGTTGACTCAGGAAGTTCAGAACTATGAACAGCATAGAGTATTGTGTAGTAAAATGTAATTGTCTTGCTTAATCCATTTATGTGCTTTGGGAGGAAACACCCACCCACTCAATGATCAAGCTGAATTATTTGCTAAAAGAACAAACCCTCTCTAGTATTCCTACTGGAAGCAGAGAAATAAAAAAAAAAAACATGTTCTCTATTCCAAAAGTCATCTTCTGGTATCTTTTATCTTCTCGACTGACCTAAATGTTTATAACAATGAATAAATTTAGTGAAAAATAACAGGGTCATGGTAATGGGGAGTTTTATCCAACCAAAATTCTCATGTATGCTACTTGACATTCCACCTTACTCGAAGCTCAGTTTCCGCGACTATATCTTTTCCGTAGACACAACCTACTTAACTCTAGAACAGGTGTGTCAATATGTATCCTTCCAGAAGCTGAAGGACTACATTTCCCATACTCCCCTGTCAGCCTCTTAGCTGTCAGAGTACTATGGGAGATGTAGGCCAACAGCAGCTGGACACCTCTGCTGTAGAACCTACACTGCTATAATTCCCTTTACAGGATATGTTCAGCATTCTTTTTACTATTTGAGTTCTAGAGACTCTACGATTGACTCTCTAGAGCTTTTCTTTTCATGCATATGCGATACTGGCGTATTGGCCAGTCCCTTTGCTCTGAGAGTTTCAGCACTATATGGTTTGCTTAAAGCTTTTTTTTTTATCTTTGTTTCTATGTAGCCACGTGCACTTTCCCATTAAATTTTTTTGGACCACTTTAGGCCACTGTTTTAAAACTCAGTGATCCATGTATTATTTAGTGGCCAAATCCCATTGTACAGACAGGAAGGAAATAAAGTGTTAGTAGTTAGATTTTTACTTTGCTATATTTTAACCTCAAAAATGTCTTTCCTGCTAGAGTCCTTTTAACTAGACAGAAGCGGACTTCACTTTTAACTGTACTCCTTCTTTTGTTAACCCCAGTTTGTTGTTTTCCTCGGGGAACATAATGTCTAGCAGCCGTTCCCAATCCAAAGACTAAACCTTGGCCACACTTACCAGCACTAATGTTGGCACAACTGTTAGCCATATAGTTGACCCACAATCATGCAATAGTTGGACATTTGCTGTTAACCAGCTGTTGCTCTAGGAAAGTTGATATGTAGCATCTCTCGAGGAACAGATCCTAGTGTTATTATTCGTGAGGGCATGCAATTGTATGGCTTGTGTGTATACCAAGTGTGTTCACCAGCATGAATGGCTTACTCAGTTGCTAACATGCAAATAGAATGAAGGTATGCGTTGATTGATGTGGGTGGTTATCACTTGCATCACACTGTATCAGTTGTTACAATTCTCTTAAAGTGAACTTGCCATCCGCAAGTCTAGTGGCTTTCATCTCGAGCCCCACTCTGGGTCTATAACTTGCCGACTTTCTCTCTTTCTCTCTCTTGGGGCAGGGAGAGACCCTCTTTTTCACATATATTCAAAAGGGTCCCCAGTATTTTTGACATATAAAAATAAAATGAGGGTCTCACTCTAAGCTAGCAATGACAGTTGTTGAGGGGTTCAAACTGCATGCTTCACAGTGTAGAATGGAGGCGGCCAGTCCTAGGATAAAATGGCAGGCATCCTCAAAAGGTACATGACCTTTTATTCTCACGATAAGGCCACTGGATTCTTTATTTGTGCTTCTGTAACACAAGCAAAAAGAAATGGTTAGGGGCTCTATAATGATTTTTTTGAATTATTATTATCAGAAATAAATCGTACATTGTATACTGTAATAGGTCACATTTTATCAGTAATAAACAGAAATCTGTCATCACTATATTATACATAAATCAAAACCTGCCCAGAAAACAGTATTATCAGCCGAGAATCGGGTCATAAATGTCGAAAAATCTACATGGGGAGAGATACTCTTTGATGTAAGTGGTTGAGTCGCTGAAAATAATGTTTTTAATATTATTAGAGCAAGAGAAGACTATTCTTAATATTTTAAGAGAACTATAATAATATCCCAATTAACTTAATTTATAATATGTATTCTGCCTAATTATGCCATCAACCATTTTCTACAGTGGTTTATCTCGGTGTTCAAAAACTGTCTTGGCGGAACGAGAACAAACAGTGCCCTTACAATTAAACAGAAGGAACGCGTGTTACGCCTGAATTGATTTTCTACTTATAACAGAAAAAATTGTAAATCAAAAAACAGTTTAGCCGTGACACTGAGCTTTTCTCTGAACAAAATAACAATCTGTACCAAAAAAATGTTCCACCTATTTAAATGAACACTACGGTCATTGGTGCCAAAGAATGATTGGGAAAAAAAACAAGAGACTAACTATAAGCAAAACTATTCCAATTAGTGGATATTTATACTGTGGGCGTGTTCTATAAAAAGGAATTCTAAGTGGACCATTCAGGTGAAGCATTCCGTTGGTTCTGATTGGTTCTTTTTTAGAACAATCCTCTAACTTGACCGGTTTGCATGCTTCTCATGGAAGCATGGCAGCTGACGGTCAGAGATTAAACTGGCATGTACTGTCAAAAGTACATGCCAGTATATCCTCATACTAAGGACAACTACTTTTTCACTTGTGCTGCTATATTAGAAACACAACTAAAAAAAAGTTAAGTTGTCCTTTAAGTGGCTAAACCTTTCTTTGTCATGGAGCACCTACTGTGTGTATTAGTCTTCTCCTTAGTGAGCCCATTGTATTGAAGCCTTCTACAAATACCTCAGTCACATAACTCAAAATAGATCCCAAGCCATGAAGGGCCAGGTGTTTTTTTTTCAACCTTCCCGTTTTTGTGGGAGATCCTCACTTCTCGTGACGCAGAGATTTTTTCCTATTTTCCCTTGCTACTATGTGTAAAAGTAATTGAGGATGACCATATGCGTGGTCACTAATACAAGTCAGGGAGTGGAGAGTGGGAAGCGGGGAGAATTACACACTAAGTAGGAATATAGGGGGTGAGGAGACCTAATAAAAAGTGCCATTGTGCATACTCCTTAACAGCAAAGCTAAACTACCTATGTAGTTATTGCAAAGCCTACTAGGTCCAGGCTTATCTTCTTCTCGCAAGATTAAGGAATTGTTCTGGGTACACTTAAGAAAACAAATGATATTACTTCATTGCTGCCATAACCCTGTATTATGTAAAGTGATAGACCTCGATTTCGCCCTCTTTTTTTTATTTTATTTTAAATAGCTCCCGCACACGTTCTAGAGCCACGACGATTAAAGCCACAATCTTAAAGATATTCTGTGCTTGCCCACAGGTGATTCACCTCTGTTTAAGCAAGGATCTCCTTGAATCCAGCTAAGATTCCAAAATCCCACAGTGCTAAGATACTCCTAGTTATGTTTTCAGACTGGGAGCTTCTTAGCACACCGGCGGCTTGCCCTTCCATAGTTGATCCTCAGCGGCTAAGTTTCTTTTATTTGAATAAGCTTTAGAATACTGCATTCTTATTCATTATGATTTTGTATTTTCAGGAGCCCTCTGCCTTCCAGACAGTTTGAACCTCCATAGAGAGCACCACAGGCCCAATAAACCAGGTGATGTACAGATGGTTAGCCAATCAGAACTGAGGACTATAGAGCAGTCCTTGCTTGCCACTCGTGTGGGAAGTATTGCTGAGCTCAGTAAGTACAAGACCCTGAATATTTCCTTTTTTTTTTCCTCCCCTTCTTTTTCTTAATCTTCTTCTTTTTTTTTTTTTTTTTAAATATTATGTATAAGCCACGTATTCCGTGGGAGACAACCATAGCAACATATATACATCTATTTATACTACTGCTATTTTCCCTATCATTAACCTACAAGAAGAGAACTTACTTTTTAGCTATTTTCTAATATAGCTATAAAAATTGTAAACAAAAATGAAACAAGATAAGAAAAAATTTTTTTTTTTAGAAATAATAACTATTGTTTCTTTTTTGTCAGATTTTTACATGTTAATCTACTTTACTTTGTTAATTAAAAAAAAAAAAATTAGCTGAGCCATTTTAATCAAAATATTTGTTTACATTTTCAGTCATGATAACGCTGAAAGTGAAAAAGTTGAAACTTTTAAAATATTAACTGCTTTCTCGGTAGAAGCAGAAGTTCCTTTTTTCAGTGGCTCGGAGGCAGAAGGAGCCACGGGAGGTAAATTTCTCTTCTCCCCCAGTTCCCTTTGAAGCAGATCAGCTGTGGTCATGTGAATGTTCCCATAATGGATACAAGGCTTTAGGTTTGGGAGAAAATAGCAGGTGTCTTTATTTGTTAAAGTTAGTGGCTCTTTAAGTTATTGAAAACAGGAAGTGGTCATGGTGACCTCTGGTAACATGGTAGTACATTCTTGCAATACTGTACAGCTGTACTGTACAAACAAAACCTTTTATTGTCTTAATCTGGTACAGCAGTTAAACAAAGAACTGTGAGTGATAATTTTTGGATGATTCAGAGCACACCTGACCCTTCTGTGTTATTAAATGTATCTTCACACTACTCATGTGAAGACATCTTAGATGGAATGACAAGTGCTTAGAGGCCTTGTATTTGCTACCCAGTTAGGGTTGCCACCTTTTCTTCAGAAAAATACCGGCCCTGCTACTGCCTCCATAGACTTAACATTGGCCTCAAGCCAATTTTTTACCGGCCTGCCGGTAAAATACCGGCCAGGTGGCAACCCTATACCCAGTTGTAACACTGTAATAATCTCAGGGCTATCCTCAGTATTGAATTACATTCATAGGCTTGGGCTTGATACTTAGATTGCATAATACAGTAAGTAACTACGGGCTACTAAAATTTAGATTGCATCATGAGGGTATGCAAATGTGCTATAACTTGCCAAAAGTTTAACAGTTTTTTATTGCAGGGTCCTAGTGAAAAGACAATCCAGAATATTAGTGGGGCACAGAAAATGGGTTTGTGCCAGAGGGGAGCCATAGCTTCATAATAATGTGAAATACCTCTTGCAGTGTCTGAACTGTACAATGTTCAGGTTCAGGGAATCCTTGTGAATCTCCATCAAAGTTTATGGATGTAGTGCCATTTTATTTACATTGCAAGAGAAACATGAAGCTGTCAGCTCTGTAGTTTCACAGTGTTCACCCCCCCCCCCCCCCCCCCCCCCCATCTGTAGTGCGAATGCACGTAGGGTTACCATATCCTAGAACAGTACACATGACTAGAACAGTACACATGCCATATAACTTGCCCCAGCACCCATTCTACTTACAGGACTTGCCCCAGCACCCATTCTACTTACAGGATTTGCACCAGAACCCAGATTGCACTCACAGGATGTGTCCCAGCACACAGATTGTACTTACAGGACTTGCTCCAATGATTTACTCCCAGCACCCAAATTGCACCAAGGACTTACCTCCAGCACCCAGACTGCACCAAGGATTTATCTCCAGCACACACATTGCAACAAGGACTTGCCCAAGGCACCCACATTAATATACACTCATGTATTCACTTTCCAGAGTGGAGTGAGCCTTCAACAAAATCTGTAAACATTTGGCATTCACAACATGTTATCAAGTTCATAAAAAATCTAATCATAAGAAAATGGAAAGAAGAAAAAAAAACAACCGACTGACTTCTGAAGGGTAGATCTTTTCATTGATAAAGCAGCCAGTTTATTCTTATGCTAGAAGAAGAAGGGATATGTTGTTTTGGTTAAAAAAAAAATCTAAGAAATTTCCATCCATTTTTTTTTTTTTTTTTTGAAAACCCAAGAGCGGAGGTTACAGTACCTAATGATAACTATAGCAAAGTATCAAATTGAGTTAGATGACCTCAAATCGTTCTTGTCAAAACAAAGCTTGATGTTCTAGCAGACCAGTACAAATGGATGAACAAGGAGAAGCCATTCCTGGTTACTTACAATAATGTACTATTTCCCAGGGGTCACCCTGAACAATCTCACCAGGAAAAACAAACTAGGAGTCATTTGTGGACTGTCTATTTATTATCAGATTAGTAACATGGCCCCTTCTGTTGCCTCTCTCCCCCCTCGACCCATTTATGTATCGATCTTGACCATGTCTGCCTGGATCTCCGTTGGAATCTCAATTAAGAAGATGAATTACAATATTTCTACTAGTTTTTAATTCATGAACAAATAAAGCCCGACCTCGGAGCAGATTAAACTAAACATATTTAAAACAAAAAAAATATTCATATACAATTATAATATATTAATGTTAAATATTAGAATAGTATATTTCCATTATTATGAGCAATTTTAAACATTTATATATATATATATATATATATATATATATATATATTATGTCCATTTTATTTCCTTTTTTGTATTTAATTAATATGTCAAGTTTTTTTTATAAATATTATTTTTATTTTTATTACATTTTGGGGCATTTCAGCTATTTCGACCATAGTTGAAGTCCTCACATTGACTTCTATGGGAGGACTTTGGCTATTTCCATATTAGCAGAGGTCCACCCAAAATAATCCAGTCTTCTCCAGAAGTCTGTTGGGAGGACAAGTGGTGTATATTGGGAGAGTGCTGCCATAGGCAGACAAAATTCTGGCGCCCCCTTACCCACGTGCCACACCACCGACATGCCCCATCACCCACGTTGCACACCTTTTAAATGCCTCCATCACCCCATTACCCCATTACATGCCTCCATCACCTCATTACCCCATTACATGCCTCCATCACCCCATTACATGCCCCATAACCCCATTACATACCTCCATCATCCCCATTACATGCTTCCATCACCCCATTACATGCCTCCATCACTCCCATTACCCAATTACATGCCTCCACCTCCCCCATTACCCCATTACATACCTCCATCACCACCATTAGATGCCTCCATCACCCCATTACATGCCTCCATCACCCCCATTACTCCATTACATGCCTCGGTCACCCCCATTACCCCATTACATGCCTCTAACACCCCCATTACCACATTATATGCCTCCATCACCCCATTACATGCCTCCATTACCCCCATTACATCTCCATCACCCCATTACATGCCTCCATCACTCCCATTACCCAATTACATGCCTCCACCTCCCCCATTACCCCATTACATACCTCCATCACCACCATTAGATGCCTCCATCACCCCATTACATGCCTCCATCACCCCCATTACTCCATTACATGCCTCGGTCACCCCCATTACCCCATTACATGCCTCTAACACCCCCATTACCACATTATATGCCTCCATCACCCCATTACATGCCTCCATTACCCCCATTACATCTCCATTACCCCATTACATGCCACCATTACCCCATTAAATGCCTCCATAACCCCCATTACATGTCTCCATTACCCCCAATACATGCCTCCATCACCCCTATTGCACGCCTACATCCCTCCATCATGCCAATTACATTCCTCCATTACCCCAGTTGCATCCCTCAATCACCCCAGGCAGAGGCGGCTCTCTAATTAGGCGAGTTAGGCAGCCGCCTAAGGCCTCGCACTCACGGGGGCCTCGCGGCTGCCTAACTCACCTTATTGCCTTTGAAGTAACAGGGAGCTTAACGATGCCGTTAAGCTTCCTGTTACACTAACCTGGGACGTTTCCTCCGTGCATCTTCTCTCCTGCACGGAAGAAGGAAGCTCCGATAGCGTTTGTTTTTTTTTCTTAAACTTTATTGAACCCGCGCAGCTTCAATAAAGTTTAAAAAAAAAACGCGACCGGAACTTCCTTCCTCCGTGCAGGAGAGAAGATGCACGAAGGAAACAACGGAGAGCAGCATGGAGGTAAGTACTAGGGAAGGGGGGGAGGAGGGTGGCACAAACGAGCAAAGCCTGGCATAATGAGTGGCTAAATATTGGCACAGTGTGGGGCAAAATCCTGGCATAATGAGGTGAGGGGCAAAATCCTGGCATAGTGAGAGGCTAAATCCTGGCATTGTGAGGGGCAAAATAGTGGCATTATGAGGGGCAATATCCTGGCATACAGTGGCAAAATCCTGGCATATTGAGAGGCAAAATTCTGGCATTGTGAGGGGCAAAATTCTGGCATAATGAGGGGCAAAATCCTGGCACAGAGTGGCAAAATCCTGGCATATTAAGAGGCAAAATCCTGGCATAGAGTGGCAAAATCCTGGCATATTGAGGGGCAAAATTCTTGCATATTGAGGGGCAAAATCCTGGCATAGAGTGGCAAAATCCTGGCAAATTGATGGGCAAGATCCTGGCATAGAGTGGCAAAATCCTGGCATATTGTGGGGCACAATCCTGGCATAGAGTGGAAAAATCCTGGCATATTGAGGGGCAAAATCCTGGCAGATTGAGTGGCACAATCCTGGCATAGAGTGGGCACAATCCTGGCATAGAGTGGCAAAATCTTGGCATATTGAATGGCTTAATCCTGGCATATTGAGGGGCTAAATCCTGGCATATTGAGGGGGTAAATCCTGACATATTAAGGGGCTAAATCCTGGCATATTGAGGGGCAAAATTCTGGCATATTGAATGGCTAAATCATAGTGCATCCGGTGCTGGGAGGAAGAACAAAGTGCCAATCTTCTTTCACAACGTGGTCTGTGAGACCACTTTCAACATTGAGCACCTTTCCTTCTGGCTGAGTGTTTCTGTTAGTGTGTGATTGTGTGCTTTCTGAGTGTGTCTGTGAGTCAGTGTGTGCTGGCTGAGTGTATCTGTGAGTGTGTGCTGGCTGAGTGTGTTT
The DNA here is from genome assembly GCA_036172795.1 of Pelodytes ibericus. Classification (NCBI taxonomy): domain Eukaryota; kingdom Metazoa; phylum Chordata; class Amphibia; order Anura; family Pelodytidae; genus Pelodytes; species Pelodytes ibericus. The sequence goes on along the minus strand of CM069858.1, from coordinate 16,379,643 downwards.
GTGTGCTGGCTGAGTGTGTCTGTGAGTCAGTGTGTGCTCACTGAGTGTGTCTATGAATGACTGTGTGATATGTGTTAGTGTTCACATTTAGGACACAGCAATAACAATGTCAGCCGCACACAATTTTATCTATACCAAATGTTTATAGATGTTTGTAGAATAATTATGAGACAAATAAAATTCTAGTAGCTGTTCATTTCTAGAAGCTGGGATTTGAGTCTGATCTTGAAATATGCTATTTCTACAGTTCATTTTTATTATCACTTGCATATATTTTATTTAATAATGTGTGTCCGTGAGGGCCTCATGTTCGACTTTCGCCTAAGGCCTCACAAAGTCTAGAGCCACCTCTGACCCCAGAACTTACCTTGGTGGCTGGTGGCAGGCAGCCCGTTCAGCTTCCCGCGAGTGTAGATAGGTCACGGGACCCGGCACGTATATGACATCAGCGCACCGACTCATGTGACCTGTCATCCCTTCCCCCTCATCAGCAATGCCCCACCACCTAAGAAAAAAGGCACAGGCAGCCCAATCGCACCACCGGTGACGTCGCGATTAGGCTGATATTGCGGAGTTGGGTGCAGCATTTGGGGGGCGCTTTTTTTGCCGCCCCTAGTGCATTTGCCACCCTAGGCATCCACCTAGGTTGCCTCACAGTAAATACTGCACTGGGGAGGACCAAGACTACAATTTTGGCAGTCAAACTTTGTAGGAGGTCGCCTTCTGAACAATTGGCACAAAAATCTGCCACTTTGGACGATTTTCGTGATGGTTTGAGATGACTTTGGTAGCCTCTGAGTAGCCAGGATTGCCATTTCAGTTCTCCATTTTTGAACTGGAGAATTGAAAGGAAAATAAATAATAAATAAAAATAAATAGACTTCCTGGCTACGCCCTATTGCAGTCATGGGGTACCAGGGCAAGCCATTTACAATAAATTGGGAGCCGCCCCACATGTGGGCTCGGAAGAGTTTGACTCCTGAAATTTCGGCACAAAAATCATCCACACTGGAAGATTTTAATACCTGTTTGGAAGCAGTTAGGAGCTTTCTGATAAAAACCAAGCAGATCACCAAAAATCACTTTAAAATTAGAGTTACCCAAAGAACAATAATTTCAGTTTATACGCAGACAGGACAGAAAGGACAGCCACGCTTAGATCAACATTGTAACAGCTTAACATGTAATTATTTGTACGAGTCTATATGTTCCGCATATTCCTCAACTGAAACAAACACACTCCCTTTCCCAGATGTCTCCAGAAGCCTCCTCCTTCTATCTACTCAAATCTTTGAATTTTGATTTTTTAATTAATATTTTCTTTACTTTATCTCTGTACTTTCTAGTTTCCATGGTGTTTCGTTTTCTTTCAGATTATTTCTCTGGCTTTAATGATACAGCTGACATAGTTTTCACCCCCCCCCCCCCCCCTTGCTAGTGTTCAGCTCTCTGCTTAATTTAACACTGTAATGAGCCTTGATAAAGTTAGGGGACAAATGCTTTGTCTTAGGATGTTCTTCCTTCTTGACCTGCTGCACAACATAGAGGAGACGAGTGGAACCTCAGTGTCCAGGAAGACTGAGGGATTGACAGGGGGTACTTCTAGGTTTTTTTGGGGCTCCAAGCGATCAACCAGATTAAAAGTACCATGTCAGCTATTTTTCTTGCCTCCCCTCAGCTACGCATTCTCTGGGCGGCCCCTACGCAAGAGGAGGACCTAGGCAGCCATTTAATTTTTTTTATATGAGGGCGTCACCCCTGGTGGGTGGCCAGATTAGGATCTCAGTGCATGCTCGCATCTCAAAAAGTTCAGATCATTCATTCCTGTATTCCTCTCAATTTCTGAGTGCTCTTGGGAAATCAATTCATTCCCTCTCTCTCCATTGCAAAAATTTTGACAGAAACACTATTCTGCTGTGCAGGGCTCATATCCAGGTGATGTAATAAGGGCTTTGATTGTGTTTCTGGAGGCAGACAATGGTTATAGGCAAATACTTTTTCTTTGTTTTGTTAAATGTTAATCAGAATAATACCACAGTATTACAACTTTTAATAAACTGGCAGTTTTCTTATGATTTAATTGCATTTTTTAAATTTATATTTCTATAATGGTTCATTTTCAATGGTTTAACCAATCAGTAGGAAGTTTACTTCCTGGTATCAGTCCCAACATAACTTGCAACTTCTGTCCCTGGCGAATTGAGACTCTGGGCGGGAGGAGCATGCTAGGCCGAGTAGCAATGTTAGCGCTGTCACACAATGCTGCGCATGCCCAATACACATTCTCCAGAGTCTCGTAAGCCGGAGAATGAGATACAGAATCCCGTTGTCCAACCGAACTCTACCTCTTTCCCGAAAAGCGGGACAGAGATAAAGCTTGGTGGGACAGAGCCTCAAAACCGGGACTTTACCGCATAGAGAGGGCATTATATATTGACAGATATACCTCTTTCTTGGTCTCTCATATCCAGTTCCTTTCACATATACCTGCAATATTCTGTGTTTAATTACAGTTATGCACTTGTATGGGGTCTATTCCCTTAAACATTGATCCATGGTGAACTCAGAACTTCAGCTGCTAATTATTTTTAGATTTGAGCTAAAGTAATCAGATTTGTAAATTCTGTTTCGTCCCCCCGCACCTGTGAAGATTTGTAAAGATTTGCCATCAAGGCAGGAATAGTTGAGGCATCATATCTCTGTGTAACGATGTGGTCTCTGCGGTCAGAGTCTGTTCCATCTGTAACAGACGCGTTTCACAAGTTGCCCATCACGTCTGAATTCAGTAGCAGACACCGCATCTTAAAATAACTCATCGGCGGCCCGGCTTGTCAAGGTATTGACCGTAACCCTTCTCCACACCAACCAAAGAACATTTCAACGCCCATCTGTCATTACCTTTCATCGGGTGCCGAGCAGAATACACCAAACAGTCTGGTCCTGATCATATTTATTAACCAGTTGTGGTGTCGAAAGGACTGATAGTTCCCTGAGATGAAACGACACCGATTTTAAGAATCCAAAGCAATCTGCCCCCTGTGCCCATTGGATGATAACAGCAGATCCAAATTTGTTGAAAAAATTTGACACAATTTTTATGAAAAAACTGGTTTGTTTGTTTTTTTGTTACTAGTGCCGAGTGCAAAGACAACATTACAAAAATCTCTTTACCTGCTTCGGAAAACCGAAATGGAACAAGCACAGTCGCTCTACCTCCCTCCCTCCTACTAGAAAATGTGTAATTGTTACTCAGATGCTGTGATTTAGTGAGTTCTCTATGCAAAGAGAGCATTCTTGGAATACATATTGACATTATTCTGTTTGTTGTGTAGCTTTGTAGAGCCGTGCATCTGAGTTTGTTCAGCTGGTTCTGATTGAACACTGCGGTTGTTAGTTTTTTTGTTTTTTTTTCAGGCATGTCCTTGCTGACTTTTCTCGGGTATTTATTTAACTCTTTGTTTATCGTCAAAGCAGTGGTATTGTTCAACAGCTCAATACACATTTTTAATTCATCTCAGTTCACCTTTTAAATGAAGAACCCCCCCCCAAAAAAAATATCTTGGATGTGTCTGGATATCATAGCTGCCAAGTTTTGGAGGCAGGCTCCTGGGAGAGGCCGCTGGTGGTAGGGTCTAAAGTCACTTTGCTGACGACACGTGTCACGTGACCCAGCGAAATTGGTCTCCGGCCTAGTGGGTGTTTGGAGCTCATTTTCTGTCTGTTTAAATTTAATGCTGCCTTTAGACAGTGTAGAGCACTGTGCACAAGGCTGTAGTAATGCAGGGACAAGACACTCAAATTTAACGGAGCAGGACTTTAAGAGAAACAGGACTGTTCCTGCAAATCCGGGGCTGTTGGCAAATTTCTGTTGGTTGTTGCAAACAATAAACATGTCTGCAAAATAGGCGGAGTCACGTGACATAAGGTGACATTGCGTTATCCCGTGGGATAGAGTTCCAAAATCCAGGTCTGTTGCAACTATGATAATACTTGCTTGTTTGTATCTATAATCAGTGTCATTTTATTTTGGTTGCAAAGGTTTCATTCATCAACTCGCTCTTGAACAGGGCTTAGTAAACATGGGCCTGCATTGTTTATGGGGATGTTTGCTCTGTCTGTTCTTGCTCCGGAGATTGGGTTTGCTGAGCCTGTATTTGTTTAATGACCTATGGCAGAGACATGTTGTTGCAGATTGTCATGCTGTTTCCCACATGCTGTATGGATTTGTACAATTTATTATTTCAATTAGCTTGGCAATAATGTGCTTTTGTTGCAAATGGCAAGGTGTGGTCATATCAATCTGTAACCAGGGTAATAAATGCCACAGTTGCCATTGGGGGGGGGGGGGGGGGGAGCTAATGCTTCCTTTACGCTGACACATTCAATATATTGAGCACTTATGTATGTCACCTAGCAATGTCACTCATTCGTAGTTCATCTTCTTGCTGGCTCAGGTGATGGGAGTTGTAGAATAGCTTTGGGAGGGGGCAGATTGGCCGCTGGAGTTACAATGCTGTTCCAGCCTACCCTAGGAAAGAATATTTTAGGTGCCCCTCCCAATGATCTACAGGTCATGCTATTGCTTAAAGCTGGTGCCCATGGCAACGAGGGACAATGGGGGCGTAGCTTGTGAATGGGGGATTTTGTAAGAGCTACAGTCGGTGGATATGTCATGATATTGCATCCAGCATTTAGCAGTATTCGCAGGAGTCACTCTCCAGGCACGAGAAAGTCGCATCAGATCTGTTAACCCCACATCTACCAAACCCCACTAGGTCTTTAATACATTACATTAATATTAAGGTATATAGCACCAACAATTTACCAAGTGCTAGGTACAGAGGCATAGAGGGGGGCTAAATACTAAGTTAGATGAACAAGAACAGACTGATACATGAGGTAGAGAAACATGCTCGCAGAGCTTACAATCTAGAGGGATTTAGGGGGCAAGAGACTTGTAAGGGAGTGAAGAGGTGAGAGGGAAGGTGGTACTAACAGTATTTGGGATGATTGGAGCTAGCTGGGCTTGGCCAGAGATTAATTATGTGTATTCTAGTTGGATGAGTTGTAGGCTTCCTATTCCTAACAGTGTTTGAGGACAGTGAGAGCTAGGATGGATTGGATAGAGGTTAATTGTGTTCTAGCTGGATGAGTAGTAGGCTACCTATTCCTAGCAGTGTTTGAGGACAGTGAGAGCTAGGATGGATTGGATAGAGGTTAATTGTGTTCTAGCTGGATGAGTAGTAGGCTACCTATTCCTAGCAGTGTTTGAGGACAGTGAGAGCTAGGATGGATTGGATAGAGGTTAATTGTGTTCTAGCTGGATGAGTAGTAGGCTACCTATTCCTAGCAGTGTTTGAGGACAGTGAGAGCTAGGATGGATTGGCTAGAGGTTAATTGTGTTCTAGCTGGATGAGTAGTAGGCTACCTATTCCTAGCAGTGTTTGAGGACAGTGAGAGCTAGGTTGGATTGGCTAGAGATTAATTGTGTTCTAGCTGGATGAATTTTAGGCTACCTCTTCCTGGCAGTGTTTGAGGACAATGAGAGCTAGGTGGGATTGGCTAGAGGTTAATTGTGTTCTAGCTGGATGAATTTTAGACAGCCTACTCCTAGCAGTGTTTGAGGACAATGAGAGCTAGGTGGGATTGGCTAGATGTTAATTGTGTTCTAGCTGGATGAATTTTATGCTACCTATTCCTAGCAGTGTTTGAGGACAATGAGAGCTAGGTGGGATTGGCTAGAGGTTAATTGTGTTCTAGCTGGATGAATTTTAGACAGCCTACTCCTAGCAGTGTTTGAGGACAATGAGAGCTAGGTGGGATTGGCTAGATGTTAATTGTGTTCTAGCTGGATGAATTTTATGCTACCTATTCCTAGCAGTGTTTGCGGACAATGAGAGCTAGGTGGGATTTGCTAGAGGTTAATTAACAGGTATTCTAATGGGAGGAGTACTAAGCTTCCATGAAGATGTTAGTTTGGAGAGACTTTTTGAAGTTTGAGAGAGAGAGAGAGAGCTGGATGCTCTGCAGAAGGGAGTTCCAGAAAGAGGGGGCAGCTCAGGCAAAATCTTGCAGGCGCGAGTGGGAAGAGGCGATGAGGTAATTGCCAAGTTCATGATGACCCACATAATCCCTATGCATGACTGTAGAGAGAGTACGGGATGTACAATGTAACAGATATATCACAGACTTGGGTAATATTCAACGCTTCAACTGTGCACTACAACTCTCATAACATACAGAATCGGAAAGCCTGTGCCTACATGTCCACTATATCTAAACATACAATATATCTCTGTATAACAGTCTGTGGCCTGTGTAGAGCGCTGCAGAACATGCTTACATTCTATTAATACACTCAGTCTTATTAATCCCATGATATTTGTCTTTTAGTTTCTAAAACACCATCTGCATTCTGATCCATGAAAGTTTTCCTGGCGCGTTTCGTGGCCGTCAGCTGGCAAAAAGTTACAACACTGGTTTTCTTTTAATAGCACAAAGTTGTGTGAAATATTTGAAATATAAATGATGTAACATAAAACACATGGGATTTTCTTGTGTTGCTTTTATTGTTCTGTTTAGTGTTTGGGAGAAAACAAATCTTCAAAAAAAGCATTTTGCAGTTGTTTACGTGTTGCCCCTTCTCCCAGCAAAGGGATAGAAAACAGCAATATACTGAAGAATTGTTATATACCCAAACACGTCTTAAAGGGGCAGATCCAGTCTCAGAACAGTATTTTTAGATAAATTCGGTAAAGAAAAGACAATAACACTGATCTGTGTGATATATTTTACTCTCAATACTCTTAAAACTGGATATAAAGTGTATTAGCGTAATTGCCGTCCTGTCTATTTTCTTTAGCCACCCTTCTTGCGTTACATTCACAGTGCACAGAACAACGTGCGACCACTTAATCTGTTTGGTTGAACCTCAGCCAGATCGCTTTTGTCGAAAAAAGTCATAACTGAGAGAAAATGCGTCTGTAACAGCGATAAAACTCCCAATAATGTGTAGTGTGTGGGTGTACCACAGACTCCACAGCAATAAAACTCACAGCGATGTGCAGTGTGTGAGTGTATTACAGACTCCACAGCAATAAAACTCCCAATAATGTGCAGTGTGTGAGTGTACCACAGACTCCACAGACTCCACAACAATAAAACTCACAGTAATGTGCAGGGTGTGAGCGTATCACAGACTCCACAGCAATAAAACTCACAGTAATGTGCAGTGTGTGAGTGTATTACAGACTCCACAACAATAAAACTCATAGTAATGTGCAGTGTGTGAGCGTATCACAGACTCCACAGCAATAAAACTCACAGTAATGTGCAGTGTGTGAGTGTAGCACAGACTCCACAGCAATAAAACTCACAGCGATGTGCAGTGTGTGAGTGTATTACAGACTCCACAGCAATAAATCTCACAGTAATGTGCAGTTTGTGAGTGTATTACAGACTCCACAGCAATAAAACTCACAGTAATGTGCAGTGTGTGAGTGTAGCACAGACTCCACAGCAATAAAACTCACAGTTATGTGCAGTGTGTGAGTGTACCAAAGACTCCACAGCAATAAAACTCACAGTAATGTGCAGTGTGTGAGCGTATCACAGACTCCACAGCAATAAAACTCACAGTAATGTGCAGTTTGTGAGTGTATTACAGACTCCACAGCAATAAAACTCAAAGTAATGTGCAGTGTGTGAGTGTAGCACAGACTCCACAGCAATAAAACTCACAGTTATGTGCAGTGTGTGAGTGTACCAAAGACTCCACAGCAATAAAACTCACAGTAATGTGCAGTGTGTGAGTGTATTACAGACTCCACAACAATAAAACTCATAGTAATGTGCAGTGTGTGAGCGTATCACAGACTCCACAGCAATAAATCTCACAGTAATGTGCAGTGTGTGAGTGTATTACAGACTCCACAGCAATAAAACTTACAGTTATGTGCAGTGTGTGAGTGTACCAAAAACTCCACAGCAATAAAAACTCACAGTAATGTGCAGTGTGTGAGTGTATTAAAGACTCCACAACAATAAAACTCATAGTAATGTGCAGTGTGTGAGTGTTTCAAAGACTCCACAGCAATAAGACTCACAGTAACGTGTAGTGTGTGAGTGTATTACAGACTCCACAGCAATAAAACTAATAGTAATGTGCAGTGTGTGAGTATACCAAAGACTCCACAGCAATAAAATTCACAGTAATGTGCAGTGTGTGAGTGTATTACAGACTCCACAGCAATAAAACTTACAGTTATGTGCAGTGTGTGAGTGTACCAAAAACTCCACAGCAATAAAAACTCACAGTAATGTGCAGTGTGTGAGTGTATTAAAGACTCCACAACAATAAAACTTATAGTAATGGGCAGTGTGTGAGTGTTTCAAAGACTCCACAGCAATAAGACTCACAGTAACGTGCAGTGTGTGAGTGTATTACAGACTCCACAGCAATAAAACTAATAGTAATGTGCAGTGTGTGAGTATACCAAAGACTCCACAGCAATAAAATTCACAGTAATGTGCAGTGTGTGATTATACCAAAGACTCCACAGCAATAAAACTCACAGTAATGTGAGTGTATCACACAGTGATCAATAAAGGGGGAGCCAAGACTGTCAACCAGATTGAAAAATGCCATGCCCACCCCCACCCCCCTTGTTAGTACACCTCTGATGTTATGTTAATATAATGCCAATTGATTAAATGTACGCAATGCACAGCCAATCTCTCGATCACTGATGGGTTAAACCACGCAGGTTCAGTCACACAATGATTCGGTTCATTCTCACACTAAGGGGTGGACATTATTCATTTTTTCCATATGATATAATCGTGGTTATTCTTTTGCTGCAGATTAACTTCCTACACGTCTGAGTTAATCCTGCTGATTGTGCCTCGCAGATCCGATTGCAAACCTCACTACACATTAGATTTAATAATATAAAAGGCCAGACTGCCCGCTGGTTCCATCATCGGACTTGTTACGTGTCCTCTACACTCCATTCCCGCTTTGTATCGGCAGGGAGACAGCCGGATTCCTGTCCCTCTCACTAAGAAATATTACCTTTAAGGATTGGTGCAGTGACACAGATACCATCCTACCAGAGAAACCTGTGCAGCAAAGCTACAGACTGAATTGCAGGCTGAATAAATGGATACACCTACATTCAATAAAATGTGTGGGTGGGGAGCGACTGTACCCGGTAGTAAGGGAAGAAAAAAAACCTGCTTTACCTTACTTGTGAGCAAGCAAATAACCAAACAACATAGAATTGTTATGTATATTTATATGTATATATAGTGACACATGTAGATATGACTGTTAGACAGACGGATTATAGATAGATGATCGATAGATGGTAGGTAGATAGAAATACAGACATAGATAGAAAGAAAGATGGATAGATGATAAACAGATGACAGAAACATCAACAAATAGATGGATATACAGCAGACAGAGACTGTTAGATAGAATTGATAGATTAGATAGATAGATAGATAGATAGATAGATAGATAGATAGATAGATAGACACAGATATACAGCAGATAGATAGATAGACAGACATAGATAATCAGACAGATAGATACATACTAGACATGTGCATTCGTTTTCGGACGAATGCATTTTCGTCCGAAAATAGCATTTTCGTCCATTCGTCCGAAAAACGAAGAACGAAAATGCTAAGCTAACGAAAGCCGAATGAACGAATGGTTAATAAACGAAAATCATTCGTTCATTCGTCCATTCGTAGTACTATTGCATTCTATAAGCCGAAATAGAGTCGGTTTATAGAATACAATAGCATTTAACTATACGGAGACAGAGTCTCCATTCATAAAATTATGAATGGAGACTTTGTCTCCGTATAGTTAAAAGCCGACAGCCTATAAACCGAACGACTTTCGGTTTATAGACTTTCGGCTTATGGAATACATGTAATCCTATGGCTATTCTATAAACCGAATGTTCGGTTTATAGAATAGCCATAGGATTACATGTATTCCATAAGCCTAAAGTCTATAAACCGAAAGTCGTTCGGTTTATAGACTTTCGGCTTATAGAAAACATGTAGTACTATTGCCTTTCTATGAACCGAACGAGAGCCCCATTCATAAGAATTTCTTATGAATGGGGCTCTCGTTCGGTTTATAGAAAGCCAATAGTATTACATTGTATTTCTATAAAACGAACGAATTAAAATTAACGAAACGAAAATAATGAACGAATTTCGTCTGAAACGAATGCAGTAATGAACGAAATTCGTTTTAGACGAAATAAATAACATTTTCGTCCGAATGGACGAAAACGAAACGAAAATTTTAGTTTTGCACATGTCTAATACATACATACATACATACATACATACATACATACATAGATATACAGATATGCAGCTGACAGCGGCTAATAGATAGATAGATAGACAGCCAGTAAATAGAAAGATATATAAATAGACAGACAGCGGTAGAAAGACAGACAGATGGAGAGATGATTGATTACAGAAAGATAGATTGATAGACAGTTAATATATAGACATACACAGATAGATAGACATAGATAGATGGATAGATAGACATACAGCGGACAGAGACTGATAGATAAATAGATAGACAGCCAGATTATAGATAGATGATAGATAGACATACACAGATAGACAATAGATAGATAGACAGACATAGATAGATAGACAGACAGATTATAGATATATGATAGATAGATAAGCACAGGACAATAAATAGATAGAAGGACACAGATGGATAGATAGATAGATAGATAGATAGATAGATAGATAGATAGATATACAGTGGACAGAGACTGGTAGATAAATAGATAGACAGACAGATTATAGATAGATGATAGATAGACATACACAGATAGTTTATAGATAGATATACAGACAAAGATAGATAGATAGATAGACAGCCAGATTATAGATAGATGATAGATAGACAAACACAGGACAATAAATAGATAGAAGGACACAGATGGATAGATAGATAGATAGATAGATAGATATACAGTGGACAGAGACTGATAGATAGAAAGACAGATTATAGATAGATAGATGATAGAGAGACAGACACAGATATAGATACAGTAGATAGATAGATAGATAGATAGATAGATAGATAGATAGATAGATAGATTATAAGATATAACTTTGATCAGTTTATACTTTTCCATTCCATCCTCAATACTGATATTTGCTTTTAGATTCTGCTTCTCTGACATTCCTTCTCGTACGAGATATACTTCAGCTTGATGTTACCAGCAGTATGCTCCAGATTATAGTAATTTGCTTAAATTTAGAGGGGGACGCGGCTTGATTTTGAATGCTCTTTTCAGTCGGATATCTGATTTTGCCTCTTCTGGACTAAAATATCTGTATACATTTTTTTTTTTTTGCAGTGGTGTTAAATGGTAATTATACTAAACATATGAGTAAGTCGGATAGTAATCCTTCCTCAGATTGTTTTTAGAAGGCCTGCCAACGCTGCAGAAAAAGGTTCACAATCAAGTCTTTCGACGCGCTGGGGAGTTTGGCCAGCAACAGACTCCCATCTGGCAGAAGCCTAGTGCTTTTTGCAAATCGTCAGGCTACAAGTTACATTTAGCTTGCGAGCAGGGGTCTCTGCCCCTTGTGTCAGTCTGTTCTTGTTCGTCTAACTTAGTATGTATCCCCCTCGGTGCTCTGTACCTAGCGCTACGTGAATTGTTGGCGCTGTATAAATAAATGGTCGTGCGATGTAATATCTGATCTTTTTCAAGAAAAATCTAAACAGTGTATAACGTGGGACTGTAGCGCAAGCAGATTGATCTATAGATTGATTAGGGGTGAGAACGCTTGGAAAAGAGAGTTAGTATAAGTGCAAGAAATGCAATGTAGACAGACAGGTAGAGGTAACAAATATACAGTTTAATACAGAATTTACAATACAGGATTTAAAAAATATAATAGATTAAAAGAAGTGCACCAAAATTTGATTAGACCCTAAAAGTCACACGGGAACCCTGACGTGTTTCGCGTATATAGAGAAAAATGAAGGCAGGATGAAGGGCGGAGTCATTGCCATTGTGTATCGGACGTGCAAGCTTGGGGATTGAACAGATTCTACAGTGGGTGCGTTAACGCACCATAACTATTCTATATGGATAGCCACAATGGAGATTTATAAAGCCAACCATCATTTGTACAATCCTGTACCTTTTACGTAATCTTGTACGTAAAAGGTACGGAATTAGGTAACTAAAGTTTAGCAGGTGTGGGGTGCATCTTGAGTGCCAGCTCAACTATTTTCTGGGTATTTTTTGGCGTTTTTCAAGTTCTCTTTCATTTCACTACATATCTGCTTTAGAACCCGAATTTGCCTCACTGCACTGTGTTGAGGGTTCAATCAATTTTTGTTAACCTGCTCTTCGCATTATCGCAGATTTTGAATAATACTCAAACGTTAGATTGTTCTGTAAAACCCCCAGTTTGAAGGGAAGGGAAACTGAAATTCAGAACTTTCGTACTACTGAACTTATGTATCCATGTATTTAAACATGTTGTGAATTTCTATACACTCTTCCCACTGTCTAAATAAATGAAGATATTTTTGTCCACATTTAATATTTCACATTCTTCTTCTTTGGAAATGTCTATGATACTTGGCTATGATTTGGACGTATTTCTTTAAATGTTAATGAGACAGTGGGTGAAGTTGCAGGCATGGAATAAAAAATTATATCTATAACCATATTAATGCACTCCAGCCAACTGTTTTTACAACTCTGACCATAAAATCCGTTTTTATCAGGCAGAATGTAATTTCTGCCGGTGTAAACTTGTCTTTAGAATGGTGATCCCATTGTGCCCCATGCGCCGGTTATTTCACCTAACTCTTCTCAAAATGCGTTGACTGATTCACAAAGGGCCCTCCCCTTTCACGGATCATAGCTCTGCGTCAAATGAGACATCTGATTGATTGATTGATTGACAGGTTGTCTCTGGTGTGTGTGTCACATGCCAAGCAACCAGCCAATCACTGACATGGCAGCATGGAAATGCAGTAACCGACATGCAAAGAAAGTGAATCCATCTCTTGAAGGGCGAGAGCACTGTTCAAAAGGGGGATTTAATCAGGCAACATTGCAATTCAACTTGGTTGGCTTGGATCTTCTTTAAACTCCAACCTTTCGCTAGTTCAAATTTTGTTTACCACAATTACAACAGTTTAGTATAGAGAGCTTGCTTATTTAGCAAAGCTTTTCACATCAGAACGTACAATAACCATGTTTTCTTTCTTTTTTTTTTCGACTCCATATTTAACAGTCCACGAGCTATCGCACATGTATGGGTTGGGTGTGTCTCATCCACGTCTGTGTCTCTGGTCCCATGATCGGTCAGAAAGATAAACCAGATTAGAAGCCTTGACATTACATTTCTGAGCACAATAACAAGTCTGTGATTGCATCCATATGCTGATAATCACTCTCTGGCTACAGCGGAATAAATATGTTGATAAAATGACTTGAGAACCACAATAAACCAGTTGACTTATCACGTGTTTTCCCAAGCGCATGCTTAAATTAATTACACTTCTGTGATTCCTTCAATCTGTATCGGTGGCATGGACTGTCCTCATCTGGTAGACGGATGTGCATAAAGGGAATTTAAGTCTAAAATCCAGGTTTCTTTCACGTGTCTTTTCCACCAACCAATAGGGGGCGAAACTACCATTTGAGGGAACTGAGTCTCGGCCGGCTAAAAACAATAATATTGCACACTTGCACAGATGATACTTTTGACAAAGTTTTTTGAGGAACCTGGTCAGTTCCTTCCTTGAGTTGGTAATGTTGTAGCTTTAGATGAGTTGCAAAGATTCTCTACAGTTATCATCTCTAAGACCAACAGAAAAAGATCACATGCAAACTACTGCTCAGCTCACCAACAGGTACAACTGGGGTTATAAAAAACTAAATAGGCATACTCAGGACTAGTGTTTCTCACTCATCGCCCCACGTTGTCTGCTACGGTCTACAACACCCTCCACTGGCTTTCTCTCTGCTCTTGGATAACATTTGTAATTCTATCCTTTAGTCATTCACTCCTCGTCCCCTCCCTTTATTTACCCAAGTTGTCCCCTTTCTCTGGAACTCAATTCCGCACAGCCTCCAGCTCTCTTCCTCATTCTGAGTCTTCAGAAAGTTCCTCAAAATTCAACCCCTTTGCGGAAGCTTACTATTCATCCTACTAGAACACCAATTAAGTTAGTTGGCCAAAGCCACCTAGTCCTTGCTGCACCCAAGTAATGCTAGGAATAGGAAGCTATTCATCCCACTAGAGCACCTCTGGTCAAACCCACCCGCCAATCACTGCCACTACCACCACTTTGCCCTTTGAAGTTTTCACTCACCATATTTGTCTCTCCATTTCCCTATAAATCGTAAACTTGTGATCAGGGCTCTCTACCTCATGTATCAATCTGTCCCTGTTAGACTTAGGTAGTACGTAGTCCCCTCTAGGCTCTGTACAAAGTGCTACGCAGAGTGTTGGCGCTATATAATGGAATGTTAATGTAAAGTAACTTCCAACAAATATTGGCTACGTGTGCCTAACCCGAATTATGGGTTGGTCCGGCCCTCGATATACCTTCCTGGATTATTTTTTTTGTGCTGTGATGTTTATACATGTATCAATGCTGTGCATTGCTCCTTCATACGACGCACCAATCACCAATAGAAACAAATATAGAATAATTGGCTCCTAAATTTGTTTCCTAAAACAGAGCATGCATTCTTGTTTAGCTCTACCATTTTGTTCCAAAGAGTTTGCTATCCATTTTGTTCTGCTCTGAAAAGCTAAATCCCTTCAACCTAAGATAAAGATCTTGCAATCTGCATGGGCATGACTATGTTTACTCATCAGTTAAAAACAAGATGGCTCTGTGGGGATCAACTTTTTTTATCATCATAAAAATATAAAGTGATCATATAAAGTGACATGGCATAATATCTACTGTACCACATCTACTATCATTACCCTCAAGCCTTCTCCACTGCCAGGGTGCCCTGACCCTGGTGGTGCAGTGGAGTGTGTGTGTGAGATCTGTGTCTGGTAATCCAGTAACATAAATCATCCTGATGCTCATTGGCACAGATTACCTTTGTCATGTTATACAACATTTAAGTGATCAAAATGCAACAGAAAAACATTTTTCAAATGTACTAGTTTAAAGTTAGTGAAGATATCTTTTGTATTTTTTTCTTTTGTATTTCTTTTGTACAAAAGAAAAAAAAAATACAAAAGAAAAAAAAAAAGTTAGTGAAGATATCCATATTTTTCTTTCTGACTTAAAAAAAAATAATCTCTGTTGTTTAATTTTCATTTAATCGGAGATTTAACAACTGTAGCAATTTTTAAGGATTTTTTTTGCTCCCCAACAAGGCCTGGCCTGTCCTTAACACAAACACTGTAGAATAAATCACATAATAAAATTAAAAGACTTTGGATCATATGTTTTGTTGTGTTTTTTTTTTTTGCTACCCACAACTTCCTTCTGGCACTGTGGGGAAAAAAAACACACAACAAAGTATAACCGCAGTTTGAACTGTACATGGAGAGGAAGCAGCGGAAGATTCTCCTGTCATTTGTAGAAGGAGTTTTCTCTCCATCTCCCCATATGGTTTGAGTTATAAAGAGGTGAAGTCAGCAAGCCTGGAATGCCGGTGGAACGTTTAGTAAGTACGCTTTGCAAGAAGAGAAACAAAAAGTGTTAAATATTTCGTTTTTTTTTTTTTTTTACCCCCTCTGTGCCAGAGAAGGTCACGGAGGGCAGAATCTCAGTATATTTGGCAAGGTGGTCAGACGAAAAGGATCAACCAGAATTTAATTCCCTGAAACACCAGAACTACAGGCCCAGGGTGGGTTGTTGACTTGGATCATCAATACTTCCGAACATTTAGAACATTTTAAATGCCCAGAGAGGGACACTTGTTTTTAGGGGCTAAAGGTGGGGCTATGGACATGCACATTTTTAGGTAAGCCATTTAGAATAATAATTATGCATTTTAGAGGCAAAATATAATAAATAAACACTTTTACACTATATGCTGACTATTATTGTTTCGGAGCTCTATGGTACTGAAAATAAGGACACTAGAGGAGGAAAAAGGGACAGAGGGATTTCGACCTAAAAGAGGGACTGTCCCTCCCACATAGGGACACTTGGGAAGCATGCTAAGATGAGATCTGCCATGGTAAACCATGCATGAGCAAAATGGAGGCTGGGGCCTGTGGTTCCTGGTTACTGAGCATGCACAAAATGGCTGCCAGTTGCATTGCTACTGAAGATAGGCGAGGGTGGGCATTTTATGCATCTCCAGTGAGCAGTAAAGTCTGAAGTTCAAGTGTGGCAGAATATGGGTACCTAATCAACTTATGTAGTCTCATTTCGTTTGGATAGCACTGCCAACTTTTTACCCCTTTTCTGGAGAAAAGTAGTCGTAGCATTGGCGTGGATTGCCAGTGGAAGATAACTGAAATACGGGGCAGCTTAGGGAATATTGAGGCAATTAGCTAACTCGCGGCAGCAAGTCCTGATTCTCTGGGACACTGCAGAAGAATGAATTGTGCATTGACACCCCCCACCACCACCTCGTAAACCACGCCTCTTGACCTGCCTAGCCACCAATGGGGCAAATTGTAAGGTATCATTAAAAGTGCCACTAAACTTTAAATTGAACTATTGTATCTGCTGTAGAAGCACAGTTTTTTTTTTTATGAATTCAGCCTAGAAGGAAGGCAAAAGGGTTTGTACATTAATGTCTCCTGTATCTTTCAACTTCAAGCATAATTACTGGTGTGGTTGCCGAATTTACCCTTGGAGTAGAGCCAACAGAAAAATAAATCCCTTCTGTTAAAGAAGTTTAGTATAGGTCTTTAAGCTGTGTAAGGCCTGGAGAGTGAAGATTCCATTGAAATAGAATGTAGCACGGGAATGTATCTAGGGGGAGCCTAGATAAATAATCAAGGAGTGAATCCAATAATAATTACCTTCATGAAGCAACTAATCTCCCTCTGAACACATACAAACTGTTATTCTGTAGGGCAACACGTAAAAGTTATATGTGTCCCTCCACAAAAATGGCCGAACATACATATGTATGTATGGAATGTTATATAATCGGAAGTAGGTGGAGCTAAGTTATCTGTAGTCAGGTTGATAGCAAGAAAACAGTAGCAATTCAGAAAGGGAAATTAAGAGGGGTGCTTAGGGCACAAGTAATAGAAATAAAATAATTGTTTGTTTGGTGCGAGCCTTTGAAAAGATACAAGCGTTTACATGCGTATTTCTTTCTGCGTTAGGACCTTTTCTGTTAGAGTATTGCTGACCTTTCCACGCTCACATGATGTATTCTTCTCTTGCAAAGAAAGAAATGCCTGGAGACTGCACATTAACTCACTTGGCAACAAAACTATATAATCCTGAGAAACGTCTGACATGAAGAAAATGCAAATAATGACACATAAAATAGACCAATTTTTTCAAAATTCCCCTGCAGTACATTGGCCGTAAGCGGTTAGGAAAGGAATAAATCCACAGTCAGAGGAAATAAAAGAAGCTCTTCAAACCTTATGTTCAGATTTTGGAACTAGCTAACCCCTGAAAGCGTCTGAATATTTAATACTTAAAGGTGCCATCATACAAATTGTATACGTCTTGCCTTATATATTCCTGGGTGGATTACAAATGTGTGAATATTACCTAGGAGATTGATAGGCAACCGTGATTATGCACTCTTAGAGAAAATGTACTTCTGGAGCGCGAAATGCGTTGGACATTTAGCGAGTGCACAATGCCAGGTCTTTTTCTACCTACTTTCCAGTCCCCGCAATTGTAGTTGACACTTTTTATAACTTAAAGGTTGCATCAAGTGTAGATATTGTAATTAGAAATGCTTTCAAGATTGAATACAAATAAAGTTGCCTAATGAGCCCTCTTTGCATTGCTCTGTGAGGGGGAAGACTTTTTTTTTTTTTTTTTTTTTTAAGAATCTTGCATCATATATTCTTTCTTCTTGGGTCCAGATTAAAGGTGAACTGACCCAAGATTCCGAACAACATGTCCGCCCCCTGATTAGAGCAAAGTGGGCTCAAAAAAGGACTGTATTTGTATTCTTTCATTGAAGTATTATCATAGAATCACCTACAATTGCGGCCTATGAAATAATACGCACACAAAAAAAGCAGCCAATAGAAACTAATTTGGGCAAAAAATAATAATAAAACAGATCACAAGGCCATTATCCGGTCATTTATTTTGTCCGGCAGGGAAAGCATTATTATTTGTTCATTTCAGCTAATTTGTATTTCCTCTGTCTTCATATAGGTGATCTGGTATCCCGAGCAATGCACCATTTGCAGCCTCTGAATGCAAAACAACATGGGAACGGAACACCAATGCACAGCAAACAGGGGCCCCTGTACTGGGAGCCGGAAGCTCTGTATACGTTATGTTATTTCATGCACTGCCCCCAAATGGAATGGGAAAATCCAAATGTGGAGCCTTCCAAAGTCACTCTCCAGACGGAACGGTAAGGCCTACTCTATCCACTCTACTAAAAGGGCAGCATAATGTTAACGAGGCAATACCACCTTTATTGTAGAGGGGAGCAGGTGATTTTAGAGGTCCCAGTGAAATTATTTTCAATGTCAAACTACAGCAGAACTTACTTTAAAGTAAAATTATATATGGATCATATATAATAAAAACAACATACATGGTGGAACTGCTCCTTGATGACCAGACTATGTTGGCCATGTTGTACTCATGAAGGACATTGGATGTGTTAACACTTCTGCTGTGTTTGTGTTTAGCTGTAATTTTCCTCTTTCATATTTTATGCACCTACACAAATAATATATTGTTATTTATTTATTTTTTTAGTAAGAAGGACTTTTCTTAGATGTCATTATTTTGAACCATATAATTTACTTTACAATGAAAAGAGTTATGAAATACGATGGAAAATTTAAAAAGAAAATACTTTTTCTAACTTTTACACATCTACAAAAAAGCAAATGGAAAAACCTGCTAAATAGATTCTAACATTTGTCCTGAGTTTAGAAATACCTCATGCTTTTAACTTTGTGTGCTTTATTGCAAGTTATAGGGCAATAAATACAAGTAGAGCATTGCTTTTTTTTTTTATTTTTTAGAATTACCTAACTTGTAAAAAGTTCATAAAATCTGGGTTTCAGGTGATTAGTTTCTCCCTCTGATTTTCAAGTATGTCCTAGGGATGGTATTAATAAATAAATGTTTGCAAACATGTACGGGGTGTGTACTTTGCATACAGAGTAAGCATTTTTATTATTGTAATTTTTTTTTTCAACTTCCCTTAAATTTGTGATGTATTTTGGAGAGAAGCCAGATTTATTCTGTTACTTTGTAAAATGGGCACAGATGCTCGCTAACTCAAAAGAAAATACAAGGAATTGGAAAAATGCCCAGGTGGGTTTAAATGGTGTTCCTCACTGTGAGGGAGGTTGCCATGCAACATGGATCTCTGACTTTGGCGGAGATTGCAAATATTTAAGACACGTTTAAAATTGGTTGCTTACTGTGCATTTCTGTTTTAAATAACAGTATTCTTTGATACGGGAAAAAATAAATAAAAATTGTGTAATATCCACCAATAATTATACAAAGATTTCCCTAGATAAGATTTGTATATCAGGGGTGAGACAATAAGGGGTGCATGACAGACACTACATCCTGTATCACAGTCACAGTTAGCCACATTGGCTTAGTGGGTAGCCCAGATATTATTTCTGCACCTTGGCCCTTAAAGGTATTTTTTCTACCACTGATCATAGATTTATATTAAAGAGGCTATGTCAACTTAAACTGTGCTTATCCTGTGAATGAAGAGAATTTTTTTTTTTTTAAAATGAGGCAATATTATCTTTACATTGTTTAGTAAATTTATTTTAAAACATATTTCCTCTTATTTTACGTGTCTGTGGAGTCTCATGCTTATGACATCATATGTGGCGTGATATGCAAATTAACTCAATGGGGAATGTATAATTTACATATCAGGCCACAAGGTGATGTGATAAGCTGGAGACTCCACAGACACATTTAAAAATATATATTTTGCTCTTATTTTATGTGTTTGCTTACAATTCTACTGTCTACTTGAATGGAAAATCCACTGGTAACAGCTATTGGGGTCACAATGGCTTCTTGGCTGAGATTCTGAACTGGGCATTTTTTTACATTTTTAAAATGCTCCCTTCTCCAAAATATATTGGTATTCCATTCAATGGGGCCATTATGGACAAATCCTCTTGGCAGTGCTTTGCCATGTGTACATCCCTTGTGACCTTCACACATGCAATTTAAAGAGCCATGGCAAAGATAAAGATCATGGGTGTCTGCAGAACTTTCTCTATGTGGGGAGGGACAAACCATTTTTGGCAAACCCCAGCATCGCTTCATCCCACCCAGAATCCCCCATAGCCCAGCACCACAGAACTCTCCATCCCTCTAACCTTGCCATTGCATAGGAGATGAAAGGTTATTCCTTGGTGGTTCTGTGGGTAGCAGGAGTCAGTGGTGTATCTTGGTTTTGTGCTGCCCTAGGCAGACATGCCCCATCACCCCATTACATGCCCCATCACCCACATTGCACACACATTAAAATGCCCAGTCACCCCATTACATGCCCCCATCACCCACATTGCATACACACTAAATGCCCCATCACCCCCCATTACATGCCACCATCACCCTCACTACATACCCCCACCACGTCCATTACATGCCCCCATCACCCCGATTAATTGGAAGGAGCTAAAGCTTGCTGAACAGTGGGGGAGGGAATGAAAATGTTTGAAACACCAGAAATGTGCTTTAACACAGTCTGGCAAAGTGCCGCCCTCTGGCAAAGTGCCGCCCTAGGCGAGTGCCTTGTTTGCCTTGTGGAAGATACACCACTGGCAGGAGTCTGTGCATTCCGCAAACAGCACAGCTTTGGTTATACACAAGATGCACGTATTTAATGAATCAGAGAGCCGGGTGTCAAATGAAAAGAATTTAGCATTGCGTTTATCTCTCACTTCCTGTCCATGTATCTGTTGGTGTCACTGTGGTTCTGTACTCCGGAGTGTCTGATGATGAATGAATGGCAGATGGAGATAGAATGAATGAACACTTGAGATAAAATATGTGTTTTCCGTTCAAATGACAATGGTTCATTCACAAACGTGTCTGAGCTGTGATAGGTACCACTGTAGTAATCATGTATCTTAAAGCTGGGATATGCATTAAATATAGTTCGTGACATGGGAATTGATATATTGGTGAAAAAGAGGTTAAAGTCTAGATTTTGTTACTATTTGGATCTTAGTCAACAATAAAATGACAGAATCTCAACCTATTTCTAATATCAGGCAATGTGGAAATTAAGTTAAGCTTTTCCCATAATCCTAAGGAGTTCAGCATAACCAATACACCACGGGACCCTGGTGCAAAAAGTATCCTAGGATTACACGCCACGCCCAGCCCCACCAAGTACCGCCCCGCCCAGCTAGAAACAAACAGGGAGTTTATAACCCCTCTCATAGTTGCCAACATCTGCCATGTTTCCAGGGACACATATTTGTTCCACATGCTGCAGAAAGAGCATGCAAAGTGCAGCCCGGCAGTATGTAGGATGGATATACGCACAGACACAATACAATTAATTAATCCTGGTAGGTACTTTGAGATCTCCACCCTAAGTAATTTATTGGATTGTGTCTGTGTGTATATCCACCCTACATACTGCCAGGCTGCTCTTTGCATGTTCTTTCTGCAGCAAATGGAACAAATGTGTGTCCCTGGAAACATGGCCGATGTTGGCAACTATGCTCTCTCTTGGCTATATATATCGCTGGCACTGGGAATGAAAATCACATCATATCCTGTGCACCATACGCCCGGCCAGGAGTAGTGGGCCCGTATCAGATGCGACCCCTATAGTTACACACCACCGGAGTTCAATATTTGTGAAACGACTTTCAGCTTTTACCTGAATAACATCCAAATCACTGCTCTCGAGCAATTGTAAACAGGATGTATTGGCAGATAAGAAGGAGCCTGTCTAGCCTGCCGATAGTTCTGTCTGCTGCTAAATGAATACACCTTATATGGTCTGTGGCTTTAACTTATCCCCATGATACCCTTAATGCCTATCCCACGCATGCTTAAACTCATTCACTGAATTAACCCTTACCACTTCTGCTGGAAGGCTGTTCCATGCATCCATCACCCTCTTTAATTTGCATATCAAGCCACAGGGGATGTCATAAACTGGAGACTTTGCAGACATTTAAAACTCATTTTTTTCCTCCTAATTTAGGCATTCGCTTGCAGTTTTACTAACGCAATGCATAGATCATTTTCTATCGTATAAGCAATGTTTAGATGATACCGTCCCTTTAAACAATGGCGGCAAGAGCAGTCCAAGGGCGGGGAGGGGGGACGGGGGACGTTTGAGGAACAAAACAGAGACATAAAATACCACTGTCTCAATCCACGCCTGTTCGTGTACTCTGCTGAGCTTTAATATTTCAACAAGGTTACATTGAAGGAGCCGGTAACTGATCCTCAATGTTCATAGAACGGGGAATTCCCTTGGTGTTTCCTCGCATGCTGTAGACCAATTTACTATTGATCAATGTTATTCGATCCACCACCGTGAAGTCCGCAAATCTTTTTTCTTTTAACGAAGGACAAATAACGAACCTGCAGTGCTAGGATATATTATTATACCATGCGATATTGGCTACAGTGGGATCGGTGGTTTCGGTTTAAAACCCAGGTCAGGTTTATGCAAGTTAGCACATTGATACGTAAGGAAAACCCAATGTCTGGACATATTACATCTCTTTCCGCTAAGTAGAAAACATCAAATAAAACAGCCATGTGCCGGCCACAGTCTGGGCCTTATTCCTCTACGAAATCGTGGAGCACAGTGCCACCATTTAGAAATATTAGTAGACATTTTGCAGTGATTTTCCATGGTGATTGCTCCACTTTTAGCACTATTCCCTTAAATTACACATTTTGTTTTTCTTAATTGCAACTACACACAATTTTGGCCTAGTTGGATTTCACCCCCTTTTGTAACAAAAGGTTTCCTAACCCTCCAGCACCGAAACAGTTAAAATCTTTTATTTAAAAAAAAAAATTTTTTTTATTGTTGGCAAGGCATGCTTGCAGCAAGATATAGTATTCTGCAGATGTGTCTGCCAGCTTTAACATACAGCAAGTCAGCAAGGAGTAATGAATCAGGGTAAAATGCCTTGCCCTAACTCCTGTATTTTGGAGATATAAATCTCTCTTGTAAGTGGATACAATACTTCCTATTGAGAATATCCTTGTGCACTCCTGTTACATAGGATACAGTCTGAGGCTCTTAAAGGCCAACCCCCCAAAAAAAATATTTTCTACTGTTTTGTTACTTATACATTAAGCGGCCATTCATCTCAATCACACTTTCTGAATTGCTACAATTCTCTTAATATTAAGCTGAATATATATTACCGTAACTCCTCCTACTTATGTCTCCATGCACATTTCATGCATACACATGTATGTTCAGCCATTTTTTTTCAGGACAATATAATTAATGCATGGTGGCATGCTGGATGTATCATTTATAGGAGTTCAGAGGGAAATCAATGAATTAAAGTAGTTTTTATGTGATCCATGCCTTGATTAATTAATTTGCCCCCCCCCCAGTGGGTTGTGTCTAGCAAAAAACGGACTCCTGTACAATATATCTACGCCCACATTGCAAGCAAAGTCATCACTTATCATACTTTGATTTTTGTGAATGTTGCTTTTTCCCTAACTCTGGTTCCAGACAAATACATGCACATATTTCTTACAATTATTTACATTTAATATGCAGGATAAAAGTTAGGTCGTTTTCACATTGGTCCTTTAAGTTACACAACAAAATGTGGCCAAATATTCTGTATCAGGATTTGGTAATGATTACAATAAATACAGTAGACCTAACAGTAGAGACTCTAAATTCCAATAACCAACTATGTTAATGTGCTTATATTTTCAGACCATTTTTAATGCTCCCACCATTGATGGAATGGATACGCGTGGCAGTGGCTCACGCGGGATACCGCCGAAGCTTCTCCGTCGACAGTGATGATGTCAGACAGGCAGCTCGTCTTTTACTCCCTGGCGTGGACTGTGAACCACGGCAACTAAAGTATGTATCACTGAGACCTAGAAATGCTTCTACATGTTCCTTTTTGAGCAGTACAGGATACACAGAGCTTTGCAGTGCTGCCATGTTCTCCAGCCATCAACAAGAAAATAGCAGAGATCAGACCAAATGAGTTGCATAAAATTCCCCAACTTGCCTGTCTTTGCAATTCAACTATCAATGTCTGATTTATCACCTCACTACAGTACACTGTAAAAGTCCCCAAAGTAGCCCTGAATTCAGCTGCAATAGCCGAATTTTGGCAAGTTCAACCGATTTTTTGGTTCCAATTCCGGACCACGTCGGTGATCTCTGAGTAGCTCGAATTTAAGGGCCTCACAGATATGATCCAAAGTGCTCCGAAACTGGGACCTCCAATTTGTATTTAGAAAAGCAGAGCTACCTCAGTAGACCCTTTTTATATGGTATAATATTGTTATTTGTCCAACTGATACAAAATATTTCAAAATGTATTTCTTTTTTGGCATTCATTTTGTTCTAGAGATTTTTTGGGGGTTTTTTTTTTCACTCTTTGCAAGGGCCATGCTTTTTTATTTCTTATTAATTAAACTTGTAATTCCAAATATGACCACAAGGGGTATGTAGTTTTGGTAACATTTGCACCACCATGGGATGTGGATCTGTGCAATGCATTTTAAGGGCCCTTCCATGCAGTCTCCGTAGAGCGTTGGTGCATTACTGGGTAACTATGTTACAGGGCATCATTCTGGGTTTTACTCCAATATTTAAAGGGTGCCACTCTGCACCCGTGTATCTGAAGCCATGTAGCCCTTCCGGAAAACTTGTTTAACTGGAAATAACCTTTCAGAACATGGTAGGGTTGCCAGCTTTTCGTAGAATATTATTGGCCATGCTACTGCCTCCACGGGCTTGGAGGTCCGAATATGGCATTGTCTGGGCATTGTTTTAGAATATGCTTATATACACATACAGGATATTAGGGCCCATATCAAGTGTTAGACATAGAGTAAGACATATTGGGCATTGTTTTACCAACCTGCCGGTAAAATAACAGCTGGCGTGAGTCACTTGACTTCTCTCTTTCTAAGAATAAAATCTAGAATATGCTTATATACACACATACAGGATATTAGAGCCCATATCATATATATGAACCTATAACCTAAAAGAGCTTTGGCTCAAACAATGTCTGTTGGTGTCTTATGTATTAAAAGCAGTAGCGACAATTTTTTGGAAAAAAAAAAAAAAATCGGGAATCTCCTTTAAAATGAAAGTGGAGCTGGCAGAACCCATGAAACTTACCCATGAGGTCAAATCTGCTATTGAGTCCGGCACCAGTTACAAAAAAAATGTAAAAATGCTGATTGGCAAGCAAACCCATTTATCGCAAGAAAGAGGATGAGCGCATGCTAGTAAACATGGGAATGATACAAATTAGGCAATTTGTAATGAATATTTGAGGTTGTAATTATGGTTTTTTTTTATACAAAAATGTATGAATTATTTAAATTAATGAAAATGTATTCTTGGTAAAGGCCAAAATATCGAGGCTCCTCT
Organism: Pelodytes ibericus; assembly: GCA_036172795.1. NCBI lineage: Eukaryota > Metazoa > Chordata > Amphibia > Anura > Pelodytidae > Pelodytes > Pelodytes ibericus. The sequence goes on along the minus strand of CM069858.1, from coordinate 16,353,826 downwards.
TTTTACTTAAAAAATAGGGCAATATTTAGGAGACTTTGACATTCCCAAGGATTCTCTGCAACCATTTGTTAGCAAAACACCTGTACCGTCTACAGATTAAACACTACCAGATCCGTCAAACTTATTTTGATGCCTGGAGTATCCCTTTAATTTTGGTTTAAGATTATTTAGGAATGTGGCCTCTGGGATGTTATCACCCTAGGTTGACTAAAGAAATAGACAGTAAACCAGTGCATGTTCTATTATTTGATTTGTGTATGTTGGGTGGGTGAGGCTTGCAGATTCTGTTATATTAAGATTATTATTATGGGAAATCAGCAGCCTATCCTAATTTTATTTATTTGCAGGGCTGATGACTGTTTCTGCGCGTCTCGGAAACTGGACGCAGTGGCCACGGAAGCTAAGTTTAAGCAGGACCTTGGCTTTCGAATGCTCAACTGTGGCCGGACTGACTTAGTGAAACAGGCTGTGATGTTACTCGGGCCAGACGGGATTAACAGCATGAGCGAACAGGTAGGAACAATTGACAATAACTTATAATTGCAGTGGCAGCAAGAGGTAGGACTATGACCAGACCCCCAAGTCCTAATGGATCTACAGGCTCCGCTGTCTCTTTTCCTGGTGATATTTTGTAAAACGGTCACTGTGGCCAGTTATGATGTCGTATGTGTCATTTTGGTCACTCCCCCGAGGAGCAATGGATGGAAGAAGGAGAGAGACTTGCTCTCTCACCTTCAAAATCTGGAGAGTGGGGGCTAGGTACAAAGTGCCTGCAGTAAAAATGACCCGGTACAGTACACCATTTCGTTTGCTGCCCAGAGGGGTCTTTTCTCTAAACAGTGAGCTTTGGTGAAACATTTTATTAGAAACTTTGAGAGACATTTTTTTAGTTGAAGAGGGAGATAAGAACCTGTCCTGTCTTGATCTTGCCCCCTCTGGTGCCATGTATATTATCTTTTATTATGAAGGTATGGGTGCCTGCCTACAGGAATCTATCCCAGTCTGAGCTACCCTCATCAGTGTTTTCCAATTCCTTCTAGTTTCAAAATATATGGACTGTGATGAAACTGATTGTTCTGTGTGTGTTTCTTGCTTGTAAATGTATGAATATAATATGATATAAAACTGTTCCCAGTGCACTTATTTTACCATATGGCCCAGATCACAGGCTGTGCATCTTTGATCTTTAAGATGCCCCTCTAACGATGTATTCCCTTTTTCGCAGGGAATGACCCCTCTGATGTACGCCTGTGTCCGGGGTGATGAAGCAATGGTCCAAATGCTGCTGGATGCAGGAGCAGAACTGAATGTCGAGGTAATAACAAAATGATAAAAGCACTGACACAAAAATAATCCGGTATTTTTTTTTCAGTTTAACTTGCGGTTACTGATGTGCTAAGACCTGATAGGTTGGAATGTTCTCTTTCATTGCATCAAAAGAAAAATAATAATAATCATTTTTTTTTTACTCAAAATGATGAGTGATAACTTCTATCACGGGTTAAAAAACGACTTTGTGGTCCCGCAAGCCCAGATCAGGCTCCAATCTGAGCCAGAGAGGCTGGACCTCACCATTGCTTGGCAGATTGGGAAACTAGTGATTTGTGGCAGGTAAGGATTATAATAATCTATTTTCTTTTTTCCATTAGGTTCCGACCACAGTCCATAAATTCCCTTCTGTTCACCCAGAAACCCGGCACTGGACAGCCCTGACCTTCGCTGTTCTGCAGGGACATATTCCAGTGGCCCAGGTAATTTTGGCAGGGGCACAAAGGGTGTGCTTCTCACATGCAGCTATAATTCAAACTCGACTACTTTGGCCTTAATGAGCCACTACACCTTTTTTCGTTTTCCACTTGTGTTTCTAATATAGACAAGCCCATCTACCCGGCTCTGCCTCAGCTCTGTATAGATGTAGGGTTTACTCTGCCTCAGCTCTGAGGCAGAGCCGAGAGTAAACTCTATGTGTATCCGTAAAAGAAGCCGGGGGGAAATATTTTGTTTCGTTTGCCTTTTTCGTTTGAAATTGACTAGATCTTGATTGTTGAATTATATTGATGCTTCGAGATCTGAAGATCTTTGTATTCCTGTCTATAGTTACTTTTGGATGCAGGCGCTAATGTAGAAGGCTCTTTAGAGTCAGGAGAAGAAAACTACTCCGAAACCCCCTTACAACTGGCAGCGGCGGCAGGTAATTAATAATGTCATTAAAATATAATGACTGCAGGCATTGAAAGATTGCATCAAGTGTAGGTTTTTTTTTTTTTAAATAGAGATGCTTAAAGAAAGAATACAAATAAAGTATCTTACTGAGCTCCATATGGCTCTACCAGGGGGCGGACATGTTTAGAATGTACACTTTGAGTTACGGTAATTGAAGGAAGATCTGACCCAAGATTCTAAATAACAATTCTTTTTGTGGCCTACAGGTATCCTTTAAGTACAGTGTCGATTACTGTGGAACAATGGATACATTTGTATGCCAATTTCACAAATAATGAAACTTCATTTTCTTTGCAAAATGGCTTCTTATTTCGAAATGTCCTTTAAATCTTGGCTGTTATCGGATTGCTTTGAATAGAGTGAACGAGTCAATCAACCCACCCTTTCTGCATGCATTAAAATGTATGTTAAAACCTATTCAGAGATAAAGCCATAAAGTGATATTTGGGGCTTTAATTAAGGATGGGTTTTTTTTTTTTTTTTTTTTTTTCTTGGTGGAAGGGTTTTTTTTAAATTGGACAGCTGGAAAAACTCCCTTCCAATAATCAATACTTGGGCTTTTGTTTTTAATGCCCCATTAAATAAACAAGTGGAAAGAAGAAAAATCGTTAGAAAGTGTTAATTGCTCGGCAGCGTCTTTAAACCGCCCGCTGTTCCGCAGGAAACTTCGAGCTGGTGAATTTGTTGCTGGAACGAGGAGGCGATCCCATGATAGGAACAATGTACAGGAATGGGATTTCAACAGCTCCTGAAGGAGATATGAATTCTTTCAGCCAGGCCGCTGCACATGGGCACAGGTAGAGTGCAAAAGTGTATTCAACTATTAGAAAAGTTCTCTAAAAAAATATCCAAATTAGCTCTGTCCCCTGAAAATGTCCTGGGATCAATAAGATTGAAGGCGTGTAACCAACATTTTAATACTGTTTTCATCTAATTAAGATCCTACGCTCACAGTATTGCACAAAAGCAAGAGAGAAGGGATGCAATGTGCCCACTGTGCACAGAATAAAATGACATGAAATATAGATTTGTTAGAATTCCTTTACTCTATTTTTTAGAGAGCTTTGAGTGACTATCTGGTGCCCAAATACATGTTGCAAATGTTATTTCATATTAATGTACTTTAAAATGCATGTTTTACATTGCAAAAAAAATATATAATACTCACAGCTAGATGAAATTGTGAAATGACAGCAGTTTGCAAGAAGCCAGGTTTGCCCACACTAGCTGAGTAAAATCCATTTCCTTTTTTGTTTTTTTTGCAAGAACCAATGAGAATAATTTCATCAAATGAATGGAATTTCCTATCTCTCTAGTGATATCATCAAACACACAATGTGCTGCACTGTTAAGAAATGAACAAGAGCAAGTCTGTCCCAGTCCACACACTGTATTCTATTCCAGCAGCAGAGTAATCAATGGGGGAGGGCTTAAGTCAAGTATTACAAATGTGATTGATGTAGCATGCCTGCATCAAATCAGACTGGTAAAAAGCCTGTGCACTATACAAGCAGTCATCTTTATCTTGCACAAAAGTGAGTTTGGGGACTAGACTGTCCCTTCAGTGATAATGTAAAGATTTCTTAAGACAGGTCCGGTTTAAGAATGTGAATGTTATACAAAAAAGAATAATGCCTCGACAACACAAAGTATTAATTAATTTAGATGGCTGGTTCCTAATTTTTAAATGAATTTATTTATTGGTAGGTCCTTCCAGAGAATATCTCTGACGCGTACATCTTGGACGCACAATGGATCAGGGGTTCTAGAAGGCAGGGATGAATCATGGAACAAACAGTGCTATAAATCAATCTTCCGATATTGTCTTGTTCCAGGAATGTCTTTCGCAAGCTCCTTTCCCAACCTGAGAAAGAAAAGAGCGACATACTGTCTTTGGAGGAGATCCTAGCAGAAGGCAGTGATTTGTCCGAGACAGCCCCCACTCCACTCTGTCCCAGCCGAAACAGCAAAGCCAAGTTAAAGGCCCTCAAAGAAGCTATGTACCATAGTGCGGAGCACGGATACGTGGATGTAACTATCGATATAAGAAGCTTAGGTATGTCGATTTCATTTAAACCGAATGCCTAAACATGAAGGAATTGCTTATCAATGCATTGTCGACAGAGCATACTTAATGCTGAAAATTAGAGCTGTCTCTCCTCTAGTTGGGTGCAGAAGAGGTCTTCTACAGATGTAGGAAGATGTATTAAGTTAATACAATGCAGGATCTTTATGGAACTCAAAATGGGGGAAAAGTTCTAAAATGGCGGGAATCACCATGGAAACCAATGGAATGCTGTTTACACCAAATTTAGAACGTTGCCCCAGAAATATGTTTAAACCCGCAAAGTCCTGATAGCAGAAAAGACTCACTATGTATAGATGTCCTTGTTTCCAATAGGAAGCTTACATATTGTTTTAGCGCCATAGGTAGAATCTGTTTTTTTGCCTGCTTATTCTATGATCGGGATTACCATTTAGTGTAATCAAAATGATAATTTCCTCATGCAGTCTCGATTTAACATCCTATAAAGTCAGTTGTCGATCGCAAAACTTGCCCTTAATGTCATCCCCCCTTGTAGCCTGCTGCTCTAGGCCATTGATGTCCAACAGGTGGCCCGGTGGCCAGATGTGGCCCACAAGGATTTGTGTGCTAAAATAAAAGGGGCTAGAACAAACACACTGTCCAGTATTCCAGTCATTGTTATTGGCCTATTGGAGGGCCCAAAATTTGTTCCTGAACCAGGGCCCTTAAGGGTCTTGTTCCACCACTGTACTAAAATATAACAAATGTTATGGAAGAGATTCCTGTATTCTACAGTGGAATTCTACTGACAATAAAAAAAACCCTCAAGAGCACTCGAAACATAAAAAGGCTACAACATTTTCAATTAAAACATTTTCAATTCTGTGACGGCATGAAATCGTTTACACATATAACTGCAGGCGTCAAAAAAATAATGATTTCCTTTTGGACTAACTTACATGATAGAGTGAGGCCCCATGGCTCTTTTTTTTTTTTTTTTTTTTACAATTCTTTTGTTTTATTATAACACTTCGGACTGCAGTTATATACAGTATTACAGAAAATCGTATGTTGGATTTTGGCAGTTATGGACTAATGTTTTCTAGTAGATTGTGACTCATGTACAGTAAACAAATATGAGTTTGGATGACACAAATTCTCTGGGACAGATCAGTAATGGAGCTAATCCAAGTCACGGAGTGCCATGGTGATGTTAAACATGGATTGTTTGTTTTTGGTTCTTTAATTTAATCAACTTCAATAACCATTTCTTGAACAACCTTGAAATGAGGCAACCTGAACTCTACTTGCCCTTGAGTTCCAAATGAGCAGAGGGAGGTAGGGAGGCGACTGACTGATGTTACCCCATCCCAGAATATAATATGTAAAGAGTAATTATAAAGACCCGACTGGACTGGGGCCTTCATTAAGTTAATTGAACTAGTGAAATTAAATCCAGAACATATCTTGAATCGAGGATAAAACTTAAGTCCGGTACAAGGTCACCAGTGTCCATGGCAAGGTCGTTGAAGGTCAATAGAACATCTATAAATTGTCAGAATATATTTTTCTCGACAAGGAGATAATCGGGGCTCCACTCGGCTGGCTGAATCTGGGAATGTAACTACTTGATTCCGGTGCTAAGACAACTCCCACTAACCACAGGTCTGTAGCAGAACATAAAAAACAAACTACAAAGTCTGCACTTCAATCATTTTTTTAAATTATCTATATTCACAGTGTAAACATTGTTTAGGATGTTAAATGCATCTAACCTTATCACACACCTTAGAGCTTTTTTGCTATTTCTTGTAGGTGTTCCGTGGACTCTTCATACGTGGCTGGAATCTCTACGCATCTCTTTTCAGCAGCACAGGCGACCGCTGATCCAATGTTTACTTAAAGAATTTAAATCTATTCAAGAGGAGGAATATACAGAGGAATTAATTACTCAAGGGCTGCCCTTAATGTTTGAAATCCTGAAAGCGAGCAAGGTATGGATGTCAACTATCTCCTCTTTTTATCAAGGATGTATCTAAATTAGTTTATTTTTTGTAAAATGTTGTAGAGAATTTAACATATTTCACAAAATTATTATTAGACTCATCAGCAATGTTAAAATCAAAGAAAAAAATGTCAATGTCTATATTTATTAATTCAGAAAGCTAGCCTTGCTCTCTGATTGGTTCTTACGTGGCATGGCCAGCAAGCAGAGTTTAAAGATAATGCCGCCATGCCATGGCGAATGCTTATTCGAATTATCATGGTGAACTGATACACACAATGCAGGCCATAGAATCTTTCTACACATAGTGTAGTTCCCTCTGCGTTTTTCAGAAATGTTTCTGTTAAATACATGTCTGGGATGTGTAAAACTCACATGTGGCATGGGCTACATATCATTTATCACTCCTGGAGACCACATTGACAGGGAGCTTTGTCCTTCTCCAACAAAGATTGAATTCATTTCTACACGGACAAATGACGACAATATGACTCGACCATTTGTAGTTAGCATGTTGCACTTCCCAAATGTCTTGCGTTGACTGCCTCCCAGGAGATAAATAATCTTGCCTGCCCAAGGGTTTAACTTTGCAGTCATGATTTAAACAGCCCTTTCCAACTTAAAGGCTGGCATGCTTCCCGGTGTTAAACCCTAGTGGGGCCTTTCATTATTCCCCTCATTTAATTTGGGTCTGCTAAGGAAAGCCTTCATCTATGTCAAAGAAAGCAAGACTTGTAAAATGTAACTTCCTACAGGAGCCCAGTTTCTTGAGACCTCCAAAGCCTTTCTTCCAAGATGTTGATTGTTTTTTGGTTTTTTTTATTCAAACTGCGACTCTGGTAGCAACTACTAGTACTCTAGAGTGAAATGTAATCAATTTTACTACAGCGAACAAAAGAGAAGCTCACAAGAGATGACAACGAAAATAGTTAAAGTGTTTGGAAGCCTGATAATGGTTCAAAGTCTTGTTTACTTCAGTGAGTTTTGAAAATAATAATAACGGAGAACAAAGCGTTCATGGTCTTTAAATGTCATTTAAAAACGAAAAAAATGATACTGACTAAAATAAAGGTTGGCATAGACGTTGGCCTTTGTCCCTCGATATGTTTTTGATTTTGGCAATGGGGCAATACTTTTGATCAGGGCTGGATGAGAATAACAACCAGACCTAGAAACAATTGTGTACTCGCCCCCTAGCATCACAACTTTATTATACCGGGCTCATACCATCACACCATTATTTTTTTCATTGTTCAAAATAGGGTAGACCATATATTTTTATAGCATATTTGAAAAATAAACTTTTTTGTGTGTGGAAGTTGACTGGGAGGGCTTTAGACTGAACTGTCTTGTTTTGTGTTTTATTTTGTTCACATGTGCAATATTCCATGTTAAATAAATTATTACTGAAACTGCAAAAAAAAAAACAAAAAAAACGCTAACTTTGGCGCAAAGTGGTAAAAGTGGAGCAATCAGCATGAATCAGCCAACTATAGGGCAGGCGGAAAATTTCCCAGTACCTCAGTAGGCCAGTCTGGCCCTGGACTTCTAAACGAAAAAAATATCATGGCATTCCAACATTCTAACTGGTTCATGCCTCAGACCATGCACAACAAACTACCTTTTGAATTAGTGATGCCAGACATCTTGTTTTTGTTTTTTAAGTTTCTTTTATTGGGTTTTATTGTTGTTATTGTATTGCTTTATTTTACAACATGGAAGCGATAAAGTGATTTACTGAGAAGGATATTTTCAGGTTTACTCAATGGATAGTTAAAGGACAACTGTTGGAAAAAATATAACTTATGTTTAATTGAAAGATTGCATCCAGTGTAGATGTTTTAAGTAGAAATAACGTCCGTTATTGAGTCTTCTTTGCTTGTATACCTCAATCAGGGGGCAGACATGTTGTTTAGAATCTTGGGTCACATGAATGAAAATCTGACCCAACATTCTAAACAAAATGTCTGCCCCCAGACAGAGTAATATGCAGCAAAGAGGGCTAAATAAGGTACTTTAGGTTTATTCTACACTTGATCATTCAATTAAAATAACTTCATTTTTCTGTCCTTTAATATTTTCAGGCCACATTAAAAAATGATGTCATTTTTTTTTTGTACTGATGGCCTTCAACTGAAGACAGCTGAGAAATATAAGATGTTTAAACATAAAATAAATATAACTTCATAGTCTTACATTACGACTGCAGTTGGTTTGATACAGTCCCGGGCGGTGATACAAGGTGGGATAAGACTGCAGTATTTTTATGCCGAAAGTTAAAGAGAAAAAAAAAAACACTTGCAAAGTTTTACATATTCTGCATTATTTATCCTCAAAGAATAATCTTCACTTACTTCGTGCAGGATGGGAAATCAATGCTAAACCCTGCAGAGTTAATTAATAGCTAAATAATTTAAGATGTGATGAATGAGACTTCTATGATATGTCAGCTGGCTGCTTTTCAAGCTCATTACTCATTTATTATTATAATTATGATTGCTAGTTCAAATATTTGGATTAAAGCAACAATAATATATGAATAGATTTTAATTTTGTATATTATTTTCTGGAACATTTTTGTAAAGAGCAGTAGTTTAGTATATCTGATAATGTTTTATTATTAAAATGCAGTTAAAAGTCTCCGAGGCTATTATACTAGAACTGAACAGGCACTTCAGGTGAACTGTAAAAATCTAGCCTTATTATTACCCATTGATTATAAGTTGAGACAGCGCTATATATATACAAAAAAAAAAACAAGATGCTAATATAAACTCCGGAGGCAAATGTATATATAATATAAAATTATTGTAAGAAAACAAGAGAGATAAAAAAGTAGTGCGCATATATAAATATATAGCCACAGAAATCCAAGGCCACTAGATATGTATAAATAGGTGGTCACATGGATATTATACATGCATTTTAAAAGTACATAGATGACATACAGAAAAACATAAAAAGCCACAGGTATGCAATGCAAAAACACACAAGGTATATAAAGATCCCTTACCCACCGGGTTTGTTCACCTGGCCAGGTTATTGAACAGTTCGGTACTGTTTGCACTACACCCCACAGGACACGTTTCGAATTATTCCTCAGCTAGTGCGATTACAATTGTACTTTTAAAATGCATGTATAATATCCATGTGACCACCTATTTATACAAATCTAGTGGCCTTGGATTTCAGTTTTTTGCTATATATTTTTATATACGCACTACTTTTTTTATCTCTCTTGTTTTCTTACAATACATTTATATTTTATATACATTTGCCTCCAGAGTTTATATTATCATCTTGTTTTTTTTATATATATAGCGCTGTCTCAACTTATAATCAATTGTTCCTTTTCTTGCAGTGGTATCTTCCATTGTATGTTGTTTTAAGACTAGCTGCTTGCACTTTATTCAATTAGAGTCGCTTGTTACATGTTCTGAGATACTTACCTTCATACTGTCAGTTCGTGCCCCTGCTGCCAACACTGTGTATATATATATATGCACCGGTATATTGGTTAGTATTGTATTTTTATTATATATTTTTTTGGAGTGAGGGTCTCTCTTTATGCATTTCTTGACACAAACTATTATTTTCATTCACTAGCGCTGTGCCTATATTTTTTCTTATTATTACCCATATCTTTAAGATTGTGACGGATGTTTGCTTTGCCTTACTTCTAGAATGAAGTCATTAGCCAACAGCTGACTGTGATATTCAGCCAATGCTATGGCCCTTACCCAATTCCCAAGCTAACAGAAATCAAAAGGAAACAGACCTCCCGATTGGGTGAGTGTCCGGTTCATCGACTACTTTATTCTTGGAGTTCCTTGTTTTTTTTGTATGTTTGTTGAAAGTGTTGTATACCATAATTTTCTGTGCCAGAGAGGCACATTAATATTTACTTGATGCTGGGGAATATGATTGCTAATGCCAATGATCCTTACCTGACAATAGTCACTCCCATAGAGCATCCGTCCCTCTTGTTTGCCCCATAAGCTTCTTTCCTATCCTGGTATCTCTCTTTTATCGGAGAGATATATTTGATGCTTTTTTACAGCAATAAAACCCCCAGTGTGAATCACAGAGTTCCACAGCAATAAAAAAAAAACTCACAGTTATGTGCTGTGTGTGAGTATATCACAGAACTCCACAGCAATAAAACTTATAGTAATGTGCCATGTGTGAGTCTATCACAGAGCTCCATAGCAGTACAACTGACAGTAATGTGCAGTGTGTGAGTCTATCACAGAGCTCCATAGCAATACAACTGACAGTAATGTGCACTGTGTGAGTCTATCACAGAGCTCCATAGCAATACAACTGACAGTAATGTGCAGTGTGTGAGTCTATCACAGAACTCCACAGCTATAAAACTTATATGAATGTGCCATGTGTGAGTCTATCACAGAGCTCCATAGCAATACAACTGACAGTAATGTGCAGTGTGTGAGTCTATCACAGAGCTCCATAGCAATACAACTGACAGTAATGTGCAGTGTGTGAGTCTATCACAGAGCTCCACAGCAATAAAAAAAAACAACCTCAGTTATGTGCAGTGTGTGAGTGTATCACAGAGCTACACAGCAATAAAACTCACAGTAATGTGTAGTGGGTGATTGTATCACAGAGCTCCACAGCAATAAAACACACAGTAATGTGTAGTGGGTGATTGTATCTTAGATTTCAAAAGCAATCAAACTCATAGTAATATGGAGTATATAACAGAGCTCAACAGCAAAAAAACTCATAGTAATATGCAGTATATAACAGAGCTCTACAGCAATAAAACTCATAGTAATATGCAGTATATAACAGAGCTCCACCGCAATAAATCTCATAGTAATATGCAGTATATAACAGAGCTCCACAGCAATAAATCTCACAGTAATATGCAGTATATAACAGAGCTCCACAGCAATAAAACACACAGTAATGTGTAGTGGGTGATTGTATCTTAGATTTCAAAAGCAATCAAACTCATAGTAATATGGAGTATATAACAGAGCTCAACAGCAAAAAAACTCATAGTAATATGCAGTATATAACAGAGCTCTACAGCAATAAAACTCATAGTAATATGCAGTATATAACAGAGCTCCACCGCAATAAATCTCATAGTAATATGCAGTATATAACAGATCTCTACAGCAATAAAACTCATAGTAATATGCAGTATATAACAGAGCTCCACAGCAATAAATCTCACAGTAATATGCAGTATATAACAGAGCTCCACAGCAATAAAACTCATAGGAATATGTAGTAGATAACAGAGCTCCACAGCAATGAAGCTCACAGTAATGTGCAGTATATAACAGAGCTCCACAGCAATAAATCTCACAGTAATATGCAGTATATAACAGAGCTCCACAGCAATAAAACTCACAGTAATATGCAGTATATAACAGAGCTCCACAGCAATAAAACTCATAGTAATATGCAGTAGATAACAGAGCTCCACAGCAATAAAACTCTTAGTAGTTGCAGTATATAACAGAGCTCCACAGCAATAACTCTCACAGTAATATGCAGTATATAACAGAGCTCCACAGCAATACAACTCTTAGTAGTATGCAGTATATAACAGAGCTCCACAGCAATGCAGCTCACAGTAATATGCAGTATATAACAGAGCTCCACAGCAATAAAACTCTTAGTAGTATGCAGTATATAACAGAGCTCCACAGCAATAACTCTCACAGTAATATGCAGTTTATAACAGAGCTCCACAGCAATACAACTCTTAGTAGTATGCAGTATATAACAGAGCTCCACAGCAATGCAGCTCACAGTAATGTGCACTGTGTGTGACATCCCGAGCAACGTCCCAGCACCAGGATGGATTATCTATAATAACAATATTTTGTTTTTTTAGATCCTCATTTTCTGAACAACAAGGAAATGTCAGATGTCACATTTATAGTTGAAGGAAGACCATTCTATGCACATAAAGTGTTACTATTCACAGCGTCCCCGAGGTGTGTATATATCACATTAACATCACAGCAAATAACATTAGGGAAATAGATTTAAACCACATATATAGCGATAGCATTCTGATGAAGATGCAGATAAACATATTTCAGTCAAATATGTATTATATCACTGAAGTCAGAGTGATCGGAGGGATAGTTTTGGTTCTTTGTCACTAATGCAATATTTTTTTTAAAATCACTGTGTTTTCCCTGCTTGGTTTACAAGAAGGAAATAAATACTATCTATATAATAACACACAACACAGAATAATAAGTAACCTCAATGGATTCACTTGTTTGGAGCAGGAGTCAGGGTTGTAACTAGCCAACATTGGTCCACACATCAAAAATTGCACTGGGGCAACATGTCCCCAGACAACCACACCAGTGCCATATAGCCATATACCTCCTGATTTCCACAGTGACCTGTATTCTCCACTTTCAATTCAACAGTGCCATTATTGTCCTAAATCCCTTTCCACAGTGCCAGTCTGACCCGCACATCGTCTCTTTCCACAGTGCCAATCTGACCCGCACATCACTTTTCACACTACAAATCTGACCCGCACATCACTTTCTACAGTGACAATCTGACCTGCACATCACTTTCCACAGTGACAATCTGAACCGCACATCACTTTCCACACTACAAATCTAATCCGCACATCACTTTCTACAGTACCAATCTGACCTGAACATCACTTTCCACAGTGACAATCTGAACCGCACATCACTTTCCACACTACAAATCTAATCCGCACATCACTTTCTACAGTACCAATCTGACCTGAACATCACTTTCCACAGTGACAATCTGACCCGCACATCACTTTCCACAGTGACAATCTGAACCGCACATCACTTTCCACAGTACCCCTCTTACCCGCACATCACTTTCCACAGAACCAATCTGACCCGCACATCACTTTCCACAGTGCCAATCTGACCCACATGTCACTTTCCACAGTACCAATCTGACCCACACATCACTTTTCACAGTACCAATCTGTCCCACACATCACTTTCCACAGTACTAATCTGACCTGCACATCACTTTCCACAGTGACAATCTGAACCGCACATCACTTTCCACAGTACTAATCTGACCCGCACATCACTTTCCACAGTGCCAATCTGACCTGCACATCACTTTCCACAGTACTAATCTGACCCGCACATCACTTTCCACAGTGCCAATCTGACCTGCACATCACTTTCCACAGTGCCAATCTGACCTGCACATCACTTTCCACAGTACCAATCTGACCCACACATCACTTTCCACAGTACCAATCTGACCTGTACATCACTTTCCACAGTACTAATCTGACCCGCACATCACTTTGTACAGTACCAATCTGACCTGCACATCACTTTCAACAGTTACCAATCTGACCCACACATCACTTTCCACAGTGCCAATCTGACCCGCACATCACTTTGCACAGTACCAATCTGACCTGCACATCACTTTCCACAGTTACCAATCTGACCCACACATCACTTTCCACAGTGCCAATCTGACCCGCACATCACTTTGCACAGTACCAATCTGACCTGCACATCACTTTCCACAGTTACCAATCTGACCCCCACATCACTTTCCACAGTACCAATCTGACCTGCACATCACTTTCCACAGTGACCAATCTGACCCACACATCACTTTGCACAGTACCAATCTGACCCACACATCACTTTCCACAGTACTAATCTGACCCACACATCATCACTTTCCACAGTACCAATCTGACCCACACCTCACTTTCCACAGTACTAATCTGACCCACACATCACTTTCCACAGTGACAATCTGAACCGCACATCACTTTCCACAGTACTAATCTGACCTGCACATCACTTTCCACAGTACTAATCTGACCCACACATCACTTTCCACAGTACTAATCTGACCCACACATCACTTTCCACAGTACTAATCTGACCCACACATCATCACTTTCCACACTACCAATCTGACCTGCATATCACTTTCCACAGTGACCAATCTGTCCCGCACATCACTTTCCACAGTACCAATCTGACCCGCACATCACTTTGCACCATACCAATCTGACCCACACATCACTTTCCACAGTGCCAATCTGACACACACATCACTTTCCACAGTGCCAATCTGACCTGCACATCACTTTCCACAGTACCAATCTGTCCCGCACATCACTTTGCACAGTACCAATCTGACCCGCACATCACTTTGCAAAGTACCAATCTGACACACACCACTTTGCACCATACCAATCTGACCCGCACATCACTTTGCACCATACCAATCTGTCCCACACATCACTTTCCACAGTGGACCATTTTGAATTTTCTTTTTCTTTCTTTTAGGTTTAAGGCACTTCTCACAAACAAGTCCTCTGCAGAAAACAGCTGCATTGAAATCAACTATGTGAAATATCACATCTTTCAGGTATAAAAACACAATGCTAAATGAACGTGGCAGCAATAAAGGCTGTATTTAAATGTACAGCAATCCTTAGCAATTCAATCTAGCAGGGTATCTTTAGAAAAGCTGGATCATCTAAACATTGTTTATACTGTGAAATTATTGAAAATGATGATGGGTCAACAAAATTGCAAATAAATGTCTAAATTATATGAAATATGCAAATGAAATCCTTTTCAATGGGAAATGTGTAATTTGCATAACGTCCCACGGGTGATGTCATAAGCAGGAGACTCCACAGACACATTTAAAAACACATTTGTCTGCTAAATTAGGCATTTACTGGCAATTTTGATAACACAATGTATAGATAGGGTTGCCACCTGGCCGGTATTTTACCGGCAGGCCGATAAAAAATTGGCATCAGGCCAATGTTAAGTCTATGGAGACAGTACCAAGGCCGGTATTTTTTTTGAAGAAAAGGTGGCAACTCTATGTATAGATCATTTGCAATAATGTTATATATTACCTACATTCACAGTAAAAATAGTGTTTAAGTGATATATAGGGGCATGTACTAAAAAAAACGCAAATATATTTTATGTGCAAAACTATTTTTGCACTTTGCTGCTATTGCAATGTACTAAACATTTAACACTCCAATAGTACATACGAGCAAACTGCGAATACAATGGGAATAACTGCAAATAAAAACAGGCAATTTTGCGAATATTTTTTCTACCTCTTTTGATAGCGCTCGCTAAAAGCTGGTGTAATTTTCACACGCAAATAAGAATTATTTTTCGCAATTTATTAGCGCACCCGGAAAAATGCACGCTAAATAAAAATAAACGGAAAAGGCGCAAATCAGGGAAAACAAGCGCAAAATGTTACAAATATTCGCAAATTGCTCCTTACTCGTGTTTTACCTACTTTTTTCCCGCACTGCACTTGTTTAGCACATGACCCCCATAGTCTTTAAGCATTATTAAGCTTGTAATCATGGGTTTTATTGTATTACACTTACAGATGATCTGATTGGCTGCTGCTAAAAGCCTGTTAGGTTTTGTGGACTTTTGTAGTTTTAGTCCAGATAAATGTAAAAAGTTACCATTTAGTCAGTAAGGTTAAAATTTCAAGCTCTTATACCATGAATGAAGATAGTAAAAAAAAATGATGAGAAATGGTCTATATATTGTGCTACTTGAAATGCAGGCAAATGCATAAAATAAGAGAAATACATATTTTGTATGTGTCTGTGGAGTCTCCTTCGTCTGACAACTTGTGACTTGATATGCAAATGAGCTTCTTTCAATGGGAAATGTGTAATTTGCATATCAAACCCCACGGTGATGTCATCAACAGGAGAAACCCCAATATTTCTCTTATTTTCACCTTTCTGCATACAATTCTACTAACACAATGTATAGATAATTTTTCATCATTTCTCTACAGTCACAGAATAAGCAGAGTTTAGGTCCCTTTAACATAGTTGCCAACATCGGCCATGTTTCCAGGGACAAATATTTGTTCCACATGCTGCAGAAAGAGCATGCAAAGTGCAGCCCGGCAGTATGTAGGATGGATCGACGCACAGACAGAATCTAATTAATTAATCATGGTAGGACCTTTGAGATCTCCACCCTGATTAATTAATTGCACTGTGTCTGTGCGTATATCCATCCTACATTCTGCCAGGCTTCACTTTGCATGATCTTTCTGCAGCATGTGGAATAAATATGTGTCCCTGCAACCATGCTTTAATATAATCATAGACAATGTGGCTATTTTAAAGATTCAAACAAAGCCAGAATTGTCAACACATTTTTTTTTTTTTTTTTAATGATACCTCTGATCTACTGGCCAAAAGAGGTTCTGCAATAAAGTAGGTCTTTTTATCCCAAATGATAAAAGGTTTAACAATAAATAAATATTTAGTGCAGGAAAAGAAAAATACACTGACTGTAGCAGAGCAGAAATGGCTGGGGGAAAAATATTTGCAGATGACAGAAAGTTTTCCAAGGTTTGTGAAAAGAGATAATTTGATAAATGTTCTTTTAGTTACACTGTTGTTTTAAATTCCTTTTAGTTGGTCATGCAGTACTTATACTGTGGCGGAACCGAATCACTTCTGATTAAAAATAATGAAATCATGGAGGTAAGACGCATACTCAGGATGGCTTTAGTAAATTGCATGGTTAGAATTAATTAGACGGCTTTTTTTTTTTCCAGAGAAGCAGTTTATTGTTGGCAGAGATACATTTTTATTAGACTCCCAATCTCTTTTAGGACACAGGGTTATCTAAAAATATATTTTAAAAAATGTTATATCAAAGAGCTTTTTTTTTTTTTCCTTGTACTATAAGTGACTTTCTATTGGTCAAGAGGATTGCTGTGATTTACCTGGGGCCAATAGACATGTCTGAGAACATTACTGCAGAGTCCTGTACCTTCCTCTCTGTATGACGAGAGTGTGTTGTGAGATAATTAAAAAAAAAAAAAAAAATTTAAAATGTTGTGAGATAATTAAAAATTGAAGTGGGTGGGGATTGGTTTTGAAAGGGTGGGGACTGGACAGTAAATGGGTGGTGCCAAACACCACTCCCCTTCCCCAAAGATTTGTACACTGAAGGGAATCTATTCAACGACCTGTGGAATTTCCGAAGATCAAGACTTCTAGAAAATCCCTAAACTCTATTCACTCCCGTTGCTGAGTCCAAAAGCAAGGCAGTGGATCCTGTGCTACTGGGGTATTATCATTGGACCTCGCGTAAATTGGTTATTGACCATAAAAAAAAAGGAAAAACAAAAAACTATAGTTTGGCTAGCTCCAGATTATTCTTATGCAACGAAAAGCAGGGAGGCTATAGATGTCTCAATTCAGATTTAACCCGCTGATCAAAGTGGTGCGCTAATGATTCTTTCTATTATAGCTGCTGTCCGCTGCCAAATTCTTTCATCTGGAAGCCTTGCAGCGCCACTGCGAAATCATCTGTGCGAAGAGCATCAACGCGGAGAACTGCGTGGATATATATAACCATGCCAAGGTAAACTGGACCGGCTTCTTCCCTGCATCCTACCAACTCTATGATACCATGATAGTCAGATTTAAGCACAGTCTAATTTATTGTAAGATCATTTTTGTATATATATATATATATATATATATATATATATATATATATATATATATATAAAATAAAATAAAAAGTCTAAATAAAGAAATTAGACTGTGCTTAAACATATATGTGTGAAATTTCAAAGAATAGGAACTTTTGAATAAATTGCTATTTACCCTTTATGAGTAGATTCATGTGAAGCCACAGTGAATGTAGAAAATGAAAAACAACATAAGACAATGCGTAGCGTAAGAGATATGTTTTTTTTTTTTAAGTCAACTTTTAATGACATCACCCAGTGCCTTGATAAGCAAATTAGGTGATTTCAGTGACATCATCCTGTGCCTTGATATGCAAATTAGGTGATTTCAGTGGGAATGGTGTCATTTGCTTTTTTATCTTTATCTATACAGTTGCCTGCTACTTTTGGTCACAAATTTATTTATCATATACATATGCAGAGTAAACATTATTTTGGTTAGAGAACTTTTAAAAAAAAAAAATTCTACAGCTATTCCTCCGAATCTACTAATACAGTGACCACCACGGTTCATTGGTATTAATACCTTGCATTCTTCTGCCCACAGTTTCTTGGGGTTCCAGAACTATCGTCGTATTGTGAAGGATACTTTCTGAAAAACATGATGCTCCTCATCGAAAATGAGGCCTTTAAACAACTGTTATACGATAAGAACGTGGACTCGACGGGTCAGGATGTGCTTGGAGACTTACAGAGGACGTTGGCCACAAGGATCCAGTCTATACACCTATCTTCTTCCAAAGGGTCTATAGTATAGGGTTAGAGGGCGGCTGGTAGACAGTGTACAGTGTTTACTTTCAAAAGGCTTTATATGAAGATCACAAGCTTTTCCCTTGATGAAATGTCCTATTTTTTTACTTGTGGGCTTCATCATAGACCTCCGATCAACAACATGTAAATCAGAAAAAAATATATAAGCCGTTTACTCTGCATGGAACTCTACGTTGCTGGAGAAAACTAAGATGTTGATGGATATCCACGACGGAAAAGCTACTTATCAAGAAGTTATTGTAAATTAAAAAAATGGACCTAGATGTTTATCTAGATGACCTATTTAAAGAGATATTTAGATTTTCAGAATGTTATGCATCTCCTACAATCTCCTACAATGTGCATTAATTAAAACAAAAACAGAAGAAACATTTAAAAAAAAAACAGTAGAATGTCTACTGTTGATTATATGTGAACTGTCAAGAACGGACTCTGACGGGTACAGTCCAATGGTAATATGCTGGGAATAACATTTTAAGGGTGAGACTTTTTCAAGTTTTCTTAAAAATTAGGGTGGCCTTCTAGGTAAAAAGAAATTTCTACAAAAACCTCTAGCTTTCAATTATTATTATAATTTTTTTTTCAAAAAAGTTGCATTAACTGCGTATGTACGACCTTTGTTTCGGTTTGTTTAATGAAACTTGTTAAATTATGTGGATCCCCGCAAGACTGTTTTCCCTCTATCCAGGTTTTTCTCCTCTTAAAAAAGACGTGTCCTCCTGTCGATATTGACGGATATTAGCAACAAATTTTTAGAAATTGGCATGTCAGTAGCTACATTTTTTGGACAAATTAAGCAAACTTGGATTTGCATGAAACCACATTTTTGTGCATCATTTTTCTGCCAACGAAAACACAAACAAAAAAAACTAAACAAAAAAAAAGTTAAATTCATTTGTGATGTATGAAAAGAATAACAAAAGAATCTGTTTCACTGTGAATATGTTAAAATTGTTGACTGTAGATGTTAGATTTTACATCGCATAGTACATATGATGCTAAAATGTTACTCTATTCTTGTATTATAAGGTAATTATTTTTATTGCATTGTAGAGAAAAAGAAAATTATATATGTTGTTCTAAGTTCTTCCAAGCCATACGGATCATTGTTAATGTTTGAATCTACACCGTTCCATTTTTTTTCTTTTCTTTTTATGGTTTTCGAAAACCGTTCAACGCCAAGTCAACGATATAGGTCTATATATGTCTGTTTTTGTTTGGTATACATCCGACTCGTGTACTGCCACGTATCAAGACTTGTCATGTGCCACACTTTCGAGACACTTACGCTTAGCAATTAATTTGCATGTAATCGTTTAATGTAAAATTTGTGAACCGACAGCCAATGTTAGTAGAACTTTATTTAATTTTTTTTTATTCAATGGCAAGATAAAGATGTATTGTCCCTCAATACCAGCATGCCACTTTTACATGAAAGGCCTTTTTTTTAATGACTGGTAGAAGTAAGGCGACTTTCCTTTTCACAAAGCTTTTGATATATTGTTTCGAATATGAATGTTTGGTGCTGTTCAATGTCTATGGCTTTTTTGGGATAATCAAGTCGCACATGATATCACACGTATCAAAAGATATAAACAGAGCTGTTCTGTAGCTTTGATTAGAGACACCGTCTAGTATAACGAGCTTGGACACTATATCATCTTCGTGCCCGGCATATCAAAATAAATAATAAATAACCGCCTAACATAAATACTACAACAACACAAAACAGCATGACGACATAACATAGAAACGCAGATGGTTTGTCAAGATCAGATATGTCCTTATGTGTTGTCTGAAACAGTTCTGAATTATCCTTTGTAAATAATGTACAATGTATAAGTCTGACATCAGAAATAACATCATAAGAACGAGACTTTCAGTGGTTAAAAGCAAACAAAGAAGTATCATCCATGTTTTGTGATTCATTCTGTTTATGACGGATACCCCATGTTGATGTAATACAACAACTCAAGATGGCTGTTTGTTTCAAAGGAGTCCATCCTGTTAGTGTTTTGAAGTTAACTTATGTTTTTTATTTTTTTTAAATCTCCCAGGACTAGTTTTCCCCCCAGCCTGTGGAATACCAAAATTAATTTTGCCTGCCTATAGACACACCTTTCTACTCATCCGGATTATGTAGACAACAGCTTTGCTTTATGGCAGTTGGGCACCCCTGCTGTAAAACACTGTAGTTTGGTGTCTTAGACCATTTAAAGAGAAACTATATGAATAAAGTCATAATGACAATTCAAAAATGTGTAGTTTCTATTTTAATAATTCATTTTTGATGAATGCAGTTATTACATTTTAATATAAATTAGTTCACACACAGAAAGGCCAAGCCCCTTTGCATTTTCTAGCAGCTGTATGTTGATTGATTTCTCTTTTGAGTTAGGTCATCTCCGATAACAAAAATGGCTTTTATCATTGTTTGATGGATTTCGTTTTACCTGTGCGCATTTATCTATTTAAAGGTGCTACTTCTTTTATGTTTTTTTTTTAGAAGATTGGTTAATGTGTGAAGACGTATTAGTTCTCCGAGAAACTTTCGAGGTCTATTAACTTAAAAAGGTGGTGCATCAGACATTAGCACAGGAGCTGAAAATATTGGCAAGCTGGAGAAAAAAAAATGATTACAGGATTGTCCTGCTCTAATGTGCTATGAGTTTTCAGCATGTTCTCTGCTCCTTCTACTACAGGGCCAACATCTTGTGTAAGGCTCTGGCTCTCTCTCCTTTTCTTCTGGTTAGCCTACTCCCTCCTAATTCCTAACCGTTCACAATAGCATTCACAAACACGTTTACACATGTATTTACCTTTCTATTCACTCCCTCTCATCGTACATGACTGACACACTAGGAGCGACCAATGGTAGCTGGAGTTTTGTTTTTTTGGGACAGAGACAATGGTACATTCCAGAAGTATCATTGAAAAGTAATATAAAACAGGGGGAAATGGCCTTTTATGCATATAAAAGATACATTTGGGGGTTGAGTCTCTTTTTAATGCCTGATGGTTCACCACTGCTTCCTTATTTGTGAATATACCTCTCTGCCATTTTTGGAAAGAGAGTACTGACAGCTGCAAGGAGACAAAAAAATAAATAAAAACACATCCAAACGTACACTTTAAAATGTTAAAGTTATATTTTGATGCGTTTCATTTAATCCATCCAGATTTTTTAGATTGAGAATCGAACCAAAAAAAAATGAATTAATGGAAGCTATTACATGCAGCCATACTGTAGCAATCTACAGGAATGTATACAACTTTTCCAGGTATATTTCAGTTTGTTTTTGTATGTAAGCTAAATTTATGATGGAATCTTACTGTGTCTCTCCCTCCAGGTGCTTTTTTTCTACATAATAGATATGATTTAATGCAGCAAAGAGATGCCAGAGAAGGAATTAGGAAGTAGAATTAAGTGGTTTCCAACACTTTGCTGTCTTTGGTGCCACCATTTTGTATTTTTTCATGTCATAACATTGAAAGTATGTTTACCAGTTTCTTATAAAATTGTAAAAATCCAACATAGGATAACTTGCTACAAAAGGTGCTAGAAAATGCAAAGGTATTTCATTTAAATGACATGTTGTACTGTTGTTCCTCTCCGTGAGAATTACTGTATCTTATATATCTTATATATATAAATATGTTACGTACAAACCATGAAGATGCACCATTCACGAAATGTAATCGAAGACCACATCAAGACCACTTAACAATATTGCTTACACATAACATCAGTCATTTAGTTCCCAGCAAGACATTTTCAAGGTATTGCTAAACCTAACCCTAACCTTAACCCTACACCTAACTCTAATGACACAATTCATCAGATTCCCGACATTTACTGATGTCGTTGCGTGTAACCGATATTGCTATGTACAGCAAGGAGATTTGATGTACTTAATCTGACCAGGAGAATTGGCGTTGATGTAGTCTTGTAAAACGATGGACAATTGATGAAAGTGATCAGTTACCAAAAAAACCCTCTGGTCCCAAACTTTTTCAGATAAGAAATACTAGACCTGTACAAGTTTCTTCTTCCCCTAGTTGGTTCCTACTATGTAAGGACAACTGACAAGGGATAATAATAGGGTCAGTGACAAATTATTTTAAAGCTCAGAAGAGAAAGAACCACTCTTAGTGAGTAGTCAGTTACGTCTAGTCAATAAAGGGTGAGTTGTAGGTGAGCTGAGGTCATATGTCGATTGGCCTAGCGTAGTTTTTTATGCCTGGTCATCAATATATACTTTATGCCTTATCATCTATATATACTTTATGCCTCATCATCTATAATACACTTTATGGCTCATCATCTGTATATACTTTATGCCTTATCATCTATATATCTATTGATGACTGGGCATAAAACAAAACTATGCTAGGCTTAGTGTTGTGAGCATGCATTGGTACATGGTATCCAATGGCAAGAGGTGCAACAGAGAGGAAATACACATTACAAATCAGGCAAGCATGGGATGTACGTAATTGACATAACACTTTCTAATTTTAGACCAACTAAAGTGCCAAGCTTTCTTTAAAAAAAAATTACGTTTTTTTTTTTTTTTTTTTTGTGTGTGTGTGTGATCAAGTCCCTTTAATTATATAAAGAAATTAATACAAATTATTATTTAAAATGATTGGCAAAAGTTGTACTAAGTGGATTTCTGTTCAACGCTGGTATGGATTGGATAATATTGCTGTGAAATGCATTACAGACTCCTACAGGAAGGAAAGATTATATTAGCATGGGTTCAATTAATTAACCACATTGTATTTAATAATAAAACAAAGGAAAATGTTGACAAATACTTGACTTTGTGGATTTATTTTTTGACTGTGCACACTGCTCCGAGAATAGAAGACCTTGTGTGTGTGTCTACCCAAGGTTGAAAATTGCCCCATCGTTCTAATTAATACTCACCGGTCATAAGAGGCTCAGAGACGATTAGAAGATTTCTTGAGCACCTGTGATTGGCCCCCCTACTCTAGGGGTATTGGGCGACTTTTTTCGGACAGGAAGAGACATCACATCCACTTTCTTCATCCTGGATCAGTCTGCACACATCATGGAGAGACACCACTCCTGCAGGTAAGTGGTGTGGGCAGCGGCATGCTGCCTTAGGACAAATATGACACTGACAAGAAGTTTCGGGAACACTGTTGGCATTGACAAGCTGCTTGGGGCAAAGATGGCACTGACATCTTGGCTGTCTGGTGGTTTCTCATTAAGGATCAAGACATTTCTATAACCCAGAACTCTACAATATAAATATCTATCTGGGGCTTTAAACATAGATATAGGACAGGCCATGGGTGGAGGGTAATATTTTATCTCCCCTTCAAAACTTTTGGTAGACACACATGGCTTCAGGGGTTGGCTTCAAGTCGTCTTGCAGAATTGGCTCCTTGCAATACATAACTGGTTACACATAACGAAATCAGTAGATGTAGATCCCAGGAAGATGCTATCATGGCATAGCTAACCCTAACCCTAAACCTAACCCTAACTAAGGCTTACCCTGGCTCACTGGAGCTTAGTTCACCCACTCATTCCCCAAAAGTGTCCTGCATACCCGTCCCGATTTACTGGAGATCTAGTACCGCACATGCTCCTTTCGCCACATGCCCCTTGAGCCACATGCCGGAGGTGGCGTCATCAGTGGTGAAAGTTGGTAAAGATGCACACCATCCCCTCTTTAAATTCAGCCTCATTTTATATAAAAAAAAAAACAATACTTAGAAGTATTAAAAAAAAAAGAAGAACTGGGATTATATAGTCAGGTTCCTGAGGTAGTAGTCTGAGTGAAGAAATCAAAAAAGGTTAATCTGGACTATTCCAGTATTTGATCTTTAAAATGTAAGTCAGGGATGTTTATCCTCACTAAGCCGTACTTAACAACCTCTGGCCAACTTTGAAGAGGCTCCTTTTCATGTTGGCTTGTAAAACTAAATTTAGAACACTTCAACCTCAGAGGCGTAATTGGGGAATATTCAAAAAGTATATGCAGAACAGAAAATACTTACAAACACGTCTTAATGAAGAGGTGAGGAAGCTCATTAGCGGAAGGAAAGCGGAGTTAATACTAATTTTTCTTAATGTGAAAACACACCGCGTGATTAAACAGCTACACTTGTACCTTAAAGGACAACTGTTGGCAAAAAAAAGTTATGTTTAATCGAGAGAACACAATTGTTGACAATAGAAGTGCTTTAATAAACAAATTCAAATAAAATAGGTTTAAAGAGCACATTTTGCGCCATGGAGTTCTATCAGGGTGCGGACATGTTGTTTAGAATCTTGGGTCAGATGAAGGAAGATCTGACCCAAGATTCTAAACAATATGTCTGCCCCCCTGATAGAACTACACTGAGCAAAGAGGCATTGCTGCTGGACGGCACAGAACTGAAAGGTGTTGCAAAGGTACCCATACCATATGATGGCAAGGCCGCGATGAGCAGTTAAAGTGAGGACGTTTCATGCCGTCCTGAAGGCATCTAGGCACAGGTGATTCAGGACGGCATAGAACGTCCTACAAACGCGAAGGGTTCAATCACACGTAACCTTGCTCTTAGACTGAACAAATGTTCTACATCTTTCTTCTTTTGGAAAAAACACCAGTAGCCACTATTCATTTTATTTAAATGTTTTTTGTTTTTTTAAATAAAAGTATAGGTGAAATAAGTCCTCGGGTTATAACATCAGAAGAATAAAACAAGCCTTAATTTAAAAGTGACCGTTAAATTAAGCAGGGTAGGTTTGCTTTATTCACGGGGCTTAAAACAAACCTGAGCTCTTAAATGACCTCATTGTTCACTGTGGCAACTACTATCATTCACGATTTAAACGACTATAGCGTCTGTACATTGCCAACACATAATTGAAGCCTCTAATGCAGGTCGTAAAAACATTTGGAAGATAGGGTAGACTAACTACGCCACCTAATGGTCAAGTAGCAAGTTAACAGTCTTCTTCCTAAAATTCCAAAGCGGAGGTTGGTCACAGAAGACGCAAGCACCAAAATGCTACTTTTTGTTCCTGGCCAGGGACAAAATGGCAGGGCCCCGATCAGGGTCTCAATAGACCCTGCGGGTCCCTGCCAAAAATCGGAAGTCCTCCCACCATCACGTGTGATGGAGGGTCATGGAGGCGCGATTAGGTAAAATGTAGCTGGTGCTCGCTTGGAGCATTAGCTACATTTTCCCTGTCAGTCTGAGGCCACTCAAAAGTGGCCTCATCTTACAGGTGGGATCCCGGTGCAAGTCCCTGGAGCAGGATCCGAGCACAGCTCACTGAGGGGAGCCACTATGAGCTGTTAAAAGAAGGACATTCTATGCCGTCCTAGCATCTTTTGGGACCCCAAAAAATAGGAAGGCATAGACCGTCTTAGCGTCAGGAAGGGGCTAAAAAAAATATGTTAAGAATGGAAAGTTTGATGAAAAAGGGACTATTGGTTACCATTTGACCCCATGGAGAACACATGCCCCTGACAGTCCTAAAAAGTGCTAAAATCACCAGGTGATTTAAATGTTAAAATGTTATTTGTTGGGGTCTGTGCTGTCTCCTGTTTCTGACATCACCTTGTCACATGGTATGCAAATAAACTAAATTGTTGTCAATGTTTATTTCTGTGTAATTTGCATAAGTATCCATCAAACAGAGGACAGAAACATAGAAACATAGAATATGTCGGCAGATAAGAACCATTCGGTCCATCTAGTCTGCCCAAATTTTTTTGAGTACTTTTATTAGTTCCCAGTTCCCGGTCTTATAGCTAGGATAGCCTTGTGTCTATCCCACGCATGCTTAAAATCCTTGACAGTGTTTACCTCTACCACTTCCGCTGGAAGGCTATTCCATGCATCCACTACCCTCTCAGTAAAGTAATACTTCCTGATATTACTTTTAAATCGTTGCCCCTCTAATTTAAGACTATGTCCTCTTGTGGTAGTTTTTCTTCTTTTAAATATACTCTCTTCCTTTACTGTGTTGATTCCCTTTATGTATTTAAATGTTTCTATCATATCCCCCCTGTTACGTCTTTCCTCCAAGCTATACAGGGAGAGGTTGATGAGATGGGTTAGAGTTGGACAAAGTAGAGGGGAAAGAGAGGATACAAGGTGAGACGGGATGGGATCGAGCGCACAAGTAGTAGATTTTGAGAAGGAGAGCAGATCGTCAACCTCTTTCTCAGCTCCAGGGGAGTGGGTTTGGGGGATGGGAACGAGGCAGGAGGTAGTTGAAGAAAGTCACGGGAGGTGAAGTTACACCTGATAGCGTTGATTTTGTTTTTGAAGTGAGAGGCAAGGTCTTGGGCCGTAAGAACGGAGCAGGGCGGAGGAGCAGGAGGACAGAGGAGAGCATTAAATGTTGAGAATAGACGTTTGGGATTCGATGAGTGGGTGGATATTAAGGTAGAGAAGTAGTGTTGCTTGGACTGAGCGAGAGCAGAGTTGTAGGTAGACTTGACCTTGACCTCCAAGCAAAGTACAGGCCGGGTGGCAAACGTAGGTTACACTACAAGAAAGTGTAGGTCCTGAAAAAAAATTCCCTTGAGAATTTAAAATATTATGAATTTTTTATCATGCCGGTGGCACAAGTTCGACAGGCAGTGCCGCGTTTTTTCTACATTGAGACTAGATTGTGATTTTCCAGCCCTGGGGCTGCCACATCAAAGAGACTGTTGCTTGGATTAGGTGTCAGAGTGTTTAGATTACAGATGGAAGAACCTAACTCAGACTATCTGTTGATGGCAGCTCCTGTGATTCACACTCTGCTTTTATTACCCAGCTTCCCCCTGCAGAAGCAATCACGTTTCCAATCACATCGGCTTGTAACGTCCACCCACACACTTATCCAGTAACCCACGACTGTATAATAGAGCTGCGCATTCCATTGGGGGGGGAAGCCAATATTGCTGAATATGGATCGCTCAGGAAAATATGTGACATTTTTCACCTCCTCTAGATTATATTTTCCTGGAGGATATTAAAGGGTTAAAATCAATAAAAATAGATGCTTGCACCAGACAAAGAGGGACATTTTTCAAATCACTGACCAAAAAAAAAAAAAAATGAATACCAGATAATAACAAGATGACCCCCAAAACTTTGGATATTAATTTAGGGGGAAAAAATTAAATATTCACATGTAAACTTTTTTTTTCATATTTAATTAAAAAATTATGAAGGAAATAAAATACATTTCTTTTTTTTATTTCCTTTTATTTGTATGTCCCCAGCCCTAGCCAATGCATCCCCCCACAGCCATCTGCACCCCAACCCTAGCCAATGCATCCCTCCTACAGCCATCTGCACCTCAACCCTAGCCAATGCATCCCCCCACGCCGGCCTCTGTCCCCAGCCCTAGCCATTGCATCCCCCCACACAGCCATCTGCACCCCAGCCTTAGTCAATGCATCCCCCTACACTGCCATCTGTCCCCAGCCCTAGCCAATACTACCCCCCCCCCCACACTTCCATCTGACCCCGGCCCTAGCCAATGCATCCCCCCAACACTGCCATCTGTCCACAGCCCTAGCCAATGCATCCGCCCCACACTGCCATCTGACCCCCAGACCTAGCCAATTCATCCCCCCACACTGCCATCTGACCCCCAGACCTAGCCAATTCATCCCCCACACTGCCATCTGCACCCCAGTCCTAGCCAATGCATCCCCCCACACTGACATCTGTCCCCAGACTTAGCCAATGCATCCCCCCACACTGACATCGGTCCCCAGACTTAGCCAATGCATCCCCCCACACTGACATCTGTCCCCAGACTTAGCCAATGCATCCCCCCACACTGACATCAGTCCCCAGACTTAGCCAATGCATCCCCCCACACTGACATCGGTCCCCAGTCCTAGCCAATGCATCCCCCCACACTGACATCTGTCCCCAGACTTAGCCAATTCATTCCCCCACAATTATCTGCCCCCACACAGCCATGTGCCCCCCAGACTTAGATAATGCTGCCCATTACACAATCATCCCCCCCCCCCCCCTAGACAGACCCAATGCATCCCCCCCGCACAGCTATATGACACCCAGACTTGCCCATGATCCTCCAGTCAAGTGAGATGCGCGCAGTCATCCTCCTGTGCTGCCTGGCACTTCCGTGAGGTCACATGACTTTCCAGCGGAAGTGTCACGCAGCAGTGGAGGTCTGGAGGATGCCTGCACGCATCGCACAAACATCAACCGGATGCTTGAGAGGAGGATCCAGGTCCCCCACAGCTCTACGTCAGACCAACTTTTGAGCTCTGATTATAAGATGTTCTCGGATTTAAGACGAGGGTACTTTTTTCAACGCATTTGCACTGAACAAAAAACCTGGTCTTATATTCAAGCAAATATGTATTTTATAGAGTGAATGTAGGGATTAAAAACTGATCTATACATTGTCTCAGAATAATGGCAAATACATATATGGTTTAAAAGTGTCTATGGTGTCTATTCAAATTACACTTTTCCAATTGGAAAGTATTTCATTTGCATATCAAAACTGCAGGTGATGTAGGGTTATCACCTTTTCTTTAAAAAAAAATATATATATATACTTTAGGCCAAAGTAGCTGTATTGGTAGATTTTGAATAGACTCTATAATTTATACATTTACATGCAATTCTGCTCAAACTATATGTAGATAGTTTTTATTCTAAAAATTAAATTACATTTAGTACAAGCTGGTACATGGTCACATGATGCAATGTGACCCACAACCTTCCAGCAACCACTGGTTGCAACCCTATTACACAGGGACCCCCCCCCCCCCCCCCCCATGTAGAGTTAGGAGGTAGGTCATAGACATACACAGCTTTAACAGCATTTTACATGACATTGCTACAAAAAAAAACCTACTATTTCTTTAAATCCAGGACTGTTGGCAGGTATGTCTAAACATTTAATGAGATAATTGGCAGTTTGGCACTGGTATATTAGCCTTTCAGTAAAAGCTGCTGTCAGTATTAGTTATAACAGTGTATTTATGCACAGTGACATTGCAAAACTCCCACTGGAGTTTTCTTGGGCCCTGCACAGCATGGGTTAAAAAAATTCACAAGAAAAAAAAAAAAAAAGATTCACATAAAGCCCAAGAATATAACTTCTAGTGCAACAGCGCCACCTGCTGCCAGAAGAATAGAAGCACTACGCAAGTAGAAGTGTTTTGAGATCTACAGTCGCTGGTTTATTGATACTGGCACTGGTCTCCTATCTGTCCGCTCAATCACTGTAAAAGCACCAACTCGATGAAAACCTGTATATACAACAGATAAGGGTAGGAAAGTAGAAGTACAACAGATTTTACGGACAAATTATTTCACCGGCCTGCTGGTAAAATACCAGTACAGTGCCAATCCAAGCCATCCCACAGGCCCGACATCGTTCTTCGGTCTGTAGGACACAGAATTATGAAAGCTGTGCAAGTTACACCGCCATGGGCTATTGTGCATGTGCAGTAGAAGTGATGATACACGTGACAAAGCTATCTCCGTCGGCCTTGGGGTATGCTGGGAGGTAGGGTTTAGTCCTCTTATAGGCCTCCTCGGTGAGGTATGGCTGTATCGCTGTAGGCAGGTTTGCTGGTTCCCTTATGCAGAGGGAGATTTCCTAATATTTTAGGTGT
The DNA here is from genome assembly GCA_036172795.1 of Pelodytes ibericus. Taxonomy (NCBI): domain Eukaryota; kingdom Metazoa; phylum Chordata; class Amphibia; order Anura; family Pelodytidae; genus Pelodytes; species Pelodytes ibericus. The sequence goes on along the minus strand of CM069858.1, from coordinate 16,323,609 downwards.
ACACGTTTGTGGGCGCAGTTAGTGTCAGTTGTTCGTGGACTATTCTCTAATCAAGACAAATGGTTTAAAGGACAACTGTAGCAAGAAATGAAGCTCTGTATAATTGAAAGTTTGGGCATTTTATATGGAAATTATTTAATGAAAGAATCCAAATAAAGTACCTTACTGAGCCATCTTTACTCCATATAGCTCTGCCAGGAGGCAGACATTTTGTTTAGAATCTTGGGTCAGATCTTTGTTCATCTGAACCAAGGTGAGTAGTGTGGAGCGGACACCTGGATGATTGGGTTCGGCGGGTTCGGCCGAATTTCGGAAAAAAGTCCATGTTTAGGGTCGAACTTGACCTCGAACCCCATTAAAGTCAATGGGGACCCGACGTTCGGCTTATGGAATACATGTAATACTATTGGCTTTCTATAAACCGAAATAGAGTCCCCATTCATAAGAATTTCTTATGAATGGGGACTCTATTTCGGTTTATAGAAAGCCAATAGCATTACATGTGTTCTATAAACCGAAAGTCTATAAACCCAACGACATTCGGTTAATAGACTTTCGGTTCGGTTCGGTTTATAGACTTTTGGTTTATAGAATACATGTAATACTATTGGCTTTCTATAAACCAAACTAGAGTCCCCATTCATAAGAATTTCTTATGAATGGGGACTTTAGTTCGGTTTATAGATAGCCAATAGCATTACATGTATTCTATAAGCCGAAAGTCTATAAACCGAACGACATTCGGTTTATAGACTTTCGGTTTATAGAATACATGTAATGCTATTGATATTCTATAAACTGAAATAGAGTCCCCATTCATCCGAATAGTTCAATTGACCTATTCGTATGAATGGGGACTCTATTTCGGTTTATAGAATAGCAATAGCATTACATGTATTCTATAAAACGAAAGTCTATAAACCGAATGTCTTTCGGTTTATGGAATACATGTAATGCTATTGCTATTCTATAAACCGAAAGTCTATAAACCGAATGACTTTATAGACTTTCGGTTTAAAGCCGAACCTCGAACTCCAACCCGAACATACAGTGAAATGTTCGGGTTCGGGTTCGTGGCACGGACACCGTAATGTTCGGTACGAACCCGAACAGTGCGGTTCGGGTTCGCTCAACACTAAAGGTGAGTGAAGATCTGACCCAAGATTCTAAACAACATGTCTGCCCCCTGAGAGAACTATATGGAGTAAAGCACTTAATTTGTATTCTTTCATTAAATAATTTCTTTATAGATCATCTACACTTGATACAATCTTTCAATTAAACACAAGTTCATTTTTTTGCTACAGTTGTCTTTCAGAAATATTCTGTCTGCTAGAGTTTAACTTTTGGATCAAAACAAAATAAAAATGTGAATTGGATATAACTAAAACCCTGACTAGGTGGTATTATATAAAATATATATATATATATAAAATTGTTGAACAGTAACTGGAGTTTTGTTTAAAAAAAAAAAAAATGTATTATTTGTGGATGCATTACCAGATATGAACTGTTGGTGGAGCTGTTCTCTAAAGGCTAGCAACTGAGTGGCAGCATAGGTTGCTATTGTGAATTAGAATTAAAATATAAAGAATAAAGAAGAATGAATAGAAGAATCTATAGCAGTATTACTGGCAGAAATAAGAGTAGACATAATAACTGTTATAGAAATACAACACCTACTCTAGAATTGATTTTTTTTTGACAGACCGTTCCAACTTAGAGAAGGTTATCTCTTCATCCATCGATTTAATTACCTGGTCAGATCACGCCCCTATTAAGATTCAGGTCAGAAACAATCAGGAATATAACAGGAAATCCACCTGGAGACTTGACGAAACCTGCCTAATATCTGAAAAAGATATAAACTATCTAAAAGAGCAAGCCACAGAATTCGCTAGGTTTAACGTCTCAGACGAAACATCTCCAGAAAATGTATGGTCAACTTTTAAATGCGTGATGAGAGGCCACCTAATTAAAATGGAAGCCTCCCGTAAAAAATCTAAAGGCGCACCCCTAAATGATCTTTATATTCAATTGTTTAAATTTGAACAACAGAATAGAAATAATCCTTCTCCTCTGATTAAGACAAAAATTTTGCAAATCCAAACCCTGATTAAAGCCAAACTCGAAGAAAGAGTCAGAAAAATGATAACCTCTTTGAACCAGAAATGGTACTCAAGCAATAACAAAGTGGGCAAACCACTATCAAATAAACTTAAATCTGAAACCACAAAGAAAAACATTAAAAAAATAGTGGTTGGCGACAGGGTTTTCCTCTCCCCTGCCCAGATTGGGGAGGCCTTCGCCAAGTACTATTTTTCGCTTTACAACATAGAAGGGACAACCTTGTCCCAAATAGAAATGGGTAGATATTTCAATAATTTAGTCCTTCCTAAAATTAAAAAGAATCATCTGAAGGTGTTGAACGACCCTATAACCCAAAGTGAAATCTCCTCGACAATTAAAGATATTGAACTAGGGAAAGCCCCAGGTCCTGACGGTTACACTGCACGTTTTTACAAACTTTTTCAATCACATATAACCCCCCTTCTTTATAAATTCTACAATGCAATTGGTGTTGAAAAAAAAATTACACCAGACCTATTGAGAGCTACAATCTCTCCTATACCAAAGCCCGAGAAAGATCCCTGCTATATTTGTAATTATCGTCCTATATCTTTGATCAATTTGGACATAAAAATATTTTCGAAAATACTGGCCAATAGATTGAGCTCTGTTATACCCGATTTGATTCATATTGACCAATCGGGGTTTGTCAAAAACAGGTCAGGTGGTGATAATGTCCGCAGATTAACTCATATCATCCAAAAAATAAAGAAGGATCTCCGTCCGACTGTTCTGGTGGCAGTGGACGCCGAGAAGGCCTTCGACAGAGTTAGCTGGCGCTTTATGTCGGGGGCCTTGTCGGCGTTCGGCCTGGAAGGACGCTTCAAGGACCTTGTCATGGCACTATACTCTGATCCAACTGCTAGAGTTTATGGCAATGGTCTTATCTCAAATTGGTTTGGAACATCCAATGGTACGAGACAGGGTTGTCCGCTGGCTCCTTTATTGTATACTCTTTCAATTGAACCCTTAGCAGCTAGTATCAGATTAAATAATAAAATCTCAGGGGTTTTTTTGGACAAAGAAGAACTAAAAATAACACTCTTTGCGGACGACATAATCTTGACTCTTACTAATCCCGATATTTCCATCACGGAAACTCTGAAATGCATAAAAGATTACAGCTTATTGTCCAATTATAAAATTAACATCCATAAAACACAGTTGCTTCACGCAAACTTAGGTCCTGACTTGACTTCAAGGTTGGAAAGTAAATTTAGTTTTAACTGGTCTAACAGATCCATTTCATATCTCGGAGTTAAGATCAATCTTAATGTTGACGCCTGGATTGAACTAAATTATATGAATCTATACCATCAGTTGTCCTCTACAATGGAAAAGTGGCGAAAACTGCATATATCGTGGCTAGGTAGAATAGAGGTGATCAGATCTTATATCCTCCCAAAATTGGAATCCTTTTTCCGGGTCATTCCTCTTAGAGTCCCAAAAAAAACCCTTATGTTGTTCCATAAACTATTCTCTTCTTTCGTTTGGGGAGCAAAAGAAACCAAGGATCACCAGGGAAATAATGTCTTCCAACCTATCCCAAGGAGGTCTTTCCTTCCCCGATGTCTTTTTTATTCACGACACGGTAATGTTTTCACATTTTCTGATTTTGAGTAATCATGATTCTAAAAAGAAAACTTGGTATAGATTTGAAAGACATTTGTGTAACAACAAAGATCCCTCCATGCTCTTCTGGATAGATAAAACGGAGTTCCTAAAATTAAACATCGATAACATTGTAATTACCCAAATTTATAATTCTATTAACCCAATTAAAAAGCTTTTCTACTCTAATAATTCTATTTCAAAAGAAGCTCCCTTAATGGCTTTGACATTCTTAACCCGTGATCTAAGCCTAGAAAGATGGTCTAATCTAAATATTCTTAATATTGCGGACCTCCTAGACGAGTCGAGAATATCTACTTTTTCTCAACTTCAATCAAAATTTGATCTTCCAAATGGTGAATTTCTTACCTACCTGAAAATTAAGAACATAATGAGCAATAGAGTACTATCACAGGAAGATACCTATGAGAATTTATCAAAAGGGCCCTTTAAAAAATTAACCTCTAAAATTAGAAAATATATTTTTAACAAGGGAGAAAAAAAGAAGTTAAGCTCCTTTATAAAATGGGAAGAAGATCTTAATAAAACTTTCACTTTGCAAATATGGCTAAAATCTTTAGAATATGTGAAAAAATATATTCACTGTACAAATATTCAAGAATCCTTTATTAAAGTTCTACACAGGTGGTACCTTGTTCCTACTAAACTCTGCAAATACCAACCAGAGACTACCAACTTATGTTGGCGCTGCGGAAACGAACCTGGCTCTCTTCTTCACATTTGGTGGAACTGCTCAGTTCTATCGAACCTCAAACTTATAGTCTTAAAGCTACTGGACAGCTTGGACATTAAATTAAATGTCCTTCTTCCCGAAAACTTTCTCTTTCACTTTAACCTACCTAAAACTTCAAAATCACAGCACATCTTAATAATACATATATTAATGGCCACTAAGATCAGCATGTCACGCCATTGGAAAAAATCTACGATCCCAACTCAAAATGATATAACACTTCAAATAAATTACCAAGCCACTATGGAAAAATCTGTGTCATATAACAACTCCACTAGTGTCCTCTATAGCGATATATGGAGCAATTGGAATGAAATCTATAATGTTTAATTTCAACTTGTACCTGGGCAGAGACGCATCAGAATCTTTGGACCTCTCCCCCCCTTGCCCCCCCCCCTCGCCCTTATTACTATTTAAGTCTCCTTTTCTTCCTGCGACCCCCACTGCCCCCCGGCACCGAATCCCCTATACTTATGGTTAGTGTGTTATTAGTGTGTTATTTATGTTTTTACTGCTTCATTGATACTTTAAAACTTAAGAGAACCTAGCTCTACTACATTATGACCCTTGGTGTCCTCTACGTACGGTCATACTAGCATATTTATGTTAGTGTCAATACATGTACATATCATTGTAGAATATTTATATTTATGTATAGATTGGCCCGTTGATATTACTACTCTTAGATAAACCAGTCACATTATACTGTTTATTTTGTATTGTCTAATGAACTTTTGTATCAATTTGTTCTTCAAATATTTGTATTTATTTATATGCAGTAATAAAAAATTAAAAAAAAAAAAAAAAAAATACAGGTAGAGAACACATATTTTCAAGTCAATTGTCTTTGTGCTATGATAGGTACATTCAGTGGAGGTCTTCCCCCCCCCACCCAGGTTCTGCTTTATACCCTAACTCGATGGGCTGCGGTTGCACCATTTTCCATTAATGGGGTCTCCCACAAAAGGAGAGAGAGAGAGAGTATGGATGTTCCTGGAGCTTCGAGGATGCAGCAGCCAGCAGAGTTGGTACTACAATAGGTGGGGGCGGCACTAGAACAGGGGCAGCATGCCGCCCTCGACACCCCTACCCTTACCCCCAAGTCATTATTGTCCCCCCGAATGCATCAAAAGCAGCACGTGTCTGTGCCAGAGGCATTGTATGAAGTCGCGGAGACGCGCCCGAACCTGGATGGATGCCGGAAGCACGCAGGGATAACAGTATGAGCGTTCGCTACATTTTCTATGTCAGACTGAAGCCACTCAAAGTCCATGCAAGCGGGATCCGCGCATGAGCTGTTTAATTAAGGGAGGCTGCGATGAGCTTCTATGCTGTCCTACAAGCCTCTAGGCACTAAAAAGAAGTAGGAAGGCATAGAACGTCTAACAAGCGGGAAGGGATTAAAAAACTGTGTACAAGTGTATCTAGGAGGACAAATGTTGTTTTAAAGGGCAGTTCCTCCAAATAGTAATTTGTGAAAATAGATTTTTTTTTTTCTGTTCAATCACTTTGTATTTTGTTAATTGATGAAAGCATTCTAACTGTACAGCATTTTCTCACACCTTCCTAAAATGTCCTGTACCTAGTCAGAGAGTGCAAGAATTAAAACTCTAGCAACTAGACATGTGCAAAACTAAAATTTTCGTTTCGTTTTCGAAAATTTTATTTATTTCGTCCAAAACGGTTTCGTTCATTACTGCATTTGTTTCAGACGAAATTCGTTCATTATTTTCATTTCATTTTATTCATTCGTACGAATTGACCTATTTTAACCTCTCTTTCGTTTTATAGACTTTCGGTTTATAGACTTTCGGTTTATGGAATGTATGTAATGCTATTGGCTTTCTATAAACCGAAATAGAGTCCACATTCATATGAATTGACCTATTTCAATTCTTTTTCGGTTTATAGAATACCAATAGCATTACATACATTCCATAAACCGAAAGTTGTCCATTATGTCGGTTTATGGAATGTATGTAATGCTATTGGCTTTCTATAAACCGAAATAGAGTCAGTCCGAAAATGCATTCGTCCGAAAACGAATGCACATGTCTACTAGCAACCCAGTACCGGGTGGGTATCTCATGAGGTCACTCAACATCACATGATGTAACCCCGTGTACCGGAAGTGAAGTACCAGCTATGTGCTGTATGTGTAATGAGAACAGTCATCAATATGAAATTCATGTAAAATAGATATATTTTATAATGCTCCCCTCCCAATACATACAGTGCTTTGGTGTTACTTCTATATATAGTGTAGATATTGAGAGCTTTAGTAAAATGAAACACTGAGATTGAATTCACACAATAAAGACGTATTATGATTAAATTAATCGAGCGGCTTGGCGCTTTTGGTGATATATTATTATTGATATGGGAACTCTAAAAATATTTTTTTTTAAATTAACTTTGCATTCAAATCGTATTCCTTTCCAAAATACAAAGTCCTGCTTTTTCTGCAGTGAGAAAATGAAAATCAGACATTATATTGTAGTTTTAGCAAATTGTTGAACAAGGAAAGGTACAATGAGATATTGTGTTATTTCAAGTATGTCCTGAAGAGGTTACCATTACCCAACTGAGTGACCGTTATCTCCTCTACTGATTGGAATTGAATGGCTGCAATCCCGAGGAGAAGATATTCTGTTTTACTCACCTGATGAAGGCACAGATTTTTTTACGCTCAGGAGACCACTTGTTAAATAATGCTGTGTGGACCCCTAAAATTGGGGATTTGCTTACCAGTATCTCATAGCTAACATCAGTTATTTAATACAGGGGGTCTTAATTAGGAAATATGTAAATATGTAAAAAATGAATTTCTTGGTATCCAGGTGAAACCTTTCTTCTATGTGCAAGAGGAGCCATATTTAATGCTATTTTTGTCCCCTACCCCCCCCCCCTCTCCCCCCAAAAAATATCTCCCACTCGTTCCACCTACCCTCACAAGCATGTTATCCTGGTCTAATGTAATATGGAGGGTGGTTGGGAGCAGCTGGTCAATATGCCAGTAATATTTTGCCACTCAATATACCAGTAATATTTTGCCACTCAATAAGTCAGTATTTTTCCCTCAATATGCCAGGGTTTTTCCAATTAATATGCCAGGATTTTACCAATTTAAATGCCAGGATTATGCCATTTAATATGCCAGGATTTTGCCCCTCAATATGCCAGGATGTTTCCCCTCAATATGCCAGGATTTTACCAATTAATATGCCAGGATTATGCCATTTAATATGCCAGGATTTAGCCATTTAATACACCAGGATCATGCCATTTTATATGCCAGGATTATGCCAATTAATATGCCAGGATTTAGCCATTTAATATGCCAGGATAATGCCAATTAATATGCCAGGATCTTGCCCCTCAAAATGCCAGGATTTTGCCCCTCAATATGCCAGGATTTTCCCCCTCAATATGCCAGGATTTAGCCATTTAATACACCAGGATTATGCCAATTAATATGCCAGGATTTAGCCATTTAATATGCCAGGATAATGCCAATTAATATGCCAGGATTGTGCCATTTAATATGCCAGGATCATGCCACTTAATATGCCAGGATTTAGCCATTTAATACACCAGAATTATGCCATTTAATATGCCAGGATTATGCCCCTCAATATGCCAGGATTTATCCATTTAATATGCCAGGATAATGCCAATTAATATGCCAGGATTATGCCAATTAATATGCCAGGATTATGCCCCTCAATATGCCAGGATTTTGCCCCTCAATATGCTCGTTATCAGCTCGATGGAACTCGAATCCAGACTTTAGTAAAGTCTCCTTCGAAAGCATAGGTACCCACAGTCCTGGATTTTTTTCAAGTTTTTGGGGGGCTCCTGTCCCATTAAGCTCGGGTCTGACTGAGTCTAGGCACAGGGACTGGCATTTAAACTATGTTATGTCTATAATACATGTGTAGATTAAATGGACAAGGAGTGAGCTCCAGATACCCGGACTTAAAGGACAACTAAACTGTATTTTTCACTTGTGCTTCTAAGTGAATCGTTAGTTGTCTCTAGTGTGTGGATAAACTGACATGTACTTTTTTTTTTACAGTACATGCCAGCTTATTCTCTGAGTGGCAGCTGCCATGCTCCCCACATGTGGCCCGGTATGCAAATGAACTCCTTTTCAGTGGGAAATGTATAATTTGCATACCGTGCCATAGGTGATGTCATAAGCAGGAGATTCCACAGACACATTTAAAACACATGTTTCTCCTAATGTAGGCATGTTAGGGTTGCCACCTGGCCGGTATTTTACCGGCAGGCCGGTAAAAAATTGGCATCAGGCCAATGTTAAGTCTATGGAGACAGTACCAAGGCCGGTATTTTTTTTGAAGAAAAGGTGGCAACCCTAAGGCATGTGCTTGCAGTTTTGCTAACACAATATATAGATCCTTTTCAATTATTTTTTATGCTCTCCATGCACAGTAAAAGCAATGTTCAGGTGATACCGTCCCTTTAATAGATAATATACTAGATGAGTCAACCAGGCATGCTACCCGTCAGCTCTCCATGTGCACATAACAGTGTTCCACTTCTAAGCTAATTTCATTATATGAACACACTGTGAAAACTGTTCCTAATATTTTAAAAATGTCATCCCAAGTCTTATTTGATTTGACGCTGCATTTACTGGCCCTAGACATCCAGGCGGTAAATTGATTGCCGTCAGGATAACCTTAATGAGCATTTAATGAAGATTAAGTCACGGATTAATCATATTAATTAGCGTTTATAAGGGATTTTTGTTTCTCTCTGTTAATGGGCTGCCCACTCATAATATCTTGGAGTAACATAAAAGCACATTTGAAATGCCGGTCAAGTCTCACCTTGTCACAAGTTATTTTTTTTTTTAAAAGCTACAGAGAAACATTGTGTTAGCAAAACTGCAAGCAAATGCCTAAATTAGGAGAAAATAGGTTTTACACGTGTCTGTGGAGTCTCCTGCTTATGACATCACCTGACTCATTTGCCACTGAAAAGGAGTTAATTTGCATACCGTGCCACAGGTGATGTCAGGGCCGCCATCAGAAATTTCAGGGCCCCTTACTGAAAGAAATTCTGCCCCCCACTCCGGATAGTTTATCCATTAACAAGCCCACTGATAATTTTCTCATTAATATGGAAAATTACAGATAAACACAAACACTGCAGAAATATTTTAGATTTTTTACTATATTACCATAAGCTGGCTATTTTTTTTTTTATCTGCATAAAAAGGCTTTCTTCAGATACCATTATTTTTCATAATATCCTATGATTTACTAAAAACCCAAAATGTTCTTTTAATGGTGGCAGAAGGTTTACCATCTCACAGAGCCAAGCTCAGTCACAGCAAACGTGGCCACTGTGATTGGTCTGTGAGCAGCAATGGGAAGGGGATGATGACCTACTTCCCGACCGAAAGTGTGTGCAGCCCACCAATCAGTGCTGCCAGATTGCAGAGAACCATTTCTTCGACATGGCAGCCATTGTGAATTAAATTCATACAAAACGCATTAATTTACCATGGGAAAAAGCATATTTTATCTTTCCAAATCTGCTAACACAATGTATAGATCAGTGTTTCTTAAACCTGTCCCCAGCAGTCCAGTTGGATTGCCCAGTTGTGCTGCAGAAAGAGCATGCAAAGTGCAGCCCGGCAGTATGTAGGATGGATATACGCACAGATACAATCCAATTCATTAATCATGGTAGGTCCTATGAGATCTCCACCCTGATTAATGAATTGGGTTGTATCTGTGCGTAAATCCATCCTACATACTGCCGGGCTGCACTTTGCATGCTCTTTCTGCAGCATGTGGAACAAATACGTGTCCCTGGAAACGGGGCCGATGTTGGCAACTATGCTGGTGTAGTTTCCTAACTCTTGGGGAACCATAACAGGTGATACGGTTCCCTAAGCGTTAGGAAACCACACCTTGTGTTATACATATTCTTATTTAAACACAACTGGGTAATCCCTAAATCCTGGAGTGCTGGAGGTCCTTGAGGACAGGTTGAAGATATACTGGTATAGACCATTTCCCCCCATATTTTACTATCTACATTCACAGTCGAACAAATGTTTAGGTTGGCAAAGTCACTTAAATTTTTCATTTAAAATAAAAATTGAGTTTAGTCCGTCTTTAAGAATAAAAAAGGTATCCCTTTCCAGGGGAAGGAATGCAACAGTTCAAGAGAAATAATAATAAAAATAAAAAAAAAGTATTAAAATATAAAATCCAACAAAAAAAGAGCAAATAAATCTGCTTAAACACTGACAGGCAGGCCTGGGGCCTGCAAAAATGGAAAATAATTATTGCCAGCGATTTTTAGAAAACGGTCTTTCTAACGAGAGGGGCTTCAGCATTAGTTTCCTCGCCGTTCACAGCTATCCCTCTTGAACCTGACAGGGAGCGATACGTTATTCCTCCTATATAATACAGATTCTCCGAAAAGATAGAAGTGTTTTCTTTACTTGAATGCTTTATTAAGTCTGTCTAGCGCTTCTGGATTGCTCTCCTAGATCATTTTTACTGCCCGCCAGTAGATACCATATCTCCCAGAGTTAAGGAACGATCTCGTTACATCTGTATGCTAGTGGTGTTCATCTCTCCTACCATGTCGTCTAGATATAGACAAGTTCATCTGAGACACAAAACAGGCTAAAAATGTTCATAAATAAGTAACCAAGAGCATATAATGTGCAGTCTAGGGCATATGTCTTCTTTAATATTTAAAGGTGCATAACCCCGCTTTAAGCGAGACAGTCCTGATTCGAAACTAGGACTGTTCCTAGCAGCTGTTTCACTGCGGCAGTAAAGAGCCATGATAGTTCAGCTCTGAAATGTCAGAGCCGACAAGTACTAAACCCCCCTAGTAAAGTAACACCAACCTTAAAAATAATCGCTAACTCCTAATACTAACTGTTAACTAACCCTAAAACTAACCCCTAACCCTAAAACTATCCCCTAACCCTAATACTAACCCTAAAACTATCCCCTAACCCTAATACTAACCTCTAACCCTAAAACTAACCCCTAACCTTAATACTAAACATAAAACTAACCCCTAACCCTAATACTAACCCTAAAACTAACCCCTAATCCTAATACTAACCCTAAAATGTGTACTATGTTCAAACACATAGTAACTATGTCAGTGAATAAATCATTTCATTAAAAGCTAGATTTGGAAATAGTCCCAGATATGACATTGTACCCTGCAGTAATGGGCTCTATTTTACATCCACGTGGTTTAAAACCATTTAAAGTATGGTTTGTAAAGGATTTTAGAGAAAAAAAACAAATAAGTGGTTAATTGTAGTATTGTGGAATGCAATAAATAAAATATTGACAAATACTAGGGCCAGACTTTCTCCACAATATTATGATACAGTCATTTTAGAACTGTTACCCATATTTGTAATCAGCCATGGTCACCCCCCACCCCTTCTTTCCAGTCCAGGGTTGTACCGTACTTTACTTTTGACCAAGTAACTTGTTGATAACTCTGCAACATATATCATATCCTTCATTTGGAGTGCCTTGAAGTCTTGTAGTGGAATTACCAGGAGCTTTGGATTTGCTGGCAGTACATAAATAATAATTTATTATAATGCCAACTTCTGTGTACATAACTGCAACGTGCCTTTGCTGGGCTTTGGTATGTAGCAGAGACAAGGCCTAACAACATGTGTCAACATGTGTCACTGCATGACTTTGCAACCTAGGGGTCTATTCAATAAAGACTCTCTCTTTATTGAATAGACAGTATAACGCAGCTTCCTTTTTGGTTTAGGCCAGAATGACTGGCAGGGGCTTAAAGAGGGAGTAAACCCCCAAATTAATTTTTTATATGTAAAATGCCATTTCTCACTGCTTTATATCATTTTTAATGATAATTCTGTAAAGTAAAAAAAAAAAAAATATTTAATGAAGGTGCTAAGGCTGCCTAGTGACCATTGGTCTCTCCTAGTGATGTGTCAATTATATCAGCCGGAAGGAAAGTTCTTTTTAAAGGGTACTTTACAATACATGTTTTACATTTTGATGTTTTACATCATTTAAAATATGAAAATCTTACACTTAGATGAATTTGTTAAATTACAGCAGTTTGCAAGAAACCAGGACTGCCCACACTGGCGGAGTAAAAGTCAATTTCCTCCAATAATTTTTTTTCTTGCTGCAGGATCCAATGAGAATAATGACATGTAAATTAATGGAATATCCTGATTCTCTAGTGAGGATATCAGGGAATGTGATGCACTGTTAAGGGGCCCTACGTTTACAAGAGCAAGGTTACTTAAGTTCGACACAATGCATTCTATTCCAGAGGAAGTGACTAAATGAACAAACAAAAAAGTAGTGACCGGCTCCAGCCCTTAGATGGTTTAAAGTTCGTGAGTCAAGAGTAATCCCAGGTGCTGTAACACAAAAAGAGCCTACTCGGGGCTCAAACAGACAAATACAAACGAAGATGCTGTGCCAGCAGTAAACATCCAGGAATCTCGTAAATTTGATGAAGGTTCAAATAGCAAAAGTTTTTATTAGAATCCAAAATAAAAGCATCAGTGGAGTAGTGGAGACAGACAACAAAAAAAGAAGACAAATGATTGACGCGCTTCGAACCAATTGGTGCTTTCTCAAAAGCAGTCTATTTTTATTTTGTATCCTTGCTTTCAGATATGTCTTTCATTTTTGTTATGTGATTGTATTTAATAAAATATGTAACGAAACAAGTGTGACTGGGCGCCACCATTTTGTCAAATATAGTGTTTTTGGATGCCACCCATCAGAGACTTTACAGCACAAATGTCTCACTTTGGGGCTGGGGACACAGCATGCAGTCTATAAGTCTGAATTCTGATCATAGACTTGCATTGAATGGGAAGGTAATGTAACTATTACATCACAAGGGGCGGAGTTACGATGCTGTTTGATCGGTTTAATCTCCTCTATTTGTGCTGTTCACAGTCACCTAGTCCTGCTCACTATGATACTCAGGAGCCAGTAAGAGAGCAGGGGTGTATCTTCTCACATCATCATGCAGGCTTTGTCAACAGTTGTAAAGTGAGAATGGCTGGAAACTTTTGGATGATGGTGTATCAATGGAAATATTCACAAAATGGAGCCAGGAGATAAACAGACAATTTTATTTTTACTTTTATATGTAATTAATTCAATCATATAACAAACAAAAAAACAGTGGCATATGATTTATATATGTGTTTGTTTTAAATGACCAGGTTATCTAGTTACATCTTATGTACATGGTAGTGTCCCTTTTATGCCTGCAATACACCAATAGCTTGAATTGGGTTTTTTCTCCTGAAAGTCACTTGTTCTCACATGCGGATGCTATTCGTGACAGCCCCAAAGTTTATGGGACAGCACCCAAATAACCAGGACTGTCCCGGATATGTTGGCAACTATGAGGGGAGCAGCTTCGAACCAACTGGTGCTTTCTCAAAAGCAGTCTATTTTTATTTTGTATCCTTGCTTTCAGATATGTCTTTCCTTTTTGTTATGTGATTGTATTTAATAAAATATGTAACGAAACAAGTGTGACTGGGCGCCACCATTTTGTCAAATATAGTGTTTTTGGATGCCACCCATCAGAGACTTTACAGCACAAATGTCTCACTTTGGGGCTGGGGACACAGCATGCAGTCTATAAGTCTGAATTCTGATCATAGACTTGCATTGAATGGGAAGGTAATGTAACTATTACATCACAAGGGGCGGAGTTACGATGCTGTTTGATCGGTTTAATCTCCTCTATTTGTGCTGTTCACAGTCACCTAGTCCTGCTCACTATGATACTCAGGAGCCAGTAAGAGAGCAGGGGTGTATCTTCTCACATCATCATGCAGGCTTTGTCAACAGTTGTAAAGTGAGAATGGCTGGAAACTTTTGGATGATGGTGTATCAATGGAAATATTCACAAAATGGAGCCAGGAGATAAACAGACAATTTTATTTTTACTTTTATATGTAATTAATTCAATCATATAACAAACAAAAAAACAGTGGCATATGATTTATATATGTGTTTGTTTTAAATGACCAGGTTATCTAGTTACATCTTATGTACATGGTAGTGTCCCTTTTATGCCTGCAATACACCAATAGCTTGAATTGGGTTTTTTCTCCTGAAAGTCACTTGTTCTCACATGCGGATGCTATTCGTGACAGCCCCAAAGTTTATGGGACAGCACCCAAATAACCAGGACTGTCCCGGATATGTTGGCAACTATGAGGGGAGCAGCTTCGAACCAACTGGTGCTTTCTCAAAAGCAGTCTTTTTTTTTATTTTGTATCCTTGCTTTCAGATATGTCTTTCCTTTTTGTTATGTGACTGTATTTAATAAAATATGTAACGAAACAAGTGTGACTGGGCGCCACCATTTTGTCAAATATAGTGTTTTTGGGTGCCACCCATCAGAGACTTTACAGCACAAATGTCTCACTTTGGGGCTGGGGACACAGCATGCAGTCTATAAGTCTGAATTCTGATCATAGACTTGCACTGAATGGGAGGGTAATGTAACTATTACATCACAAGGGGGCGGAGTTACGATCCTGTTTGATCAGGTGAATCTCCTCTCTTTGTGCTGTACACAGTCACCTAGTCCTGCCCACTATGATACACAGGAGCCAGTAAGAGAGCAGGGGTGTATCTTCACACATCATCATGCAGGCTTTGGCAACAGTTGTAAAGTGAGACTGGCTGGAAGCTTTTGGATGATGTTGTGTCAATGGAAATATTCACAAAATGGAGCTAGGAGATAAACAGCCAATTTTATTTTTACTTTTATATGTAATTAATTCAATCATATAACAAAAAAAAAACCCAGTGGCATACGATTTATATATGTGTTTGTTTTAAATGACCAGGTTATCTAGTTACATCTTATGTAAGTGGTAGTGTCCCTTTTTTGCCTGCAATACACCAATAGCTTGGGTTTCTTCTCCTGAAAGCCACTCGTTCTTACATGGGGATGCTATCCGTGACAGCCCCAAAGTTTATGGGACAGCACCCAAAAAAACAGGACTGTCCCGGATATGTTGGCAACTATGAGGGGAGCAGGAAAGAGAGGTCAGCCTTTCCACGAACACAGGCAATGGTCATGTACAGAAATGCCATATTTATTAAATATGTAATAAACGTCCTGTCATGGGAAGCCTGTTTGTCTTCTGCTCTTCAGACTTCGTCTAAGAATTTTCGCTCAGTTGCCTTCAGTTATAATTGCGGAATGCAGATAAACCAAGAAAAACTGGATTTTTACCTTACTGACAGGGGGTAATTATTGAAGGAAGATAAACGTGACTGGGGCCAAAAGTCTTCAAATAATGAACCAGGGATTCTTGTTCTTTGTAATGTAAAATTGACTTTCATTATGGTTCAAATATTTGGTTTGAGGCCATCAGACTCCATATTGCTGGCTATTTAGATATATTGTTTGCTTAAGGATGTAAAATAATGGGTTTTTTTTTTACATATAGATAGTCATACGGTTAGCCCAGTTATAATTCACCATGCTTACATCAGGGTCCCATATGTTGTTCTAGATTTGGGGGAGGGGGGCTAAGTAAAAAAGCAGTTGATAAGGCAAGTTACAAGTCCACTACTGGGGGGCAGTTTTTCTGGTTGGGGTCTCACAGATATACCCAAGTAACATCAAACATGCAAATAATAGTTTGGAATTCGGAGTGACCAAGTAAGGTCCCCTATTTGCCCTTTCCAGTAGAATATGCATGGCAGTGACCACACTGCAGGTTTACTCAGGGGTGCTGATAAAAAGAAAAAGCAAAAAAAAAAAGCAAAGATGGTGGTGGAACAATACTGTGGTGGGCTCAGGTACAAAAATATTTCTTACCTCCCCCCCCCCCCCCTCCCCTTCAAAATGTTGGCACCCTGGCTGCTATTCATGAGTCAGTCTCCTAGAGGGACTTATCTGGTACTGGCTAATCTCCATAGGATTCTAATGGCCAACCATCTCACAAAGTCTGGTCCACATGTTTGGAGTTGCCTTGGTTGGCCATCACTGCAGTAAACACATTATTAGAAGAGCAGTATGGATAATACAGTCCGGACACATCAGGTGCCCATTTTGCCAATCTCATCGCAACCAACTTCTGGGAAACATAGGTGTTTTGCACGCTACAGAAAGAGCATGTAAAGTGCAGCCCGGCAGTATGTAGGATGTACATACACACACACAATCCAATTCATGTAAAGTGCAGCCTGGCAGTATGTAGGATGTACATACACACACAGACACAATCCAATTCATGTAAAGTGCAGCCCGGCAGTATGTAGGATGTATATACACACACACAATCCAATTCATGTAAAGTGCAGCCTGGCAGTATGTAGGATGTACATACACACACAGACACAATCCAATTCATGTAAAGTGCAGCCCGGCAGTATGTAGGATGGATATACACACACACACACACAATCCAATTCATGTAAAGTGCAGCCCGGCAGTATGTAGGATGGATATACACACACACACAATCCAATTCATGTAAAGTGCAGCCCAGCAGTATGTAGGATGTATATACACACACACACACAATCCAATTCATGTACAGTGCAGCCTGGCAGTATGTAGGATGTATATACACACACACACAATCCAATTCATGTAAAGTGCAGCCCAGCAGTATGTAGGATGTATATACACACACACACACACACAGAATCCAATTAATGTAAAGTGCAGCCTGGCAGTATGTAGGATGTATATACACACACACACGCACACAATCCAATTCATGTAAAGTGCAGCCCGGCAGTATGTAGGATGTATACACACACAGACACAATCCAATTCGTAAATCTAAGTGAAGATCTCATAGGAGCTACCATTATTAAATTGCATTGACTGTGTGTATATCTATACCAGTGCTTACTTACATTGGCTTTGCTTGCTCACATTGGCTCTGCTTGCTTACATTGGCTCTGCTTGCTTACATTGGCTTTGCTTGCCTCGCATACCCTGCAGCTAACATTCCAACATAATAGCTGAAGGTGACACAGGTCACTTCAAATTTAAAGGCCGATAAATGTTGTTCCCAGAGGCTCAGGATACCCTTGAAGTCTATCTAAACAGGCCACTTTACAAGCACTAAACAATCTAACACTGAGCTACTTTTTAAAAAAAACTTTAGCTAAACATGGTTTAAATTCTGCAAGTAGTGAACACAAAAGGATCTATACGCTGCATACCTGCAGTCCCCGGATCTGATGGGACAGTCCTGTCATTTTTCGGACCACTGTCCTGTTAACTTTGGCCTTGTCCTGGCACTTTGCACAACCGGCTTGATAAGAAATAAACAAGTTGCATGCCCTAAAGTCATCGCTAACTGGAACATAAACATTTTAAATCCCTTGAGCTTCTGCATGACTCAGAGATAAGGTTAAAACCTAAAAAAAAAATCTATTGTTGTATTGCTAGTGCCGAATGCAGTCACACCTCTCAATCACCTCTCTTACTTCTAATTCACCTTACTGTCTGCATCAAAGCATATAGATGTATGATGGGCTGTTGTATGAGGGACACATATAGCTTATAATTAATGTACAGAGGGAATTAAATGAATTAATCAAGGTAGTTTTTTGATCCACTGCTTTCAGCAAGGAGTGTCGGCAAAAAAATATATATAATTTTTTATTCTCTACCATAAAAAACAAACAATGTTTAGCTGATACAGTCCTTTTAAATAGTCTATAACTAAACAAAGCAGAACTAACATTTGGCTAGAACTTTGTAACTTATAATTAAAAATAAATGGTCTTTCTTTTTCAGTAATTAGTAAAGTGAGATTAACTGAGCACTAATTAGTAAATGGAGATTAAAGAAGCCGTAATTGGCATTTAGAGGTATAAATAGATGTGATAGGAAGTGTTTTGGGTAAGACAGCATACACCTTGAGCAGTAAGAAATCAATCAGTGGTATGTACAGGGGTTTTCATATGTTTGTGGAGCATGGCATGAATATAATGATAAATGTTTTCCCATAAAGAATTGGTAGATTTATAGTAGTTTATAAAGTATGTTGTTTTTAGACTAACAATGTACATTGTTTGGGTAAAAGCATGTCTAAATAATTGCAGTACTTTTATATATTGGTTGCAAATATAGTCTTGCACACAATACATAAGTTATAAGGGGATTTAGGGGGGGGGTCCTTTCAAACTTAAGGCCAAAGTAGCTGAGTTTGAAGTCTAACTAACTTTTAAAGGCACTATCACCTAAAAATGCCTTGTACTGTGAATGTAGAGAATAATAAAAAAAAAACCTGAATCTATACACATATTTTTATAGAGCAATCCTGCCATCACACAAGGACAAACTACTCCTCCTTGCTAAACTGCACATGAAGCTAATTGGATGTATTACTGTTTCTATAGTCTCTCTTTGGATATCACTGCTTCTGGAAGCTCTGATGACTTTCCTGGAAAACTACAGGAGACCTGTATAATTTAGAAAAAAAAAGTGCATTGCACATAACATGCAAAATATAAAAAAAAATACTGTCACTGCCCCTTTAAGCCTGCTCAGCCGTATGGAAAATATTCCTATCATTGATGCTTCAGTCTAGAAGAACAATGGCTTGTGGCCATATAGTTGAGGGGGCGGAGAGGGGCGGGGCTTGAGATGCCCTTGTGCAGCTGTCCTTGCAAGGGATTGCGTGAGGTGATGGGGTGTGTCTCTGTCACAATGATGTAGTCCAGTCTACAGGGACTGAAGAAAAGCATAGACTCCACCTCTCCTTCAGTCTGCTTGCAAGAACTCCAGCCACAGTCCCTGACAGCAAATCTTACCAGTAATGTATGTATTGCTTCCTTTCCAGTCTATACTGTTAAGTAGCTATATAGGCTTTACAGTGCAGCCCTTGCATATCTCTACATGGGGTAGAATAGCTTTGCAGGGGTGTTGCATCACCCTGCGTGTAATGTAATTTTCTGGGTTTATGATAAGGCAGGGCTCACTGTATATCTTCTGTATGCAGACTCCTGCATGATGGAAGTTTTTATTCCACAACTAATTGGATGTCAAAGTTGCATGCTTCTCTGATGCAAGGACCAAAACAGAAATGTGACCTTGATCACCTATTTTTGGCAGGTACTCAGAGTTAAGTCTGCCTGGTGATGGAGTGCATTCAGTTATAGGTGAACAGCAAATCTGGGGCAACGTTCTAAAAGTGAACGTTCCATTGGTTTCCATGGTGATTATTAGAACGTTGCCCCAGAATTCTTTTTTTTTTTTTTTTTTAACTAGACCCTTTGTAAATTCTGTTCCCCTTAATCTATGGCTTAATCAAAACCAGTTCTCAAGCATCTGCCATCTCAGAAATCTAGATTCTTGTATTGTATGTGTTCTCTCCTGTTCAGACTGCATGTAGCCTGTTGTAATGTGATATGAAATGGCAGGCATATCCTGAGTTAAAAGAATTCCTCCATGTACCTGGATCACTGCCAAGTTCCACGCACAATCGGGCTTTATGCTGAAGCCATTGCTGCATTTATAAATGGAACATCAGTGTATCAAGTGGATCTTGAAGGTGGCCATTCAGAATAAACTTACATTATTTTTTAATATTCTCACTTAAGCAGCTCTAGGGAAAGAGAATAAAGGGGTGTAATGTAATTTGACAGATGCCTCCTATATGAGGTTTTTAATTAATAATTCAGCAAATAAAGTTTTTTTTTTTTTAAATACTTTATATGCAACAAACGGTATTTAACCCTGCTGCAGGTGGGCTCCTAGTCTGCAGAGGTAGTGCTTCAATATAAGCAAAGCAAGCAACAGGATAGGGGTTTTTAACACATAAGTGGGTAATCCCTAAATTCTGGCCTGTTGAGGGGGGTCATGAGGACCAGTTGGGGAACCAGTGGCCTAACTGAAGGACGATGGTATTGGAAAGGAGACAAACTGCTGTAACATGGGAACCAACTATTATTTATCTAACTTTTTTTTTTTTTTTGTAAGAAGCATGCTTTTATGACCATAAAAATGTATAATCTAACCATTTTAGATCCACCCCCTGCTAGTTTGTAAGACATGCTGAGGGGAATCGAAACACTAAAATGTGTAATGGGGGATTTATGGCCTAAATTAGTCAGATAAATCGACACTGAATGTGTAGGTATTTGCAATGACTAAACTGTCAATGGGTTAACCCTTTGTTGCTTGGTGGTTAAAATAAGTGCGTGCACACTCGGGATGACTGTGTGTGTGTGTGTGACGGCTTGCAGTCTTGTAATGGATTCTGCTTCACTGATCGCTGAATGTGTGTGGGTGTGTTTCACTGATTGCTGAATGTGGGTGTGTTGCTGTTAAGTAAGCGTATGAGGTTTTTTTTTTTTCTTGTTTCATCTTTGCCTGTATGACAAACCCCTGCCATTTGCACAGGATGGAGTCTTGTAATTAACGCATTCGTGGCTTAATTTCCGCTTTTACCTAGTAACCACGCAATAAAAATTCCAGTATTGCCACGTGCAAGATATTAGACCCAGAGTAACATCACATTTACTGGATGTGAGATTTTACTGCATCAGTGTATCGGTTGTGTAACGTTCTAGTCCAGAGTTGGACTCTTGCCAATAACCGCTAGGCTGACTTTTTTTTTTTTTTTTTTTGGCACATGTTAGTGAAATGTATATTACTGGACTTAAATTTAAACATGTGACCTAGACTCTAGAATGCTACTGCATGGATCAAAAGGTCCGTCACATTCTAGAATGAGGTTCCAAAACCTGTCCTCTGCCCTTAACATGTCATTCAGACACTGCGTCCTGGGTTTAATGTCCCTATTTTACTAATTAAAGAATATGTAAAGACAGTCGTCTAAACCTCATCTGAATAAAAACATCCAAATGTGCAAATTAACTTCTTTCAATAAGATGCATGCGTTTGGGTGACTGGTCTGTCTGTTTGTTGGACATATTCAAATACCATATTACTCAGTTATGTCTTAATGGCCATCATATATGGCAGTATGGTATTCACACTTGGTACAATGTCAGTGAGGCCAGGATGATCCAGATGGAGAACTGATGAGTCTGTTTAGCAGTCTACATAGAAACATAGAATCTGTCGTCAGATAAGAACCATTCCGTCCATCTAGTCTGGCCAATGTTCTAAATACTTTTATTAGTCCCCCGTTCCTGGTCTTATAGCTAGGATAGCCTTGTGCCTATCCCACGCATGCGTAAACTCCTTCACTGTGTTTACCTCTACCACTTCCGCTGGATGGCTATTCCATCTATCCACTACCCTCTCAGTAAAGTAATACTTTCATTAGTTACAGGCCTTATTTTATATCTAGGATAGCCTTGTGCCTATCCCACGCATGCGTAAACTCCTTCACTGTATTAACCTCTACCACTTCCGCTGGAAGACTATTCCATACACCCACTACCCTCTCAGTAATGTAATACTTTCATTAGTCCCTGGCCTTATCTTATATCTAGGATAGCCTTATACCTATCCCATGCATGCTTAAACTCCTTCACTGTGCTAACCACTACCACTTCAGCTGGAAGGCTATTCCATGCATCCACTACCCTCTCAGTAAAGTAATATTTCCTGATATTACTTTTTAATCGTTGCCCCTCTAATTTAAGACTATGTCCTCTAGTTGTGGTTGTTTTTTCTCTTTTAATATATACTTCCTTTACTGTGATTCCCTTTAGAATTCTACAATTCACAAAGTCCCTTACAAGACCCTCATGGGTGGTAGCGGGGATCTCTAGATTGCTGCCACTTCTTGGTGCAGGAGGGAGGCCATTTTTATTGCCTTATTTATGTCTAGATATAAAAGTTGGCACTAGTTGTTGTAGTCCAGGAGCAGCTCAGATACAGCTCTCCTTGAATCCATTCTAGTCTAACGTTTTACAATCACAAATTATACTTTATTTATATCCACCTTAACAGGTTAATATATTAAAGCTATTTCAAATTTATCATATGGTGGGGAAATGGCGCTTAATATTAAGGATGGTCTGCTTCATATTGAAAATCTCTTAACAAAATAACTTTTTGTATTAATGATAGTGTGTTTTTTTTTTTTTTTTTTTTTATTTATTTTTTTTTTTGGAACAAATCACCAACTTGCCAACCCTGGCCCCAGGTGTGACGGTGTTCTATCAAATTTCTCAAGCAAATTCTACTTTACAGGCGCAGTAGAATTCACTCATCGCATACCACAGCGCATGCGCACACAGTTATGGCTGTCAATCAGCCGTAACTTTAGCAGAAGAGCGCCTGCACGAGGGACACGCCCCCTTCGGATCAGCTGCGGTGCCGGGTAAGTATAAGCGTATTACTGATTGTCATTTACTAGCATAGCAAGCAATTGGTAAAACTTGTATCAGTTACATGCTACGCCAGTAAGTGGAAGACGCACATGGGGGGGGGGGGGGTTCCAGTGTGTCCCCCTCTGTCCCCCGTGTGTGTCTTCCAAGTTTTAACAATTGCTTGCTACGCTAGTAAATGACAATGAGTAATACGCTTATACTTACCTGTCACCGCAGCTGATCCGAAGGGGGTGTGAGGTGGCGTGTCCCTCGCGCAGGTGCACTTCTACAAAAGTTACGTCTGACAGCCGTAACTGTGCGTATGCGCTGTGGTGCACAATGAGCAAATTCTACTCTGCCTGTGCAATAGAATTTTTTTCTCAAGAAATTTGATCGAACAATAGCCGTTAACACAAATTTAAAGTACCAGCAGATGTCACAATCCACTTCTGCATTCACTTATAAATGTGTTCTGGATCGCTTTCTTGGCTACTAACTTGTGCAAGCCTTGCTAACTACTTTCAAACTTTGTTTCCAGCTCACCATGGCTAGCGTGAAAGACAAACTGATCACCAATGTTGAAAGCGTCAAGGGGGCCACTGCTGCTCCAAAAAACAAAATCACCGTTGTGGGTGTCGGACAAGTCGGCATGGCCTGTGCTGTAAGCGTCCTTCTGAAGGTACGTGCCAGAGGGACAAACGCAGTGCATGTGACAAGATGACCTATTGTATTCCATGAAAGCCCTTCAAGGTCATGGCTGTACAGGAAGTCTGTTTAGAGCTGTTAAGAATGCTCTATCTAGCTTCAGACTGGGTGTCATTAACTTGTGTTCATGGCCAATTTATGTGTTGGGGTCTACGCAATAAAGGGGAATTGAGATGGGAATTTTAAAACTGAGTGCGTATATCCATCTTGCATACTGCTGGGCTGCACTTTGCATGCTCTCTGCAGCATGTGGAACAAATGTGTGTCCCTGGAAACATGGCCGATGTTGGCAACTATGCCTAACCTTGGCAGAGGGGTAGCTATTCTGAAACTCTTTGGTCCAATTGTGACTCAATACTAGATCAATATCCAGTATTTAAAACCTGACTTCTTAACAGAATTTGGCAGATGAGCTTGCCCTTGTTGATATCTTGGAAGATAAGCTGAAGGGTGAAATGATGGATCTGCAGCATGGAAGCCTTTTCCTTAAAACGCCTACCATTGTATCCGATAAAGGTAAGTGTTTGTTGGTTCTCAGTGATTTGATTTGCATTCAGACCTATTGAGATTCAGACTTTGATTTTTAAAGTGCAGAAATCCAAGTGGGGCATCTTGTAACTGTGCAGGTTCAAATACCTGGGATAATGCAGTTAATAAGTATCAATAAATCTAACTTACAATGTACTAGACACAAAGTGTATGTTAAAGACTCTACTCCATGTGAGACTTGCAGGGAATTTTGAGGCCATTTCAGCTGCATGGGAACTTTTCCAATTTTTTATTTTTTTTATATTGGCCTAAGGACCCTTAATATACATGTGGTGTATAACATGCCATAAATAAATTGGCAATTTAGTGCTTAATTTTAACCTTTCAAAAGTACACCAAGCAACTGATATGATTTATTGGACATAAAGAGCCTCCAGAATGGATTAAACCTTCTGAACACTTGGCATGGTCACCTAACCAGCTAATTGCACCATTGCAATCTAACTTCTAAAAATTATGCTCGTTTGTTTGTTTGTGGGGGTGGGGGGGGGGGGGGGGTTTGCTCTAATCTGGTATACCTTTTTTTTAACTTTTTTTATTTTTTCCCTATTGGGGTCTGTTTTCTTTCATCAGAAAGGTTTGATGGGGTTTTAAACCAACTAATTGTCCTCTCCTTTGACAGACTATTCCGTGAGTGCAAACTCCAGGATCGTGGTTATCACGGGTGGCGTCCGCCAGCAGGAAGGGGAGAGCCGCCTCAACCTGGTCCAGAGAAATGTCAATGTCTTTAAGTTTGTTGTTCCTCAAGTTGTGAAATACAGTCCTAACGCGATCATCATCGTGGTCTCAAATCCAGGTAGGTCTCCTCCTTGGGGGGGGGGGGGGGGTCTCTAACATAAAGCAGCACAAACATTTACACTTTAGGAGCCAAATGGACAAATTCAGAAGTCTGCCTGGTGTGTGACTTATTAATTTTAGCCAGAGACCAGTACAGAGTAAGAAGAATAGTCCATGTGTAATAACCAGATACCCAACTCTTCTAGCTTGGACTAGAGCTGTGGTTTCAGACAGTCCAACAGACTTTGTTATTAATGTGAATACAGCTCTGCTGATCAATTTGGTTGACAGAGTCTTTGCCTCCTTGGCTGGAGGCATCTTCCATCATAGATGCCACACACAATTGGTACTACCAGCTCATGGTGTGCTCCTCTGCCAGTAGGCAGCTTGGCAGGCAATGTTTGACTTCCAAACCTATGCATTCTGAATCTCTCCATATGAGAAGCATTTTTAATTGGACTACGATACCTTCTGTTCATTTAAAAGCTGGATGTTTTATTTTGGGGATCAGTACCACTAATTTGTCCTGAGAGATCGCTGTCCAGGATAATTGACCACTTTCTTTCTGCAGTGGACATCTTGACCTATGTCACTTGGAAGCTGAGCGGCCTTCCAAAGGAGCGCATTATCGGAAGTGGCACCAACCTGGATTCGGCAAGGTTCCGCTATCTCATTTCACAGAAGCTTGGGGTCCATGCATCCAGTTGCCATGGCTATGTCTTGGGCGAGCATGGAGATACCAGTGGTAAGGGTTGCATGCACTAGATCAGGGCTCGACAAACCCCAGCTCCGCCCCCTCGCGCAACGCGTGTCTGAGTGCCGGGTGTCGTCACGTGACATCCTGGCACTCAGCACGCCGACCAACGACGTTTAGCTGCAGCACGAATGTCCCCCTCCCCTGCAGTGAGGTAAAGCAGCAGGGAGGGGGACACATCAAGAAGAAACCCCCAAGAAAAGACTGTGTGAGGTGGGTGTGTGTTTGTATGTATTGTAAAGTAGGTGTGTGTGAGGTGTTTGTATATATGTGTGTGTGAGGTGTTTGTAAATATGTGTATATGTAAAGTATGTGTGTGTGTGAGGTGTTTGTATATATGTGTATATGTAAAGTATGTGTGTGTGAGGTGTTTGTATATATGTGTATATGTAAAGTATGTGTGTGTGTGAGGTGTTTGTATATATGTGTATATGTAAAGTATGTGTGTTTGTATATGTGTGTGAGGTGTTTGTAAATATGTGTATATGTAAAGTATGTGTGTGTGTGTGAGGTGTTTGTATATATGTGTATATGTAAAGTATGTGTGTTTGTATATATATGTGTGTGAGGTGTTTGTAAATATGTGTATATGTAAAGTATGTGTGTGTGTGAGGTGTTTGTATATATGTGTATATGTAAAGTATGTGTGTGTGTGAGGTGTTTGTATATATGTGTATATGTAAAGTATGTGTGTGTGTGAGGTGTTTGTATATATGTGTATATGTAAAGTATGTGTGTGTGTGAGGTGTTTGTATATATGTGTATATGTAAAGTATGTGTGTGTGTGAGGTGTTTGTATATATGTGTATATGTAAAGTATGTGTGTGTGTGAGGTGTTTGTATATATGTGTATATGTAAAGTATGTGTGTTTGTATATATATGTGTGTGAGGTGTTTGTATATATGTGTGTGTGAGGTGTTTGTGTATATGTGTGTGTGAGGTGTTTGTATATATATATGTGTGTGAGGTGTTTGTATATATATGTGTGTGAGGTGTTTGTATATATATGTGTGTGAGGTGTTTGTATATATATATGTGTGTGAGGTGTTTGTGTGTATATATGTGTGTGTGAGGTGTTTGTGTGTATATATGTGTGTGTGAGGTGTTTGTATATATGTGTATATGTAAAGTATGTGTGTTTGTATATATGTGTATGTGTGTTTGTATATATGTGTATGTGTGTTTGTATATATGTGTGTGTGTGAGGTGTTTGTATATATGTGTGTGAGGCGTTTGTATATATGTGTATATGTAAAGTATGTGTGTTTGTATATATGTGTGTGTGTGAGGTGTTTGTATATATGTGTGTGTGAGGTGTTTGTG
Organism: Pelodytes ibericus; assembly: GCA_036172795.1. NCBI lineage: Eukaryota > Metazoa > Chordata > Amphibia > Anura > Pelodytidae > Pelodytes > Pelodytes ibericus. The sequence continues at coordinate 16,296,679 of CM069858.1, read as the reverse complement.
TATATGTGTATATGTAAAGTATGTGTGTTTGTATATATATATGTGTGTGAGGTGTTTGTAAATATGTGTATATGTAAAGTATGTGTGTGTGTGAGGTGTTTGTATATATGTGTATATGTAAAGTATGTGTGTGTGTGAGGTGTTTGTATATATGTGTATATGTAAAGTATGTGTGTGTGTGAGGTGTTTGTATATATGTGTATATGTAAAGTATGTGTGTGTGTGAGGTGTTTGTATATATGTGTATATGTAAAGTATGTGTGTGTGTGTGAGGTGTTTGTATATATGTGTATATGTAAAGTATGTGTGTTTGTATATATATGTGTGTGAGGTGTTTGTATATATGTGTGTGTGAGGTGTTTGTGTATATGTGTGTGTGAGGTGTTTGTATATATATATGTGTGTGAGGTGTTTGTATATATATGTGTGTGAGGTGTTTGTATATATATGTGTGTGAGGTGTTTGTATATATATGTGTGTGAGGTGTTTGTGTATATATGTGTGTGTGAGGTGTTTGTGTGTATATATGTGTGTGTGAGGTGTTTGTGTGTATATATGTGTGTGTGAGGTGTTTGTATATATGTGTATATGTAAAGTATGTGTGTTTGTATATATGTGTATGTGTGTTTGTATATATGTGTATGTGTGTTTGTATATATGTGTGTGTGTGAGGTGTTTGTATATATGTGTGTGAGGCGTTTGTATATATGTGTATATGTAAAGTATGTGTGTTTGTATATATGTGTGTGTGTGAGGTGTTTGTATATATGTGTGTGTGAGGTGTTTGTGTATATGTGTATATGTAAAGTATGTGTGTTTGTATATATATATGTGTGTGAGGTGTTTGTAAATATGTGTATATGTAAAGTATGTGTGTGTGTGAGGTGTTTGTATATATGTGTATATGTAAAGTATGTGTGTGTGTGAGGTGTTTGTATATATGTGTATATGTAAAGTATGTGTGTGTGTGAGGTGTTTGTATATATGTGTATATGTAAAGTATGTGTGTGTGTGAGGTGTTTGTATATATGTGTATATGTAAAGTATGTGTGTGTGTGTGAGGTGTTTGTATATATGTGTATATGTAAAGTATGTGTGTTTGTATATATATGTGTGTGAGGTGTTTGTATATATGTGTGTGTGAGGTGTTTGTGTATATGTGTGTGTGAGGTGTTTGTATATATATATGTGTGTGAGGTGTTTGTATATATATGTGTGTGAGGTGTTTGTATATATATGTGTGTGAGGTGTTTGTGTATATATGTGTGTGTGAGGTGTTTGTGTGTATATATGTGTGTGTGAGGTGTTTGTGTGTATATATGTGTGTGTGAGGTGTTTGTATATATGTGTATATGTAAAGTATGTGTGTTTGTATATATGTGTATGTGTGTTTGTATATATGTGTATGTGTGTTTGTATATATGTGTATGTGTGTTTGTATATATGTGTGTGTGTGTGTGAGGTGTTTGTATATATGTGTGTGAGGCGTTTGTATATATGTGTATATGTAAAGTATGTGTGTTTGTATATGTGTGTGTGTGTGAGGTGTTTGTATATATGTGTATATGTAAAGTATGTGTGTTTGTATATATATGTGAAGTAGGCGTGTGTGTTTATGAATTGTGTTTATGTTTGCGTGATTGTCTGGCTCCTAAAAAAAATGTCTGGCTCCTAAAATCAAAATAAATTTGTCAAGCCCTGCACTAGATACTGTATCTAATTGAGTGTGGCAGAGCACTGTCCCCTAATTTTTTTTTTTTTTTTTTCCGGCTTGTAAACATTCCAGTACCCGTTTGGAGTGGTGTTAATGTTGCTGGTGTAACTCTTCAGTCCCTTGATCCAAATGTTGGTGGTTTGAATGACTGTGAAAACTGGAAGGATGTTCACAAACAAGTAGTAGACAGGTAAGTGCCTCCTGTTTAGAAGCAAAGTTACCATGGCGAGGTCTGTGACTGACAGTCTAATTGGATACAAAGGGACCTTCAATGTCCTGTGTAGTAAAAGGACTCCTTTTTTTTTACCTAAACATTTTTTTTTTTTTTTTTTTTTCCCTTTTCTTCTATGTAGGAATAAAAAAAAAATGACTGATCTGTCCATTAACAGTTGCATGCAAATGCCTAAAATTGAGACAAGTGTGTGTGTTGGGGGTTAGTTTGTGGAGTCTACTGCTTATGAGATCACCTGTGCCCAATATGCCAAACTTCCCATTTAAAAAAAAAAAAAAAAGGATTGGCAAATCAGGCTGCAGGAGACTCGACTTTTTTTTCTTTTTCTTAATTTTAGGCATCTGTTGCAATTCTGTTTTCAGCATAAATTAATATTTAGGTGATTGAATTCCTTAATGTTTAAAGAGATTAAACCTTGGGAGAGCAAGGTCCTGTGAGTACCCATAGAACACCCTGGCATTGTCCAGTTAATAGCCACAATGTACAGTGCTGGTGCCTACTCATGTTGGAGAATCTGACATCTTGTGTTGGTTCTCCTAGTGCTTACGAAGTGATCAGACTGAAGGGATACACCAACTGGGCTATTGGATTCAGTGTAGCTGATCTGGTGGAATCCATAGTGATGGACATGTCAAGAATACATCCAGTTTCTACAATGGTCAAGGTGAGTCGTGCTCTGGTGGAAACACTTCATGCCCAACTAGTGCTGTGAAATGCACAAACTTATAGATTGAGACAAAGTTTGGGGTGGTTACCACCTCCTCATTCAAGGTTTGAGTCCTCAAAGATGACAATGGATGGCTTCCTGTATGGAAGCACAAGTAACCCAAAACAGAATTGAGGTGGTAGGTGCGCTAAGTGAACCACTTTTACATAAAATATACCGGAATATAATAATTGCCTGGGATAGTAGAATTCTGACACAAATGTTCAGAGTCTTACAGAATATATGTAAAAAGACAAAACAAAACATAGACCATAGTGCAGTATATCCTGATATCAATATGGCATAAGTGAGATAAAGTATTGCACTCACAAACCCAGCAGGTTAAAAGGCTCTTCTAATATAGTAGAATGTCCTCTTTGTTCCTCCTCCAATGCTCATAAATTTGAGTAAAAAGGGTCAGGAAGAGAAGGATCAATATATATCCAATTACTATTGTTTTTTTTATAATAAATTGTATCTTACACATGTAGATGCTTCTTGAAAACAAAGGAACAATCTTGCAGCTTGTAGACCCCCGTTGTATTTAGACAGCTTGCAAAAATGTATATAAAAAAGACCAAAAGTCCGTTTTGACATGAATTAAAATCCGTGTGTGAATAAAACCAGCAGTATTGATGGCACGCTATGCGTTTCGCCTGTTTGCAGGCTTCCTCTAGGCGTGTAATGTATGGAAGCACATCATGTCACAGGGGAGGGGGGCAGCTTGGGGGTCTCAGTATATTCCCAAAAGTCTCCCTTGCTTAAATAGAAACTACTTTAAAGGGGCTGTCACTGAAATGTTCCTCCCCATTTCTGTGTCTTAATACTATTTCTTACTGACTTCTAGGGCCTGTACGGTATCGAAAATGAAGTCTTCCTGAGTCTTCCCTGTGTGCTGAATGGGAAAGGCTTGACCTCGGTTATTAACCAGAAACTGAAAGATGAAGAAGTTTCTCAGCTCCAGAAGAGTGCGGAGACTCTGTGGAACATACAGAAGGATCTGAAAGATCTGTAAACTTTAGCCTCCCCTCCAATTGGTCTTTAATATTCTATACTGGTTTCTAGAGAAATAGCTGTCAGAATAAATGCTAAAAACTCTCCTGTCAAGTATTTGGGTTTTTATTTCAAATCTGGCCTTGCATTATTGGTATACTGGAAAACTAGAATGTCTTGTCATTATATTCCTCTACAATGAAACTAATGAATTTGAATTCTCCCCTTACCCCATCTTATCTGCTCAAAGAAATTGTGTTTCTGCTGTTTTTTAAAGGGATGGTGTTACCTAAACATTGAATAATTGTATTTACTGTGAATTTTTAGAAAAACAATTTGATATATAGGCAATATTTCAAACAAATGCCATTGCTTGTGGTTTGCTAATTTAATTTTCAATTGAAAACCAGTTCACTTGCATATCAAGCAGCACCATAGTCTCAAACGGACACCACAGACTCCTTCAAATCACGGTTATACAGAACTCCCTCGCACTAGGTGCAGGAGAAGGACCTCCACCAAAAACATTGCACCAGCACAGCCAATGAGGGCCAGCGGAATCAAAGAGTACTTATCTGGTGGGGAAGACTTCCAATATTAGTTTGGAGTCTGATTTAAACAGGTGCAAAAGCCTATCAAGACATAAATTTGTATGTATACATTACAAATGAACATCAGTACCCCACCCACAGTAAAAACCCCTTGCTGAAGTAAAAATATTGGCGATTTGGTCACCTACTATAGCCATATCATGCTTGGCCCACAAATATGTCAAAGTACTCATCTTAAGTGGGTCCTAACTCTAGATCTTGCATGGAACCAAGTCTCTCAGCTAATCTAACTTGCATTACAGTGTCTACAAATCTAACAAGATCACCTATGGCACACCTGAAGTTGCTATGCCTTGGACACTGGTCAGGCCTCATACATTCATATGTACACAAAATAATGGCCAGCACAAACCCCAAATCTGCATATTTGATATGGTGTGCTACTGACGGACAAATAAGCACACCACCCACAATTTACAAATCTATTTTAATTATTTGAAAAGCACCTTTGGCTAAGTAAAATTGTTGGAGATTCAGTCCCATATCATACTTGGCCCACCTTATGTCAAAGTAAACCGCGCTTATCCAAGTACATTTAATGTTTGGCTTCAAAGAAGCCATACAAATGAGCTCTTCTTGCTCCAACAGAGAGCAGACATGTTTAGAATCTTGGCTCAGATCATCTGTCAGCTGACCTATGATGGACTAAAGAGCTGACCCCGGATTCTAAACAATGTATCTGCCCCCTACTAGCTATATGGAGCAAACAAGGGATCAAGGTACTGGTTTGATTTTGATATTTGTATTGTTTGATTAAAAAGTCTATATAAACCACCTAAGCACTCAACCTGTGCTTTATTAAAAGATTGCAATAGTTTGCTACACTTACCCTTTCCCAAACTCAGTGGGAAATGTGTAATTTGCATATCAAGGTGATCCACTAAAGGGGTCTACCATTCATAATGTCATCCTGCAGGCTGCAAATGTAATGCTTTGACACAGTTATTGATTATAGTACACTGGTACAGGTATATATGATGCAGTACAGCTCCAATATCATGAAGCACAGTATTATTCTCCTGGTGCTGTTTGTGTATTATAACCTGATGCCCTGGGTGTGTTACCATGGGAGATATACAGCCTCAGGGGAGGGATGAAGGAGCAGTATAACTGAGCTCTCTGCCAAGCCCTAAGCATAATAGTGTTTGAGAAGGGCCATACCGCAACATTAGAGGGGTTTATCACTAACATTGCTTATACTACAAATATAGAGAATATAAAAAAAGATTCAAAATATCCATAGATAGTATTCCCTAAATTGGAAGCGAATGCCTAAAATTTGTAGAACATATTTTAAATGTGGCTGTGTAGGGTCTCCTGCTTATGACATCACCTGTGGCTTGAAATGAAGATTACACCTTTCCCAGTGAAATTTTCAGGTTACAGATGATGTCATAAGCAGGAGACTCCACAGACACAGATAATACACATTTTTTCTCTTAATTTAAGCATTTATTTTCAGTTTGGCTAACACAATATATAGATCATTTTCATGTACAGTTCATATAGCTGGGGTATACATTTTCTTTTGGTAGTACATGTCAGTGTATCCTCTTCCCCGTTAGAAGGCAGAGCGGTCCGCTGTCTCTACTGGTGCAGAGAGAGACCTTGTGTTTTTACATAGGATCAACAGGGAAACTTAATTTCTATCCTCTACAGCAGAGAGGAGACCCCCCCGACTAGACAGACCTCTAAAAGACGCGCCCCCACTCTGATTTGCTGTGCTTGCGCTGATACTATCACTGACCTCCCAACTCTTGCTCCCTGGCAGATCAGGACGCCGGGGGTGGAGCGTGGGAGGTTGAGTGTCAGCGTTACTGCGCATTGTGCTGCTGACGCGCAGTGGCTAGTCTCCGGTACTTGGGGAAACATACATACCGTTTCCGGCCCCCCAGTACCGATTTTCATTCTACAGGTATGGTTGCCACCTGGCCAGTATTTTACCGGCAGGCTGGTAAGAAATTGGCATCAGGTCAATGTTACGTCTATGGAGACAGCACCAAGGCCGGTATTTTTTTGAAGAAAAGGTGGCAGCCCTATTACAGGATATAGGAAAATGAATACTGCGCATGCGCAGCAACTGTCAGTTTGGCTGTAGACACCCCAACTCCTTAATTCTTGTTCTAAAGTCGTTAAGAACAAGAATTAATTTATTTACACAGCTTAATATAAAAACTGAAGTTTAAACCCACTTTATATACTATTTACATCACTTTATTGTGAGTTTTATTGCTGTGGAATCTGTGATACAGTCATACAAACCTAAAATTCTCACCTCCCAAGAAAGAGGGACAGGGGGGATTTGGGTACAAAATAAGGGCTGTCCCTGCTAAATCGGGACCCTTGGCAGGTATGATAATAGAAAGAGAGAATGGACACTGTAGTTCTGGACTACATTTCCCTTGATGCTTTGACAAGCAATAAGGGAGGACGTCACCGGAAGTAAGCTGGCTGTGGAAGTGTCAGACAGGAACACGTGGGGCGCAGTGGAGGCAGCCATTCTACACCGGAAGTGCAGAAAGTACTCTTTCTGAGCGGGTGCAGGAGTTGAGTTAGGGTGCCAGGATGAGCTGTCAGATAACCTGCGTTTCATGGGTGCAGCGGGGAGTCGCCAAGGAGGTCCCGGACAAGGTGACATGACTATCCGCCATCACTGTCTACCCCCCCCTTACTGCAGTTACAGCTGACATGTGGCACTGCAGATCTCAGCTCACAATAAGTGTCAATTCGTGTCAAAACTGAGCTGCGGCACAGACTGAAGGGATGATTAATAATAGACTGTATCCCAATGTTTGCCCCTGCAGTCTGACTGCAAACCTCTCTCTGTTTACCTGCTGCTGTGGTCTATGAGCAGTTCTGTAGCTGGAGAACTCCTATGATCCTTGGCCAGGCTATAGCTGTGCAGGCATCATGAGAGTTGTAGTTACATCTAAGATCAGAAGCTGTCTCCCACAAATCTTCAAACTGGAACGTGTAGAGTTAAATCTGAATACTTTTCCATACATTCTTGGAGAATGCTCTTGCCTGGGCTATATTTGTATGCAAAGTTCAGCAGTATTTTGGCCAGCTGATTTTGTTGCTTGCTATCTGGTTGCTAGGGGAAGTGCAAAGTAAGATACTGTTGGGCATGCAATACATTGGAGATCAGTGCCTTTTTTTATTTCAATATTTAATGCTGAACAATAACGTGAATGTTATGTTGTTCACAGTGTAGTAACTGATTTATTCCAGGTTGAACTCACCAAAGAAGAGTTAACCAGACTGATTACTGAAGCCAAGGAACAACTTGAGTAAGTAACCTACACAGGTGGCATTGCTCAGCATTAAGGAATGTGAAAACGCCGTCCCAGAGAGAGAGAGAGAGAGATATATATGTATATATATATATATATATATACATACACACACAGTATTTTCCGGTGTATAAGTCGACTGGGCATATAAGACGACCCCCAACTTTTCCAGTTAAAATTTAGAGTTTGGGATATACTCGCCGGATAAGACTACCCCTCCTTCAACGAGCATTTTCTCCTACAGTGACATTTACACACACACCCTTACACAGAAAGTGACACACTTACACACACACAGTGACACCAATAGACACTGAGACACACTATATTTCCACTCAATATGCTTTTCTTGTGCCATTTAATATGCCAGGATTTTGCCCCTCCAACATGCCAGGATTTTGCCCCTCCAACATGCCAGAATTTTGCCCCTCCAACATGCCAGGATTTTGCCTCTCCAATATGCCAGGATTTTGCCTCTCCAATATGCCAGGATTTTGCCTCTCCAATATGCCAGGATTTTGCCTCTCCAATATGCCAGGATTTTGCCTCTCCAATATGCCAGGATTTTCCACTCAATATGTCAGGATTTTGCCCCTCTCCTACCCCCTTCCCAGTACTTACCTCGTTGCTGCCCTGCAGGTGCGCGCGGCTGTGAGGGAAGTGTTGTGCGCTCACCTCCAGCCACGCGGCTTCAATAAAGTCTGAAATTGAGCAGACTAGATTGGCTGAATTGTTGGTTCTTATCTGCCGACACATTCTATGTATATATAATAGTTTGGACTTTAGAGAAGCAATTAGGGATGAGTTAACTAGTGGCTTGGGATAGTTCAATCAAATTGTATACATTTTAGTATGTGGCACACAGAGGTAGTATTACAGATGCCACAGCCGAAATAAAAAATTGAGCAGAGATTGAGATTCCAGACGGTTAGAAAGCAATGGAAGAATATGGAGATAGAAGATTGGAACTGGAAAGAAGGTGACAGCGAGACATGAATGATCGGAATGTGTGCCGAGAACTGGAGATGGTGAATAGAAGGAAAATGGCCCCAAACGTCTTTAGGAGACGTAAAAGTTAAACATTATTTGACAGAGACAATCGGCAACTGGATCAGCATGCATGCTTCACTGGGAAGCATGGCGACTGCCGATCAGTGCATAGTATGGCGTGTGTCTTAAAGGACGACTATAGCCAAAAAATAAGTACCGTAATGTTTATTTTAAAGATGGAATTGTGTGTATTAATTTTAAATAGAAATGTGTTAGTGAAAGAATATAAATAATGTACCTTATTGAGCCCTCTTTGCTTTGTATAACTCTAAAATGGAGCGGGCATGTTGTTTAGAATCTCAGGACAGTTCTTCATTCACCTTGGTTCAGATGAAGGAAGATCTGAGCGATCTGACCCAAGATTCTAAACAACATGTCTGCCTCCCGTTAGAGCTAAACAGAGCAAAGAGGGCTCAGTAAGGTACATTAATCATATTCTTTCATTAAAACATTTATATGAAAACTATCTACACTCGATGCAATCTTTCAAATAAACATTGGTTCATATTTTGCTACAGTTTTCCTTTTAAAAAGCACATGGTGATTAATTTTGTTTTACTAAACATTTTGCTTGTGTTCCATACTTAATGAACAGGTGAAATACCATAGTAATTACACTGAATAATTGGGGAGAACCATAGAATGAAACAAACCAGGATTTTAATTTAGATAAGGGATCACTCCATCAGTATGGACATGCTACTAAACAGCTGTGTCTCAAACACTTTGTTATCCTCTCTCCCTTATGTTTCATTCTCTTCCCAGCGAGATTGAGGATAACGATGATGAGGGCGATGCGGAGCCAGACATGGACAGCGCCGACGCCCCTGACGATGAAGACCCCCAACCAACTGAGGAGCAAGAGGAAGAGAATTTAGCCAAACTCAAAGACGATGAACTCGCAGAATATGATCTGGACAATTATGACGAAGATGGACAAACGGGTATGATGCCTCCTGAAACCTTTACGGTTACTAACAGGGGTACCACGGGCCCCTGATACAGATAGATGTGGAGTTTTACCGATCAGGTGTAGATGTTGGTGGGATGACTTGCCTGAAGGGTTTTCTGCTTCTGGTATCATGATTAGTGCATCCCGCCTCCTCGAATGATGATGTCAATATATTGCTATGCCCAGCGGGACAGCCTCACGCCAAGCACTGTGGGAGATTGATGTCCCTTTTTGAGGATGGCCAGTTGCTAGAGCATCCATTGTCACTGCCATGTCTTCTGCAAAGAGCTAATGCAGGGCTTGACAAATTTACTTTAGTTTTAGGAGCCAGAACAAATATCCAGGAGCCAGACAATGGCACATTAACGCAACACAGAGACAGGTGTATGTGACAGGTCAGTCACATACAAACAGACAGTCACATACAAACAGACAGTCACATACACACACACACACTGTTACATAAATACATTCACACACACACACACACTGTTACATAAATACATTCACACACACACACACACACTGTTACATAAATACATTCACACACACACACACACACTGTTACATAAATACATTCACACACACACACACTGTTACATAAATACATTCACACACACACACACACACACTGTTACATAAATACATTCACACACACACACACACACTGTTACATAAATACATTCACACACACACACACACACTGTTACATAAATACATTCACACACACACACACACACTGTTACATAAATACATTCACACACACACACACACTGTTACATAAATACATTCACACACACACACACACTGTTACATAAATACATTCACACACACACACACACTGTTACATAAATACATTCACACACACACACACACACACACACACTGTTACATAAATACATACACATACAGAGAACGCCACATACACACACGCACACAGACAGTCGCATACATATACAGACACAGAGACAGTTACATAAATACATACACACACGCACGCAGAGACAGTTACATAAATACATTCACACATACACACACACACACACACACACAGTTACATAAATACATACACACAAACAGAGAAAGTCACAAACATACATACATACACACACAGACAGTCGCATTTTCACGCACACACAGAGTGATAGTCATATACATACAAAAACCAGCAGTTTTTTTATTTTTTATTATTATTAAAAAGACGGTAATTCCATCACTTGCTCCAGCAAGGTCAGGCATGCACTGTCTTCAATCTGTTGGTGAGCGGTGGGATGTCAGGTGACACCCGCCGCTCCGACTCTACAGCACGAAGGGGCGGAGCAGGAAGTATGTGCAGCTCACACTTCGCCCCCTGGCGCTGCAATCATTTTCTTTTAGTAGCTAGTTATATTTTTTTATCGCAGCGCGAGGGAGCGGAGTGTGCGCTGCACATACTTCCTGCTCTGCCCCCTCAAGCTGTAGTGATCATTTTATTTTATTGCTATTTCTTTTTATCGCATTGTGGACCCCCCCTTGTATATATGGTCCTTCCCGGGCGCCAGTTCTAATTTCCTAGTTGCCATGGCGACATGGCGCCCAGGGTTTGTTGAGCCCTGAGCTAATTTATCAAGGCAGTGTGCTAGCAAACGCATAGATTAAGAGAAAAAAAAATCCGCCGGTGATGTCATTAGCAGGAGACGCCACAGACGCAATTCAGTCCTAAATTTCTCTTATTTAATGCATTTGCTTGCAATTTTGCAAACACGCTCTATAGATTATTTTTGTCTATGCTGTGAATGTAGAGAGTTAGGAGTCCTTTCGATAGCTTTTGCAATTTATGGGAAATAAAAAAATATTCTAATATACACAGAATGTGAATCTTGGCTGTTAACCTCTTCTGTGCCATAACCAAGGCTGGCGCCTGCGTCTTTTAATGGTTTTGATAGTATAATTAGAATATTGACAAAATTTGTTTTTTTGCCTCCTTTTTTTTTTTAGAGGTTGGGAATCTGGGAGACAGCCTAGCTGGACTCGCCGTGTTCAGCAATAATGAAAATGATGCTTATATCACTCTGAAAGACACCGTATGTATAATGTATATATGTATATCTTCGTAAACATGAGTCTGAGTTAATATGGTTTAAGCAACTTCTTTCAATGTAACACCTTTTACATTTGTTTTGATCTGCTTTTATTGAGACGGAAAATGTTTATTTTTACATTTTTTTTTTCTTGCCTTTTTATAAACGTAATTAGGCAGCTTAAAGGGACACTACCACTTACATAAGATGTAAGATATATAAGACATATGCCACTGGTTTTATTTTTATATATTTTAATTAATTGAATATAAAAATAAAATTAGGTGTCTATCTCCATTTTGGGAATTTTACCCATGATGCAAAATTCTCCAAAATCTCCCAACAAGTCTCACTTTACAACTGGCCAGAGCCTGCATGATGATGTCACAAGATACTCCCCTGCTCTCTTACTGGCTCCTTTTGTTTCACTAGTGGGCAGGACTAGGTGGCTGTGTACAACCTTTTTCAAAAAATTTTTTAACCTGCCTTTCAACACAAGAGAGAGAAGACTGACCTGATCAATTAGGATCATAACTCCGCCCCCTTGTGATGTAATAGTTCCATTACCCTCCCATTCAATGCAAGTCTATGGTCAGAATTCTGACTTATAGACTACATTCTGTTTCCCCAGCCCCAAAGTGACATACTAGTGCTGTAAAGTCACTGGGGGGTGGCACCCAAAAACACTATATTTCATAAAATAAACTCTCATATCAAAAACAAGACATATTTGAAATCAACAATGCAAAATACAAAAAATAAACCCTTTCCATTTTTGGGTGGGAGTGTCCCTTTAATAATCCTTTTATTTTACCTACCTTATTCCAAGTAAAGGCATAAACCTTAAGAAAAGGTACCCCCCCCCCTCCACCAAGTTAATTCTTATTCGTCACCTTGCTGCCCAAATATGCAAATTAACTACTTCGGTAAGAATAATTTACATATATGGCTACATTATGATGTCATAAAAAAGACACCGTAACAAATATTCTGTTTAATACTATCTATTCCTTGTGCAAGCAATTGTTGCGGAGCTTTTAGTCTGCAACACTGTGAAAGTGCTACAATAAATCCCCACCCAGTGGTCTTTTCATGTGCTTCTCTGCAGATGTCTTCTGCATCTGGCCAGCATGCTCCTTTTTTGCCCAGGGCATCTGGACAGCTCTCATTTTGCAAGGCATGATGTTCTCAATGATTAATTAGAACAAGCTGACATCTGCATAAATAATTAAATGATACTAGTTGCTCTAGCATTGTCTTTTTATGCCGGCTTTTCTGTCCAATTGGAGTTCTTCTCATTGGCTATGATCCAGGGTGCTGTTTTAGCAGCCAATAAGAAGCCAGAGAGCAGTTATCACCTAGGTAACCGATCTCGACCACGTGTAAAATGGTCAGGATCGTCGTTCATCACATCAGTTCCCACTCTTTATACATTTATATTCTCCTTTAAAAGGAACAATATGAAACAGAAGACTTTGTGCTCAAGCCTTCTGACAATCTCTTGGTTTGTGGACGGGCAGAAAAAGACCAATGTAATCTTGAGATCCACGGTAAGTGGCGTTACCCCCTGCAGCAAAACCACGCTATACAGAGTACAATGTACATTAGAATGTTAAAGAGAAGGGTTCTTATTGATTGCACTTAAAGGGACAGTCTAGTCCCCAAACTTACTTTGGTGCAAGATGAAAATTACTGCTTGTATAGTGCACAGGCTTTTTTTCCCCCCCAGTGATTACTCTGCATGTTTACTGCAGGTGCGGCAGCACTGATTATATAGACACTGAGGATATATATTCCTGGAATAGAATACATTGTGTGGACTGTGATATACTTGCTCTTGTACACAGTAGGATCACTTAACAGTGCAATGCATTGTCTGATGACATCACTAGAGAGAGACAGGAGATTTCATTAATTTGAATGAAATTATTCTCATTGGTTCCTCAGAAAAAAGGAAATGACTTTTACTCCGCTAGTGTGGGCAGTCCTGTATTTTATTTTTTAAGTAATGCAAAAAGTAAGACATGCATTTTAAGTGCTGTGAAAGCACATTAATATTTGGAGGGTTCACTTTGGGCACCAAACAGTCCCTTTTAATAGTAAATGTATCAACCCCTACTATGGTAGGAATGTGATTTTGGTGGACCAGATGTTCAATTATTGTGGTTGCAGAACTAAAACCAATGTCCCCGTTAAGTTGATTTGTTTATGCATGCTTTGAATATTTATAAGGCTATCCTAGATATAAGATAGGGAACTGGGGACTAATAAATGTGTTTAGAAAATTGGGCAGATTAGATGGACCGAATGGTTCTTATCTGCCGACACGTTCTACGTTTCTAAATCTTCTTTTCTGACCACGTGTGTTTAGTGTACAACCATGAAGAGGATTCCTTCTATGTCCATCATGATATCATACTGCCTGCCTACCCTCTGTGTTCCGAGTGGCTGAATTTTGACCCAAGTCCAGAAGAAGCAACAGGTAAACATGTTGTAGAATAATCAAGAGCCGCACATCCACAAGAGCCGCACATCCACAAGAGCCGCACATCCACAAGAGCCGCACATCCACAAGAGCCGCACATCCACAAGAGCCGCACATCCACAAGAGCCGCACATCCACAAGAGCCGCACATCCACAAGAGCCGCACATCCACAAGAGCCGCACATCCACAAGAGCCGCACATCCACAATACAGTACCGTTCACAAATGTGGGGTCACTTAGGAATTTCCTTGTTTTCCATGAAAACCAATATCAAATGAGTTGGAAAATGAATTAAAAAAAAAAAGTCAATATGTTGACAAGATTAAAATAATTCTAAAGCATGGCAGTTTTTATCAGTTCTTTAATCCACATAACCGTTATCAGCTGTATTCTACATCCATAGCCCCCATTAACATACTCAGTGGATCTCGAGCATGTATGCAAAGCGCTCATTTTATTTATCTTATACAGTCTACAGCGCAAATGTTTTAATACACAGGATGGACCTGATCTGGGTATTAGTGTAGTCTTCGTCTTTGACATAGTAACGCTACTAGTCATTTACAACATTAAGTGATCTGGAACATGCCAGGCATACCGCTGTCTCCATATATCAGTGGGTACTTTCTCTAAACTACCTTGATATCAAGGCATTCGGCAACTCTGACCCCCTGGGGGGCTGTGTGATCTCTCTCTCCGGCACAATCACATTCGCCATAGTGAAAGGCCCTTTAAAGATGGCGTGGCCCTTTTTGTGGGCAAGAGCTTTGTTTTTTTTGTTTTGGTTTAGGCAAAACATAACGATATACACTAGTGCACATGGTTATAGCCCTGCTATTTCACACTATGGCTGCGTGCTCTCCTTTTTATACACAACCTCCGCCGACCTTCATATTCTACATAAACCATATTATTCTGTTCATATTGAAAAAACCTATAGCGGTGTAGAAAAGTATTTTCATTTTGTTACCTTGCTGGCCACTAGCATTAATATATTGAAATTTTATTTACAACACACACAAAATAATATTTGTGTGTGTGTATATATGTATGTATGTATGTATGTATGTATGTATGTATATATAATTTTTTGTATTCTTTTTTTTTTTTTTTTCTGTACTATTTAAAAAAAAAAAAAAATCTTCATACGTATATTGGGCTTTCGCAGGAAATTATGTTGCCGTCGGTAACATGACCCCAGTGATTGACATTTGGGATCTGGATGTGGTAGATTGTCTAGAGCCTGTCTTTTCCCTTGGAAGCAAAAAAATTAAAAAGAAGAAAAATAAAGGAAAGAAGGTATTATTTTTTTTTTTTTTTTTTGCTCTAACACATGGCAAGCCAGTTTTTTTTTTTATGTGACAGGTAATGGAAAAAGGATATTGAAATTAACAATAAATGCCAATGCGGTTTATGAGGAACAGATTGGAAACAAATGTTTATTGCTGCAGAGCAGGGTTTTGGTAATTTACGTCCTGGTTTTTTCCTGATCCCAAAACACTTTATAAAACCGTGGATTGCTCTGTGCAGGGAAATGTAGGTCTTTACTTGGATTCTGCTAGTGATTCATGTTCCTTTTTCTGTAGACTAGCTTTCAGCATCCCTGAAAAAATGATTTAAATGGGCAGAAAACGCTGCTGGATTAAAATGTATGTGGTGGGTTTAAAGAGACACTGCTCTTCATTTCTAAGTGCGCTATAAATTTATTGTAAGAAGTTTTGGAACAATATAGTCGTCACACGTCCCTCCCCAAGAAGTGTGAGACGTCGGAGAGGGTGAATAGCTACAATACCACGTATCCATCATCCCTTACCTTTGCAATTTAAAGGGAAGGTATCACCTGAACATGTTTTTACTGTGAAGGTTGAGCAGCAACAATTTTTGAAAATGATCTATACATTGTATTAGCACAACTTAAAAAATGTGTTTTAAATGTGTCTGTGGCGGTCCCCTGCTTATGACATCACCTGTGACTCGTTGATTTAAATGGAAAATGTGTCATTTGCATACCGCGCCACAGGTGATGTCATAAGCAGGGGACCGCCACAGACACATTTAAAACACATTTTTCTCCAAATTTAGGCATTTGCTTGCAGTTTTGCTAATACAGTGTAGAGATCATTTTTATACGCTCTACATGCACAGTAAGAACAGGCCCAGGCGATACCGTCCCTTTTAACACGCTAAGCACTGTGGAAAGATAATGTCAATTTGTATTTTTTTTATTTTTATTTTCTTTGCTGGCATGCAGAGCTGCGGCTACCTTCACATTGACTGGTGAACAGCACGCAGGGTGACCACCTACCATAGATTCATGGTTATGTTGTGCTGAGTGCAGTGGATTAAAGTGAAACCTAAACCTGCCTTATGCTGTGAATGAGAAGAATGAAAAACGGTCTGTACCTTGTGTCTGCAAAATAGCATGAAAACGCATACAAAATAAGGGGAAAATAGGTTTTAGATCCGTCTCCTGCTTATGACATCACCTGTGGCTTGATATGCAAATGAACGGGTAGGCAGTGGGATATGTATAATTTGCATATCAAGCCACAGGTGATGTCACTGAAGCATCTACAACCCATCTTCCCTTATTTTATGCTTGCAAGTCTGCTAAGACGACGATTATTCTGTACAGTCACCGTATTGGCAGTGTTTAGGTCGGCCCTGTGCACAATGGTGGCGCCTACACACTCTCCAGTGCACCCGTGCATTGCCAGTCGCCTCTCCCGTAGTATCTCAGAAAAATCGAGGCAGGGCAAAAAGATGCCAAGGTGAGGGGGATATCGGGTTTAAAGCACCACAGTTGGGGCATATCGCACAATATTCCTTCCCTTTTTATTCCGACTTTTATTATGTCTTGTGGAGGTAGAAGCTGGCGAGCCAGCTGTCAGACTGCAACTTCCCGTCACATGGAAAATGATTCTTCATTTTTGCTTCTTTACAAACCGCTGCAGGGCTCAGTTCTGCCCTAGACCTAGATAAGCTGCATTAAATCCATGGTGCTGTGATCAGCAGTGTCTGTACCACCTGACATATAGCGGCCCCCAGGCAAAACCATGGATCCGTTTCAACCCTCGCCTCACATAATCCTCTATTGCAGGAGGATTACAACTTTGCTTTTTATTTTATAAATCTTTTTTTTTTTTTTTTTCTCTTCTCAGGGTGCAGCATCAGAGGAAACGCAAGACGGGCACTCCGATGCTGTTTTAGACCTGTCGTGGAATAAGCTTGTCAGGTTGGGTTTGAAAAAGTCACATTTAAAGTCACTGTAAACACAAAATCACTGCTTCGTTTGTTACTGTAGATGTGTGCTGAGTCTGGTAACGCAGTGGGCAAATGCTACAGGTTTAGTAACCTTTATACAAAAATGATCCATTATCCACCCAGGTTCCACACACACCTGTCAGATTGCAAACGCACAACGGTTTATTCCGTGTCCAGCCACCTTAAGCTGTGATTTAGCCTTTCTATGCATGCTCGGATTTCCCCACAAAGGGTAACAGAAACATAGAATGTGTCGGCGGATAAGAACCATTCGGCCCATCTAGTCTGCCCAATGTTCTAAATACTTTTATTAGTCCCCAGTTCCCTATCTGATATCTAGGATAGCCTTGTGCCTATCCCACGCATGCTTAAACACCTTCACTGTGTTAACCTCTACCACTTCCACTGGAAGGCTATTCCATACATCCACTACCCTCTCAGTAAAGTAATACTTTCATTAGTCCATGGCCTTATCTTATATCTAGGATAGCCTTATACCTATCCCACGCATGCATAAACTCCTTCACTATATTAACCTCTACCACTTCCGCTGGAAGGCTATTCCATACATCCACTAGCCTCTCAGGAAAGAGATACTTCCCGATATTACTTTAAAATCATTGCCCCTCTAATTTTAAGACTATGTCCTCTAGTTGTCAGACCTGACCCGCCAACGGCAGGTTCCCAACGATGCCTCACATCACAGCTACATCACGGTAACAGTGATTTATTTGCTCTATACAGTATTTACATTGATATGACTGTATTTAATGAGCGCAATGCAGAGAATCCTAAGTGATCTGTGCGTTGCGTAAAAAGGGATGCATCTGCACGCAATTCTGCTAAGAGAAAGTGCTGTTTTAAATGCGTCTGTGCTGTCTCCTGTTTATGACCTCATCGTGATCGGCCAATGAACTGATTTCAGTAGCAGGTCATTTGCAAATCAAGCAACATGGGATGCTATAAACAGGCGATGCCACAGTCACATTTAAAAGACACGATCTAGAGCGATATATATATATTCTTATATTCTTATATATAATCCATGGTATAAACAATGTTTAGGTCAGGGCCTGACAAATCCCTGGAGCCATAACCCCTAAAATTCCTACTGCTGGCTCCTATTTTTTCGGGGATTTCTATGGAAAGTCCATTTCCCTGGCTCCCAAAATTAACCAGGCTGGCTCCTGAACGGGTCTGTCTGGCTCCTAAAGACTACAACTGCCAAGCTCTGGTTTAGGTGATTCCGACCTTTTTGACCTTGTGCCAGTACGATTTGACCCACCGCGTCTGGATGATGGGGAAGGTTCCAGGATTTTGTAGCTGTCACCATCTCCATTTCCGTGATCCATAGATCCTGGTGATTCCCTCGAACTGGACAGAAAGTGCTGCCTTTTATTCTAAAAGTTCTTCTCAATGATGAGCTGTGTACTGTGTGTGCTGAAAGCATTTTAATGATGCTAGATTACATTTTATTTCTCTATATATGTTCCAGCCCATTAGTATTAATGCAGGGCTTTCAACTCGCTGGTTTCTCTCCCCTGTTTCCAGGTCAAGCAGACAGGGTTTTATGCCTCTTCTCACTGACAAAGATCTGTGTTTGATTTAGTACTTCCCTCGTTCCAGGGAATGTTTTGTTAAATGATTTTGTATAATTTGTCCTTTTGCTTGTATCTTGGTGTATTACATCCTAAATATGGTCAGCCTGTTTAGACTTACATATGCCACACTGGTGCTTAGACATCTTTATTAAAGAGTGTGCATTTTTTTTAAAGTTTTTTTGCTTTGTGATTTTATTGGTGTAAAAAAAAATTATTATATTCAGCTGAAGGAAAAACTGCTGATCCCTCTGTCCTTTTGATCTGTCTTCTTTCCCTAGAAGTCTGTGCCTTTTTGTTGTCAAGCCTCTGGTTTTGCCGCATACTTCCTGGCCTACACCTTTATTTCTGTAGCTTTCCTAGCCCCCTTACCCCATGTCCTTTTCACAGCGCCCCTTGCCATTTTTTCTATTCTAAACCCTTCTGCCTTTGCTTTTAATATCAGAAAACAGAAAAGGCTCCCCTTTGTGCCCCTTTTCTGTTCTAGCCCCCTTTGCTTTCCCTTTCCCATAGTTCCACTGGGTTTTCAACCTCTTTTCTTCAGTCCCCTTGCCCCCCTGTGCCTTTCCTAGCCTCCCTCAGCCCTTTTCCTTCTCCATGTGCCGCTCCCTTCCATGCCCCTAGTCCCATTTGGTTTCCTCAGCTCCATTCCCTCAGGGGATTTTAGTTTAACTAGACCAGCTAGTCCTAGCTCTCCCTTTCCTGGCCTCCTTGACCCCCCCTCTTTGCTCTTCGAGTCTAATTTCTCTGCGCTACCTCTGTTTGCACAAAGCTTTCAATGTTTCCCCTTGCCCCCGCACCTCTGTGGATGTCTGATTACGGTGTACAGTTTGCATCGTGTTATCCCAGTCCTTACATAAGAAGCTTTGATTCCCTGTTGTTCTGTCTGACACAGCGCTATCGCTCATGTATAAACTGTTTGTGTTTCTTCCCCCCAGAAATGTGCTGGCCAGCGCATCCGCGGACGGCACTGTCATTCTTTGGGACATGGCGATGGGCAAACCAGCTGCCAGCCTCGTACTGCACACAGACAAGGTACAAACTCATTTGTATGCTTTGCTCACGGTGGCATCCAAGCAACCAATAGATTAAAGCCCAAACCTCCTAGTTCCTCCAGTCACACACCTCCGCTTCCAGTGCTGCGTTTTTGGTTACGGTCTTGTTGAATATTTTTTGTTTTTTGTCATCCAATTTGCATATGAATTCTCCAGTCAAGAAAATCCAGTTAATCCTATTTCTCGCCGCAAAAAAAATCTAACAAATCCTTAGCGTAGGGGGGGCCAAACCATAATTCATGTAAAAAGGTTTTACAAATTTTCTTTCAAACTTGACCCAGTTAGAGCTCCTTGACCAAGAGCCTAAATGCTTGGTTCGGGTAAGTGTTGTGGCATGTTGATCCACACCATCCAGTGGGACTTTGGTCCAGAGAGGGTTTATACACTATACGTCCAGAAGTATTTAATTAAAGCAGAAGGCAATGCACATATCTGTTAAAACACTTGCGTGAAGGTTCGCTGTGAGGAAAGAGAGATTGAACGATCTCGGCAACACTAGTTCCTTCAAAACATCCGATTAGCCGCACCTACTGCACAACGCGTTTCGCCCATCATCTAACATCTTTTTCACTGTTTGACATGTCGAAGAAACTGCCTAATTCAGGCATTTGCTTTCAATTTTTTTTATACAATTTATAGATAATTTTCAATCATTTTGTTTGTTCTCTACATTTACAGTAAATGCAACTTTTAGGTGATGCAGTTACTTTTAAGCAATACATCACCTAAGTTTTGTTTTTACTGTGCATGTAGAGAATAAAAAAAAATGATTGAAAATGATCTATACATTGTGTTGGCAAAACTGCAAGCAAATGCCTAAATACTGGCACGGTATGCAAATGTACAGCTTTTCCAATGGGATATGTGTAATTTGCATATTAGGCCACAGGTGATGTCATAAGCAGGAGACTCCAGACACATTTAAAATATTTTTTTTTCCCCCTAATTCAGTCATTTGCTTGCATTTTTGCTAAAACACCGTATAGATCAATTTTCGTTTGTTTTTACTGTGAATTTATAGCATAAAAAAAATGTTCAGGTGATACTGTCCCTTTTAATATTTCTATAAAATGTTTGTAACAAAATATGAAATGTCACAATAAAAACCCGTGTGTAATATGTGCGGTGTGGCTCCCAAACATCTGGAGGTGATCCTGCATTAAGCAGGTTTGGCGGCCCTGGTATAGTGTGTGTGCTGGGTGTAAGGTTTTTATCCACTTGACTTGCTTCATTTCCTGGCTGGTGTTGCAGATTAGGTCACTGGCTTCATCCACTGATCAGGGACACCTCATAAACGAGGCAGTGAGGTGCCTGGCTCCGCAAAGCCAGGTCCCTTTACCCTCAAGGCGGTAGGAATAGTTAGAAGAAACTATGTTTTTTTTTTTTGTTTTTTTTTTACCCTGGGGCCTCCTGTTGGTTTTTAGCACTCCTAGCCGTGGTATTTGGGAGAATAAATAATTCTTTAATATTCATTCAGGGGCAGACGTGTAGGAATGAACAATTTCACAGAAAAAAGCACAGCACTCACGGCATCGGGTGAAAAAAAGGTCGATGTTTAATCTTCAGTGAAAAAGATGAAAAAATATTATACAGCTAGCGGTGGGGGGAAAAAAATGAAATCACTGCATGACGCGTTTCGTGCGCTAGGCGCTTAATTATATGCTGCCTTCACAGTATAGTGTGTCCATTTAAATAACGAACACCTACAGAAGCACCCGGACTTGCTGAGAAGGCTACATTATCACTTAGGATTTCCTACTTTGATCGTGAGCCTGTTTCAGTATGTTTTTTTTTTTTTTTTTGGGATGTTTTCAGTGTACAGTTTATTTGTTTTGGTATTTTCGTAAATAACGGTGGGATGAAAAACACTTCTGTGATTTTTTGATTTTTTTTTTTTAAACCAGTTTAGTTTCAATCATCCTGGGTTTTGTTCTGTGCTTTGCGTCTTTTTTTGGGGAGCAAATCAGTTTATTTAGAAAGAAAGGTTCTGGGTGCAAAAGTGGGAAACAGTGGAATGTTCCATGAGAAGAACGTAGCTGGGCCAAAGTTCTAACAGTTGCGCAATCCCCAGGAAGATTGGTTTCTATGGTTATTACTCCAAATTAGCACTTTACCAGAATTTCTCTTTTTTTATATGGGACTCCCAATCTTTAATTAATCTGATTTTCTTGTTCTCTGTTAGGCCACAAATAATTTCACTGCTGCTTGAGTATATTTTGTTTGTCCACGCAGGTCCAGACTGTACAGTTCCACCCGTTCGAACCTCAAACTCTCCTATCTGGGTCTTTTGACAAGTGAGTGGATTTTTATTTTTTCCTGTTTTGCTGACGAGTGTCAATCAGTGCAACAGTATGTTTTATATCTGACATTCCATAATGAGAGCGCGGCCGTCTCTACATGCTGGTAGAACTTTTTCGCGATATCTCTTCTCTGGAGTGAGCCGATTGGCTCTGGAAGCCTTAGAAGGAGGAGTCAGGGAAGTTTTTTTATATTTTTTTTTGTTAAAGAATTGTTATATCTAATGTCTTTAACCAAATTGGACAAAAGCGCCAAACAATCTGTGGTCGCTAAGTATTAACCCATTCAGGACAAGTGTTTTTTGTGGGACTTTTTTGTTGTGTGCATTTAACTGTAATTTCTTATTTAGTGCATTTATTTTTTTTTTTTTAATAAGGAAACATGACTTTCTTTTGATGCCTTTATTATTCTTATAAAGCAGAATTTAACATGATTTGGGGTTTTTTTTTGGCCACGCCCCTTGCTTACATTCATGACGTGCCATGAGCTGTATGCCTAGTTTTGGTAAAGACCTCTAAAGGAGCCAGAAAGGGAAAGCGTGAAAGATCCGATTTTTAAATGCAGAGAACGGGTAGCTGACTTTAAAAAAATAAAAAAAAATCAAATGTTATTCCATCAAAAAGTTTCTAGGCTGGAGACCCATTGCATGGCTGTCTGATCTCTCCCCTGTTAACACCAAAGCTTTGTAGTCCAAAGTGTATTTCTCGTCTCAACCCCCCTCCAATTATAAACTCAAAACTCTCCACAGACGGAGAGAGCAGAGTGTGAGGGGAAATCATCATTGCCATCTGTTAATTGTTGCTGGACACCCCCCCCCCCCCCCTTCCCCCAGATCCCTCCTGGATGCTGTTTGGGGCTGGTTCAATCTCGCCAGCAGATGGGTTAGCGCTGTCGGGGTTGTCATGGCAGCTCAGTGTGGATTTTCTTTATTTTGTGATGTGGAAACTAATAAGCTAGCGTTGGCCTGGTCTCTTGACACGGAGATTGGCTTTGAGACATTTGTTCTGTGTGTGTGCGCGTCTGTTATCATTTTGTCAGAGGTGACTTGTGCTCAAATGTTTTTTTTTTTGTATTAAGTAACAAGTATTGTTATTTTTATACAATAACCCCGAACTCTATGGCTTCTGCACATTCTTGTCATGGAGATCAAGGATTCCAAACTAAGTCACATTTGGATTCGGAAACCAATCCACAAAAAGTGTCATTTATTTCTGTTGCTACAGTTACAGTCCTGTCTATCTCTTCACGTCGCTGAATTTAGAATCCCCGGCAAAATTATTTTGCAATGCCCACTACCGGAGAACTGTACATTGTTTTAAAGTAAAAATAACTGTGTATGACATTACATAAAACAGATGTACAGAAGCAAAGCCAGGTGGAATGGCAAAACTAGGGGGAAAAAAAAGTTTCGAACAGGACCTGCCCATTTCAGTTTTGTTTGCTTTTCTATCAATGTGCGGTTTCTGTGTATTGCAGGTCAGCCATACTGTACGACTGCAGAAGTCCTCAGGAAAACCACCGAACGTGGAGATTTAGTGGACAAGTCGAAAGGGTGACGTGGAACCATTTCTCCCCGAGGAACTTTTTAGTAAGTGCTCTACAAAAAAAAAAAAGTGTTTATTGTATGCTCTACCAGAGATTTGTAAATAGAATGGGTGACTTTCTGGGCATTAATATGGCACAAAAAATGCACGGTCAGTGCCCACTTAGCCTATCAGAGTAGGAGATTGCTGTTTAAATCTGGGGGCATCTTACAAGCGTGGTCTCGCTCTCCTAGTGTAGAGACCCTCTGTTTTAATCAGAATCCTTGTCATTACAACTGTTGCATTGCTAGGTGAGAGCGTTGCTTTGTATAAATAATTAGTTTTAATCCCCCTAGCCTTGGCTCCCCCTCCCATCCCCCAGTTCTTGGCTCCTGTGAGTGTTTTACATGAAACTCCATGGATGCCCCATTACGCTACCTCTTAAAGGAATAGACATTTTTTATATCGTATTTCCCTACTTGCTAGAAAAAATCCAGTCCACCTCTCTCTAAAAGGCCATTAAATGCGTGTTTGAGCATTTTAACCTCTACACGCATCAAATAAAAAATGTGCGCTCGATATTTAGGTTTTCCATTAAATGTTTACACGGGACACTGCGCAGACCGCGGCCGCATTACTGACATTAAATTGATCCCTACAAAGCACTTTCTGGCCTGGGGGAAATTAGCGGTTCAGTATTTGCAGTAACCGGGCTAGTTTGTGATTATCTTTTTTTTGTCGTTATCTGTTGTTAAGTTACTCGGATTTTATTTTTAGTGACAAGTCAATACTCCGTCAATTCCAGAGGTTTAATGTTTGTTTTTTATTTTATTTTTTTCAGGCAAGTACAGAGGATGGCTTTGTGTACTGTCTCGATGCTCGCTCAGACAAGCCAGTTTTTACTCTTAAAGCGCATGACGCTGAAGTATCTGGTACGTATTTTTATATATCTTATTATTATTATTATTATGTAGGTGCTGTATCATGTAAATAAAAATCCATCTTATAAGTTTGTTTGTTTTTGCTCAGCGTTTCTTATTTCATAAAAACTACAAATAAAAGGTATTTTGCCTATCTCGCCAAGCTGCCTTATTATGTAACATCAACTTACGCAAAGCTGGCTGAACTCCCTGCATTCTAAGCGCTTGAAATAGCTGGTTTTCAACAGATGAGGGGCTGATTCCACAGTAATGGCTAAAAACAGCACTTTATTACACCACGTTATAGGAGCATAAAATCTTCTACAGAAGATGCCATTTTAGACACCTCTGGGAAATTATTCACAGATATCTGTAATTTTTTTTTTTTTTAAGTAAAATAAAGGGAATTTGATTTAAAGTACAACTAATATTTTTATTTCACTTCTAATCTAGTGAACAATTTATTGCACCTTGTATGAGGATAAACTGGCATGTACTAGCAGAGATACAGACCCTGATCAGATGAATGGGGGCGAGCCAGCCTGCACACCATCTCTGCCTCAGAACTGAGGCACGCATTGGGTTTACTTGATGGAGGGGGGCACTATTTTTTTTTTTTTTTTAAACCTTTCGGCTTTCTTTAAGGAAGTGAAAGGTAAAAAAAAAAAAAAAAGGTTAGTTCTTTAAGGCCAAAGTAGATGAGTAGACAAAACCCCTCCATTCACCTGAATGGGAGAATTTTTCCAGCTTGGCTACTTTGCCCAGTCATTCAAAAAAATAACAATCTTTACATTGTGCTGACAAAAATTCTTATATTTACAAATGTATTGACATGTTTTTAGGACTACATTTTGCTCCTACCAAAACCCCTCCTCTGCTGGCTCCTACCAAAACCCCTCCTCTGCTGGCTCCTACCAAAACCCCTCCTCTGCTGGCTCCTACAAAACCCCTCCTCTGCTGGCTCCTACAAAACCCCTCCTCTGCTGGCTCCTACAAAACCCCTCCTCTGCTGGCTCCTACCAAAACCCCTCCTCTTCTGGCTCCTACAAAACCCCTCCTCTGCTGGCTCCTACAAAACCCCTCCTCTGCTGGCTCCTACAAAACCCCTCCTCTGCTGGCTTCTACAAAACCCCTCCTCTGCTGGCTCCTACAAAACCCCTCCTCTGCTGGCTCCTACAAAAACCCCTCCTCTGCTGGCTCCTACAAAAACCCCTCCTCTGCTGGCTCCTACAAAAACCCCTCCTCTGCTGGCTCCTACAAAAACCCCTCCTCTGCTGGCTCCTACAAAAACCCCTCCTCTGCTGGCTCCTACAAAAACCCCTCCTCTGCTGGCTTCTACAAAACCCCTCCTCTGCTGGCTTCTACAAAACCCCTCCTCTGCTGGCTTCTACAAAACCCCTCCTCTGCTGGCTTCTACAAAAACCCCTCCTCTGCTGGCTCCTACCAAATCCCCTCCTCTGCTGGCTCCTCACATTTTTGATGGTACTTCCATTGATGGTACTTCCATTGAGTTTTAGTTCACTTCTTCTTTTCTCCCCCCCCCCCCCCCCCCCCTCCTTCTCCAGGTCTTCAGTTAAGTAGCCAAGTGAAAGGATGTCTGGTCACTTCATCGGCTGATAAACACGTCAAGATTTGGGATATCTTGCTTGATAAGCCGAGTCTTATACATTCCAGGGACATGAAGATGGTAAGATGATTACAGTGTTATAGTTTTACTTGTGGTTTTTTCCCCCCCAGTTGGTTATTTCATGTTTCCATCCTTCACCAGCAACTCTTCATATTCTGCTTAGTTTCCAGTTACATGTGAGGGATCTAAAAATAGTGTGCATTGATGGGCATAGATAATAAGGAGTTCTCTTAGAACACCAGTTTGCCAATCATGATGCAGTGTGGACTACGGCCAAACTTGACTGGCGGTTGAGAGAACCATGACCATTTCCAACTGCTATAGAGAGGACCTGTCCTTATACAATCAAATGGTCTCCAAACTGTTTGATAGCTCCCACCTTTTTGGGACCTTTTTAAAGCAATTGTTACCCTTGTGTGGATTGGACACGAAAACGCATGCACGGCCACTTTAAAGCTTGTGACCTACCACAACCACTGATTGATTGACCTCTATTGGTTTATTGATTTATTTAATCAGAAAGGAGAACAATAGATGAAACGAAAAAAATGTTTGGTCTAATCCACACAATTGGTTTTCTCAAGCTATTACCTCAATAATACATCTTATACGACACTGCTGATTATCCGCTTACGAGGGGACGCCATTTCCTGCACTATAAGAACGCTCCCTGAGCATTCAGTTGCGTGATTCAGGAAGTGGGGAGTGCAACGGAAAAAGCTTCCCCCCCAGCAATTGAGTGTGTGAGTGTGTGTGTGTGTCAAAGTTCCAAGTGTAGAATTTGATCATAGATGTTTCTAAATGTTACAAAAAGCTTTATTTTCCATGAGATTGCAATCATTTAGCTTGTTTTAAATCTGACCTTCCCAGTACTAGACATTTTAATATATGTTATAGGAGATTGCATTTTTACCCAGGCTCCCATTATCATTTATTTTTAATTTTTTTTTAGGGCGTCCTGTTCTGCACAGAGTGTTGTCCAGATTTCCCCTTTGTTTACGCCTTCGGTGGCCAGAAAGACGGGCTGAGAGTATGGGATGTTAGCAGTATTTCTGCAGGTAAGTCCTTATCTACTCTTACATTTCATTATAATACCCAGTGCATACCAGCTTATAGTATACCCTGTTTAGAATAACAAGGATTGTGAATCCGTTATCTTTATGTTTTATATAGAAGGTGTCTTTACACTCTTATGGTTCTACAGTACCATTTTCTTTTGATGGTGAAAAGAAAGTTAAAACACTGCTAATTATCATAAACTTATATAAAAGTTTTTTTGTTTTTTCCTTTTATAAATAGTGCTTTTTTTTTCTCGATCTAAATTTATTTGGGAGATTAGACACACTGTTAAACTGCTATTTGTGGACTACAACTACCACAATTCTTCCCTTCTTAAACTTTTTGGAGGATCATGGGATTTGCAGTTGAGCCACAGCTGTTGGGTTTCTAGGCCCCCTGTGTTCAGGCGTAGGTGGCCAGAAGTTCCTTCACTACAACTCCCAGGATTCTTAATTACTGTAGGAGGCTGGCCACCGTTTTATTGGTCGGAAGACCACAGATGGATGCTTGTGGCCAAAACAGCTAGACAGAAGATTCAGCCATGTATATTATGCTTAGGGTTCGCCAGATCGTTGCATGTATATTTCAGTTGTGCCCAGAGTAAAATCAATTGAATAATAAAGGTAGATCCTAGGAGATCCACTCCTTGATTAATTAATTGGATCCCCTTGAACACATGAATTCTACAATTATCTATCGTTAGATAGATAATGATATTTCATTAAAGAACAACTACACTTTTTCCCACTTGATTTGCAAGTTTTAAAAATTAACATTTTTTTTATTATCATTTGTTTGAGGATATCCTCCAGATTTAAATACAATTGGAATTTTTTTTTTCCCCGCCTTGTTACCATCTAGTGAATACCAAACATCTCCACAGCGGATTCAGACCTTGTATTATACTGGATGAAAGAGATGCTGGTATAGGGAATGATGGTGGTGATTTTTAGCTTTTTAAAAATGTGACCCAAAGAAATGAAGGATTATTATACTTTTATGATTTCACCAGGCATCTCTGCATTTGTTTTTTTTTTTTCTACCTTGCACTTCTGTTTGTTGAGGACATTTTTAAGGACGAGGGCCTGTTTGCTATGTAGATCTAGCTTTAGCAGTCATCCAGTGAATATACTTAATTCAAGCCACAGGCTACTTTCATAATGTATATCCCTGCAGGGAAAAGCATTACTCGTTTCCTTTGAAAGGGTCCACATGCCGGTGGGTAATAACACCTCGATGGGAGGGGGGCATCATTGTGTGCGGCACTCACAGTGTATCAAGTAAATGGAACTGATGTGATGTAATGAGTCGTCTCTGTGAGTCATGTTCATTGCAAGCGGAATAACCTTCTCTGATGTAGTAGGTACCAAATGTGCAACAATACCAGCCAGCTCCTTAATAAAGAATGCAAGACTCTGATGATGCATTCAGTATCTAGCTTGTAAAAAGGGTATTTTCAATGTGAAAGTGAGAATTCCAATTGGAAGGGGAAAAAGTATTCCAATCCCTGGTTATTCAAATTTAATTGAGATTATATATAATATATATATATATATATATATATATATATATATATATATATATATATATATATATATATATTCACTAGAAGATGAGTAGAGGGGAATATTTCATCTTGCCCCATTGTTCTTCTTGCTAGAAGGACAGAGGTGGACCTGTGAAATGCATTGGGTGGAAAAAAAGTTAGGGTATTTTACCATGGCCAGCTGAGCTATTCTAGATATGAGACCCATATGACTTTCCAAAACGTAACCAAACCTCTTCCTTGACCTGATGTCACTTTTCATACCCCGGGCCTGGAACAAAATGTCTTTAGTGATGAGATCTAATCACTAAAAAGTGAACTCTGCTGTTAAAGCCTGATTTTTGCAAGCTGCCCTTTTATTTGTATCTTTTTAAAACCTAATATAATTTTTTTTACCCCCATATTATGCTTGGTTTTAATCCTGGTGTAACGTACTGGGACAAATGACTTGCTTTTAAATCTTCAGCATGTTCTCTGCGCCTGCCTCTACTACAGTGCTGGCATATACAGTGTCCTTCTTCCTAGTTGTTGATTTTAGCATTTGTGTATGCATTCATTCCTACTCCACTGTCCTCTTTCCTTACTCTTCACATTTCCATTCACACATACTTTCCTCTCTTCCATCTCCCACGATTGACACAGAGATACAGTCGCCGGCCTATGGGATATCTTTGCAGAAAAAAAGATATTAACCAGGGAGATTTGGCCTGTCATAAATACAGAATAATTATTTGGGGGGGGGGGGGGGGTTTACATTAAAGCAGGGCTTGACAAATTGATCTGAGTTTTAGGAGCCAGCTAAAAAATCTAGGAGCCAGACAACGGCACATAAACACAAACACACGCAGTCACACACAGACACATCGTCTGTCACATATACATACAGAATAAAGGATCCTTTATTCTGATTTGGAGGACTAGGGTGAAAGTCCTCTCCATGCACCCTCCACTTCTGAACGCGAAACCTGTTACACCTTGTTTTTCTACATATCAATACAAACCCCCCCTCCCCCACACACACACATCCGGTCACACATATATACACACAAACACATCCAGTCAGTCACATACATACACATACATACACACAAACACATCCAGTCAGACACATACATACACACAAACACATCCAGTCAGACACATACATACACACAAACACATCCAGTCAGACACATATATACACACACACACACACACAAATCCAGTCAGACACATATATACACACACACACACAC
Organism: Pelodytes ibericus; assembly: GCA_036172795.1. Lineage (NCBI taxonomy): Eukaryota > Metazoa > Chordata > Amphibia > Anura > Pelodytidae > Pelodytes > Pelodytes ibericus. The sequence goes on along the minus strand of CM069858.1, from coordinate 16,266,457 downwards.
AAATCCAGTCAGACACATACATATACACACACACACACAAATCCAGTCAGACACATACATATACACACACACACAAACACATCCAGTCAGACACACACACACATCCAATCAGTCACATACATACACACAAACACATCCAGTCAGTCACATACATACACACAAACACATCCAGTCAGTCACATACATACACACAAACACATCCAGTCAGACACATACATACACACACACATCCAGTCAGACACATACATACACACACACATCCAGTCAGACACATATATACACACAAACACATCCAGTCAGACACATATATACACACACACACACACACACAAATCCAGTCAGACACATATATATATACACACACACACACACACACACATCCAGTCAGACACATATATACACACACACACACACATCCAGTCAGACACATATATACACACACACACACACATCCAGTCAGACACATATATACACACACACACACACACATCCAGTCAGACACATATATACACACACACACACACACACATCCAGTCAGACACATATATACACACACACACACACACATCCAGTCAGACACATATATACACACACACAAACACATCCAGTCAGACACATATATACACACAAACACATCCAGTCAGGCACACATATACACACAAACACATCCAGGCACACACATATATACACACAAACACATCCAGGCACACACATATATACACACAAACACATATATACACACAAACACATCCAGGCACACACATATATACACACAAACACATCCAGTCAGACACGTATATACACACAAACACATCCAGGTACACACATATATACACACACAAACACATATATGCTCACAAACACATCCAGGCACACGCATGTATACACACAAACACATCCACGCAGACATACACAAGACAGCAGGGTTTTTTTTGGGTTGTCGTTTTTTTTTTAAAAGAAAAAAAAAAAGTTCACCTATCAGTGTCCCCCCTCCCTGCGATTACACCTCAATGCAGAGAGAGGGGGGCGATATCCGTTGCAGCACGGTGGCACAGAGCAGCTTCCATACTATGCTCCCCAGTGATCAGCGCTAGAACGCGGTGCGCGAGGGGGCGGAGCAGGAAGTCTGTGCAGCCGGTGCACTCACTCTGCTCCCTCGCGCACCGCTGCAGGAATAAAGAAAAAAAACCCGATCCCATTGCCGAGGGCACCACGCAGGGCTCACGATACCCGGGCGCCAGGTCTGATTTCCTGGTCGCCATGGCGCCCTGGCGCCCGGGGTTTGTCGAGCCCTGCATTAAAGGATAATAAAAATGTTTTTAACCATTTGTTTTCTTGAAGGAAGGGTTTAAAAATGTCCTGCATCTACGAAAGTAAACCCGACATGTATCTTAATAGTCACATGCATGTTTGCTCTCGCAGTCTGCATTTCCTGGGGTTCACTCTTTGCTAGCATAGAGAAAGAACCTCGTTTTTGCAAAAACGGGGGTCTTTCTCTGTGGTCGCCGACCAGGCCCGGCTTCCTGCTTCACAGAAAAGCATCACAGCTGCCAGTTAGAGGATATACTGGCATGTATGGTAAACAGAACTGAATTTTCTGCCTACATTTGTCCTTTTAATAATACAACATTTTGTTTTTGTTTTCCCCCTCAGTGAAAGAAGCCTTTGGGGGCAGGGAGAGGTTGGTGGTGTCCAGTGTCTCTGACTCCTCGTTGGGAAGTGCTCCAGGAACCAGCAGCAGCTCAGCCGAGACAATGGAATCCTAAAACCTGCAAAATTCTTCACTTTTAACCAAATTCACTTTCTCTTGCCCTCGAGGCAAAACACGAGAAATGTAGATCGCAACAACAATTCCGAGCATTAATTATGACATTTTGTGCCAGTTTTCTACAGACTGCAGCTTGGGATTCATCTGTCCTCCTTACGTTGATGTGACGCGGTCTAATCACGTCCAGCAAGCTCTATCATTGTGAAAAACGTAGATACAATTTGAATCCGAGTGAAAGGCTTCAGTGTTCGTTATACATGGGATTTGCTGTCCTATCTGCGTGAATATGCAACCATCTCTACAACATTCATGACTCTCACAAGTAATCCTGGCGCCATGTTTTAATGCCATATGAATAAACTTGCCATTGTGGGGTTTACTTTACTTGGTCCTCGTGATAATTATTGAGATTGTGACATCACTCTATAATAATAATAATAACCGTATTTTACTGGGATGGGGATATTACTCATTATATGAATAAATGGAAGCTGGATGAAATTATTTTTAAGTGAAAAAAGCATTACCCAGTAATTTGTCTTTAGCGGGGAGGAAATGCCACCTAATAAGCTAAACATATTTCGCACATCTAGTGCTTAATCAGAAGCTAGCGAAACGCGTCAAGCTTATTCACTGGAATTTGAGCCTTTCATCCTTTTCCCTTTTTTAAATATTCTTTCGTTATTAACTTTTTCCATAGTCTGGCCATTTTCAAGACTAACGCCAGCTATTTGAGTACCCCTGCTACTCCTATCAACCTCCCACGGAGAATTGGTATCCACTAAAACAGAGGTGGTTGAGTTGGGACGAGACCAATTGTTTTCATTAGAGGGAAGACGACTCAGTCTTCCAAATCTGCCACATCTCAGTCTCCCTCCATCTCAACGTCCGGAAGAATGCTTGGTGAATAATATTTTTTCAAGATGAGACCTCCTTGGATGTTACTGAATAGACCCCTAACTGGTCCGTGAAGAAACCTAAAGTTCTTTTATGAATATAATGTGTTGGCAGAAGTAGGTGTAATGGGGAATATCCCTACTCATATCTGGTTCTTAGTCATAAACAAGACAAGTGGGCCTGTTTCAGTCAAGCTGCCACAACTCTGAAGGTGGCACCCTTAGTGGACCCTTTTTGTAGTCATGGCTTCATGTTTTGTGCATTACTTGTCTAACCTCAAGCCAGCAAGGTGAAAGGTCTGCGGGTCAAAGAGCCACTGAGGAGGACACAATCAGAGGAATGAAATCTAGCAAGCTATAGTTTTTCAGTAATTAAAATCCCGTGTCTTCTAACCCGCTCCTAATTGGCCTCTCTTTCAAGCTGTGTATTACACGGGTGTTAAAGGTTAAGCTGTGGACAGATCTGGCCTATTGACCTTTTCAGAATTCAGAGGACAATGTTGTAGATTCTAACCGGTTTAGATGTTTGTTAGGTCATCAGGGCTGTAGCATAATAATTCCACTGGATTTCCCTTTAGATCAATCAGTGGTTTGTTATCCTTGCTTATGTTAAAACTTTTTTTTTCTTTTAATCTCTACTCTTCGTTATCAGAATAACATGCACCACAAAGGGAAACTAGCGTGAAAACGGTGTCGTCTTGCGTCTCTTGTTTATGACATCACCTTGTCTTTTGATACGCAACTCAAACAATTTCTACAGAAAGTAGTTTGTATGGCGTCTAGGACAGTTCATTGCGGCTGCTTGACCACTGAGAGTTCAGCGCGGCACTTTGAACAATGAACTGTCAGCGGTGAAGATCTATGAGGCCGCTGACAGCGCTGACAGTTCAGTGCTTACAAACATACCCTCCTAATAAATTAACCCCCACCTAAAAGTGACCCCGAACCACCATACTAACCCCCCCATCCCAAACCCTAATACTAATGCCACCCCCCCCCCCCTCGAACCCCAATACTAACATTACCCCCCAATAATACTCACCTTCAGCTATCTCACGATGAATTGTCCCGCGAAGACAGGTCTGGCCATCGAGCGAGAGTGCACAGTGAAGCGGCTGTGTTCATGCAGCCACGATGAACCATCCCATCCCCATTTGTATACAGGTGACACGAACAGCAGTGATGTCATAAACAGAAGACAAAATGTAAAAATCTCGTAACAACCCCATACACACAATTTCCTTTTTATTCCCGGCATTCACAGTGAAAATAATGTTTACATGACCTTAACGGACAATTGGGAAAATATAAGTTCTGTTTAACTTAAGCGTAGGCAAGTATACAATGAAAGCACCTTACTGAGCCTTCTGTGCAAGTATAGCTCCATCAGGGGCCGGATATTTTGTTCAGAATCTTGGGTCAAATGAAGGAATATTCAGATATTGTCCGCCCCCTGATGAAGTTATATAAGCAAAGAGGGCTCTGTAAGGTTCTTAATTTATATTCTTTTGTTAAAGCACTTCTGTTTAAAATGCCTACACTTGATGCAATTTTATACCTTAAATTATACTTTTTAAATATAGATATTAATAGCATTTTAAAAAAAAATTCATATTGTTTGTGATTTATTCTATACTCTCATAAAATGGTCCATTCTTTTCGGTGCTATTTCTGTTGCAAGGCACATAATAAAGCTCAAACAAGCATCAATTATTAATATAAATCTAACTTTGTCTAAGATCTAAATTGGACCGAAGCTCTTACATTAATTATTATAATTACAGAATGCATTTTCAAAGTACGATAAGCCGATAATGTAAGTCCTATTAATTCCTCTGGGTGATTTTATACATAAATATTAAATTCTTTGCTAATGTGATGCTTGTTTTATGCTTTTCAGCTGTGCATGTGCCTGTCTTTCTGCTGCAGTGTTATTGCTGCATTATTAGGCGATAATTATTTATTGAAGATTGCCAGCAGACATTATATCTTCAATTTTGAATAAAGTTAAACATTGGCATACTTTGCTATAAATCCTAGATTTTTTTTTCTTCTTCTGTATTTTAAACCAGAAAAAGATATATATGTTCCTATTAAAAGTAAAAACATGAACTATGAATACAAGTTCTTTGATTAATGAAATGTCAATGAATTAGCTATCAAATATAATAATCGTAATGAAAAGAAAAGGTAAAAAAAAACTACATCTGAAATAGAGAAACAGTTAGGTTAGCTGGACCGAGAGGGTAGTGGATGCATGGAATAGCCTTCCAGTGGACGTGGTAGAGGTTAATACAGTGAAGGAGTTTAAGCATACGTGGGATAGGCACAAGGCTATCCTAGATATAAGATAGGGAACTGGGGACTAATAAAAGTATTTAGAAAATTGGGCAGATTAGATGGACCGAATGGTTCTTATCTGCCGACACATTCTATGTTTCTACAATTAAATCATTGTTTATATGCATAGACTGACCAGCCCAAGATAGATTACATGCATGCATGGTGGGTTGTGACACTGTGGCAGTTTAGCTGCATTGGAGCTACTGTGTGCTACATTATGGCCACACTTAGTGTTCAGGTCGACTCATTCACATACTGTATCATCGAAGAGATCTTGATGATAAGGCTGTTGATTACAGCAAGTAAACAGAAAAGCTTTGAATGTTTTTCTTGGCAGAGTCCAATACATAGATTTAAAAACAAATACTCTCAATTTTGACATATATGTTGCCCCAAAATCTATTCAACTGAAGGCTGAGTAGGATAATAATAATGGTAGTGTCACTTTAAATCAGTGGGGGCTAGTATTTACTAAATGTGAACTGCAAAAATGAGGTATAGAATATAGATCTTTGCTTCTTTATAATTGTATTCCTTCATTCTGTTTATTATAGCACTGTGTTTAACTATGACGGGTATAGGTTGCTTGTACAGGAACAAATAGACATACAGTACGACCAGGGCCATCTTTAACCCCTTCGTGACGCATGGTGCTTGCATCCCAAAACGACGCAAGCACCAAAACGTCACGATTTGTTGCTTGCCACCGATCACAGCCATCGGTAGCCAGGAACACTATGGCAGAGACCCGATCAAGGGTCTTAATAGACCCTGTGGGTCCCTGGCAAAAAATCGCGAGACCACTGGACGTCACGGAGGCGTGCCCGACCCCGGAACTTCGGGCATGGCCAATGTAGTAAAATGTAGCCGGTGCACCGGCTACATCCTCTGTAGGTGCAGACCACCTCCTGCTGCAGTTCGCACAGTGGGGAGTGGCGGAATGTCACATGACACTCAGCACTCCGGTGGTTGCGTCAAAGCGTGTGTGTGGGCGGAGCATCAGCAGATGACTTGGAGGTGCAGGTACCGCTTCCAATCCTAATGCGGGCCGCACATCCATGCCCAGCAGGCCCTTGTACTACGCGGTGCATGCCGCTTGCATATTACAATTTACAACCGGAGTTGTAACACAAGTTTTTTTTTTTTACATCAGCAGAGTGCCCACGGGGCAGCAGCTTTGGGCCCCCCAGGAGTAACTGAGCCCAGGGAAGCTGCCCCGTTTGCCGCACGTTAAAGACTGCCCTGAGTACAACGGGCTCTTCAAGTTGAGTACCACAGACTAATTTAAGAGCATCTGCAGCAATTTAAACCATAGGGAAAGAACTCTGTAATTGGTATTTTTTGTGTGTGTGATTTCTACATTCATTTGTATGCTTTGGATTTAATGAATTAAATGAATGTTTGCAAAGAGGAATAGTAAATTAGGATTGCAGATGGTGTAATAACATTTGAAAACATGAAACCATACACAAAGCCTAGGCTTGAATGAGAATGTGGCGGGCGTAAATTCACTAATTAGAATTTGCATTTAGTCTTCAGGAATGTTGATCTTTCCCTCCTGTGCAAGTTTGGCAGGAATAGCGAATAGAATATTGTTAAAAAATCTATGTGATTGTGCATAGCGACATTTAAAAAAAGAAAAAAAACAAACATCCTGACACTTTTTGAATCTAAACGTACCCTTCTGATATCCATTTTGGTGCAATTTTGATGGACGTTTTTGTCTGGTTTATTTTATATATATATAATATATATATCACGATATTGGTAGTAGCATATACTTTTGCACATACAGAGATTGCGCCAATATTAGGTACTATTTCTGCGGGCACCAGTTTTCAATGTCAGGCGAAATGTGTAGACATGCTGAATTTGAAAAAGGAATATGAAGGAAGTATACAGACTCAAAATGTTCGATGTCAGGCGAAATGCGTAGACATGCTGACGTTGAAAAAGGAATATGAAGGAAGTATACAGACTCAAAATACCGATGCTGTATTATGGTCTATGTTACTTTAGTCCTCAATAGCGTCTGAGAACACTTCTGTAAAGTTACTTAACAAAAAAGTAAAAGATAAGTTATGAGTTTATTGTAAGTTAACCCCTTAGTGACATGACTTTTTGGTTGTGTCTTACCTTGGTGACATGGGTTGTTTTTAACATTTCTGCAGTGTTTGTGTTTAGCTGTACATTTTCTCCTTTCTCATTTACTGTACCCACAAAAATGAGATACTGTTTTTGTCAGCATGAGAATACCATTATTTACATCATATCATATAATTTACTGCAAAACAAATCAGAAAATGTGACTTTGACCTGAAAAATCTTTTACACAGTTGGTAAAGCTGGTAAAAAAAGACCCCATCTAAATAGTTTCTAAATTTGGACCTGAGTTTAGAAATATGCCATATTTTTCTGTTCTTTGCAAGTCATAGGACAAAAATTGAAAGTAGCATTTTTTGTTTACTAACCATTTTCTATTTGTGTCTATGTTGTAATTCATGTAAATCCACACTAGACCTCACACACTTCCACAGTTCATGGTACCCACAGGTTTTATACATGGGTACACCTTCCCTTTCATTTTGGTAACACATTGGTGTCTGTGCTGGATGTATATTTTTCTGCTTAACACTATATATATATATAGGCATGTCCAGCACAAATCAAGAGAATTGAAATAGGCAAATTCAACCTATGCTCGCTGAATTCGGAGCTTGTTCAGAGGTGATCGGCACTTATTTGGTAGCCAAAAATGTATGGTTTTCATGGGCTACTGAGTGGTCACATTTCGAAGATTTATGAAATTCGGCTAACATGACCGACCTAAATCCATTTGAGGACTAATCGGTGTATATTGAGTCAACTCTTTCGTTTTTAAACCTAATACCAAAGTAAGCAAGTTGCAAAAATTCTCCCATTCGTCTGAACTTTGGTATTAAGTTTGAAATTCCCTTCTCAGTTCTCTGCCGTTCTCTCGTTCATGAATAACATCCTGAGAGTCGACCTATCAGCAAGAATATTCCGTTGGTTTCTATGGTGACTGCTCCACGATTGGAATGTTATGCCTGGAATGATATACCTTTTATAAATAATGTATTTGAAAGTGATGTGTTTGGGATTGTAGGAATGCTTGTTTAGACTCTCCTTATGCTGACCTTCCCTTGAGTAACCAAAAAATATTGGATACATTCTTGGATATTTTCTCAGCTGATCATTAGTAATTATTTTATATTGCTACAACGATTGTTATACTCGTTACTATTTGGGTTATCGCCTATAGGAGATTTCCTTTTAAACCTCTGCTTTTTAAAAAAAAAAATGTATAATCAGTTTTACATTATACTAAAATTCTCACCTTCTTGTTTTGAATTCAATATATTTCCAGATTCTAATTAAGTAAACTAACACCTTTCTCTTTCATGCTGGCAGAATCTTATGGCCTCCAACCTCATTATCGTATATAAACTCTTTGTAACAAGCCTGACGGTATTCTAGCGATGAAAATCTGTTTGATATTCCTAGCAATAGAAAAGAACTAATAAAGGATTTGTTTTGGGTTTTATCAGTTGTTTTAAACAAGTATCCTGTGATACAAATAAGCCAGGGATATTTATTTAAAGGGTCACTGCCACTTACATAAAGATGTAACTAGATTAAAACAAACACATATTTAAGACATATGCCACTGTTTTTTTCTCTTATATGTTTGAATCAATTGCATATAAAAGGAAAAATAAAATTAGGTGTCTGTCTCCAGCATCCATTTTGAGAATTTTACCCATGATGCAACATTCATTAAAATATTCCAGCATGTCTCACTTTACAACTGTGGCCTGCATGGTGATGTCATGAGATACACCCCTGCTTTCTTACAGGCAGGACTAGGTGGCTGTGTACACCTTTTTTTTACCTGCGTTCCAACACAAACAGGATCATAACTCCGCCCTGTTGTGATGTAATAGTTACATTACCCTCCCATTCAATTTAAGTCTATGATCACAATTCTGATTTATAGACTGCATTTTGTGTCCCCAGCCCCAAAGTGAGATACTAGTGCTGTAGAGTCACTGGGGGGTGGCACCCAAAAACACAATAGTTCACAAAATGACAGTGTTCTATCTAATTTCTCGAGCAAATTCGACTGCGCAGGCGCAGTAGAATTCACTCATTGCGCACCACAGCGCATGCGCACACAGTTACGGCTGTCAATCAGCCGTAACTTTGGCAGAAGTGCGCCTGCTCGAGGGGCACACACCATGTCACGCCCCCTCCGGATCAGCTGCGGTGCCGGGTAAGTATAAGCGAATTACTGATTATTGTCATTTACTAGCGTCGAAAGCAATTGGTAAAACTTATATCAGTTACATGCTACGCTAGTAAGTGGAAGTCACACACGGGGGGGGGCTGGCTCTTCTTGATGGGAGTTGTGATCGGCACCTTAGGCCCCCTCTGTCCCCCGTGTGTGTCTTCCACTTACTACCATAGCATATCACTGGTATACGTTTTACCAATTGCTTGCTACGCTAGTAAATGGCAATAATCAGTAATAGACTTATACTTACCTGTCACCGCAGCTGATCCGGAATACCTGTCACCGCAATGCTACATAAAATAAAAACCCTTTTCAGTTTTTGGTGGGAGTGTCTATTTAAGAGTCAAAGGTAATTGAAATTTCCCGAAGGACAACAGTCTGCAAAAGACTCAGGTTCTGTTTCATTGACAGATTGCATCATGTGTAGAAATTTTACACAGAAATGCTTTAAAGAGACAGTATCACATAAACATACTTTTTTTTTTTTTTTTACTGTGCCTGTAGAGGTAAAAAAAATTATTGAAAATGATCTATACAATGTATTAGCAAAATTGCAAACAAATGCCTAAATTAGGAGAAAAAATGTGCTTTAAATGTGGAGTATCCTGTTGCAGACATCACCCATGGCCCAAATTACACATTTTCCATTGAAAAGAAATTCATTTGCATACCGGGCCACAGGTGATGTCATAAGCAGGAGACTCAACAGACACATTTAAAACACACTTTTCTCCTAATTTAGACATTTGCTGGCAGTTTTGCTCATACAATGTATAGATCATTTTCAAGAATTTTTTGACCTCTACATGCACCATAAAAACAATGTCTATGTGATACAGTCCCCTTTGATGAAGAAATAGAAATCAACAACTCTTTGTTTGTATAGCTCTATCGGGGGTTTGACACTGGTCAGATCTTCCTTCATCTGACCCAAATTTCTGAACAACGAGCTTTGAACGGAAAACAATCAGCCATTCATTTTTTTAGACACTTTGATTCTTGTTTTTTGTTTTTTTTATCTCCCCGACTCCAGCCAAATACTGGAGAGTTGTGTTGGAGGATCACTATAAATGGCAAACTTTATATTACCGAGTAAATTCAGCTTAAAGATACAAATCCTGTATAGCAATGTTATGGCCTCCAAATAATCATATTGTGATAAAAGAGCAAAAAAGGTTTTTTTGTACTCCGAGCAACGCTTTTGGTGGGGCAGAACTGCGTTATAACTTATTGCGCTGTGATAGGATGAATATGTTTTGAAGTTTAATATGCACTAAAAATGACAGGGAAGGTCAAAATGGCCCTTTAATGTGATTAGGAGGGATTGCAGCTGACCTAGTAAATAAAACCCATTGGAATTGACCCAGAGTATTATTCCCATTGCCATTAATGTGAATTTTAACAAAAAAGTAGATTATAATGTTTTTTTTTAATTTTTTTTACCAGGCTTTGCCAAGTTAAATTAAATAACCCATTAGAGTATCCCAAAGTCTATGTCATCACAATGTTGCTTGTTACATCCCATTCGTCAGTGTCTGCTTCTCACACACAGAGAGGTATTGTTTTATGGCTGCCCAGGAATCAAAATAGTTTAGACCCTAGGTGGCGCTCTTGTAATGCTGTTGGGATAGTGATCCACATTATATCATGCAGATGCACAAACAGGAGGTTTGATTTTGCTGCATGTTGAGAAAAAAACTGCTCTGACTAATGATGTTTTTCTATGTTGTGACTACCCTTATTGAGGTATTATTTCAGTTAATAATAGTGTTTTGGGGACAAAATAAACGCAAGTGATGCCGGTGGTCACAGAATACAGGCAGAGAAACACCATGTTAGATGTTAAAGGCATGCTGTCCTGTAAAAATACAAAAATATTTGGGGGGGGGATAGCAAAATGCATTGTTGCTCAGCCAGCCGGACTTGGCAACAAATTTTTTTTTTTTTTGAAAGGAGACATAGAAACATAGAATGTGTCGGCAGATAAGAACCATTCGGTCCATCTAGTCTGCCCAATTTTTTTTTTGAGTACTTTTTATTAGTCCCCGTTCCCGGTCTTATAGCTAGGATAGCCTTGTGCCTATCCCACGCATGCTTAAACTCCTTCACTGTGTTTACATCTATCACTTCTGCTGGAAGGCTATTCCATACATCCACTACCCTCTCAGTAAAGTAATACTTCCTGATATTACTTTTAAATCGTTGCCCCTCTAATTTAAGACTATGTCCTCTAGTTGTGGTAGTTTTTCTTCCTTTAAATATACTCTCCTCCTTTACGGTGTTGATTCCCTTTATGTATTTAAATGTTTCTATCATATCCCCCCTGTTACGTCTTTCCTCCAAGCTATACTATAGTTGAGACTATAGTTGACAATGATTATCTTCTTCTTCTTGGGTCGTGCGCAACATGCCATCCGTTTCGCGGTTTTGGGGGGTTTTCTGCCCGAGCATGATGGGAGTTGCTACAGCAATCAGAGTCGCTAAAACAGGTATGTACGGGGAGAAATTCAAAGTCTTGTTTCCATCTATGCTTTTGCTCTGTCAATCATGATGTAGAACACATGAAGACACCTTCTAGCTAGGAGGAATGGTTTAGAATTTTGGGCTAACTCCCTACAGCCGCAGACACCTTGCAAGCAGAAAGATTAAGGGGGTGTCCTAGTCTGAAGAGCTCAGTAGAATGTATGAGCACAGTAGCGATAACTCCAAACATATACAGGTTGAGTATCCCTTATCCGAAGATCCAAAAACTGAAATTAATCAAAACATTTTTTTCGGATGTGGGTCAATTCGGATAAGGGATAAGCAACTTCCTGGCGTCTGGCGGTGAAGCTCCTTTGCGTCGCCTCCCCCTGCGTGCTATAATTGAGACGCCAGCCCTCATGGGAAATGTAGTTCCCAGAGTGCTGCGACGGGAGGCAGGGCTTACACGTGGCGGACAGATCATCCCGGCAGCACCGTGGAGCAGGTAAAGTCAGATCTATATTTCCTAAATACAATGTGAGCAAGTTGCTCATTCGGAAATGTAGACCATTTTTCGGGCTGGTGCTGCCAAAACGATCTGTTATCTGTAAGTTTCCTTTATCCGAAATACTGCCGGCCCCGAGCATTTCTTATACGGGATACTCAACCTGTAATATCTCTCTCTCTCTCTATATATATATGGAAAGAGACATTGCTAGGTCCTTTTCTTGGGTTGAATAAAAAGTGATGGCTGAAGTAACCGTACAGTGTCGACTTTCCTTTTGCGTACAAGTTTGAAGACCTGTCCTATCTTCCTCCTTCAGCTCTGCTGAGTCTGCATTCGTACGCGTTGCACTGATAAGTAATAAAGTGAGTTAAAATTCTGCTGTGACTTTCCAAACCGATGACTCCTCGAAGCAAGCGGTGGGGTCATAATGAAGGGGGGCATGCGACGTAAGGAGCCAGTAAACTTTTTCGCTTCTATTATCCATGAGAAGCAGAGCTAAGTGTAAAACCGAGAGCCTAGGCATCCAACTGTGCCGCTCCGACTGCTTCTGTACGATAACCACCGTAATGCCCTGGCATTCTAGAAAGCCGGTGGGGAATCATGGAGTTTGTAGTTCCGCAGCAGCCGGAGGTCCGCAGTTGGACGCCTAGGCCCCTAGTGTCAAACCTCATTTTACATCAGACAAGGCACTTTCAATTTTAACATTTTATCAAAAAACAAAAAAACAACCTTACTCCAGCACCATTTAATTAAATCATTGTATACAATAACTACTCAACAGCATTCAGCGTGTCTTCATCTGCATTTCAATAAAAAATTATATTTACATTTCTTTTTAAATAAATGTGCATTTAGCGGGTTTGCTAAATTTCCCTTATATTCCCTATTTGCATTTTTTGGGGGATCTGGAACAAATAAATTGATATATTTTTTAATAGATTTGTATTTAGCTGGTTTTTATTCCTTTTGTATTTGTTTTGGTTGAAAGTAATTCTAACAAGCTCCATTAGTCTTTTCTTTGTGTTTCAAACTAAAAAAATAAAGTCTATACACAAATTTATGTGTTTCTACCTTTGTTAAATCTTTATTCCCATATACTCAATTATTCAATGAAAAAAATCTTAATTCTACTCAGTCTATCGCCAATTCTGACACTTCATCACTGTTTAAAGAGCTCTGTTTTTTTGTTTTTGTTTTCCTTCTGTGATCTACTCTGCGTAGATCTGCGACCTAATCTTGGCTTCCATGGTCTCAGAGGATTGTCCCATCAGAGGTTTAATCTACAACCATCTCAGATTAAACATTTGTTTCTATCTCGCAGAGGATTGAATGTGTGGTCTTATATGTCATGGGATCATGTCCGTAACCTTTGTATCGATCAAACTCATAACAAAATAATGAGACATGTCTATCATTGGTTAAGTAAGGTGTTTTGGTGGACAAGGTCGGTGCTAGGTCTACAGTAGACTAGCCCAAAAACCCCCACAAAAGAATCTTATTTCTACAAGAAAACAGAAAAGTATTAGCCAAGACGAAGTAATAGGAGGAGAGAGGACGAGAAAAAAAGAAAAAGGGCAGGAAGACTGATCAAAAAAAGGTTCATTACTAAAGTGAGAAAAAGAGCAGCGAAACAAGACTGGTCAAAGGTAGTGAGGTAGGAAGACCAGGTGTGTGTCTTGGTTCCTTCCAGGACAGCCATCTTGGTGACCATTTTAGCTATACGACTCGTACGCAAAACTAGAATCACATACATATCTCTAGTCAGGATTCCAAATTCATTGGTACCTACTGAACAACAGAATACATCACGGATATTGTAACATCCAAACAATAGACCTGTTCTAAACCCCAACACCTGGTAGTAACAACAGCTCTCATTGGCCTTTTAGTGGCGGACATATTCTACGATGCTACCACCTCATACTTTTTTGTTACTAAACAGAAGGTGGTGGAACGAGAAAATGCTATAGCATATTATAGTTTATTCTTAATAGATTTGTTATATTGGCATGTATTTACAGGTCTTTTTTATATTTCTATGCCAGAAAGCGATAGTTGGCAAAAACATCTTAATGACCTTGCTTGACCTTGCATTGGTATGAGAGACGATCAGGCGTTTGTAGTGCAAAGAAGAATGGGCGGGGGGGGAGGGGGGGGGGAATACACAAAGATGTTTATTGTAGCAAACCAAAGTGAAAATTCATAAGCTGAAAAGGTAATTTTATTTCAAAATGACATAAAACAACACAGTTTATACATCTGTTACACAGGACCTGTAACAGCTTGTCTAGATGAGTGGCATACTAAATTTTGTTCCTCCAACACAATGTCATGTCAAATTTTTCAGAAATCCCCCAGGCCACGCGATATAAGATTCAAATCTAGATTATATCTTCCGTCAAGTATTCCCTAAATTAAAAAGGTGGAAAAAAATCTCATCAATTTCAAGGACGGATAATGGCTACACTCTCAGTGAAAAGAGGGGGTTTGGGAGTAAATAGTGCACTTATTCAATAAACGAAGGACTTTTCTACCTCAAGAGCCTCTCTTTCTCTGATTATCCTAATGGCACTGGATAATTGCAGTGATGTGACTGGAAAGAGAAATATTTTGGAATGTTTTTTTTTATGGACTTGCTCTTTAATCCAATGGTAAGACATATTAGTAACATGCTATTATTTTGAAGGCTCTTCTTAATGGAGACCCTCCACTAAAAATGTGTGGGCAAAATACGTTAAAAAAAATTGGGTAAGAGCATTTTTAGTGCCGGTAGAGGTAATGATTGTGTACGGTGAAGCAGCTGAAAATGTGGCCACTGCGATTACGAAGATGGTTGGTGATAAAGTTAAATTATAGGGCAAAGTATTTTGTCTTGGTGTTGATTTGGGACAAGATCCATTTTTACACCTTTAGAGAAGGCATGTTTAGAAGTGCATACTTGCGTCTAAAACAAATCCCCACATATTATATACTGTTTTTTAAGAACAAATAGAGTTTTCTTTTGTGATCATTTTTTTTGTTTTTTCATTTTATTTTTTTCTGTGACACAGTGTATGTCTCTCCTCTTCAACCAAGATCAACTCACCTCATCCACCCCCTACAAATTTAGGGCAGTATGGCAAAGGATTGTGATTAGACCCTAGACCAGCGATGCCGAAACATATGGCACATGTGCCACAACCCGGTTGCCGACATCTCGAGTGGGTGGTGCGGAGAGCCAATGTCACAAATGGATGGCATGTCGTTGCACTGCACTATTGAATGCTGGCCACCTCGTGACTTCCCGGTGCTCATTGGAAAAAGCTGCATCGGGAGGGTAATGGAGCTTGTCCTGAGTGAAAACATGGCCGATGGGGTAAGTCCTGAGTGCAAACCTGGGTGCTGGGGTAACTTCTGAGTGCAAAGTGATTGCTGGAGTAAGCCCTAAGAGTGCAAAGTGGGTGCTGGGGTAAGTCTTGAGTGCACATTTGCTGTTAGGATAAGTCCTGTGAGTGCAAATGTGAGTGCTGGGGCAAGTCCTGAGTTCCAGACTTGCATCCATCAGGGTAAGCCTGGAACACCCCTTATCCATTTGTATAGGGTGAGGGGGCATGATTGGCAGGTCAGTGAAGGCATTGTAGTGAAGGCGTTAAAAACTGAGCTGTTCCCCTGGAAAACAGTGGGATCCAGTGATCCGGGATGAAAAAAAACTGACTTAGCGCCCTGTAAGGCGGATCTTTTTTTATCCCGGGTGATTGAGACTCAGATGACGAGCCTCACTAAGTAGTCAATAAATATATTTTTACTTGCATTCAAGAAGCCACAGTGTTCAACCTTATTGCTTCAATGCCGAGTGTTCTTCTGGGACACACTCTCAGAAAAAAAAAAACACTGCCACAACAAGAGCACTTAGTCTTAAATTAGAGGGGCAAAGATTTAAAAGTAATATCAGGAAGTGTTACTTTACTGAGAGGGTAGTGGATGCATCGAATAGCCTTCCAGCGGAGGTGGAGGTAAACACAGTGAAGGATTTTAAGCAAGTGTGGGATAGGTACAAGGCTATCCTAGATATAAGATAGGGAACTGGGGACTAATGAAAGTATTCAGAAAATTGGGCAGACTAGATGGGCCGAATGGTTCTTATCTGCCGGTGACACATTCAATGTTTCTGGATTTTTTTTCTGGTTGTCCATCGTGAGAGACCATTTGTTCTCCATCTTCAAAGAATTTGATGTACCGCAGTTTTTTTAAACTTTTTTTTACTTTGGGTCCATAAATTCTTTTGGCGGTCAGGTCAGGCATTTTTTTTTTTTTTTAACCTGCAGTATATAACTTTTAAATGCTAATGTGTTGCAATGTCAGCAAAACTGCAAGTAAATGTCTAAATAAGGAGAAAAATGTGTTTTAAATGTGTCTGTGGCCTGATATGCAAATTAACTGTTTTTGTTGTTGTTGGGAAATGTGTTAATTTGCATATCAAGCCGCAGGTGATGTCATAAACAGGAGACTCTACAGGCACACTTAAAAACACATTTTTCTACCTAATTTAGGAATTTGCTTGTAATAATACAATGTGTATAGATTATTTTCAATCATTTTTTATTCTCATCTTTAGGTGACACAGTCCCTTTAATCAATTTCATCTGGATACATGTGTATGCACGTTATACATCCGTGTGTTTTGCCAACAAATGGCCGATATAGCAGCCATAATGTCAGTATAGAGGAAGGTACTTGCAGAAATAGGTACAACTGAATGACGTGTTAATGTTAAGCTGGAAAGTGGTATAAGATCCAAAGATATGAAAGCTAGCCAACTCATTACCATTCATTTGGAACTTAATTTCATCCAAGCGTAGAGTAATCTCCCAGAATGCTACTTTCTGTTTATTGTTAAAGAATGCTTTTTAACATAAGCCTTAATTTTATAGCTCAATTAAAGATGCTTTATTTTTTTTTTACACAGATTTTTCAACCCAGATCCTTCAACGTATGCTCATTTTTTCATTTAATTTATTGTTTGAAACATTAAAGATGACTCTTGTCAATAAAAAGAAGTCTCGTTTTTTTTTCTCAAAATAATGCAAATACCATGCAAATGATATTCTTCGTAAAAACTCAAAGATGCTTTTAATATTATTACATTTTGAAATTCAATGATTTGATGTAGACTGTTTTTTTTTTTTTAAATCCATGCTCCGTTTGCTATAAAATTCTGATTACACACGTGATAGAGTTTAATTTGCTGTAGTTGGGGGGGGAGCATTATTAGACTGCTAATTCCCACTTCTCTTAACTGGATTAAAAAAGATGCTCAGAAAATTATCTGCTGTTTTTCTTTCCCCCCAAAGAACTTTTTAAAACTGCTTTCCAGATAATTGTCCTCTGTTATGCACTATTATCTTGGCAGAACAGTTTAAAGCACTTATTTGTTGGAGCCTTGACAATTCTATGGCCAATAATGGAATATAATTCACTTGGGCCAGAAAAAAAATCCAACAGCAAAATATGGGATTAACAATCCTTTAATGTCCACGGCTGTAAATGAAATTTGGTGTGTTAGAAAAGAATATAGCCGATTGTAAGGGGGTACTATAAACACCAAGCTACTTCATTTTATTAAATGCATATTAAAGAAAACATTTTGAGATCTAAAATGTATTGTTACAAAAGGTAGAGCTCTGCGGGACAGACTTCCCAAATTGGGACTTTTTCTGGGGGCAGGTTGGTCCATATCGGAGACTTGCAACGCATCCCCTCCTCCAACCGCATACCTCCTGCTGCATCAGCCTAGCCATCAGGAGCATGCAAAGACCCTTCTGGCCCACTTCATCTCAGCTGCGCATGTGTAGTGTTAAAGGGGCCCTATTTAATATCTTGCTTTCTCCTTCTCTGATTGCTAAGTGGGTGAGGGTTCTGTATATAGGATGGATATACACACGGACAGAAACCAATTAATTAATGAGGGTGGAGATCTCATAGGACCTGTCCTGATTAATTAATTGGATTGTGTCTGTGCATATATCCATCCTACATACTGCCTGGCTGCACTTTGCATGCTCTTTCTGCAGCATGTGGAACAAATATGTGTCCCTGGAAACATAGCCGATGTTGGCAACTATAGGGTAGTACCTGCTACTACCTGCTATTTATATTTTGTCTTGATTCCTGTTGTGATGTTATGAATACTCTGTATCCCTCTACCCTTGACCTGTGCCAGTTTAACTGCTTTGTTTGCAGCCAGCCTTGAAACGTCCCAGTTTGACTACTCTTATTGCCACCAGCCTTGACACGTCACAGTTTGATTACTCTTAATGCCGCCAGCCTTGACCCATGCCAGTTTCTCTCTCTTTGGTCCTTTTTGGTTGCTGCGTTTGAGTACCTGGAGTTCTTGACCTTTGATATCTGAACATTCAGGGTGTATTCAGGCAGGGCCAGCCTTTGGGGTGTGCGACCTGTCGAGTGCACAGGACTCACCAGCCCTCTGCATGGCCTGCAGTGCAGGAACCAGGGAGGGGGCAGACAGCAGAGGCGAAGGTCCTCCCCCACCCTGTGAAGCAGAGTGGTGAACAGAGATGGGGGAAAAGAACAGAAGTGGGGGGGAAAGAACAGATATGGAGGAGGAGGGGGAGAGAATAGAGATGGGGAAAAGAGAACTGGGGGGAGAGAACAGAGATGGGGGGAGGAGGGGGAAAGATAACAGAGATGGAGAGGAGGGGAGAGAGAACAGATATGGGGAGGAGGGGGGTGAGAACAGATATGGGGAGGTGGGGGGTGAAAACAGATATGGGGAGGAGGGGGGTGAGAACAGATATGGGGAGAGGGAAAGATATATGGTGAGGGGAAGGAGCAGTGCTGTATTTACCGCGAGGCATCCTAGGCGGATGCCTATGGCGGCAAATTTTGGGGGGCGGCAGCGCCCCCCAGCACTGGAAAAAAAAAACATTAAAAAAAAAAAAAAATCAAAAAAAAAAATCTGGCCCTTTAAAAAACAAACAAACCCCACCGCGCTTGCAGGCAGAGACGGAGGTGAGAGGGGATCGCAAGATCCCCCCTCACCATCGCTCTGCCTGCCAGGCTGCATGGGGAGCCGAACAGGCAGCACAGAGAAACCTCCGTGCTGCCTGTTCGGCTCCCCGTGCAGTGTGCCGACACGGAAGTGCCGACAGGTCACGTGACGGGCGCGCTGACGTCATACGCGCGCCCGGTCACGTGACCTGTCGGCACAATCGCCGGGAAGCCGAACAGGCAGCATGGAGGGACCATGCTGCCTGCCTGCCAGGGAAAGGTAAGTGCTGATGGGAGACTGTGTGTGTGTGTGTGTGTGTGACTGAGTGTGATGGGAGTCAGAGTGTGTGTGATGGGAGACTGTGTGTGACTGAGTGTGATGGGAGTCAGAGTGTGTGTGATGGGAGACTGTGTGTGACTGAGTGTGATGGGAGTCAGAGTGTGTGTGATGGGAGTCAGAGTGTGTGTGATGGGAGACAGTGTGTGTGACTGAGTGTGATGGGAGTCAGAGTGTGTGTGATGGGAGTCAGAGTGTGTGTGATTGGAGACAGTGTGTGTGAATGAGTGTGATGGGAGTCAGAGTGTGTGTGATTGGAGACAGTGTGTGTGAATGAGTGTGATGGGAGTCAGAGTGTGTGTGATGGGAGACTGTGTGTGTGTGTGTGTGTGTGACTGAGTGTGATGGGAATCAGAGTGTGTGTGATGGGAGACAGTGTGTGTGACTGAGTGTGATGGGAGTCAGAGTGTGTGTGATTGGAGACAGTGTGTGTGACTGAGTGTGATGGGAGACAGTGTGTGTGACTGAGTGTGATGGGAGTCAGAGTGTGTGTGATGGGAAACAGTGTGTGTGACTGAGCGTGATGGGAGACTGTGTGTGACTGAGTGTGATGGGAGTCAGAGTGTGTGTGATGGGAGACAGTGTGTGTGACCTGTGTGTGATGGGAGTCAGAGTGTGTGTGATGGGAGACAGTGTGTGTGACTGAGTGTGATGGGAGTCAGAGTGTGCGTGATGGGAGTAGGAGTGTGTGACTGAGTGTGATGGGAGTAGGAGTGTGTGACTGAGTGTGATGGGAGTGTAAGCTTGATGTGAGTCTGAATGATGGGGCATGTCTTAGGTGTGTAAAGTGGGTGTGCAGCTTGGGTAGGGGGGTGCCCGGATTTTGTCTGCCTAGGGCAGCACAAAATCAAGATACACCACTGGGAAGGAGAGGCAAAGATAAATAGGGAGGGGAAGGAGAGGCAAAGATATATGGGTAGAGGGAAAGAGATATGGGGAATGGAGATAGCATATATGGGGGGAGAAAACATATGGGAAGGGGAAAGAGCTAACAACAGGTTTGGGGAGGAGGAGGAGGAAGAACAGATATGGGGGGCGAGAGACAGACATGGGGGTGGGGAGAGGAGAGACATACAAGGGAAGCGAGAGAGACATAAAATGGTCGGGTTGGAGAGAGACAGACATGGCAAGGAAGGACAAAGAGACAAACATGGGAAGGGAGAGAGACATAAATGGAGTAAGAGTAAAGAGACAGACATGTGGAGGGAGAGGAGACAGACTGAAATGAGTGGAAGGGGGCACCACGGGGGTGTTCCGCACAGGATGCCTGAGCACGTAAGGCCGGCCCTACATTCAGGTCAGGGTGAATACCACCAGTAGCACTCTTTGGCTCCCATTAGTGCTCCCCCCAGTTTTTTCATCTTGATCCTATGTAAATACAAATATATAAAAACTCAGATCTCTATCTGCACAACAAAAAAGAAACTTGACCTGTCCTGTTTTTAAACAACTTGAATAAATATTTCCAAAAACAAAGAATATGAACTACGTTTGGTGCATCTGGTAGTGTCTAAACTGTACATTGTACAGGTCATTATGTATGCAAAGACATCCCTTTTAATTTGTCCTGCTCTTTGTGTCCTCCTGCAGTTTTTTTTACATTGCAGGACAAAGTGGTGAACATCTTCATTCTCCCTGTTTTCCTTAAATTCCCTAAAAAATTTTTTTATACAGCAATGATTTTTGGGGAGGGAGGACAAATCAGACAAACTCACTGATTATTATCACATGCACTGGGCATTCCCATGCATTACTATGGGAGGATCAGTCCCTGGGAGAAAGCCTGCAAAAAGATTCCTAGGAAATCATTGCTAAAACATAAAAAAAAAAATCTGGAACAAATAAATTGATAATTCTTTTTAATATATTTTTCACGTGTCCACATTAAAGGGACACTAAACCCTGTTTTTTTTTTAACAATTGTTTCATTAGTAGAACCACCAGAGAGAGATAGTCGCCGACTAGATTGGGCTGTCTGCTGCTCGGGGGAAGGAGGATAAGCTGGCATGTACCATTAAAAGTTCATACTAGGAGCACTACATATTGCACGTGTGCTTTTGTAATAGGAGCACAAGTGAAATAAAGCTTAGTATCCCTTTAATATACATGTATTTGTCCAGTTTTGTTCAGACTGGAATGGTCCTATAATGTAGCAACATAAAAAAATGTTTTTATTATTTTTTTTAAAATTCATGCCATTTGGTGACCGCTGAGTAGATGAATAGTCTACTGTACCACTTCCTGTACCTTTATCTCATAAGTTATCCCTGGAATATGCATTAATCAAATCCATTTTTGGAAAATTCTCTAAATTCCTTGACCTTGGGTTTCCTTCTAGTGTCATCTGTTGACAGTTTGCTGTTTGTGTATTTTGTACGCATGATTATCACATGTCACAAAATAATGCAGAATACATTAACACGTAATAGGTTACGGCTGCCAGCATATGTAACCATTCTCGAAACTCATTCAAAAATCGCCAGAAAGATAACACGTACAACAGCATTTAGTCTGTCAGCTGTCAAAAAAAACAAAAAAAACTTTAGTCGTGGCCAAAAACTATTGCCAGAAATAATAATCTCAACTATGGCTGTTACTCCCCCCCCCCCCCCCCCCTTTAGTGAGAGTTATCTTAAGAACGTGTGTTTCGACATATATGCTCAGGCCAAGAGTCTAAATCATTATGTTGGTTGTGTCTTTCACCACAGTTTGCCATGTCTTGATCTCCCAGCTAGATGTCAGAAAGGCACACGTACAAAATGTATTGTGGTCCATAAAAAAGTGGCAGACAAGTTTCCATTCGTCTCACGCACATTCATGTACATCTCCGACTTCCATAGGCATCCAGCATACCTTCCTAGTAGAGATTAGCAGAATGTTCGGTGCAAGTTTTTTATTCATGCATTTTTTTCTCTCCATCAGGCAGATTTTGTTTGTCTATGCTGGCTCTTGGATTCACTGCATGTATTCATTTTATTGGTGTTAGTTTGTAGGGATCACTTCAAATGATTGCCCAAAGCTGTGTCTGTCCATTCCATGTCACATTGAATCTACATTCAGTACAAAGCCTCCAAGCAACAGACATTATGTTGGCTTCTCCTCCTGGCTGACAAGATGCTCCTCTTTCACAGAAGTGCTGCCTGACTTCCTCTCTATCACTTAGCACAACGCCTCCGAGGGCTCTATGTCAGTTTATCATCCTGATGAAGTTCCCCATCTTTCCCAGAAGCACGGTGTCCCAATTAACACTTATATGGTAAATTTTCACCCTTCTCCGTTGCTTGGAGTTTCACTCAAGAAATGTAGAAAACCACTCTTTCAAGTTGTAGGATGTGGGCCTCTGGTCAAGGAGTGTACCCCAGTAAAGTAATAATTTGGGAAGGGTGATAGGTTCACGTTTGACATCAATCAATATCTTTATGGAGACCCTATTTGTGGATCTTCAGACTAACATCCATAGAATAAAGTTCAACCCTACAAGCAAATTTGTAGCACTAATGAAAAGGCATACATAGAGACAGGGCAGTGGGTAGTGGAATTTCTAAAGCATGTCAAGCCCACCACAAGCTTTTATTTATAGGCTACCCTGTGGTCCTGACTTCGATTTGTGGCGAAACCCTGTATTAGTGAACTAGCCAATCTTCTATGATTTTCAAACAAAAAAAAAATGTTTTTAAATCATTAAATGTCACCTTCGCACAATCTTCCGGAATCGTTTCATGTTTTTTGCTTTGTTACAAAATAGAATCGTGCTTTCTATAACTAACATACATGGGTACCCCTGCTCTGAAGCTGTAAGCCTGTATAGCCCAAGGGGTACGATGCATGAGTTTGTGCAACCTTTTCATCCGAGAGGCTTCCAAATCAAAAGGAACTGCGCAAGGTACCGGCCCATGTCTTTGTTCTCTAAAAATAGACTGCCTCCTGTCTGCACCGTCTCCTGTGTATCCTCATTCATGTACATGTTACAAAATACGGCATATATTTTTATCGCTATATTAAAAAAGCGTAGACAGCACCACATAAAGAGAAAGAAAATGTGTGATTTTCAAGGGACGCAATATGGTTATATGCCAAAAACAATAACAAATTTAATAGGCCCATTGCTACCAGCATAGTTTCAACAATATAAATTTCACTACCTTAAATTTATGGCTTGAAAGACATAGGTGAACTGAATACAGTATGCATGAAACAAAACTAGAATTTAAGGCCCTTAATCATTCTGTAAAAGCCTGTTATTTATGCTTTACTTCTGTGTGGGTATTTTTTTTCCCAGTACAAAACAATAAGTTCCACACAATATGGATTCAATCTGTCTCTCTATAATTATTCATAACTTCTAAGCAAAGAATAGTTCACTTGTATCTGAAAGGATCGTCAAGGGCAGGCTTAATAGTGGCAACTTCCTGTTACAATGTCGAATGGACATAGAAACAGGAAGTTAGAGGCCCTGTATGTAGATTGAATTAATGTAAGACAATTAAACTTTAATTTTGTTTTTTAAACCTTACTTCCTCCAAACACGTCCTGCGTAACCCAATGATCCCAAAGTATATCTTGATAGACACATGCTGGTTTACTCTCTGCTGTGTCTCGCGGCTGAATGGGGTGCTCGATGCGCACGTTCAGATTGGGTCTGGATGTAGTGGGGGACCCTCTCTGCTATTGCTCTTTGTTAGCTTTTTGTTTGTGCATGGGATTAGCAGCGGAAACCTAATTAAGGTCCCTTCTGCTGATACCATGGAAAAAATTGAGGTCTCTCTCTGCACTAGCAGAGAGAGACAGTCGCCGACCAGACCAGGCTGCCTGATTCCCATGGAAGCATGGCAGCTGTCGGGCACAGGATAAACTGGCATGTACATACCAGTTTATACTCATACCAGAGACCACTAACATTTCCCGTCAAAACTAAAGTTTAGTTTTAGAAAAAAAAAAGCACAATACAAAAAAATAAGAAACTAACAGTGAGGATGGGAGGGTAGGGAACAACAAAAAATGATTAGACGGCTACCTCTGAAGTCCATAAAGAGGTATTTTTTTTATTATAGTAAGGAATTAAAATCATACACTTCATTATACCCCTGGGAAAGACATGTGGGGGTCACACAATTCACTCGGGCTGCATTCCCGAGCCAAGACATCAATAAAGTTTTAAAGGAGAGCGAATAATAAAACTACGAATCTTACATTTCACCGCAGAATATAATGTCTTTTTATGGACCACGGCAGTAACACTTTGTAGCTTCAAGAAAATAATGAGTTTATTTCACCTTGAAGTTACCGCGGTTCATAGAGAATTAGAAGTAATTTGACTTAAAGCGACGGACCCACCTACGGAGGCAAGAAAAAATATTTTTTTAGATAAGCATTGCGTCACGTAATGTGAAGAGATATAATAGAGATCTTTCTTATCAGTTATTTCCCTCAACTCTTGCAGTCTCTGAAAAAAAACCTCAATTGTGCCTATCTTCCCGACATCTCCTTTTTCTGTTTTGTCATAGCACATAACGCATGGCTAAAACCACGCCCTTCTTCAATTTAAAGGATAACTGTAGTCCTTTTTTCTGTACATTGTGTAGTGGTTTTTTTTTCTTCTAAATCATGAAATACATTTTCTTTTCCTATTTCCCATTCCAGCGCTGCACTGGCAGGGAGTGACCATTTTATCTACCTCTATGGTCACCTCCGACCGAAGGTGGAGGCATCCTGACTCGGTACAGCGTATGATGTTTTATGCCCACTGAGCCCCGGCTGTGATGGTGCTACGCACAGCAGAGGCAAGTTGCTTTGATGCCTCCCTCTTTGATCAGATGCGGTCCAAGAGGTGTAAAAAAAAATGAATGATCCCCTTTCCCCATAGGGGAAGAAAACGTGTATTTCATAATTTTAAAAGAAAACACCCTAAAATATTTTGGTGGAATAACAGCTTTTATTTTCTGTAATGAAGAAACAGGTAAATCTAAGTAAAAATCAAAGTTTAAGGCAAATTAAAGTGAAATTTAACCTTTTTTTTAACCCTTGCTTCCTTAAAGGAAGCAAGGGTTAAACAATACATCTGCCGGTAGATTGAAGTAAACCCGACGTGTATCTTAATAGATACACGCGGGTTTACTTTCTGCAGTGTCTCACATGCGAGACACTGCAGGTCCCAGTTGTCGCGTGTTGACAAACATCTGCACGTGCACAGCCAATCAGAGCGGGGGCTCCCCTGCTGATCTCATAGAAAAAAGAGGTTCTCTCTCTGCGCTAGCGAGCCGGTCGCCGACCAGATGGGTGCCTGCTTCCTATGGAAACATGGCAGCTGTCGGTCAGAGGATAACCTGGCGTGTACTATCAAAAGTACTATCAAAAGTACACGCCAGCTCACCCTTATACTAGGGACAACTAACTTTTCACTTGTGCCTCTATATTAGAAGCACAAGTGAAAGAAAAAGTTTAGTGTCCCTTTAAACAAATTTTCCAATTATCATATATAAAATATTTGAAGTTGTCCCTCACTTCCCCGGTCATGTAAATTAACTTTCAATATTCTATTCCTAAAAAAAAAACCTGGACTTTGTATATTTTTGGTTCTCCTCTAATGCATGTGAAATAAAGGTCTAAATATTCTTTCTGATAAAAGGAGAGAGAGAACAAAAATGAGACAAACCAATCTATAAGTGAAGCACATGTTCAGTTTATGGGGATTATATGCCAGGAATAATAATACCCTTTAGAACCCCAGAGCAACCTATAAAGTTTCAGCAATAAAACTTTATAATGTTAGACTTCTTGCTAGGAAGAGATATGAGTTCAAAATATAAAACGAGAAAAAAAAAGAAAAAATTATTTCTCTCACTTTTTCTGATTTTTGGCAGTAAACTAATAGGCTAAAATATTGAAGCTAAAAATATGTATCATATTCTTAGTGGTTTAGAGTCAGAGAGGTCTATTGACTAAAAGATGAGTTGGAGGTGAGAGTTGAGGTGAGTCGAATATTTCATCTCAGTGACTTAACTATGCATTGTGCAGGGAGGAACCTGAAGAAGTCTTTCGTCAAGAAGATCAGCGTTGACCCTGCATATTGCATATTAAACAAAGTAAGTAGGAGTCTAAAGATGGGACTCTGCATTATCCATGGCCTGCTGAGCTCTTCTAGCAGGAGAAGCTTACTATGGGGGTCATGTACTAAACATGTGAAGTGGGGAAAAAAAGGAGGTAAAACATGAGTAAGGAGCAATTTGCGACTATTTGTAACATTCTGCTCTTGTTTTCCCTTATTCCGTTTATTTTTATTTAGCTTTAAATTTTGATTTTCTTACGGTTGCGCTAATAAATTGCGATTAGATTTGCGTGCGCTAAAGAGTTTTGCAAACATTTTGTCAAAAATAATTCTTATTTGCGTGTGAAAATGACACCAGCTTTTAGCGAGCGCTATCAAAAATATTCACAAAATTGCCTGTTTTTATTTGCAATTTGCTCGTATGGACTATTGGAGTGTTAAATGTTTAGTACATTGCAATAGGAGCAAAGCGCAAAAATAGTTGTGCTCGTAAAATATATTTGTGTTTTTTTAGTACACGCCCCTCTAAGTTTCAACAGTGACTGTCTTTCTGGTTCAATGTCCACTTTATATATAACCTTTATAAATCTAAATTCAGGTCAATGAAGTTTAAAGTAACCATTAATATTACTAAAAAAGGGACCAACAGAAGTCGTCGATATGTGAGATATATGCCACTTGTCCTTGTATAATTTTAATTAATTTGCCTTATTCCGCACAGAATTTTAGTTGACAAAGATATTAAAACTCTGTCCTATGATGTGAATTATCACCATTTTTCAACTCAAAATTGTGCATTTAAGTTTATGGTATTCAAGGACCAGAAATAAAAAAAAATCTTTGACTACACCTCATGATGTCATAGCCCTTTAACCCTTAGTCAACTTTTGGAGCAAAGTGGTAATGAAGTAGAGATGAAGAGATCTGTACCATCTAAGACACAGATCTCTCGCCACAACAACCATATACTTAGACTCATGGTTTGTTTGTCTTTTCATGTTCATTGATATAAAATATGGTATGATCACCCCCAAGCAGTTATATGGATTTATGCCCTGGAGTCCGGTGTTCCTTGAAAGGGGGTGTTAATTATTTTCCCCCAACGCATTTATTAAAAAAGCCCATCATATTCTAGATTGTAAGCGCTCTGTATCAATCTGTTCTTAACGGTCTAACTTAGTATGTAGTCCCCCTCTATGCTCTGTACCTAGCACTATGTGAATTGTTGGCACTATATAAATAAATGTTAATGTAAAGTAATTGCTGTCAAATGAAAATCCCCCAATTTCACTTCTAGAATAACTCATCTGCCGTCCGCTACTTACCCCACATCCATTTTCCAGGTCATTCTGCAAATGATTGTAATCACAATGTATTACATCTTGCTTTGATTCTACCAGCTCACTCACATTACGGTAATTGGCAAACTGAGAACCTTCGCTCTCTGTGACCACTTCGCAGTCATTAGTGCAGCAGTTGGAGGGGTCTGCAGTAAGGCCTTAACCACCAATGAAGGTACTTAACTTGAAAACCCAATTAAAAAATGTTCCATTAACAAGCACTCTCAGTGAGCATGTTAACTCTCCTTCCAGGTCTACACTGTAGCAATCAGAGCATGCTGTGTTGTTGTTTCTGGGTTTTTTTTGGGTTATATGTGCTACTTTACACACAAAAAAAAAATGTTTGCAAAATATAAATAATTCACATGCATTACATTTGTTAGATATAAATCATTCACAATTTGACTTAATTAATCATGGAGATCTAGTTACTATTTCTGCCCTATATCCCTTGGAAATGCATAATAATGCCTGGGTGAAGCAAATGCTTACTTGTTTCAGTTTGCTGTATACTTAAGATCTAGGCAGTACTGATTTGACAAATGCATCAGTAGAAAGCTCTCTTGAGGCCACGGACTCAGTGATTTGGATGCGCTCGGTCTGGTGTACCATGCTTTGTATGTCAACATAAAGATGTGCCTAGACGTGGGCTCCTTCTTTGAATTAAATCAGCTGTATAACACTGGTGAGGTAGATAAAAGCTGCATTGCACATCCGTAGATCGCTTGCCACTTTATAATGATACATGGGGCATTTAGGGGTTTAGACTGACTTTATAGGATGATCGGGTAGCCACCTTTTTAAAAAAAAACAAACAAACAAAATAAATAACTACTGCCCGTGCTCAGGGCCGGCCTTAAGTGTTCCGGTGCCCTGTGCGGGATTCCCCTGTGGCCCCCCCCCCCCCCCGTGTATGTATCTCTCTCCCTTCCCATGTTTGTCCCTTTCCTCTTCATTGCCCTGTCTGTCTCTCTCTAACTCCCCCATACCTGTTCTCTCTCTCCCTCTGTTCTGTCTCTCTCCTCCCCTTCCTCTGTTCTGTCCCTCTCTCTCTCCCCCCTGTTCTGTCTCTCCCCCCGTTCTGTCTCCCCCTGTTCTGTCTCTCTCTCCCCCCCTATTCTGTCTCTTCCCCCCCGTTATGTCTCTCTCTCCCCCCCTGTTCTGTCTCTCTCTCTCCCCATTCCCCCTGTTCTGTCTTTCTCTCCCTCCCTCCCCCTGTTCTGTCTCTCTCTCCCCCCGTTCTGTCTCTCTCTCCCCCCCTGTTCTGTCTGTCTCTCTCTCTCCCCCTTCCCCCCTGTTCTGTCTGTCTCTCTCTCTCCCCCCTCCCCCTGTTCTGTCTCTCCCTCCCCCTGTTCTGTCTCTCCCTCCCCCTGTTCTGTCTCTCTCCCCCCCTGTTCTGTATCTCTCTCTCCCCCTCCCCCTGTTCTGTCTCTCCCCCCTGTCTCTCTCTCCCCTCCCCTGTTCTGCCTCCCCCCCCTTCCTTTGCCTTCAAAAGTTGATACAGGGAGGGGGCAGAGGTAACCGGCTGAGCGGTATAGCTCCGTCCCCACCCTGTGAAGCAGAGCAAACATGGGGAGCCTAGCAGCACTTTCTCTTGCTCCCAGTGGCTCCTCGCGAAGCAGACGCTGCTCTGCTTCACAGGGTGGGGGCGGAGCTACACCTCTCAGCCAGTTAGCTCCGCCCCCTCCCTGGAACTAGAAGAGCATGCCGAGCAGAGGGCTGGTGAGGGGGGATCTTTTGATCTTCCCAATCCAGTGCCTCTACCGACTTTTTTTTTTTTACTTTTTTTTTTCTTCGGGCGGGAGGGCGCCGCCTGGGGTGTTGCGCCCTGTGCGCTCGCACAGGTCGCACACCCCTAAGGCCAGCCTTGGCCGTGCTATTACCCCCATAGATCTAACATTTGCCTCGTGCAAATTTTTACCAACCTTCCGGTGAAATAGTGTCTAGGTTGGGCAACTCTAGTTGAAGAGAATTGTGGTTGGGAATTAAGCATCGGCCTTTATGTTGCTAATGGAGATAGAGTGAAAAAAAAGATTGCTATACGGCTTTGGGGTCAAAATAGCATACCAGGGAACAATGCTCTTTCACTTGCCAAAGACTGGACCAATGATATCTTCATCCTGGGCCGCCATCAGGTGGTGATAGGCGAATCACCTGTAACAGGTCCATGGGCTCCAGTCAGCCAAAGCCCCCCAACCCAGACATGATGTAATGATGTAACGATGTTTTATGGAATCTTCACAGACCTTGCCACGGACACTGGAGTCCTTGTATGGGCCACTTTGCCCATCCCTAACCTGTACAATGCATCCCACCTGAAACTCATCTGCACCTTACTTTTTGTGAATACCTCCCTGTATCTACAGAATTAAATCTCAAAGCCCCTTCCCCCATCTCTACACACTGCAAGACAACATGTTTCTTTACACTTTCAATACACCAGATTAAACAAGTCTTTTTGTTTTCCTTCCTTCATCGATCCCTTGCGATGTGAGTTTATACCTAGTCTTAATTGTGCGCTCTCTCTATTACTTTATGAAATCAACAACTCTTGACATATTAGTTGTCACCAGGTTTTTTTGTTTGTTTTTGTTATCGCAGTTAATTAGATTTTTTTTGTCACTTTTATCTTTTTGTTTGCGCTGTGTCTTCTTATCCTCTGTTTTGTTTTTTAATCAATAGTTATATCCCCCCTCGGTTAGTTTTTTTTTCCCACCTTGGCTGTTATTTTGCTGCAGACCAATTGCCAGATAAGCCTTCCTTAATTTTATGTCCTCAATCCATCAGACGGATGTCCACTTGTCCACTGTTAGTTGTTTTGAATGTTATTGGATTTGACTCTTCATTCCATTACTTGTCATTTTACTGTACGTAGAGAATGCAAGGTAATATTTTTCTTGGACTTGCTAGAACTGTTTATCCCTTGTGGTTTCCTCCAGATCATTCATCTTCCAGTAGAATTGTTAAAGTAAAAACTTTTTTTTTATTTTTTCTAAATAAGATGATCTTTATCATTAATTTCCAGTCCTATGACATCACTTTAAACTTTTCTTCCATCACTGTCAACTATATGTCAAGAGGTTGGAAGGCTACTTTGTATAGATGAATATATCCTGTGTTAGCTTCCCTGCCTCGTAGGTTGCCTCCATAATCACTGATCAGCAGTTTGGTATACACCATTGTCTGGGTTATGGTTTGAAATGTAGAGCAGGGGATGCTATCTCTTGCCAGGCTCCCTTACCAGGTGGTCCAGGGATGTAGAAATACAGAGCACCCTGGTAAGGATGAGAGCACGAGAATGCCACAAATGAATAAAGGGTAACCAAAAAAAAGGTAAGAAACAGTCCAATAGATCAGGGCAACCAGCGGTCAAGAACAAGAGTTAATCCAAGCAAGGGTCAGGGTTCAAGAAAATGGGGTAATCCAGGAGACGAGCCAAGGGTCAGGTAATGGGAAATCCAATAGAGAAACTTGAACACAGCAAATATACATTCACAGGAAATGGGAGTCCTAGAACAAACAGGAACCAAAGCTCTGTAATTGGGGCCTCCAAATTTATTGGGTATTACAGATATAGCCGAATTCCTCCCATAGCAGTCAATGGGAGGACTTCAGGAATAGCTGAAATGGCCCAAAGGGTAATAAAATAAAAATCAGTAACAACTGAACTTAAATGATACATTAATTACATGTATAAAAATAAACTAAATTAACATAATATAAATTAATTTATTCAAATGTAACAACGCTTACATTAATGTTAATATACTATTGTAGAATATAAAATGTTTATATATTATAATTATATATACATAGTTTAAGTGTTTAAAGTGTTTTTAAGTGTTCTACACTTTTCTGTTCAATTCTCCAATTCAAATCAGGAGCACTGGAATGGCTGCATTTCTCCTATGTTTCCCAACTTCGGAGCGAATTCAGGAGTGATCTGCGCATATTGGTTTGCCAAAAACCTATGATTTTCATGGCAACAAAAAGTCCATGATCTGAATGGATTTGATGCGAAATTCGGCCATCGTTTCCCAGTCGGAATCCATTTTGGATTTTTGGAGCTGCCCAGCTTTTTTAACCTGTTAACACAGGAAGATGTGCTATGCAGTCCTCAAATGCATGGCCCCAACATCTACCTGTCAACAGTGAGCGTTCGTGCGCCATGGTATGCTGTGGGTCGCACTCCAGGAAACCAGCGGGATCCCCTCTGTCAAAGTGAGCGCCGGCTGCATTCAGAAAAAATGCTGCGTGCTTGAACGTCCGAGGTTCCGGCACACCCATGCAACATCACTACTGATGTCATGGGACATTTAAATCTTGAGGCAGAGACCCACAAAATACAGTGATCAGTTCTCTGCTACTGTGTTTCTGAGATCTTATCACTGGCAGGCCCGGGAACATAGGGCAGAATTTTATCATCTTTTGTCCTTATGGTGCAAAACACCCCTAGTCACTAAGCAGTTACTGAAAGCTACATTTTTCTCCTTCCCTGTAGCACTACCAGAGTCATGGTCTCCCTGTATCTGTGCACGTTCTGTTAGCTCAGAACACAGCAAATATTTGAACACAGCTAAGAAGCTCAGTGTGAGATTCTCTGCTGGAACACCAAGCTTGGAGCCGGCATCAACTAGCTCATCCCGCGCTAACATAATCCAACCAATGCCAAAATAGAATTCAGATTTTAAAGGAGCTATTTACAGCTCCCCGGTCGCTGGTTTACCCAGTCAGTCACACTTTAAATGGATTCTGCCACTCAATTAATGATTTACGGTGTAAAGGTGGAGCTTTGAAAAATATTTCTGTATCGTTTGTCTCCTATTGATGACATCACCTTGTGGAAAATACGTGCAGAGGACATTGTAGTGGATCATTTGCCTCTGGTACCCACATGATGATGTCATAAGTAAGAGACTGCACATAAGTAAAACACATGGTTCTCTCAACCAGTCCACGTACAGATCATTTTTTTATAGTAAATATTCGAGGTGCAAACCATGTTTAGGTGACAGAGTCCTTCTAAAACCTAGAAACCGGTTGATATCGCCTTGGGAAAGATTTAAGCGTTAACACCACAAATTTGTCATCTATTTCTAAACTAACAATTTTTATTTTTTTTTACGGATATATTCGCAGCGGATGCAGGAAGGATATCAGTTCACAGCCTAGCAATAAAAATAACCTGACTGGCTTCATTCAATAAAAACTGACAAAAAAAAATGAATTTTCTCTCACCGTACACAATTTAAAAAAAAAAAATTCCTTTACCAACTATTTATCTCTCGCTCCCTCTTCTACTATATTGGGAAAAACATAACCCAGTCCACTGGATAAAATGAGGAAGGATATGAAAAGCATTGCTACGCAGTGAGACACATTTAGATTAGAAGGTTCACTGATCAGCGCAGCAATAGGCACAAACCAATGGCTTCAGCTCCACTGCACAGCCCTCAAAGCCATTAATAAAGCAGTCCATGCACGCTGTGGATTCATCATATGGTAAAATGTATATATTATGGTTTGAAGGTGATCTTGTACATGGGGGGGACGACATTGGCGCATTAACCCTTTCCAGGGCAGCTGTGTTCAGGAAGGAAGCATCCCATCCTCCCCCTTGGGAAGATCTGTGGCTTTGTGGCATTCATTTTACAAAGCCTGAATTAACAAATGAATGATTCGTTTTTGGATGCATAATAATTTTCTTGGCTATAATGCATTCAAGTCCACATATAAGGTATATTGCAAGCTTACTTTGGTCATGTGATTTTTGCTACACGTTTTGCTGCCCATATTGTCGCCTCAGACTTATCCATAGACTGCCCTGGAGGGGCAATGGCACTCCTTTAATGGGACTCTGTCACATGAATAATTTTGCACTGTGAATGCAAAGTATTAAAAAACAATCTATACATTGTGATAGCACAATTGCATACAAACCCATTTTTTATTTTTCATGCTTTTCGGATACCATCGAGAGGCAAGCCCAACACATATCATCAAGTGGCAAGCCCACCAGATATCATTGAGTGGAAAAGTTGTCCATTAATAGCCCAATGATAATTTGTCCATTATAAGCCCACTGATAATTTGTCCATTATAAGCCCACTGATAATTTGTCCATTAATAGCCCACTGATAATTTGTCCATTACTAGCCCACTGATAATTTGTCCATTAATATGCCACTGATAATTTGTCCATTACTAGCCCACTGATAATTTGTCCATTAATATGCCACTGATAATTTGTCCATTAATAGCCCACTGATAATTTGTCCATTAATAGCCCAATGATAATTGGTCCATTAATAGCCCACTGATAATTTGTCCATTAATAGCCCAATGATAATATGTCCATTAATAGCCACTGATAAAATGTCCATCAATAACCTACTGATAATTTGTCAATTAATAGCCACTGATAATATATCCATTAATTGCCCAATGATAATATGTCCATTAATAGCCCACTCATTATTTGTCCATTAATAGCCACTGATAAAATGTCCATTAATAGCCACTTATAAAATGTTCATTAATAGCCCACTTATAAAATGTTCATTAATAGCCCACTGATAATATATCCATTAATAGCCCACGGATGTGTCCATTAATAGCCCACTCTTTATTTGTCTATTAATAGCCCACTCATTATTTGTCCATTAATAGCCCACTCATTATTTGCCCATTAATAGCCCAATGATAATTTGTCCATTAAAAGCCCACAATTCCCCCCTCCTCCCCCTTCCCCAGTACTTACCTGGATGCTGCTCGTCGGCCATCTCCTCCGCAGTGTTTCTTCCTGTGCACACGCTGAGTGCAGGAAATACAGACACCAGATATGACATGACATCATTTCCGGCGGCTGTGACTAGAAGCCGGGTTCATCTGCCGGCTGCGGCCCGATCGTGACTGTCGGGCCTCCAGGAATGAATGGGCCCTGGGCAGCTGCCCCATTTTCCCACGTTTTTTTTATCTTGACACGAGCGGGTCAGGTGTATTGCACGTTCCCCCCTGATGGCCGCCCTGAACCTAGATAAAAGGAGTACTGATAAATTGGGTTAATCCCTCAGATGTTGGTATCCTCTGTTTAGTAACCTCTGTTTAGTATCCTCTGTTTAGTATCCTCTGTTTAGTAACCTCTGTTTAGTATCCTCTGTTTAGTAACCTCTGTTTAGTAACCTCTGTTTAGTATCCTCTGTTTAGTATCCTCTGTTTAGTAACCTCTGTTTAGTATCCTCTGTTTAGTATCCTCTGTTTAGTATCCTCCTGTTTAGTATCCTCTGTTTAGTAACCTCTGTTTAGTATCCTCTGTTTAGTATCCTCCTGTTTAGTAACCTCTGTTTAGTATCCTCTGTTTAGTATCCTCCTGTTTAGTATCCTCCTGTTTAGTAACCTCTGTTTAGTAACCTCTGTTTAGTATCCTCTGTTTAGTATCCTCTGTTTAGTATCCTCTGTTTAGTATCCTCCTGTTTAGTATCCTCCTGTTTAGTATCCTCCTGTTTAGTAACCTCTGTTTAGTATCCTCTGTTTAGTATCCTCTGTTTAGTATCCTCTGTTTAGTAACCTCTGTTTAGTATCCTCCTGTTTAGTATCCTCTGTTTAGTATCCTCTGTTTAGTATCCTCTGTTTAGTATCCTCCTGTTTAGTATCCTCCTGTTTAGTAACCTCTGTTTAGTATCCTCTGTTTAGTATCCTCTGTTTAGTATCCTCTGTTTAGTATCCTCTGTTTAGTATCCTCCTGTTTAGTAACCTCTGTTTAGTATCCTCTGTTTAGTATCCTCTGTTTAGTAACCTCTGTTTAGTAACCTCTGTTTAGTATCCTCTGTTTAGTATCCTCTGTTTAGTATCCTCTGTTTAGTAACCTCTGTTTAGTATCCTCCTGTTTAGTATCCTCTGTTTAGTATCCTCCTGTTTAGTATCCTCTGTTTAGTATCCTCTGTTTAGTAACCTCTGTTTAGTATCCTCTGTTTAGTATCCTCCTGTTTAGTATCCTCTGTTTAGTATCCTCCTGTTTAGTATCCTCTGTTTAGTATCCTCCTGTTTAGTATCCTCTGTTTAGTAACCTCTGTTTAGTATCCTCTGTTTAGTATCCTCTGTTTAGTAACCTCTGTTTAGTATCCTCTGTTTAGTATCCTCTGTTTAGTATCCTCTGTTTAGTATCCTCTGTTTAGTATCCTCTGTTTAGTATCCTCTGTTTAGTAACCTCTGTTTAGTATCCTCTGTTTAGTATCCTCTGTTTGCTTCTGAAATATTTTAAATAAATATCTTTGCTATTAGATGCATTTTTCCACTGATTTTCTCTAATATATATTTAAAGTGCCAGCAAACCACATGCGACTGTACCCAGAAAAAAATAAAATCAATAGCGTCTTCTGCAAACGCCAACTGGCGCATCCGAAGTCGGTCCTCCTGGGTGGGTTCTGGGGGCGGTGTGTACCTCCTAAAATATCCACTGGGAAAAGAGCCAACGAAAAAAAGTAAATACGTTAGGCTCTATTAGGGGAGGGAAAGTGATTTTTGAAGTTTAGTGAGTTTTTTGTTTTTTAAGATACAGCCCTTTATTTAAAGATATCTCCACCCCAGGTTATCACATGCAAGGTTTCCACTGCAGAATTAAAAATGAATTACAAAGCTGTTTCTGTGACGATTATACCCTCCAGATGATCTCTGAATCAAATAGAAGGTAGTTTCTGGTTGATTGAAATAGCTTTTGCATGATTCTCCTATTTGAGCACCATACAGAAGCAATTCCCAAATCTTGTGGAAGTCAAGCAGAGACCTCCAGGCTGGTACTCGATGACCTGCCAGCGTGGAATGGAGAGTGGCATCTCTAATGCCGCACATTGGTCCAGCGAGTGGGAGATGCTCATCTCTCGTGGCTTGCTGGACTGTGCACCATGATACTGATGTGGGCACACCAACGACAGCGCAAGCTGACAGCCGGACCTTCTCTCTCTCCGCTGTCACAGAGCAATGGTCTGTGAGATGGATGCCCCCCTAGCCTTTGCTTTTGGGCTCGGTATCTTAGCCTCAGGTTTCTCTGTTTTAATGAGACAGACGTGGCATTTAAGCCTTTCAACGAAAGCTTTTCCTTCACTCTCTGCCCCCATTGTACAAAATTGTGTCTTGCAACAGAAACAATAAAACTAGAGAAACCAATAACTGGAGAGATGCAGATTAAGACTTTGCAAAACCACCAGCAATCAGAGGGTTAAACTACCTTGCTCCCCCACCCCATTTTTTTTTTTTTATAAAAAAAATTGGCCATTTAGGACAAAAAGGGCAAATACATCTTTATTTTATCCTTTCATTTGCCCGATGGTGTTCTGCAGTGGAAGAGAAAACCATCCATATTGATTCATTTTTCAGAAAGAGCTGTGTGTGTTAGCCCCTGTAGCAGATCTCTCCTTTGAGGATGAAGAAATATAGACAGCGGTGTTATTTACTGGCTGCTTGCTTAATCATTTATAGCCCCGCGAATCTGCTGCACAGGCGTTAATGAGAGTGATCAAAACACACTTTTTTTTATTACACAGAAAACGTTGACAGGGTGAGAATTAAAACATCCAGTTTCAGGGCTTAATGCAGATCTTTTATTTCCCATCCCACAATCTTCACAGAAAAATAGAAATAACAGTTTCTGCTGATGTTATTATTGTCACATATGTTATGTGGTTTTGGGGGATTTTTTACAGAAAAAGGCCATTTGTGGCTAACTCAAGATCTATCCGATTTATCATTTTTCAAATGTTCTTAATGGGGTCTGTGCACCAAAAAGTGAACTGACATGCAAATTGTAACCATCAGGCTTTACTAGTCAAACTGGAAAGACAGGCTAGTTGGAGAATATTTGCAGTCTGCTTGTAAGTTTTTAAATAGACCACTATACGCTATAAAGTTTTCAGCTTTCAGTGAAGGATAAGTAAGCTATTGAACTGCAGTTGCAAGCTATGAAGGATTAATCACTAAAAGGTGAACATTCCATCTCATGGGGGGTTATAGTTTTCACTAACAGGTGAGTTGAATTGAGATGAACATTCCATCTCACTGGGGGCTATTCACTAACAGGTGAGTTGAAGTGAGATGAACATTCCATCTCACTGGGGGCTATTCACTAACAGGTGAGTTGAAGTGAGATGAACATTCCATCTCACTGGGGGCTATTCACTAACAGGTGAGTTGAAGTGAGATGAACATTCCATCTCACTGGGGGCTATTCACTAACAGGTGAGTTGAAGTGAGATGAACATTCCATCTCACTGGGGGCTATTCACTAACAGGTGAGTTGAAGTGAGATGAACATTCCATCTCACTGGGGGCTATTCACTAACAGGTGAGATGAACATTCCATCTCACTGGGGGCTATTCACTAACAGGTGAGATGAACATTCCATCTCACTGGGGGCTATTCACTAACAGGTGAGTTGAAGTGAGATGAACATTCCATCTCACTGGGGGCTATTCACTAACAGGTGAGTTGAACATTCCATCACACTGGGGCTATTCACTAACAGGTGAGTTAAAGTGAGGTGATTTGAAGTTAGTGAGGTGACAAACCTGGGACAAACCTGGTGAGCTTCTCCTGCTAGCAGAGCTCCACTGGCCATGGGTAATGTAGAGTTACATCTTTAAAACCTCTCTCTTTGTTATATGCAGACAATCTAAAGATGTTTTGTGGCTTTTCACAGACACTGGTTAAGTTGGTAAGATGGAATGTCCATCGCACCTCAACTTGTATGTTCACCTTTTATTGAATAGACCCATTAATCTTGTGCTCCTTGGCATCATGCCACATTTTTTTTTTTTATTAATAACAATATGACACCTATAAGATTTACAAATACAAATATGTACAGATGATTTCAGAGACAAACCCATATAACATACAGGAAACCTGTTATATTCAGCTGTATTTAATTATTTCTTTGAGAATTGTAAAGCTTTAAGAAGAGTTAGAAATCTCCATGGTAACAAGAAATAAATTATGTACAAAGTAATAAATACACCACATGACTGTTACTAAATTACAAATACAAATGCAATTGCAGAGATAAGTCATATTTGGCTGATTGCCTGGGGAGTTGCCAGGAAAGATCTGGGGCCAGAGCCTATGGCAGATTTGATAGAACTGGAGTAAAGAGGCTCACATGCTTGGGTAGGCATATAAAGGATAGATGTGATGCCAATGAACAATGAGTATATGTAGATAACAAAGCAATGAACAATTCATACATATAAAGGATTAATATGATGCCAATGGGCAGAAATATTATATGCACATTTTTAAATCAGTTGAAAAATCTAAATTATGTATATGATGCCAATAAGCAGTAAATACATATATGAAATGCATACATGAACATTGTTAATAATGCCACTTTTAATATGTTTCCAGTGAATAGTAAATGCATATACTTTGTATCAGTTGCCAAGGAGCGGTAAATGCATACACTTTGTATGATGCCAATGATACATCTTTGTCCCCAAACAGCCTCCCTGTGCCATCTTTGCCCCAAACAGCCTCCATGTGCCATCTACTGCCCTCAAACAGCCTTTCTATACCATCTTTGCCCCAAACAGCCTGCCTGTGCCATCTTTGCCCCAAACAGCCTCCATGTGCCATCTACTGCCCTCAAACAGCCTTTCTATACCATCTTAGGCCCAAACAGCCTGCCTGTGAATAGCCTCCGAAACAGACTCTCTGTGCCATCTTTGTCCCCAAACAGCATCTCTGTGCCTTCCTAGCCCCCAAAATAATCGTTATGTGCCATCTTTGCCCCCTCAGACAGCCTTTTTCTGCCATCCTTGTGCCCCAAATAACTTAGTTGTGCCATCCATGTACCCCAAACAGCTTAGCAGTGCCACTTGTCCTCCAAACAGCATGCTTGTTAGAACTTCCTTGAGGAGTTGAAGAGCAGCTCCTCACTGCTGAGGTAGGGTTTATCAGATTCGATCAGTACTGCCTGGAAGAACAGTTGAGAGAGTGAGAGAGAGAAAATCAAGAAAATAAATCCCCAATAACAAATATACTTTGCTAATCACTGATAAAACAGATGCACACTCGTATATACAGAGAATCTCTATGAAAGGTGCTTGAGCTATTTGCTGATAAGTTAATATACTGCACTTTATTTATTGATGTAAAGTTCTCTTTAATTTGCTCCCTTCAGGATTTGCCTTTGATCCTGTGGTTGCAATAGAGCTGATTATAACTGAGACTGAGCCCATGTGACAGTGTGGTTTGTGCTTTTAGAGATACTGTACTTTCTTAAACTAGACCTCTCATAATTACATTTAGCACTTAAAAACAAAATCTGCATTGATATTTTTCCATACTTGCCAATAGTCCTAGATCTGCTAGGACAATCCTGCTTTTTTGGAAGACCTGTCTCATCAACCCTCTCCAGTTCCCCAGTACACGGTCCTGTCAGGAATAGGTAGGCGGACGCATATTATCATGGGATCAGACAGTGTCACATGACCGTACTCACATGTATGTATGCAGAGGGGATAGATGCCCGATTCCTGAGACATACCATAACCCCAAAATCCCCCATAACCATACCAGCCCATGTTCCCCCCAATAATGGACACGAGACTTGTGATGGTACAACAAGGCCACAGCACTTCTTTATTAAACACATGTCAGGCTGTATAAACCACCACCATCCTTTAATACTTTTATGTATAAAACAGAATACAGCCTGACAAATTGACTAAGCCCTTGCCAGTAAAACCATTTTCCACTTCCACCCATATATTTATATATGGCCACCTTTTTCCAACCAAATCCAGAATCCATAAGCTCGCCTCCCCTCCTCGTCCCTTGAGATGCCATAACTCCATCTGGCCCATCTCTCCCACAATGCTTACCACTAGCCGACTCACTTAGCTCAGTGGGCACGTCAACTACAAACAACTTCCATGTTGCTTTTAAGGTTAAGGGGAGGACCCGAGCACCATTTTCCTTGTAATAACTCCAACTCCATTTTCCAAAACATATCCCCTACTGGCAAGGACAGCCAACCCCCGCCACAGACCCGCTCGTTTAACACCTTAAATCAGCGGGGACCACCCACCACCACCGCCATGGCCTGTTCCAAACCATCCTGTAACGCCAAGTTAAACAGATCAAGGCCCACCTCAGTTAAGTGAACTCCATCACTCCTGAAATACCGAGCCGCATCGGACTCAAAAACCCTATGGCGTATAGTCACGCCCCCCACACTCAACACAAAACGAGACACTCGTTTATTCAATTTCACCCGGCTCCGTTCCAGCGCCCTCTGATTGAGCGCACACCTCCAATAATTACGTGGCACCACCTCTGACCACACCAGCGACACACCAGGAAAGAGCACCAGCAGCCTCGCCAGGTCCCTTTTTATGGTATCCCCCAGGGTCCACACAGGGACCGAACCCAGATCATTGCCCCCCAGATGAATAAGTAAAATATCAGGGGGCCCCAACCGCCGAGACAACTGAACCACCTCGGGTAACAAGCGTACCCACCGCAGACCCCGGAACCCGAACCACCGAACGTCCGCCACGGCTCCCGGAAAGCCCAGGCACTCTCCCCCAGGTCGCACGGCAGCCCGACTCCGTGCCCAGAATATGTACGAGTGGCCTATAAGCCACACCCTCCTAGGCGCAACATCTGTGAATTTAAAGCAGAGGAAACTGAGATCAGACCAGCCGGACGGACATAAGATAGAAACCTGCGGGATTCCCACCGCCCAATCTGCCTGATAGCCCGCTCAGCATAACCCAGCCTTGCGGCCTCAGACGCAGCGCCAATCCTGAACGAGTGACCCCCGAACT
This sequence comes from Pelodytes ibericus, assembly GCA_036172795.1. Taxonomy (NCBI): domain Eukaryota; kingdom Metazoa; phylum Chordata; class Amphibia; order Anura; family Pelodytidae; genus Pelodytes; species Pelodytes ibericus. Next base: position 16,224,631 of record CM069858.1, on the reverse strand, counting down.
CCCGGCTTGGAAGGCCCAGGGCCTCGACTGCCATCCGGAAGACCCTGATAAACTGGAATCTAGACAAAGGAGTCGCATCAGCGTGCACCAGCAATGAATTGGAACCGGCCGGTCGGACCAAACCGTACCGGTCAAAACAAGCCACCGGGCATACCATAGAACCGGGGACTTCCCGCAGGGAGACCCACTTTCCAACCCCAAGTACATCCGTCTTGGAGCGCCTGATCAAAAACCTCACCAGACCAGGTTCCCGCACCATATCAGCCGCCAGTATACCCCCTGGCTTCGTTTTTGCCTGGCTAACCAATTCCCCAATACGCAAAGCTCCAAAAAATGCCATGGAAAAGGCTAACCGAAACAGATCCACCTCAAAAGGCGAGTGGCAAACCACCGGCAGTATGTGGCACAGGCCCAGCAACAAAGCCCCGGACACCGGTTTACGGTAATCCACGGAATGAACGCCCCTCCTCCAACCCTTCAACGCCTGACGCACTAGAAACTCCTTAGTCACGTCCCGTAGCCCAGAAGCTCTGAACCAGAAACTGAGGCCTGACATCCGTGCCGTTACTGCCGCGTGCGACAAGCCAGCCGCGTCCCAATGCCACAACAACCACAGTAAACCTTCCAAGCGAGCCCCATCATCCCTAAAACCCCCACGAGCCGACTCCAGATCCAACCATTCCCCCCAAACTTTACCGTAACGCTTCCATGTGGATCCAGCGACAGACTGGCTAACCCACTGTGCTATTCGCCCAACCCAAGGTCCCACAGCGTCGACGGGCACGGGATACCCTCCGGGTCCGCCCATGGTGCTGCCGCCCGGAACGTCGCCCACTGCGAACGAGAAAGTGCATCCGCAATTACGTTATGCACCCCAGGGATATGAACAGCACGAAAGGTCACATTAAAATCAAGGCAGTTAAGGACCAGAAGCCGCAACAGCCGAACTACCGGCGGGGAAGAAGCCGTCAGGTTATTCACCGCCAACACCACTCCCATGTTGTCACAGTGGAAGACCACCCTGCGATCCCGTAACGTAGTTCCCCAAAGGACCACTGACACCAGAATAGGAAATAGCTCCAAAAAAGCTAAATTCTTTGTCAGGCACCCCGAACCCCAGAACGTGGGCCAAGTCTCGGCAGACCACTGGGACCCCAAAATCGCCCCGTAGCCCACGGATCCTGAGGCATCCGTGTACAGATGGAGATCTGCGTTGGACACCTCCGGAGCCTGCCACAACGACCGTCCATTGTACCTGCTCAAAAAATCATCCCACACCGCCAGATCATCCCTTAGGGGCCGAGTGAGCCTGACAAAATGGTGCGGCCGGCACACCCCCGCCGTAGCCCCCGCCAGACGTCTGCTAAACACCCTGCCCATTGGCATAATTTTACAGGCAAAGTTGAGCTTCCCCAATAAAGATTGCAACGCCCTGAGCTGAATTTTTCTCAAGCCGCAAGCCTTAGAAATGTCCGCCCTAAGGCCCAACAATTTATCCTGAGGAAGCCGGCATTCCCCGGCCAGGGAGTCAATCTCAATGCCCAGGAATGAAATACAGGTAGTCGGGCCCTCCGTTTTGTCTGCCGCCAATGGGACCCCAAACGAAGCCAGAACCACCTGGGCCGTCCTCAGCAAATGGCCACAGACTTGCAAACCCGAGGGACCCACCAGCAGGAAGTCATCCAGGTAGTGCATCACTGAGTTGCACCCGGACTCCTCCCTGATTACCCAATCCAAAAAGGTGCTAAAGCACTCAAAATAAAAACAGGAAATAGAACAACCCATGGGAAGGCACAAGTCAACGTAAAACTTCCCTTCAAAATGGCACCCGAGGAGGTGATGACAGTCTGGATGAACCGGAAGAAGCCGGAAGGCCGACTCCACATCGGTTTTTGCCATCAACGCACCAGCCCCTGCCGCCCTCACCATCCGAACCGCCGAATCAAAGGACGCATAAGACACCCGGCACAATTCTGCATCAATGTCATCGTTAACCGACTCCCCATAGGGGTAAGACAGATGCTGGATCAGCCGGAACTTTCCCGGTTCCTTTTTGGGAACCACCCCCAGGGGAGAAACCCGTAAACCGGCCAACGGGGGCGAATCAAAAGGACCCGCCATACGGCCCAGAGCCACTTCCTTAGCCAACTTATCCCGCACCACCTCGGGGTGCTCAGCCACCGAACGTAAATTACGCAACCGCAAACAAACCTCCCGCTCCTGAAAGGGGATCCTGAAACCAAACTCAAACCCTTGCAACAAAATGTCCGCCGCCCTACGATTCCTATACCGGCTTAGCCATGGGCGCATTGCCCCGACGTCCACCGGCGTCATCCCCCTTTCCGCCCACGTCAGACTTGTCCCCACCTCTCTGACGCTTAAAGCACCGGGTGGCGGGGTGGCTACCCCCGCAACCGGAACACTCATGTTTGAAGCGACAACCGGCGCCAAACTTGCACTGACCCTCATTAAATTGCCAGCACCCTCCCGGTCGTCGTTGGGTCGTGGCCGAGGGAGAGGGCGAACCCAGTCCCCCGACCCCCCCGAGAAAGGACGTCAAACCCCCCTGATGCGAGGCTGGCCGGGTCATAATGGCCAGCCACAGCCCCACGTCCATTTGATCCCAACCCAAAGTAGGCCGTAAAGCAATCCGTTGCCGGAATTGCTCATCATAGCGCCACCAGCTGAGACCCCCATAAATCCTACACGCATTCCAGATTTGATCCTGGTAACAAAACAAGGAGCAACATTTTTCAGGGGATTTCTCCCCAATGACGCTGGCCAAGATGGAGAAAGCCCGAATCCAATTCCCATAATTCTTTGGGATTTTGCGATAACGGTACTTCTCCTTTTCTTTCTCGGCATCCTTCAACTCCATCTCAGGAGGAGGAACGTCCTCCATGGGGAGGAGCGAATAAATTTCCACATACTCGCCCTTCCAAATACGCTCCCTTACCTCCGGTTTAAGGTGAAGGCCTAAGGGGCCCGACCAACATAAATACGCGGCCCCATGCGCCATCGGTGCAACAGGGTGTGTCAAATCAGCCGCCCCAACCATTGACGCGGACGTACTCGGTGCCGCCGATGTACTAGGCATTGACAAGGGAACCGCAGGGAGCGCCGCAGCAGTGGCCGCCGGCAGCAACAAAGGGGGCGGTAATAAGGGGGACTGTGTGACCCCCGCCGTGCCCGGTAAACCAGAAACCACCCCCGGTGAACCCCCCGTGGAACCCCACACGCTGCCCATCGTACTATCGATGCCCTGCAGGGCCGCACTACCAGAAGGCCCAGCCACCCGGCTCACTTGCTCTATCGCCCCCCGCAAGCATTGCAACAAATCCACCCAAGGCTGACTAGCAGGAGAAACGGTAGCCCCCCCCCCACCCACCCCAGAAAACCCCGCCAAAGGTTGCCCCGTGGACTCACCAGTGTCTCCCTGAACCGCGCCCAGAGCCGGCGTGGAGGCCCGGGAGGCCGCTGAATCACCCGCAACCTGGGAAGCAGGATGGGGGACGTAGAGTGGCACAGCACTAGTAGCTGGAGCCTGTGAAGGAGAGACAGGTGAGTACAACGCCAGATCAGGAGGAGAGAGAAGCCCAGCCAAGGGAACCTGGTAAGTAGTCACAGGGGTAGGAGTAGGGGACGGGGTAGGGGGCAGTAAGAGACCCAGGGCCGGATCCTCATCCCCAGAAGACCCACTGCAGCTGCCCACAGCCTCCCCACTGCCCCCCGCCCGGGAGGGTAATCGCAGGGACCCCCGTTTTCGGCCCTGAGGCCTACTCACCACCCTGGCCTGCCGATCCGTGCTCCTCCTCCTGCTAGGCCCCGCATCCGGACGCGGGGGGGAAGGTAGCAGGGCTGTACCGGACCTGGTCACATCCCTGGATGTCCTCCGTCCGTCGCGCTCCAAACCCCGAGGGGAGGGGCGCGGCCTGCGATCCCCGCTCCCACTAGCCACCGGGGACGGTCGCGTGGCTGCACTAGCAGGCCCGCCGCCGGACGCAGCGGGCCGCGCGGCCGACGGGCGAAGGCCGCTCCTTCGCCCAGCTCCGCTCCTGCTCCGATGAGGCTGGATGGAGCCGGCATCCGGGCTCAATCGAGCGGGCGGGCGGGACACCCGCCGCGCCCCGCCACGAGGACCCACGGGAGGCGATGCCACCGCGGGCGTAGCAGCCTGCAGCGCTGCAAACTGCTGCCTCAAACGTCTGCCACCATCTGTAAGAGCCTCAGCCCTCAGGGCAGCGAGCATTGCCTCAATCTCCATGCCTGAGCCGTGAATGAAACACCAGAGCTGCAAAAAATTGCTACCAGGTGCGTTTACAGATTAAAATGGCTGCTGGGGAGAGAGGCTCCAGGGCTTTTATCAACTCCCCCTTGAAGCCCCTCCCCCAGCCCCCGTCAGTCATCTCTTGCCTCCCCCTCGCCCATACATGTCCTGTACAATTAATTTGCATAATTTCCCAGGGTTCTAATCCAGTGGGGGGAATGGTGGCTAGTATGATGTTTTAAATCTCCTTGTTTATTTGTCAATAAGCTTGAGTAAATGATTTCCAACTAGTCTAAACTTCCTGTTATTTTCCTTTAAGCACAATGGATGCATTACATCACTTACCCTAATTCACAAACAGCATTTTAAAAAAAAAATCCTTAAAGGACAATATGTCTTGTAAGCATTGTTTATACTGTGAATCTAGAGGATAAAAAAAAAAAATCAAACATGATCTATACATTGTCATAGTTGTCAACATCGGCCATGTTTCCAGGGACACCTATTTGTTCCACCTGCTGCAGAAAGAGCATGCAAAGTGCAGCCCGGCAGTATGTAGGATGGATATACGCACAGACAGAATCCAATTAATTAATTAGGGTGGAGATCTCATAGAATCTTCCATGATTAATTCATTGGATTGTGTCTGTGCGTATATCCATCCTACATACTGCCGGGTTGCACTTTGCATGCTCTTTCTGCAGAATGTGGAACAAATATGTGTCCCTGGAAACATGGCCGATGTTGGCAACTATGCATTGTATTAGCAGTATTGCACTCAAATGCCTAAATTAGGACAGAGAAAAAAATCTGTTTTAAATATGTCTGTGGAGTCTCCTGTTTATGACATCACCTGTGGCCCGGTATGCAAATGAACTACTTTTAATGGAAAATATATTTAATGTGCAGATCAAGCCACAAAATGATGTCATCAACAGGAGACTCCACAGACAAGTTTAAAACACATTTTCCTCCTAATTTAAGCATGTGCTTTCAATTCTGCCAACTTGAACTGTCACTGAGAAGGGTCTAAAAATGATACTACAACTACAGTCTTAAAGCTGTTATATTGTCACATGTTAATTAATAATAATAATAATAATAATAATATACCCAGCTTCGTATTGTATTAATCTGTTGGTAATATTGTTATAAATTGGGTTATGTTAAAACATTTTCACATGTTCACATAAATTAATTATCAAGCGAGTGCACAGACACCATGCTGCCTGCTCTCTGGCAGGGGGGCTGGCGAGGAGAGATCTTCTAGTTTCCCCAGCCAGTTCCATTTTTTTTTTTCATTTTTATTTTATTATTTTAGTTTTGGGGGCTGCTAGGGACATGACAAGTTTATGACCTGTCACCCCCTGATGACAAGCCTGATTATTCTACCTAACAGTTAGCGGAAGTTTGTTATAAGGGAGTGGAGGTATATTTCTGCCTGTAATTAATACATTGGCACAGCTGACATCCCACCTGACAGGGCCCAATCCTATCAGCATCATTTAATTACATTCTTACCCAGCTGCGACTGAAATGCTTAAAGGACAACTGTAGCAGAAATGTAGTTGTGTTTAATTCAAGTATTGCATCAAGTGTAGGCATCTTATATAGAGATGTAAATAAAGTACCTAATTGAGCCATCTTTACTCCGTGTAGCTCTACCTGGAGGCAGACATTTTGTTTAGAATCTTTGGTCAGATGGGTCAGATCTTTCTTCAGCTGAACCAATGTGAGTGTAGATCTGACCCAAGATTCTAAACAAGATGTCTGCCCCCTGAGAGAACTATATGGAGTAAAGAAGGCTCAATAAGAAACTTTATTTGTACTCTTTCATTAAAGATTTCTTTAGAAATAATTTACACTTGATACAATATCTTTCAATTAAACATAAGTTCATGTTTTGCTACAGTTGTCCTTTAAGGTCTAAAAATAACATTTCCGATGTCACATCCACGTGTACACAGGTGTGTGAAACCAACCAACATTAATTCAATTGCACGCTTGCTTAAAATATAATTAGTGCAATTAATTTGTTTTATTTGAACGCTACAATGATCTGCTGACACATGTCGACCGACATCGGTTAATCATTTGCACAAAAGTATTCATTTTCAATACCTGAAAGTTATTCGCGCAAATCCAGCCATTGGCAATCTTCTTACAGACCTGTAATGGGGAAACTGAAGTGGGAAAAGCATAGCTGCCAAACAGCCTCAGATTAGCCAGGGCAGTCCTGCTTATACTATGAATGTGTAGAATATAAAAAAAAAATATCTAAAATGATTGTGTTAGCAAAATGGTATGCAAATGAGAGAGAGAGAGAGAGAGATAGAGACAGAGACACAGACATGCCAAGGAAGAGGAAAGGGACAAACATGGGAAGGGAGAGAGACACATACATAGGAGGGGTGAAAGAGACGGGAGGATGCCACAGGGGAGGGTCTAGGACACTTCTTCGCCGCATTTTCATCGCTGACAGTTCAGCGCGGCAGTTAGAACGCTGAACTGTCAGCAATGAAGTATAACACGGCCGTTTCACCGCAGCTGCAACTATGTAAGAGCTGACAGTTCAGTGCTGAACTGTCAGCTCTTACAAATCTAAAAGTAAAACGAAAATAACCCCCCCCTAATAAATGATTCCCCCCCCCAATAGTAACACTAAACACTAAACCCCAATACTAACACTAAAATTAACCCCAATACTAAAATTAACCCCCTAAACCCTAATACTAACCCCCGACCCCTAATACTAACCCTAATACTAATCCCCGACCCCTAATACTAAAGTTAACCCCCTAAACCCCAATACTAACCCTAATACTAACCCCCGACCCCTAATACTAACCCCGACCCCTAATTCTAACCCTAATACTAACCCCGACCCCTAATACTAAAATTAACCCCCTAAACCCCAATACTAACCCTAATACTAACCCCCGACCCCTAATACTAACCCCGACCCCTAATACTAACCCTAATACTAATCCCCGACCCCTAATACTAAAGTTAACCCCCTAAACCCCAATACTAACCCTAATACTAACCCCCGACCCCTAATACTAAAATTAACCCCTAACACTAAACACTAAACCTAATTGTAACCCCCTAAACCCTAATTCTAAACCAACTAAAATCGGTAAAATACTTACCTTTAGCGATGAAATGTCCCGCGATGAAATCTCCAGCGGCGATCTGTCTTGTGCTGTACTGTCGGCGGTGAAGCGGCTGCGCGGAAGCAGCCGCGATGAAGTGTCCCATCCCCCACAGGGGAAGCCGGCACAGGGCGCCGGAACACTTAAGGCCTGCCCTGATTAGCATTATTTTTGTTCCATTTGTAATCTGTAATTCCCATTATATTATCATTCTATTGTCATACAATGATTGTATGCTTCCTGACAATATACATTGAGATCAGGGCTGGATTAAGGCCAAGCGATGCCCTAAGTAAAGCCCAAACCTTGCCTAACTGACAAGACATTAATAATGCAGTCAAACATACTGAACTCTAAGGGGGCTATTCACTAAAAGGTGAGTTCTAGGTGAGATGATGTGAGTTCAGGTGAGATGAACAGTTCACCTAACTAATTTAGATATATATTTTGCAGGGACAAACCTGGGGAGATTGTTTAATGGGGGAAAGTCACCAGGTTTGTCCCTGCACAATGTATAGCTAAATTAGTGGGATGGAATGTTCACCTCACCTCAACTCACCATTTAGTGAACACCCGCAGAATTATATAAATAATTTGGAAATCATTGGATTGACTTTGGAAATTTACTAAAGTTTAGCCACCTGGACCTGCTTTAAGAACAATATAGCATAGACTAAGTTTCCAATTTTTAGGGGTTTTATGACAATCAGTGTTACTCATGACTGTTGTGTCTAAGCATTGTAAAATGCTTGTTACAACACTCAGTAGCTACATCAGGACACAGACCATCACATTCCTCTACTAGGTCAGTGGTTGATGCCCCGCTGTCACTGATTGACGGACGAATCTGGCAGCTAGCCATTGACCCTATCCAAGTGGCAGTTGCCACTATATCATTAGCCTCTTCAATAGAATAATAGTATTAGTAGCATAGAAACATAGAATGTGTTGGAACGTAGGACCATTTGGTCCATCTAGTCTGCCCAATTTTCTAAATACTTTTATTAGTCCCCAGTTCCCTATCTTATATCTAGGATAGCCTTGTGCCTATCCCATGCTTGTTTAAACTCCTTCACTGATTTGACCTCTACCATTTCCGCTGGAAGGCTATTCCATACATCCACTACCCTCTCAGTAAAGTAATACCTCCTGATATGACTTTAAACCTTTGCCCCTCTAATTCAAGACTATGACTTCTTGTTGTGGTCGTTTTTTCTTATGTTCCTTCTCCTCCTTTACTGTGTTGATTCGCTTTATGTATTTAAAGGTTTCTAGCATACCCCCCTCTGTCTCATCTTTCCTCCAAGATAAAATGCAAGTTTTGTGTCTTAAAATAACATCAAATGGATCAGAAATACAGTGTAGACATTGTTAATGTAATGGAAAATCTACATTACTAGTATGATAATAATATCATGGAATCAGCAGTAGGAGGTCAGATCTTTTAAGATCAGTAGCTAGAAAACTGTAACAATTCATAAAGTGGGATGGAGAAGAAAAGCTGCTTAGGGTTTGAATACAAAAAAAATTGATTTTTATTATTATTATTATTTTTTTTTTTTTTGCTTGATGTAGGCCCAAATCTAAAAGCATCAAACTCCTTTATGTTTTCCACATTTGTCACCTTAGTTGTTTTTTTTTTGCCAGTAGCCCAATGTGTCTCCAATGCCCTCTGATTTGTTGTCCCCAATGACCGTGGCGGTTGTATTGATTTTAAGTCATTGGTTTTGTCTTGGGAAATTAGCTGAAGCAATGTGTTAAAATAACATAGCGAGCACACACACAAAAAAAGTCAAATATGAGGCCCTACGTGTGAAATTTCAGTTCCAGCTAGGTACCCAACACTAAATCAATGTCAGGTCCTGTTATGAGAACCATCACGCAAAAGGTATTCAAGCAAAAACCCCAACTGTAGGCAAAAATCAACTTGTTTAATTGAAATATTACATCACCTGTAGGCATTTTAAATGGAAATGTATTAATAAGAGTATTAAGTACTTTATTGAGCCAGTTTTATTTGTATAGCTCTACCAGGGGGCGGCCATGTTTTTTTTAGAATCTTGGGTCACATGACCCTTCTCTCTTTTATTGTTCATATTCCTTTTGTTGCCCCATCTCAGTGTGCCCGTGTGCTCCACATATCTCTATTTTTGGTGACGGTGACAATGCACTCACATGCCAAGTGCCACTTCAGAGATTCCTGAGTGCAAATGATGGCTAGGTTCCCTATCAAAGGTCTAGATCTTTCAACTAAGCATAACTTAATTGTTGCCTAAAGTTGTCCTTTAAGTTAACCCGTTGAGGACAATGCCCGTACATGTACAATAGAGGCAAGTCTGAAACACCCAGAAAATGGGCTGACTTCAATTTTATTAAATCTTTAAAAAATGGATGCAAAAAAAAAAAAAAGCCCTATCCCTATGGGGATTCATTAAAATAGCAAGTTTCCACTTTAATTTAAATGCACACACAATGGTATATTTTGGTTTTGTGCTGCCCTAGGCAGACAAAATTTGGGCACCGCCCCACCCCTACCCACGATGCACACCCACAACATGACCCATAACCCACGTTGCAAACCAAGGACATGCCCCATAACCCCATTTACATGCCTCCATCACAGGGGCGCTTTAAGACCCTAGTGGGCCCTGAGCACAGTCTTTAGCAGTGGACCCCACTCAACCTAATTTTTCTAAAGTCGCTTTGTAAATGTAAACTTTTTCATATTATATGCAACTATTTTCATATCACATTCAACTATTTGTATATGTAATAAAAATGTTATTGAAAAGTTGCATTTCTTGTTTTTATTCCCTTTTTCTGCACCCGCATTGCACCCAAAGGACTTCACACAACATCATACAGTACCCACAGCACTTGCCATGCACCTGTATTGCACCCACAGCACTTTTACTTGCACTCATATTGAACCACATAATTTGGCATGCTACAGTGTCACAGAAAATACCAGTGTCACTTTGTCCCACAGAACTGCCCTCGCAGGCATATTTGGCATGTTATTGGGCAAATTAGCTGGGCCATATTAAATGGCAAATAATACTGGCATATTATTGGGCAAATTGGCTGGGGCATATTAAATGGCAAATAATACTGGCATAATATTGGGCAAATTGGCTGGGGCATATTAATGGAAAATACTGGCATATTATTGGGCAAATTGGCTGGGGCATATTAAATGGCAAATAATACTGGCATAATATTGGGCAAATTGGCTGGGGCATATTAATGGAAAATACTGGCATATTATTGGGCAAATTGGCTGGGGCATATTAAATGGCAAATAATACTGGCATAATATTGGGCAAATTGGCTGCGGCATATTAATGGAAAATACTGGCATATTATTGGGCAAATTGGCTGGGGCATATTAAATGGCAAATAATACTGGCATAATATTGGGCAAATTGGCTGGGGCATATTAATGGAAAATACTGGCATATTATTGGGCAAATTGGCTGGGGTATATTAATGGGAAATAATACTGGCAATGTGTATGTAATGGGGTGATGGGGGCATGTAAATGGGGTGATGGAGCATGTCCTTGGTGTGCAACGGGGTTATGGGTCATGTTGTGGGTGTGCATCATGGGTAGGGAGGGGGGGGGGGGGGGAATTTTCTCTGCCTAGGGCAGCACAAAACTAAGATACACCACTGGGTGAAATGTTATTAATTCCTTGTTTTTCACGTTTGATATTAAAAAAAAACGGAATGAGATTAAAAAATGCTCATGGCTGAAAGAATGACTTCCAATCCTGGGGTATTTCACACATTTTGTTGCATGAAATTTACACATCTGTAATGCTTTTTCTGTATTCGCTGATAAAACCTAAAGCATGACTGCATCAACCACCTATGAATACGTAGACCCCTCAGGAAATTCCAAGAAGGTCTCCTTTTCCTTTGTGTGCTACATGGCTTCCTCCACGGCCTTTTGCTTTGCTGGCTTGTGCGTAACCTCTCTCCCCTGCTGCCGGTCCAGTCCCAGCTCAGACTAAGTCTATAAAAACCTATCCAGAACAAGAACAGGCAAAGGGTCTGTGATGTCCATCTGTCACAGGGTCCAGTAGATGCCCACTGTGAACAATGTTGATACCTGCTATGCCCACCCACCCTGGGTAATCATGGGTAATTACGCTGAGCCCTTTCGGTACCCCCTCATCACTGCACCACAGTCGAATGCCTCAACTGCCACACTTTAGCCATGTCTCTGTCCACTGAGGCCAAAGCTTAAAGAGCATTATTCTACACTACAGGAGCTGATGGGCCGAAGCCATGGAGACTTATACAGAGCAATACAATGAAGTTGTCTTGATTAAAGTAGGTGGGGCTTAAAAATGAGTGGGTGGGGCTAACACCACTCACCCACATGTAGAGAGAACAGTTATTAAACCAGGCAATATCCCTGGACTGAAAACTGCCAGTACGGTAGGATAGTTGCCAACATCAGCCATGTTTCCAGGGACACATATTTGTTCCACATGCTGCAGAAAGAGCATGCAAAGTGCAGTATGTAGGATGGATATACCCACAGACAGAATCCAATTAATTAATCAGGGGGGAGATCTCATAGGACCTGCCATGATTAATTAATTGGATTGTATCCGTGCGTATATCCATCCTACATAATGCCGGGCTGCAATTTGCATGCTCTTTCTGCAGCATGTGGAACAAATGTGTCCCTGGAAACATGGCCGATGTTGGCAACTATGCCAAAGGCGCCAGATAAACAGACCACCTTGCTTCACCCCATCTGGATCACCAGGGATCATAGCTTCTGATGCACATTTTTTTTTTTATATAAGTCAAGGCTTTTGTTTTAACCCTTTGTATGCAAAACTTATTCCTTTCCCTGTTGAGCTACTCAGCTTGCTTCAGAGCCCTTTGGTCTGCCGGGTCATGCAGCTCACCCCCTCCGAGCAAGACCTTTAAATTGCATGTAAACTGTAATAAACGCGGATGGCCATCTTCTGAACGTATGCACTGGATGCTAATACAATACAGCCCCATCACGAGACTGCTAATGAATCTAATCCATGAGGATCCTGGAGTTGGTTAAGGCTGCAGTCATGCAAGCATGAGTCAATGAAATATTTAAGCCTATCGACTTGATACATAGGAAAGCAGAAAAATGACCAATGTGCGGCTTAAATAATTAATAATAAAATTCAAAAGGCACAGGATGCAGTAGAAAGTCAATTAGACAAACGGTGGGCATATTCATTACAACATAATTGGCAAATGAGTAAATTCCCAGGGTATTAAATATTCTGCAGCAGCTCCATTAGTACACAGTAATGTCTTGGCCAAGAAAAGAGCTGCAAAGAGAGCAATGGACTACAATACTGCAGTATTAGCAGAAATGCATACCTGCTAAGTGTCCCTACATAGGATGAACAGTCCCTATTTTCTCCTCTATTGTCCGGATTTTTGGGATCTGTGTCATGTAAATAAAATCCTTCATTTTTTTATTCTATATCTTCCCTAAAGGCCCTACCACAGCCAAGCATTCCGTCCATTTGGATGTCAATGTGTGAGGATGTAAATGCTCGTTAAGGAAGGAGTTAATTGAGGTGGGATTGTGCTGGGATTACACCTTAGCTGGAGGCTGCCCTAAGGCTCCCACTGTGTCACAGGACTGACAAGGAAGGAAGCTTTGGAATAGAACCTGGTTACCTTCACCAAAGACTGGTGCCTCAGCAGGGAAAAGAGCGATAAAGCAAAAAAGCTACTCTGGCTAGTGCCAAAGAATCTGGAAACTTTAAACAGGTCAGCAAGTAGATAGGGTGTCCACTTAACCCCTTTGTGACTTTTTGCAATTTGCTATTTGCAAACCATATGTCCATAGAGGACCACTGACAGTCCTAACATGTCAGTGGCCTGTTCTAGGACAATATATATATATATATATATATATATATATATATATAATCACACACACACAAGGTGAACATTTTATTATGGAATGCTTATGAGAAATACCTATTCCAGGGTGGCAATCTGTAAAATAGACTGGTCCGCAGTCTTCATTTTAATCGATGTAGCCTGGGTGTATGTATTTATCATGGGAGACCCTGAATACAATGTTTACACTCACAGCAAATCCGATCTCTGGAAAATGAATGGGACTCAAAGCTAAACATTGTTTATAGGGTTAATGTAGATGATGAAATACATTACATTGGCAGAACTGCAAGCAGATATAGAGCAACATGTGTTTAAATGTGTCTGTGATTTAAAATCCCACCTTAGGGTTGCCACCAGGACCCTCTCAACATCATATGCCCTGAGCAAAGCTCTCTCACTCACTCACTCTCTCTCAGCCGTGGCTGCACTTGCACACTCTGGCTCCCAGGAAAAATACTTTTTTGGGGGGGGGGAGAGAGAATGCTCCTTTTATTTGAAATTCTAAACAAGTGGTGAATAATCTCCATCAAGTCCGTAAATAAAAAAAATAAGTGCATACTAAATATTTTGCTTACAAACCGTTGTACAGATGTTTACTCTCTGTCCACAACTAATGTTTACTTGAAAGACTGAATCAAGTGTAGGTGGTTTGCATTGAAAGACTTTACTGGAAGAATATAGATAGTGTCCCTTTTTGCTCTCTATAGCTCTAATGGGGGCGGACATGTTGTTTATAATCTTGGGTCAGTCCTTCATCTGCCTGAATGAACTTCCCTAAGATTCTAAACAACATGTCCGCCCCCTGTTAGAGTTATACAGAACCATAAAGGGCTCAATACGGTACATTATGTATATTGTTTCAGTAAAGCATTTCTAGTTAAAATTTCTACACTTGATGGAATCTTTCCGTTAAACTGAACATATGTTTTTTTTTTAAAGTTGTCCTTTTAATGCTGGCCCTTTCCATGTCTAGCAGAGTTAGATTCTTGAGCTAGAGCTGTGGAACGCGTTTGATCCATGGCCTAGTCCATCTTCGGTACGGGAGTCTAGGTTACCACGTCTTGCGCTGGATCACTGCTTGAGTAAACTGTGGCATTTCTATTTCTTGGCACTGCTGTTGCATGGCAGCTTGTTACTATCATGCTCGAAAGGGGAACTTATAGATACTGCGTAGGCCAAAGATCACTATGTGTTTCTTGCCTTCTACATAGATTACTCCGGAGTAACAAGAATTTTTTTTCCCTTGCCGAGCTGCTCCTTCTCTTGGCTTTCTAAAAAATAAAAAATAAATCGATAAAAGATGTAAATGATATTTTATAAACTTCTGTGGCCAGACTGAGGTGATGACGGACTTCCAGCTGTGTGCTAGTCTGGGATTGGGGGGAGGGAATACCAGTTTATAAATACTTTTTTTTTTTAATGTTATATACACTTTTAAAAACCTGTTGCATATTGCAAAACCAAATAACTGCATACTTACTAACACCCCCCAACCAGGTTCCTGACAGGCAGGGAGAGGGTCACATGACTCTTTGTGACTCTCTGACCTTATTCTTCTGCCTCTCGGGTGCTGGAAGATGCTGGTACAGTATACTTCCCAATGTGTCTTACCAGTAGCGCAGGGGGCATGGCATGGGAAGGGTCGTGTGAGTACCACTGCGCATGGTATAAGCGTTGCTCATTCTTCAGAGTTCTGGACACCAGGACTGTACCACATACCACTGTGCCACAAAGTGATCGGATCAACACAAAATCACTCTGGTGCTTTTTGGTCATCTCATGGACCAAAAGCCTCCTTAGTTGTTAAGGGGTTAAATTCATACCATTGTGAGTTGTACTGATCTGGAGCTCTGTGATACACTAAACATTCTGAGCTCCCACAAAAGAGGGACAGAGCTGGGTCCAAAATAGGGACTGTCCCTCCTAAATAAGGACACTGGGGGGGGTTGGATTTGCTGTGCAAGGTTGACAGACTTGATACTCAAAGTACAGCTAAAGTATCTCAATGAAAAAAAACCTGGAATAGATAAAGGAATGTAAAATATTTCTTATCAGGCTTTCTTCCAATCCTATTTATTTCTATAAGGCTTCGGTAAAATCAAATATTTTCTTTCTGTCTGTTACAGCAGGCGCAGCAAGATCCACAGCTCACACTGCTGCAGGGAGTACTGGCGCAGGGCAGGAAGCTCCGGCGCAGGGCAAGAAGCTCCGGCGCAGGGCAGGAAGCTCCGGCGCAGGGCAGGAAGCACCGGCACAGAGCAGGTTTTATACTAAGTGCACATGTTTTTCTTGTGATCAAGGCCGTCTTGCTCTGTATCGTTACTGATGGCGATGAAGTCCGTGTTTAATAGTTTGGGTCTGTTCTCTGATGGGATTACAGGCAGTCACCCAAGCATTGTTCTATAATGATCCGGACATTAATCTTGCAGAATTTCAAGATTAAGAGACAGATGTGTTTTGGCTTTGTCTGTGGTGTCTCCTGTATATGACATCACCTTGTGGCTTGACATGCAAATTACACATTACCCACTTAAAATGGTTCACTTGTAATCTGGCTGAGCATCAGAGGAAGTGTTGTCCCCACAGCTGGAGTGTCAAAATGTTAGCCTGTGAGAGAGAGAGGTCCCCAAATAGTTTTAGTTTAGTTAAATTATAGTGTTTTAAACCTGATACTTTTTTTTTTTTTCTTCCTTCAGTAACAGAGACATTTAATATCTGTACATCATTGTACAATAGCAAGGGAAAAAATAAATCAGTTTAGCCAAAAGTGAGCGCTTTTAAAAAGCATAAAATATAAAACGCTGTGTGAAGTTAAGATACGTCTTAAAAGAAACCCCTGTGAAATCTCCAATTATTCCCTGCATTTCATCGCCAGATTCGAGAAGGAAGGATCTCGTTTCAGACAGGTGTTTAGCTGTAATTTTTTAAAACCCCCTTTTCAGATTAAACCATTTTACCACCTGCTTCTGTGACTGCGTTTAGCTGAACACAAAAAAAAAAAAAACCTGGCAGGGGACCCAAAAATACAGAAAATACCTCAATGGCTTTTCACAAGAGTATATATCTAAAAAAAAATAATAATGATGAGATCTATGTCAAAGACATATTGTTGATGTGTTGGCACAGCTGTATTACACTGTGACCATGAGGTCATCTTACTTGTTCCAGATTTATCAGGATGTCATGATCGCTAAATAAATCTAACCCTGTCCTGTAAAGAAACTGTTTTATACTGTTACTGTATTTGTTCCCTTCAAATATGGCCCTACTTAACCCCTTCAGGACCAGGGATTTTCTGGTCCAAGGACTAGAGCGATTTAAAAAATAAAATAAAAATGTTTTAACCCCTTGGTGACTAGAGTTGAGCGGACACCTAGATGTTCGGGTTCGGCAGGTTCGGCCAAACTTCGAAAAAATGTCCGGGTCCGTGCTCGAACTTGACCCCGAACCCCATTGAAGTCAATGGGGACCCACACTTTTGGCCATTAAAATGCCTCTAAAAAAAGTCCTGGAAAGGGCTGGAGGGCTGAAAAATGAAGTAAAATGTGGGTAAGAGTAGGACAAGTGCCCTGCAAGCAAATATGGATAGGGAAATAACTTCAAATAACATAAAATCCATACAAATAAAAAATACAGCTGAGCCATAAAATAGCACTAGATGGAATCTTTGATTTTAGCTTTGGAAGAACATAAATCTAAATCTAAAGCATGGCTGCCAGGAGGATCAACAGAATTATCCATTTGAGAGAGGGTTGGAGTGCAGGGTATTCTCTTTCAGTTTATACTAAGTGACCCATAGGTTGAGAAGGCGGTGACCGTGGTGGTGTAGGTGGAAGCGGCGCTGGAGTAGGAGGAGGAGGTAGCCAACACTGTTTTTTATTTGTTTTTGGTTTTTTAAATTGGGGTAGCCCCCAAAATATTGGGACATATAACAACAGAAAACAAAGAATAAGTGCACTTGAGTATAACAATGACTGGGTGAGGCCGGCATAAATGTCTATTCTGCACAAGGTACAGAGAAGTCTGGTGGGATCCATGCCTGGTTCATCTTAATAAACGTGAGCTTGTCCAAGTTGGCTGTGGACAGGCGGCTGTGCTTGTCTGTGATAACGCCCCCTGTCGTGCTAAACACACGTTCAGACAATACACTGGCTGCAGGGCTGGCCAGCACCTCCAAGGCATAAAGGGCAATTTTTTTTGTTTTTTTGTTTATTGGACTGCAAGAAATGCACCGCAAGAAGTAAATGTACTATTTAGCACCCAAAACAATTAGAATTTTTCAAAGTGCGCTGTAAGCACAGTATTTGACGGTTAGATTTGACTCTCAGATATGAAGTGCAGGACACAAATGTAATATTTAACACCAACAAATTGCAGTATTTATAAAATGCCTAGATGTTGCCCACTGAGCTAACAGAAAAGGATTAAAGTCATGTGCCTGGCACACATGCAGTTGCAAGTGCACTGGGCACTGTGGCACTGGGCTCAAGGCAGGGCCCAGTATTGTGCAGACATCCCCCAGTTGCCCGATTCTCCTGGTGGCTAGCGGGGCAGCGGAGGATGTCTGCACGATGAGCGCAGACCACCCCTGCTGCTGCCCGGCACTACCGCCGGGACTTTTATGATGAAGTCGCGGCGGTCGTGCCGGGCGGCAGCAGGGGAGGTCTGCGCTCATCGTGCAGACATTCCCCTGCTGTTAGAGAGGGGGATGCAGGTCCCCTGCAGCTCTGTGGGGGACCTGGATCCCAGTCTTATAGTCTGACCTCGATTTGAGGTCAGATTATAGTACGACCTCGAATGTAAGACATTTGCTCTGAAAAAAACTTTATCTTATGCTGCACTGGCCAATCACAGCCATGCCATTAGTAGGCATGGCTGTGATGGCTTCTAAGGGCAAACGAGTCAAACGCCCTGCAGCCTTTCAAAACGCGCCATTAAATCACCGAACCCCGAACTCCAACCCGAACATACAGTGGAATGTCCGTGTTCGGGTTCGGGGTCCAAAAACCCTAATGTTCGGTAAGAACCCGAACAGTGCGGGTTCGGGTTCGCTCAACACTACTTGTCACCTTAAAATGGGTATAGAGAGGAAAAGTTGACTCTATTCTTGAAAGGGCCGACATAAAGCAAAAATTCTCCAACTACCTCTCCCTACTTTTCACTTATTCCAATTTCTTTCGCCATAATAAAATCAGCCCATTGAACTCTCTGTGAAGTCTCAAATAAAAATTCAATCTGTATTACATCCATGAAAATGACTTCCTATTATTTTCTATCTATCTGGATATTGGTGATATTTTGTTTATTTACATTTGTATTTTTTACTCTTCTTTTTTTTTTTTTTTTTTTTTTATCATCTTTTCGAAACCATCCTTTTCAACTTAATTCATTAGGTCGATGCTCTTCCCGACCCTCAATGCTAATAAGAGAGCGTACTAATCTTTTTAATCTCTTTTTGCGTTTGAGACCTGAAGCGTGAAAAATACAAAAAAATCCTCTGACACTTATTGAAATGTCTTTAATGCAAATGACCTTCCGGGGGAAGGTACTTTCTGCTGATAAGAATACATCTTGATTACATCAAAACAATGGGACTTTTGGGACATTTGATTTTGCCTGGAGCAGAAATAAATGTGATTGCAGCAAAATCCGCACATATTGTTAAAGGCGATAACATCAGTGTGTTGTTTGTTTAATGTATTTATTATTTTTTTTTATTCTGTGCGTATGGTCTGAATAACTGATCATACTGAAAATAATGTTGAACTTGTATGTGACGATTACATACCCGACTTGCGCATACTTATCAACACGCTGTATGGCGATGCAGGGCGCCAGAGAAGTGACTTAAAAAGGGAGCTTGCAGTTGGGTTACCTAGCCGTCTCCTTGACACTGGTTAATCCCTGTCCGGTGGTAAATAAATAACTCTGCACATACGCAGTAGACCCAATCTGATGACTTGTGGGCCATGTAGGGTCGCCCCCAAGCTGGTATTTTACCAGTAGGCCAGGGAAGAAATTGGCTTGAGGACAATGATAAGTCTACAGCTGGTATTCTTTGGAAGAAAAGGTGACCAACCTAGTCATGCTAAGTTGGACCAAAGCCCCACTTAAACAAAAGACAATGACCTTTTACTTATGTGGGAGGTGAGTCCCTCACTGTCTCCACCTTCACAGCCTCTCTCTCCCCACTGCATTCCTGGGTCCGAAGTAGACGAGGGGTGATAGAAATGGCAGTGAAAACACACTGGGGCCCAATCACTGTTCTATCAGTCTATGGGTATTGGCTGTCTTTCTTTTTAATCTATCTATAAATCTCTGTACCTTATCTGTGGAGTCTCCTGCTTATGACATCACCTTGTGGCTTAATATGCAAATGAGCAACTTTCATGGGAAAGTGTGGAATTTTGCATATCGGGGCATAAACCGGAGACTCTACAGACACATTTAATACCAAATAATTCTCCTAAATTGGGCATTTGCTTGCAGGGGTAGATAATTTTTCAATAATTCGTATTCTCTACATTCACAGTAAAAAAGCAATGTTTAGGTAATACCATTCACAGATAAATAAATCTGATGGGGGTTTAGTCAGTTAATTCACTTAGCACTTTGTGAAACGAGTCTTATTAATTAAAATGTTAATAATAACATTTACAGAGATCACCTTGGAACTTGTGATCTTAATTACAAATTTAAATTGTGTAATCATTTTAAAAACATATTCACATAGAGAGGGTTATTATAAGAAGTGATGTATATCTCGATATAAAGCATTTTTTTTTTCTTTGTTCATGGCTCTGGATAGAGAGCAGACTTGCAGTAATAATATAAATGGAAACCAGCGTTGTAGTTGTCTGAAATTATAAAAGTTTTTTTTATTCTAGAAGTTTTAGTTTGAATCACAGGATCCCCTCGCCCACAGAGCAAGAAAAATATGTTTTTAATTCTGCATGAAATGTCTATTTCTTACCCATTCTATGTGCTGTGGCGCTCTATTATATTTCACACTGCCTCAGTTCCTTTTACTTTTTTATAACTGCTGTGAGGCCTTTTAAAAAAAAAAAAGGTTTTTAAACCTATTAGGCAGGGACTGCGCCTCCCCTGATAAAACTTCCATTAACAGCAATTTTGGATATTCGTACCAGTGACTAAATTTACATGTAATGCATCTTATATTCTGCTGTGGTCTCATAAATGAAGCGGAGTTCTGGGAATGGCTGGCAGCATTTCATTTAGCAGATTATCATGGGTGCTGCCACCAGTCAGTAGGCGGAATTATGGCCGCAGCTGCTAGAGATAAGCACAATGTCTGTACAATGTGTGTGAAGGTCCATAGAACATCATTCAAGGGACTCTGTCAACTAAAATAGTTCATACTATACTTTATAGAGAATATAACGTCAGTAAAAATGCTCTATACATTAACCCCTTTGTGACGCAAGGTGCTGGCATCCCAGAAGCCGCGAGCACCAAAACGCCACAAGGTGATTGGTAGCCAGGGACACAATGGCAGAGACCCGATCCCAGTCGAAAAAAAATCCTAAGACTGGGCGATTTGGGGCAAAATATAGGTACTGTTTGTCCTAAATAGGGAAACTTGTGAGGCATGCACAACTAATTAGGATCCTTCAAACACCTGGTTGTGGGATTAACAGAATCAACAATAAAATAGAAAAAAATATTGAAAAATGAGTATATACAATATTGGGTAAAGCAAGGTAGACAATATAATAAACCATGTTTTCTATACACTCCCTAGAAATTTAGCAAGTGAAAAATGTTATACAAAATGTAACATGAATATGAATTTTACCTATGACCCTCTCATTCATAGTCAAAAAGAGCAGTCAGCTCGTTAAATAATGTGGCCAAACAAATAGTCATCCACATATATTAGAGAGAACTCCATGTTCAGGGCTAGTGTATTGTAAACCCATGTTCCAGGGTCACCTTTACTTTTCAAGTTTTGCCTAAACTGCCTAGGACTGCCTTATGAAGAAATTAATACATTTATTTACATGTTTAAAATTTTACAACAAATGTAAACATCACTTAACCCCTTCCCGACCTTATGACGAGTTAACTCGTCATAAGAGCCGCCGCATTAGCGACCTTAAGACGAGTTAACTCGTCATGCAGTCTAGCCGGCGGTGCTCTCCGTGGGCACCGCCAGCTAGTCTGCAACGGGTCCAGGACTAAGCTTCGCACCTGAGGCAAAGCTCCTGGACCCGATCGGTGGATTTCCGGGCATGTGATCGCGGTGATAACGTGATCACCGCGATAACATGCAAATTAGATGCAAAGTCAATGTGTTCACACACTGACTTTGCCTCTAATTCACTCTCTGTGCTTCACATTCTTATAGTGAAGCACAGAGAGTGACCTGTAAGTAAAAATAAATTAATAACATACACAGAGGTTAATTTTTTTTTTTTTTTAAATTAACCCTTTCATTGCTGATCACAGTTTTTAACTTATTTTTTAATAAATAAAGGTAATTTTAATATATTTATTAAAATTTAACCCCTGCATGCCTGTTGCAGGATTTTTACTGATCTGACATCGCACTCTTCAGAGTTTTTTTCTGTCTTTTTTTTTGTTATGGGGGGTTTGGGAACCAATATTTTTCCTTTTTATTAGTTACCGTATTTATCGGCGTATAACACGCACTTTTTCTCCCTGAAAATAGGGAGCAAATGATGGGTGCGTGTTATACGCCGATCGGTGGCTGGGGGAAAAAAAACAAAAAAAAACTTACCTCGTTCCTGCTCTGTCCCCCGGTGCTCTGAAGCTGCGTGGCTGTGAGGGAAGCGTTGTGAGCTCCCCTCCAGCCGCGCGGTCAACAAAGTGTGTTTTTCTTAAACAAACTTTATTGTTCCGCGCGGCTGGAGGGAATTGGGGGCAATATCCTGGCATATTAAAATGGCATATTGGGGGCAAAATCCTGGCATATTGGGGGAAATATCCTGGCATATTGGGGGCAATATCATGGCATATTAAATGGCATATTGGGGGCAATATCCTGGCATATTGGGGGCAATATCCTGGCATATTAAATGGCATATTGGGGGCAATATCCTGGCATATTGGGGGCAATATCATGGCATATTAAATGGCATATTGGGGGCAATATCCTGGCATATTAAAATGGCATATTGGGGGCAATATCCTGGCATATTAAAATGGCATATTGGGGGCAATATCCTGGCATATTAAAATGGCATATTGGGGGCAATATCATGGCATATTGGGGGCAATATCCTGGCATATTAAAATGGCATATTGGGGGCAATATCCTGGCATATTAAATGGCATATTGGGGGCAATATCCTGGCATATTAAATGGCATATTGGGCTTCAAAGTTCTTTATTTGAAATGTTTTTTTTCCTGAAATTTCCTTCTTAAAATGAGGTGCGTGTTATACGGTAGTTAATTAGGGGGGATAAGTGGGTTAGTGTTGCACTAGTTATGTAGCTTATTATTGGGAAAATAATGGGGAAAAACTTTTTTTTCCTCAAAAATTTCCTCTTTTATATGTATTTTTTAATACTAAAATGTAAATCATTTTTATGTATAGGGTATCAAAAGAAAGCTCTAACTGTCCTTTAAAAAACAACATATAACTTGTATGGGTACGTTAAATGAGAGAGAGGAAAATTATGTTTCAAAAACCGCGTATTAAAAATTGAAAAACGCTCTGGTCCTTGGCCCAGGAAAATCCCTGGTTCTTAAAGGGTTAAAGAGAAAGAGACCGTACAATAAAAGGGACAGTAACATTATTTGTAATGAGCTGTGCATTTAGACGTCGCTCTCCTTATAAGGAATAGTATTTGTCGAACATGAATTTAATCATTGGAAATAATAAACCCTGTATATAGAACACAATAGGCCTGAAAATAAGTCTCTCTCCCGATAGGAAAAATACCTTTTTTTTTACAAAAAATTATTCGGACATGGGGTATAAATAATATACACATAAAGCGTGACAGCTTACGTCTCCAATTCGAGACAAGTTACAAACAGAGGTTGAACAGGATCAATTTTATGTAAGTAATTTGATCCAAGAACAGCAGTAAGACCCCTGTAAAACCTATATTCAGACTTGACATGATAAATCCCCCTCAGTCATAAAGTTCCCTACACTTAATAAAGAAAAAGACCGCTACACTAGGTAACATTCAGCCAGTATTCTTATGTTCTCAAAGACCCATGTTTCAATAAACTGAATATTATGTTAAAATAGGGTATAAAAAACAAATAAGGGGAGGGAACGGTCTTTCACATTCAGGAGGGGTTATTGGGGACCACCATATGGATAATCAAGATCTAATGGTTAAATTAATTGGTTTAGATCCTACTCCCCATTAATACCCTCTGGATATCTGGTGGGTTGATCGACCACATCCATTGTGTTGCAGTTGCTGTAATGTTTCATGTAGGTACTGTTTTCCTTTTAGACTTAGAAGATAGCGGGTAATTTGCATATCAAGCCACAAGGTCAGGGATTGGCCAGCCAATATTATCCGGCCTGCTGTGCCCAAACCATATATGGTGAGGTAGAGTCCAGCAGGATAGCGGAATTCGGCACATCAATCCTGCTGTCACCATTTCTTTCTCTGGGTTCCAGGGACATCACAGAATGCATACTGTGAATGCCCAGACTTCAGCACATACACTGTATCACTCTTCGTGTGAGTGACGCTCGACCTCCTAAGCTCTTGTAGTCTGTAGCACTATGCAACAGGCGCTGAAGGCATGTTTACTTCTATGCCACAGGCAAAGAAATACTGTATATGTGGGGACAATATAATTAGCTAGCAATTTTACAAAATAAGTTCTCTGTAAGGTGAAACCATGTTCTTTATAAGATGTATTAATAGCAACGTTTGATAATTTTTTTTGGTACTTTCTAGACATGTGCAAAACTAAAATTTTCGTTTCGTTTTCGTCCATTCGGACGAAAATGTTATTTATTTAGTCTAAAACGAATTTTGTTCATTACTGCATTCGTTTCAGACGAAATTCGTTCATTATTTTCGTTTCGTTTTATTCATTCGTACGAATCAATTGACCTACACATTCCATAAACCGAAAGTCTATAAACCGAATGTCGTTCGGTTTATAGACTTTTGGCTTATGGAATACATGTAATGCTATTGGCTTTCTATAAACCGAAATAGAGTCCCCATTCATAAGAAATTCTTATGAATGGGGACTCTAGTTCGGTTTATAGAAAGCCAATTGCATTACATGTATTTAATAAGCCGAAAGTCTATAAACCGAAGGTCGTTCGGTTTATAGACTTTCGGTTTATAGAATACATGTAATTCTATGCTATTCTTTAAACCGAAGGTCGTACAAAACGAATGCACATGTCTACTACTTTCTATTTCTCAAACTTCTACTTAAAGATCTAATTTACCTATTAACTTCTGATTGTAGAAATAATTTTTTGACCTCTCACAAAGATGTTAAAGCATATTTTTTTTATCGTGATTTATTTGACCTCTATCCCATGATGACCTTTTATTGTAGAGCGAAGGTATGAATGAAGATAAAGACCCTTTGACCCACTGAGTCTCCTGAAGTGAACTACAGGTTTGTAAACAATTTCTATAGAAATAAGTCTGAGAAATAACATAATAACTTGGTAAGATGTAGGTACCATATTTACTGTTCTTTATATCCGTCAGAGCATTTATTCCTCACAACTAATTTTCCAGTGTTTTTCACTCGACATATTCATGGTGTTTCAACAGTCAGACAAGGTACAGCAGATCTAAGTTCCAATAAATTAAAATTAATGAAATGTATTTGAAAGAATAGACACGAATGCATGAATATTTTTCATCGTTTTACAGAACACGGTGTTTGCTTTTCCGTAAACACGTGTCCTTGGCAGGAATAAACTTTCAGCATCATGGAACATGTCAATACAGTGGCTCGCAAACCTTGCATACTAAAAATTATTTTAACTCTTGGGTCTCAGTATATTCCAAATGAGGTTCATCGCTAATTAATCACCAATGTGAATGCATTTTTAAGTAATTTAGTATAAAAAAAAAAACGCATTAGCAACCCATTTAAAGGAGTTGTAATATATATACATATATATATATTGAAAAAAATGCACAGCGCTTACAGATTTAAAAATATAATGAATGAAAAAACTATTTTGTAATCAAAAATAAAATTTAATATAGGAGATCTTATACTAATAATATTAATTTTTATTTTTGGTTTCGAAAATTGTATTTTCTTTTTTTATTCATTATATTTTTTTAAATCCTATAAGTGCTTTATAGTTTTATAAATGAGTGTGTATATTGTCAAGCCTGTCCAAGAGTTCATTTGACCTATTAGTGGTCTAGGAGCCGTTGAAAGATACGACAACTGTAACATTGTAAAAAAAAATATATAAAAGCAGTGTCGTATCCTTCAATATATGTGTGTGTGTGTGTTGTGTATATATAAATTTAGTAATGAGATCTCCCTATATTCAATTTTATTTTTTATTCTGAAATTGTATTTTAATTTTTTTTATCATTAAAATTTTAAATCTATAAGCGCTGTCCACTTTTTTTATTCTCAGTATATTGTTTACCTTGTAATGTTTTTTCATTCTTTATGATTTTTTTTTTTGTCAAAACCATGGGAAGTATTGGAAAGGAACAAATATCTTTAACAAAAATTATAATAAAATACTTTCCAAGCATTGTACTGTATGTCGTGGGGATTTTAAGAATTACTTAGCTTAATGGTAATCTAAAGAATGAAGGGTAGAGTCAGCCGTGCTGGAAATTAGGACTGCAACCCTGAGCGGTGAGCAGGTTCTACAGATGATGTATTGGTCCATCGAGTCCATTGAATCTCCAATGACAAATGGCTAATTTTGGCTGAGATGTGCATTAAAGGACAACTACATTTTATTTTTCACTTGTGCTTCTAACATAGCAGCACAAGTGAAAAAATAATTGTCCCTAGTCTGAGGATAAATTGTCATGTAATTTTGATAGTACATGCCAGTTTATCCTCTGACCAGCAGCTGCCCAGAGAGAGAGAGAGACCCCTGTAGAATACAGACCCCGATCAGACTAGTGGGACAATCCCCCTTCCTGATTGGCTGTGCACAACCCGACATTGTCCGCACGTGACAGACTCCAGAACGACTGTGTCTCAGCTGTGAGGCACAGCTGAGAGTACACCCGATATGTACTTAGGAGGAGCAAAACATGTTTTGTTTTGTTTTTTGACTACCTTGAAGAAAAAAGTTTTTAATTATAGTTAACATTATATACAGTAGAAAATGCTAGAGTCCTGATTTATTAGAGAAGTAATGTTACTTGTAGAAAGCAAAAAATCAGTCTTATAGTTGGGAGTTATAAATACTTTGATACATTTTGTTTGTTTTGCTGGCATAATTAATGATAAAATGATATTTATAGTTTAGAAGATATCACTGATTTGAGTACTAGAGAAACCAAGCACTAGGACACCTACTATCTCCAGTGTTTGCTTTTGGGCGTGGACTGTGCAGGTGCTGCTTTCTAGTCTTTTAGTCTGACTGTCTGTAGGTGTATGAGTGAAGGTTAATCTGTTAGACTAGCAGCCTAATAGACCAATAAGGATGTATGTATGTTGGCAACAGGCCACGTCTGTCACTACCTTGCCTCCTTTATAGCTCTGCCTTTTATTTATTTATTTTTTTATGTGTGCACCACAAAGCTCTCCCCCCTTTTTTGAACCACAAAGCTTCACCCCAATTTTTGCATGCATCTACGTTCCATCTCTTATTCTCTTTTGAGGCGTGTCTTAACACCTCTCGCCTGTATGAGCTCAGTCCTCGCCTGTCCTAGTTGCACATTTATTGTTTGAGCATCTCTGCTACACATACTGATGCTATGTGTCTAGTTTCTGAATTCAGCTTTCTCCCTGACTACGTTTTGGCATCGGCCTGTACCGACCATTTGGACTGTTCTGGACTTGGCCTCTGTGTTTCCCTGCACTGTTTTGCACTGTCTGCTGTTGCATTTACCTGAAAATGAGAGTGTAACCTTCCGTGGAAAGAGTGGTTGTATTTTGTGAGCTGAATTGCTCTTCCGTTTGGACCAGCGAGACAACAGATTATAGGAAGCAAATGTCCTAGTGCTTGTTTTCTACCTTACATAATAAGGTGCCATGGTATGGTGAACAGTGCATTGCACCCTATGTGTGGGTTATGAATAGGGGTAATTGCTGGAGCAAACTTCTAAATGGGATCTAATCCGGGATCATGAGAACATTCCATTGGCTTCCATGGTGACTGGACCACTGTTTAGAACCGATGCTCCTAGATTGAGACCCAGACACCTGGTACAGGCATCTGTGGATTTGTAACAAAGAAACTGTAGCTTAATCTCATCAGGGTGCCAGGATGTTGGGAATTATAGATGGTGGGGTATTATGAGCAGTACATGACAATGTGACCATTTCCCGACTTAATTCTATTAAGCAAGTTTGTACCTTTTATTAACTTTGGAAGGTCTGAGTAGGCCTGACTGGCATATTAGCTATCTCGTTGGTTGACAGACACAAAGATTCTGATTCAGACTGTTTACTAGAAAAACGG
This sequence comes from Pelodytes ibericus, assembly GCA_036172795.1. Lineage (NCBI taxonomy): Eukaryota > Metazoa > Chordata > Amphibia > Anura > Pelodytidae > Pelodytes > Pelodytes ibericus. The sequence continues at coordinate 16,196,672 of CM069858.1, read as the reverse complement.
TAATTACATTTATTTTAACCCCAAAACTAAGTAATTAATTGAAACACCAAATCAATTATTTTTCTGAGGTAGATTCCCTTTTAAGAGCCCAGCAAATCTTAATGTGTTTCACCCCTCACCACTCAAGACGGATGTCCAGTTTAAAGACTTTTGTGTCAATGTTAAATTAAGGAGTGCCCACAATTCTGTTTTGTTCATGTTTTTGTCCACTTTAATTTCGTGCTAATTGTTTCTACTTCAGTAGGCATGGAAAAATCAATGGGATGCTGTTACCGACGTACAACTTAATTAAATGGATCCTTCTGACCCAGGGCATGCTGGAAGCTTTAATATTAATTACGCAATATCTCCTGGCCAAGGGGGTCACCGGAGAGACAGTCGGTGAGTGGTGGAGGAATAAAAAGGTTTATCGGAGTAGACATCAAACACATAACACATCCTGTAGTAGATTCATTAAGGGGATGATTAATGAATTTAAAGTAATGGGTAAAAGGAAAATAAAAATACAATCTGATCTCATTTCCATATGGGAAATAACGGACGGGTCCAATATTCAATATATTAAATTTCTTTAAATAGAAATGCTTTATTGAAATACCAATAAAGGGCCTTATTTGTTCCAAACAGGTGTCGCTAAGTGGACATGTTGTTTAGAATCTTCATTTCGAAATTTCTTCTTCAGGAGGATTTGACCGAAGATTCTAAACAACATGTCCTCCCTCAGACAGAGCTATATGGAGCATACAGGATTAATTTGAACCTCGCCCATTCTGAGTGCTCCCACTTCAGTACTTCTTCCCAATGCAAGCTAATCTTCCAGCAACGACAACCTCAAATTTCAGCACACCTGATGCACCTTTGGATAATCAGGTGCAAAATTATCCAACACAGCTGAACGGGAGAAGTTTTCCAAAATGGCTAATTTTGAAATTCTCCACTCAATTTCCTGCATTTCTCTCTTTATTGAAGTATACCTAATGTGTTTATTCCAACTGATGAGGTTTGAGTGCGCTCTTGTGGTATTCTTTAAGGCCCATGAGTCTTATTATAACCTTTTATCCCCCCAGCCCCCAAGCTTACTTTTCTGAGGGGGTAACTCTGATACCTGTCTACCCAGGTAGGAGGGCCTTAATGTGGCAGTTCCACTAACCGTATCTGAAAAAATACTTTTAGACAATTGCTACATCATGTAAAGTGAATTTAAAAAAAAAAGTCTTCTCATTTTCCCCCTCAGTACTTCCCCCCCCCAATACTTGGGTTGCTATAGTATCCGTCCTGCCTTTCTTTCCAAGCCCTCCTTACTGTAGGTCACTGAAAGTAGAGGCCACTGTGTGAAATTATTTGAAATGTAAAACTCCAGGACGACTGTACGTCATTTCAAAATAAAAATAAGTGTATTTCACAAATACCTGAAAACTGTACAACGTTGTGGAACTGTCTTTTTACTGGTTTAGAGAATGTAAACTAATTTGATCAAGTTCCGGTAGAAAAAAACCAACATTACAACGGTCATTACAATTAAGTGCGGTTACAAATAGAGCATGTCTGTGGTTTCATGTTACTGTACATTATTACTACAAATGTTTTTTTTTAAAAACCTATCTACATGTATAAACCATCTCTTGAAGAGACACACTTTGCCTCTACAGTCATCCCTGAATTAGCACATCCCTTCATCACATATTTAAAAAACCAGCAATAATTTACCAAATAGATAAAATATATTCCACTATAGAGACATGTTAAACGTTTCCGGATGATGTGACACGTGTTTTAACTAAATGTTCCACGTGGGACCTCCGTGTGCCTTGTCGTCGACCCTGGTGTTTGTACATAGACATGATGCCTGTACGCCTTTTATCCGAGGCCTCTGAGCTGCTGGATTCTGGCATCAACTCTGCATCCTGTACGTACCCCATGGGATTATCATTCACAGCTGCATTGCTTGTTTCTATACTTTCCCGTGTTCCATAAAATCCAAAGTAACATTACACTGTAACATAAAGTCTGGTACCTTACAAGCTTTGGAGCAGGGATACATCGGAGGCAAATTGTCTTTTGTGTTTTTGTCTCAATTGGTTTATCTATTATTTGTAGCAGGTCCTGTCTTTATTTCCCTTTAAGCTCCGTTTCGAAACCATAGAATGTGTCGGCAGATAAGAACCATCTAGTCTGAACAATTTTCTAAAAACATATTAGTCCCTGGCCTTATCTTATATCTAGGATAGTATTATGCCTTTCCCATGCATGCCTAAACTCCTTCATTATGTTAACCTCTACCACATTGGCTGGAAGGCCATTCCGTGCATCTACTACTTCTATATTCCTAATAAACCTGTGCCCATCTAATTATATCCTCTGGTTGTGGTCGTTTTTCTTCTTTTAAATATACTCTCCTCGTTTACTGTGTTGATTCCCTTTATGTATTTAAATGTTTCTATCATATCCCCTCTGATCCGTCTTTCCTCCAAGTTATACATGTTAAGATCCTTTAACCTTTCCTGGTAAGTTTTATCCTTCAACCCATGAACCAGTTTTTGCCCTTCTCTGAACTCTCTCTCCAAAGTATCAATATCCTTCTGTAGATACAGTCTCCAGTACTGCGTACAATACTCCAAGTGAGGTCTCACCAGTGCTCTGTACAATGGCATGAGCAATTCCCTCTTTTTACTATTTTTTTATTTGCCGATGTTAAACATAATTATGAAGCTTATAAAGATGAGAGGTACATACAGATGCTCACTTGTAAGTTTTTATGTGCCACATGTCCATTACTGTGGAATCAGCCTCTCTCTGTTGAATTCAGATGCTTGGTATGCAGAGAGGTGTGGTTTCAGCTCTGTTCCGTGATGTATCAGCGGTCCTGCCCTTGTGATGATGGTTGATGCCCCTTTAAGACATCACTAGAGTTCTAATTTAGGAAACTATTCCACATTGCTTCTTTTCTGCGAGTAAAATCTTCCAAATCTATTTACACCCTTTGCATGATTTGTATGGTCTTATGGAAACTAGTAACATCGCTCAGAGACAAACGCTTGATACTTTTTTTTAATTCATTATTTACATTGCAAAGGGCAGAAATAAATTTATTCAAGGGAGCTATACATTTTTAATAAGGTAATTTGCAAATCATAGTCTCACGCCCGCTGCACGGTTTTACCTGTTCGGAATTTTCGAAAAAACAGATGGGCTTTCTTTTTGTACTTTTAATACAATAAATTCATCTTTTAAAGGTTATGTGCCTTATCGTAAATTAGAAAGATGATTTAGATACAAATCTGTATCAGTAGAAATTTCATGTGTAGTGAGATGAAAAATGAAAAAAAAAAAAAACACAGAAAATAGCATCGCCAGTGATATATAAATACAGATGGGAAACCATGATCGCACGAGACACAAGTTGGAGAAATTTGTGACAGTATATAAAATATTGTTATGACACGTTATCCTGTGTAGAGATTTTTTATATTATGATAAATTGAACAAAGTTAAATCTTGTCAACTACATAGTGATTTATTTAAGTGTAGAGCACAATAATAAGTATAACGATCAACTCAGCTGGAATAAAATCATCTAATTTAAACCTGACTGTCAGATTTCAGATTATTGTGTCATAGAAATTACCGTACTTTGGCAAACTTGCTTTTGCTTCAGTGTCTTTTATTTTTGCAACTGTGTAATAGTTTTGGAGAAATTCATGTTTTTCACTTATGGAATCTTTTACCTCTGCAAATCTCTGCCTTGTGCCTTTTTTTCCTGCTTCATAAAAGTACCACGAGACTTCTTTGGCCATTTACGCCACCTACATTTGCAGGGGTGTAAAGATGATTCACTAGATTTTTCAACTATCATAGCTTAGGTTTGGATCCATTCTCTGCTATATTATATGTCCATGCTGAGAAAGTCTAAGACGCCTGCAAAAAAACGTCATGGAGGCAGAACAATAGGCTTGTCACTTTAAGATGGCCATAACACTCTCTATCCAGTATCCCATACATAGTTAGGTTCCTTGACCTTTAACATCCTCGTTCCACCTAGGCTCTTTTTCTATGAATTAAAAATAAACAAAGCAACGATAACTTTAAAGTTTTATGGATAAAGGGAAACTATACTTGTTCGTTAAAGAACTTCTACAATGACAAGCTTCCCTCTTCATTTTCCATTTGGACATGTTGGAACACTGAGCAGCCTCTGGTTAGAGGCATCAACTATCCACCGCACAGTCAGAATCCACTTGTTATTGACTTTGCATAGGCAGGATCTGTAAGGCAGTCGACATGCAAGCTCGATTAACAGATGCATTCACATACCAAATCTTCATCTCCACTGTCACTGTCTTACCCTCGCCTGAGGAGGAGAAAGTGTGGAACATGAGAGCAGCAGGTCCTATTTGACAAAGATCCTCTCGGGGGCTTAAAAGAGTATTACCTGTCTCTCATTACATGTACAGTCTACAGAGGTTTGCGAATATATATCATTTTTTTTTTTTTAAGTACGACTGTCTTTTTCTCAGTAATTGCTAATCCACGGCTCTGAAAAATGTTATGCATAACGAAATGTCATTCGAATTCCACTTCTGTCTATAAAGTACAGATAGGATAAGACTTGAGGTTTATTATATTTATGTAAATCTTTTCAGCTGATAGAAGGGGGGAAAAAAAGGCACCAAAGTTTAATTCGTTACATGGCGAGGGGATTGCAGCCTTTTTTGGAGGGGGGTTCCAAACTCACCTAGATAAATATCTTTTTTTTTTTTTTTAAATTGAGACTGGAAGCTTAATTTTCTTAAAGGGTCTATATCACCTAAAACCAGTGCTTCTTAGACCTGTCCTCTAGGACCCCCAATGGCCCAGGATTTAGGACTTATCCAGTTGTGTTTAAATAAGAATTTGTATAACACCTGGTATGGTTTCCTAATGGTTAGGGAACCAGACCAGGTGTTCTGCATATTATTATTTAAAACACAACTGGGTAATTCCTAAATCCTGGATCATTGGGGTCCCTTCAGGAAAACACTGACCTATACAGTATTTATGTTAAAAATGCAGAGAATTAAAAATAAAAATCTGTATTGGGATGGAGCATCAATTGATCGCCCACTTTAGTGCCATCCCATTTTTTTTTTTTTAAACGGAGGCTTCACTGCTTGCCTGCCTTTTCTAGCAAGAGTGGGTCTTTCTCATTCATTTTCAGTGGCCAACTCTGTTGATAACATATCTCCCAACATTTCAAAGGACACTTTTGTTCTCGTGGGAGTGGCTGAAGGTAAGGCTGTGGGAGGGGCATCTCCGAGACCTTTTAAACGACTTCATGCAATTTGGTAGCTATTTATTTCATTATGTAAGTTATTTGGCATAAAACTAAAATATTTAACTGACAAAACATAACCTACACACACATTAACTACAGCTTTAACACACTGTGTTGTATGTTTCATTTCGCTGGAGCTCTGTGATACACACACACACACACACCATAAATTCTGAGCTCCCAGACAATAGGGACAACAGAAGCGGAAAGAGGGACACATGATTCGGGTTCAAAATAGGGACTGTCTCTCCTAAACAGGGACACTTGGCAGGTATGAGATATTGTTAAAATTCCACAGCATATCTATGTACCAAAGCTTCCTTTATAATCCTGCATTAAAGCATAATGAAGATAGGGACCAGGGGGTATAAGTACCAAAGAGACGTGTTGAACACAGATTTGAGCTCAAGGCGATGGAAAGTATTGCTGTTTGTACACCGTACACTATGGCTGCTGGCAGTGAGTTGAATAGCAGGATCAGTTGTAAGTTATTGAGCATATAGAAAAATAAATTACTCTGCGCAAATCCGTCTTGGGAATGCTGAAGGGAAAACACAATATAAAACTTAACTAACGACCTAGGAGTTTGCCCATGAATGACACGATTTCTATTCAAGAACTTGCTGTATCGACAAAGCACACAAGTCGAAAGCAACACCTGAGATTTCATAGGCCGGGATCCAAGCGTAATTGATTAGGCAGTCGAGTAGGCCGGAAATCCTGTATGGGAATTGCAAATCTCTAATGGATAAACTGAGTAGGCTGTGCGCTTAATAAATATCTGTCGAATTGTGTAAATATTTTATGCCGTTTCCCCTGCTAAATTTTGTGCATGAAAATATATTGGTCATGTAAAAAAAAAAAAAATATTATATATATATATATTAACATAGTATCTCGTTATAGACAATCATCTTCAAAAGTGGCTGCTTAAAAGATATCAAGCTAAACTTTTTTGGTAGGGAGGAAGCCGACAGAAATGGCTACTTTTCTTAAACTCTAGGGCATGGCTGGACAAAACTGGGGTGCCAGGTTACCATGGCAACTAGACAATGACACCTGGCGCCCACGTATTGTCAGTCTGTCAATGTGACTGTCTGTCTATGTGATTGTGTCTGTCTGTGAGTGTAACGGTCTGCGTGTGTGTATGTGCTGTTGCCTGGGGTTCTGTAACCTTGTAGATCCCGCTGTGGTGCCAAGCAATATCTCTGTACCGAGTTTTTTAGTTTTCCAAAAAATTTTTAGGAGAGAGGTAGAGCTCAGCAAGATAGCATGATTCAGCAAAGCAATACTGTACTTGCCACCTCATTCTCCTGTGGGGTCAGGGACACCAAATAATGTGTACCATATGCAGGCTTCTGCGCATGTACAGTAGCGCTACCTGTTTGAGTGACAAAGCTACCTCACATGCGCAGTAGTGCTGACACTCCCAAGCTCTGCCCCCTGGCGGGATGTGACTGTGGCCCATGATTACATGCCAGACTTTGGTTCTGGCCTCTGATCCAGGGCAATGATATCTTGCTTGTTTTGATCAGCATTGCTTGATTTAAGTGATTTAAAATAATATTAAGACATGTAGCTTTTGTTTTTGTAATAATTTTTCTGATTTATCAAATGAAAGAAACCTTTTATGAATCTTATTTACAAACATATTTTTTGGGGGATGTTTCATATTCTGATTCATTTTCTCTTCAGAGTAAATATTTTTTTTCATTCTTTTATACTAAGTAGCAGTTTGTTTTATATTTACTGATGATTCAAAATTCCCATGATATCTGCCAAGGAGAATTAAACATCAGTTAAGAAACACATTAGAGGAAGTAAGAAAAACAATACATCTATAAAATAAAAAAAAATTAAAGTGGGAGTAATATTAGATATTAATATGGCAGTTTACACTGGGAATAAAGCCTTTTAAATATGTTTTTCTCAAATTAATGCCCACTTTAAAATGAATAAACTGCTTTCTTGGTATGTGTAATCTATGGGGTACAGTTCAAGATAATAACATTTGACTTGAATCATTTGTATTCTAATCAGAGGTTCTATTATATAAAGATTGCTAGCTTGTAGAAAGTTTTACTTATTCCTCCTGGCCTCCTGACTACTACTGCAGCCTAGGCATGTGCACCTAAATTGCACCCTCAGATCTTGCCAAAGCAGCCAGATTGCACCCACAGATCTTGCCCCTTTGATTGCACCCAGAAGACTTTCCCCAGCACACAGAATTTGTTCCAGCACCAAGTCTGCATCCACAAGACTTGCCCCATAGCTCATAACGCACATCCAGGAATTGCTCCAGCACCCACAGTGCATCCACAGAACTTGCCACATCCTGGACTGTAGACCAGGGAAGTGTTGATTAATATTTGCCAGCTACTGTTAAACAAAGTTTACCATCATGCTGAGCATTATGTTGGCTGTCATAGGGACTGTACTTTACAACATCCTGGATGCCAATGTGTATCCAGTACTACCCCAGTCTAATACCCCTTTTGTATCTGACTGAAGAAATTGTGCTGAAAAATCTCTGCAACTTTACAGATGGCGTAAGCGTAAGTTCACCCGATAAGGATATAGAAAAATGAGGTGTGGTTTCTGTTTTTATCAGCGATTGGATCAGTGACTGTTCATATATACGTCCCAACCAATGTTGCTTTTTGTAGGTTCAAATTATGTTGACAACTGCAGGAAGCCACGTTGTATCACTTTGAGCAGCCTCTCTGCGCACAATCTCTCTATTGCCATGACAATAATGATGCAACATTGTTTTAACGGGAAACAAAAACTGAAGGAATTCTTTACAGTAAGGGCAGTAAACATTTTGCAACTCACTGCCTAGAGTGGTTGTGCTAGCAGATACAATCAATAGTTTGTTGATATGGGAAGAATTCCAGTGCAATTTTGGCCGGAGGCAGACTTGGAAATGTCACTTGTGTTTTTTTTTTTTTGCTCTCATTTGGATCAACCGCAGAAGAATGGATGAGGCAATGCGTAAACTTTCTGTCCTGTTGTTGTTCTTTTACTATCCAAAGCCATTCTAATACAGAGAGACAGGGGCGTTGCTAGGTCTCCAAAACATCCGGAGCTGGAGCCCATGATAGATTTTATAGAAGTAGAGTAAATAAAATCACATGGTTAGGCAGCATACAGACTGATATAATTGACGCCAATGAACAATAGGTATATATGGGTATATATCGGGGCTCAACAAATCCCAGGCACCAGGAAATTATACCTGGTGCCCAGTTATTGTTGTCCCTGCATGGTGCCCTCGCCGCTGGGATCATTTTATTTATCCAGCGGAGCGCGGGGGAGCAGTGTGTGCACCGGCTGCACAGTCTTCCTGCTCCATCCCCACATGCACCGTACTATAGTGTCCGAGCGCTGAGTGTGCTCAGCAGGGCTAGAAACAACAGCAGGGCACAGACCAGGCTAGAATGAGGTATAGCAGCCAAGAGGGGGACATATTGATAGATGCACTTTTTTTTTTATCATAAACAACAAAATTGCTGACTTGTGCGTAAGTGTATGTGACAGAGTGTGTGTTTGTGTGTATGACTGACTGCATGTGTGTGTGTGACTGTGTGTTTATGTGACCCACTGTTTGTGTGTGTGACTGTATGTCTGACTGTGACAGAATGTATATGTGTGTGTCTGTGACTGACTGTGTGTGTGTCTGTCTGTGACTATATGAGTGTGTTTGTGTCTGTCTGTTACTGACTATATGCGTGTGTGTGACTGACAATAAGACTCGCAGCACACAAAAAACTCACATTACTCAAAGTTACACTTATACACAAAAATACACAGCCACAAATACACACACATACACATGCAGCCACACATACACACACATTCACACTTGCACAGTCACACATGCACAGTCACACATACATACACACACCCTTACACACAATCCCACTTACACACACCAACTTACATCACACACACACACTTGTATGTGAGCAAATTCCCATGATTTAAAAATAACTGAGTATATAAAAATGACTCAACCCTGACCCCCCCCCCCCCCACATAGATACCCTTACATAGACAACCTTACACTCACACACACATCCAGACAACCTTACACACAGACACCCTTATACACACAGATGGCCTTTCCCACGCAGACTCGTGTGTAAACCTGCAACTCTCACACTCACATCACAAATATTTTTAATTTTTTGATAAAAAGGGGTAAAAAACTTGGGGAGAATAGGCTGAGGTATGAAGGTATGCTCCTTCTACCAACCTAATAAAAGAGAGAAGTGCAGGGAATTGAGATGGGAATTCAACTGAATGCGAGAATTTTTCCAGCCCTGCTACTTTAGCCTTAATTTTGAAATTCTTATCTCACTTCCCTGCAATTCTCTCTTTCATGAGTAAAGCCTATAATATAATGAGCAGCTCATACACTCATAATGTATGGGTTTAATAGTATAACGAGGTCCATGTGATGTTTAATGCCATGTGTATGGACTCATTGCCATCAACATAAAGACTATATATAAAGATGAATCACTATTATTCATATTGAATGTGATAATCAGGTGTGAAAATAAAAATGGTATGAGCACTGTTTCACACTTGATTATCACATTCAATATGATTAATAGTAATTAATCACATTTTCTCCTAGTAATCTCACTGCCACTGACACACACTCCTAACTCTGCCACTTATGCTTTCACTCTCGAACACTTACACTCTGCCACTCACACACACTCATAACTCTGCTGCTCACGCTTACACTCACACACACACACTCATATCTCTGCTGCTCACACTTATACACTCCAAAACTCTGCCACTCACCCACACTTACACTCTGCCACACACATACACGCACACTCATAACTCACACTCTTCCAAACACTCACACTCTGCACACTCACTCATACAATCACACTCTGCCACACACACACTTACATTCTGCCACTCACACACATACATACACACTCATAACTCTTCCACTCATGCTTACACTCACACACACTCTCTTCCAATCACACTCTGCCACACTCACACACATACACTTACTTACACTCTGCCACTCATATACATTCACATGCACACTCATAACTCTGCCACTCACACCCACTTACACTCTGCAAATTACATTCTGCCACTCACATACATACACATGCACACTAATAACTCTGGCACTCACAGTCTGCTACTTACATACACATGCAGACTCATAACTCTGCCACTCACACCCACTTACACTCTGCCACTTACCTCACATACATACACCTGCACACTAATAACTCTGCCACTCACACTCTGCCAAACACTCACCTGCAAAACTTGAGGGGGCGGAGATAAACACGAGGGGCGGAGCCTATCGTGAGGGGATGGAGTCTGCTGCTGTTCAGCATACAGCATGCAGGAGGCGGGATCGAACTTGAGGGGGCGGAGCCGAGCGCGAGGGGGCGTGGTCAGGGTCTCCATTCGGGGCTATGGAGGGGAGATCCGGGGCTTCAGCCCCAGTAGCCCCCCCCTAGCGACGCCTCTGCCGAGAGACTTCCTTAAAATGATACATGGACTCTTGTGTTTGAAAATGAATGCCGGTCAAATACAGGATATTTATTGCAACTAATGAATTTCTTTTTTTTTTTAGTTGTAAATATCCAACAGATAAATGAGGTCTTAACTTAGAGGGTCAAAGATTTAAAAGTAATATCAGGAAGTATTACTTTACTGAGAGGATAGTGGATGTATGGAATAGCCTTCCAGCAGAAGTGGTAGAGGTAAACACAGTGAAGGTGTTTAAGCATGCGTGGGATAGACACAAGGCTATCCTAGATATAAGATAGGGAACTGGGGACTAATAAAAGTATTTAGAAAACTGGGAAGACTAGATTGATCGAATGGCAATGGCGTACTTACCGTTAGTGCAGGGGTCGCAGCTGCGACTGGGACCGTCACCTCAGGGGCCTGGCCGTCCTGCGACCCCTGCAAAAAACAAAAAAAGTGTGGGCAAACGGGGCAGCTGCCCAGGGCCCATTCATTCTTGGGGCCCAAAGCAGCTGCCCTGTGGCCCCCCATTGCTGCCCGTGTGACTGTCTCACATGGAGACAGTACTTTTTAGACATGTGCATTCGTTTTCGGACTAATGCATTTTCGTCCGAAAATAGCATTTTCGTTCATTCGTCCGAAAATAGCATTTTCGTTCATTCGTCCGAAAGCCGAATGAACGAATGGTTAATAAACGAAAATCATTCGTTCATTCGTCCATTCGTAGTACTATTGGCATTCTATAAGCCGAAATAGAGTCGGTTTATAGAATACAATAGCATAGTAAAATGCTATGAACCGACATAATGAACGACTTTCGGTTTATGGATTGCATGTAAGTCTATTGGCATTCTATAAACCGACTCTATTTCGGTTTATAGTAATGCCAATACTATAGCACGAATGGACGAATGATTTTCGTTTATATTAAACCATTCGTTCAACTTCTTAGCTTTCTATAAACCGAAACAGAGTCACCATTCATAAATTTTTATGAATGGGAACTCTAGTTCGGTTTATAGAAAGCCCATAGTATTACATGTAATCCATAAGCCGAAAGTCTATAAACCGAACGTTCGGTTTATAGACTTTCGGCTTATGGAATACATGTAATCCTATTGCTATTCTATCAGCCGAACGTTCGGTTTATAGAATAGCAATAGGATTATATGTATTCCATAAGCCGAAAGTCTATAAACCGAACGATCGGTTTATAGACTTTCAGCTTATAGAAATGACTTTCGGCATTTGTAATGAATGTAATAGTGCTATTGGCTTTCACAACACAGAGACAACACAACACAGATAAAAAAACATGTAATTCTATGTATTCCATAAACCGAAAGTCTATAAACCGAACGACCTTCGGTTTATAGACTTTCGGCTTATAGAAAACCTACAGTAGTAGTGCCTTTCTATGAACCCATTCATAGACATGGGATTCTTTGTTTCTGTCTGTTACAATGAAACAGCAGGAGTAGCCATCTCATTACAATCCATTGGAGCACATTGGATAGATAAAGATGTATCCTTGGGTCTAAACAGAATGAAATGTAACTCTTAACACTTTAATACGTTGTCAGACGAAAATGTATTCCAATCAATTGCAATAAATAGAAGGATGAGCATATTTATCACACTAAGGCTATTTAATATTTAATAAATGCTAGTAGTGGCATAATTGTCATAGTTATTTAGGACTATAAATATTTTGGGGGAAAGCAAACAAAAACACCTGCACACAGAGTGGTTCAGCAGATTTATCATTTTCCTAATTTAATTGTAGACTATTTTTAAACAATTTTTTATTATTATTCTAGCTGAAAATCATGGGAATTGTAGTCCACTATGAAAACATTTTTTAAAAGACCTGCCCCCGGTCCTTATCTTTTGGCCGTCCCTGCACCCTTGGGAAACATCTTCCCATGCAACAGTGCTTGCTGGTATTCCTAAGATAAACATCAGAAACGCGTCGGGGGCTGTGAATGTTCATGTGACTCCCAAACATTTTCTAGGCTCCGAAACTCTAAAAGTTTGTAGCAATGTAAGTTATGGGGGTGTGAAAACACACTGGAAGCTAATTAATTTAGTCATACTGGTTGTAGACCCAGATAGCGGTGCTGTTGAGCAGTTACTTTAATCGTCTACCCAGTATTGCGTCTAGTTAAATGTGAAATGGAAGACCCCAGCCGAAAAATATTTCTGCCCTTCTCTCGACAGTTCTGCTACCTGTCCCAGCCCTTTTCCCAACTTTCCCTTTTTACTCCCTTTCCCCCTGGACTTGGATGTGGTGGCCCCAGACCCGGTGGGAGCCCTGGCAAAACTACCCACACTGCCCCCAGGATAAAGCAACTCTGGCAAGATGTAGCCTCCAAGAGTTTCCATACCCTGAATACAGAGCAGCTCCCCTAGCAGGGACATGGACCACAATGTTCTTTGTGGTTCTAGATGTGCCATAATATAGCAGTGGCTGGCAGAGCATGGTGGTAATTGTAGTCCACAGCCCCCAAAAGCACCAGAGGTACTTATTGAAAGGAGTTTAACTAATATGCACTAAATGACCCCCGAGAGAAACAGTCCAGACACAATGAAAGAAGGAAATGAGAAACAGACATTTCAGCTTAAAGAATGGCCTGAGAGCAGTGAACATAATATTCCTACGAAGGGAACTTCGAGATGTGGGGAGATGGAAGGATCTGGGAATACCAACATATGACAAAACCTGACAGATTAAAAGCAAGAAATGAATCCTGGTGTAGGAGTTTCAACGGGTGATATGTGAAAGGGTTTTTTTTTTAGATTAATTCTCTTGCTGGGTACGTGAAGACATCATTTTTCTGGGTTAGTGGAACAGATGGGAATTCTTACATTTTCACCCCTCGTCCTTCTCTGATGAATATTCCTTATTGCTACTGACCCCATCAAAGACTGTCCTTTATTCTTAGTTATGGGATTTAGCTTTAAACCTGGAACCTTGCCAGGTTTGATTTAACTGGCTCAAGATTTGGAGATAATTTTCTGGCATCCAGGTGGGGTGAGGACCAACCTGGAAACTCCACCTTCCTGCCCTCGGGGGGATTAGGAATCGGGGTATTTGTCCCCTGTGTTAGTAACATATCTCTCTCTCTTCACCTCTCTCCATATACAAGTAAGTAGTGCAAGAAAATAAGTGTATAATCAATATACATGTTTTACCTAGATGGACCAAATGGTTCTTATCTGCCGACACATTCTATGTTTCTATGTTTCTATGTACCTCTGTTTGGTTTTTAGAGCAAAAGGTTTGAGTTTACACTTTTCCTATTTGCTTTTAAATCGGTAGATTGACAGACACATGGCTAGGCCTCTAGCTAGACAGAGGGATCGATAGGAGAGCTAGTTCTATAGATAAAATAGAACATTCTACAAGGGAGCTCACCAATGTAACAATTGTGAAAACAAATGTGTGAAATTTACACTCAATTGGTTCTAAGGTTTACCTTTATAGGAGGGGCGTCCGAGTTCATTCCGAAGTGGGCCACATAATCATAAATGCCTTTGCGTGTCAGGCTGTATTAATTTTGTTTATTTACAGTAATGGTGAAGAATAGCGTGTTAGCCACAGAAACAAGTTTGATTATTTAATATTAATGGGAAAGCAGTCCACAACAAGCTTAAATTAACTTTAAACACCAGTCTACATTTAAAGGGTTAATGAGAATATGGACTGCCAAGTCAGGTGGGCCGCACCTTGCTGTGCTCCATGGTGGGCGCCTCTGACTTATAGTGTTACACTATTGCATTTTGTTTGTACCTTTTGCAGGTGTCTATGTGTCAAGGAATGAAAAAGCCTGTACCAATGTCCGCCAAATAACATGGTGTATATCATGTATGTACAAAATGAGTGTTGAAGCTGACACACACACACACACACACACTAGATATATATATTTAAATATAAAATAAATGTGTGTGTGTATATATATATATATATATATATATATACACATACATACATACATACACACACACACACACACACACACACACACACACTACATATATATATATATATATATATATATATATATACATACACTCACACACATACACTAGATATATATATTTAAATATAAAATAAATGTGTGTGTATATATATATATATATATATATATATATATATATACACACATACATATATACATACATACACACACACACACACACACACACACACACTACATATATATATATATATATATATATATATATATACATACATACACTCACACACATACACTAGATATAGATATATAAAATAAATGTATATATACACACACGCACACACACTAGATATAGATATATAAAATAAATGTATATATACACACACACACACACACACTAGATAGATATATAGATATATATATAATAAATGTCTCTGTGTGTGTGTGTGTATATACATACACACACACACACACACATACACATCTTGGTGTATCTTGGTTTTGTGCTGCCCTACCACCCACGTTGCACACCTATGACATGCCCCATCACCCACGTTGCACACTAACGAAAGGCCATCACCCTCATTTCATATCCCCACCACGTCCATTACATGCCCCCATCACCCCGATTAATTGGAAGGAGCTAAAGCTTGCTGTACGGTGTGGGAGGGAGCGGAAATGTTTCAAGCACCAGAAGTGTGCTTTAACACCCTCTGGCAAAGTGCCGCCCTAGGCGAGTGCCTTTTCTGCCTTGTGGAAGATACACTACTGCACATACATACACACATACAAATACATACACACACACATATTTATTACATATATATAATATAGCAGCTTCAACACTCATTGTGTACAAACATCATATATACCGTGTTATGTGGTGGACATTGGTACATGCTTTTTCATTCCTCTAACATTTTAAAGGTCTGCTCGATAAAGAGAGAATTGCAGGGGATTGAGAGGGGAATATCAAACTTTAGGCCAAATTAGCTGCAAGGGTGAATTTTTCCAAGTTTGATATTCCCCTCTCCGTTCCCTGCAATCCCCTCTTTTCATGGTGTAGACCCTTTGAGTCTTTCTATGCAGTCGGTCATTGAATGTCTCACCCTTGTAAGCTTTTATTACAAAACTTTCTAAAACGCTCACCAGGGGATATAACATTTCATTGGAATAAAACCAGCAGAAGAAAATCACACCAATCTCTCTCGGGGAAAAAAAATAAAATAAAAAAAGCAATCAAATGTTCCCTGTAAGGTTTACTTTCTTTCATTAATAAGGCTATGTTTCTATGCTATATATCACATTCATACAGTAAGATTTATTATAACTTGTATCATTTTTTGTTTATACATTACTGGGCCTGATGCAATGAGGCCTGTTAGCCCCCCAAAAATAAGTTTTTATTATTGCCCGTCATTAAGTAGTGAGAAGTTATTCAGTAGCAAGAAATGAAATGAAAACATTAACAAACGATCCTGCCAGCGGTAACTGTGCACGGCTGCGTTATACTGGTACCTTTAATGGTAATAAAAGAACTCCAGTTTGCACATTCAACATTGCATGACGTGTAAACAGGAGATTTGTTATTGCAACCCTCAGGGGTCTAAAAAAAACCTCCCCCCCACCGTCCTTCAGTCCATGTCCTCAAAAAAAATGTTGGCTTGGGGCTGATGAAGCCCCTCCCCTTTAGATCCAGAGGTGCTTCCAAGGGCTCACGTCAGCCAATCCGAGTTCTCCCTGGCCCCAGCTCTCCCACTCACTGAGGCTTCTTAGGACTTTTTAGGTGGATTATTTTTGGATGGTCCCATTCAATAAGTCTAAGATCAGGGACTTTATAACCAGGTATATATATATATATATATTTGTTTTCAGTGTGCCCCCTTTGAGTGGCAGAAGGGTGTGGTCTACTTCAGTGCTCAATTAACAGCTTGGAAGGTTATGGATGTGTGTGGTAAATATATTATTTGAGGTGTGTGTATTTATTCTTCCTGTTGTTTCCTATTCCCAAAGAATGTATTTAGCGGAGGTCAGATAGGCTATCAACTCTTTCTCCACCTTCAAATACTTCCTCTCCACCCCACATATGGATCTGGTAGAGGTAGAGCAACGATGATAAAGGATTGTGTAGGTTGGGTAAAATGCATTGGGGACCAAACACTGTTCTATCAGTCTATCTTGCTACCTTATCTGTCTTACCTATATCTATTTATCTATTTCGGTGTCTCACTGATAATAATGGGTGGACCATGGCCAGCTAAATAGTTTTAACCCTTAGTGGAAAGATGTCCAGCCCTCCCCCTGCCCTTTTACAGCTTACCTTTTTTTAAACATGTTGTTTCTTTTATAATATTACCTGTGCCCTCATATTTTTATTGCTCTTTAATCTATTCACTTTTTTTTTTGTTTAATAATTGTTTGTTGATTTTTCCAGAAAAAAAATCCATAATGCATAAACATACACAGTAAATGGTAAGGGGGGCACGGAGGGAGTGTGGAGGGAGGTAGGGTGTTGATCTAGTAAGGGTATCTTTTTGGGGGGGGAAACATGACTTCCTTTTACCGTTTTTGATGGGTTTTTTTTCTCCTTCTCATATCATGGAAAATCCGTCTTCACCTAAATGGCTGAGTATTTTAAGCGTATATTAACAGCGAGATTCTCAGATTTGGTTTCTGCATTAACACCTGGAAATAATTAACAGAATCTTTCACAAAAGCCATTTGCACCTAGCAAACATGTCTTGCTGTAAAACATCATTACAGGGCGGAAAATGGATCCGTCGTTCAGAATTGTCCAAGGTAGAGGAAAATGTTGAATCTCTGTAATGAGCCTGTTGGCAAGCTATGATATAGATCAAGGGATGTGTTTGTCCTATTTTCGCTTTCCGTCTATAGTTATTAAAGTTGATAGCACAGTTCACCTGTGTGATATGTAGTTGGAAATAGAGTTTATTCATTCCATGCAATGTTTTCTTGTAGGGAAGGGGTGGCAAAACTAGGTCAGGGAACCCCTGGGGCAACTTCATCAGTCCACCTGACAAGACACAGAGATGGACCGACCAAGCAGTGGTTGGGCCCCAATGGACTTCTCTCTCTTCTCCAACTCTGTTCCAGATATACAGAGGGGAGATTGAGGATGTGGAGGTGGAGACAGATAGGGCTAGTCACTAAAAGTTAAGATGAACAAGTCATCTCGCCAGTTTAACTAGACATTGTGCCGGGACAAACATGTTGAGTTTCACACTCTCGAAGCAAACTCCCCAGGATTGTCCCTGCATAACGCATAGCTTAACTGGTGAGATGAAATGTTGGTCTTATCTCACCTGCAAGCTTGAGCTTTTCTATCCAAACTCATCTTCCATCTTCTGAGTAAAATGGCCGCCTGGCTTACTCACTGGGACATTTAGAAGCCCCAACCCACTGAGTCAGGTTAGAGGGGTCTATTCACCTAAAAGATGAGTTTCAGGGGAGATGACCATTTTCATCTCACCCATTTAGCTATATATTGTGCAGGGACAATACAGGGAGAAACAGAGCATATATTTAAAATTATTTTTTTTGTTTTTTAAATTCTTTAAATTTAAGAAGCCCGGGGATCAAGTTTATAAGGCTGAAAAACATTGTTCCTTTTTCTTTCTATACACTGTATAGACAGCATTACTTGCAGCCTGCTCATACCTGTTTAATGAGCATTGTATTACACAGGAGTAATATTTAAACTTGTGACAAGCTCGCCAATATTATTCTTTGCCCTGCTTGCACACAGGTGAGGTTGTGGCTACTCTTTGGTTGCTGTCCAGACTTATTTGGTGTAGACTGCTTGGTGTGGCCGTTAGATAGTGGGTGACTTTGTTTCACCTTATTGAGAGAGTGTGTGAAGAGTGACTTGACGTGGCGGGTGAGTCTAATTATCAGGGATGGGGGCAGTGTCGGTGGCAAGGCCAGTGACGATCCATTGAACATCATTACATTGTTCGTCCGTAAATCCAGTTAATGTTCCCCATGAGCAATGTTCTGTTAATTGAGCTTTAACCAATTCATATAACCCTAACCCCTCCTTTTGTATTATATTTATTCAGTTGTTGGCAACTTTATTAAATTGAGTAGCGCAGACAGCTATATTTTACATATATGGAATTGCATATACATGTGTATACCTGTAATGCAGGGGTGGGGAACGTCCACTGGGGAACAGTGCATAGTGGCTTCGGGGGCAAGTCCTGAGTGCAGAGAGCTTCTGGGGCAAGTCCTGAGTGCAGAGAGCTTCTGGGGCAAGTCCTGAGTGCAGAGAGCTTCTGGGGCAAGACCTGAGTGCAGAGAGCTTCTGGGGCATGTCCTGAGTGCAGAGAGCTTCTGGGGCAAGTCCTGAGTGCAGAGAGGTTCTGGGGCAAGTCCTGAGTGCAGAGAGGTTCTGGGGCATGTCCTGAGTGCAGAGAGCTTCTGGGGCATGTCCTGAGTGCAGAGAGCTTCTGGGGCATGTCCTGAGTGCAGAGAGCTTCTGGGGCATGTCCTGAGTGCAGAGAGCTTCTGGGGCAAGTCCTGAGTGCAGAGAGCTTCTGGGATAAGTCCTGAGTGCAGAGAGCTTCTGGGGCAAGTCCTGAGTGCAGAGAGCTTCTGGGACAAGTCCTGAGTGCAGAGAGCTTCTGGGGCATGTCCTGAGTGCAGAGAGCTTCTGGGGCAAGTCCTGAGTGCAGAGAGCTTCTGGGGCAAGTCCTGAGTGCAGAGAGCTTCTGGGACAAGTCCTGAGTGCAGAGAGCTTCTGGGGCAAGTCCTGAGTGCTAAGTGGCTTCTGGGGCAAGTCCTGAGTGCCGAGAGCTTCTGGGGCAAGTCTTGAATGCTAAGTGGCTTCTGGGGTAAGTCTTGAATGCTAAGTGGCTTCTGGGGTAAGTCTTGAATGCTAAGTGGCTTCTGGGGCAAGTCTTGAATGCTAAGTGGCTTCTGGGGCAAGTCTTGAATGCTAAGTGGCTTCTGGGGCAAGTCTTGAATGCTAAGTGGCTTCTGGGGCAAGTCTTGAATGCTAAGTGGCTTCTGGGGCAAGTCTTGAGTGCTAAGTGGCTTCTGGGGCAAGTCCTGAGTGCAGAGCGCTTCGGGGGTATGTCCTGAATGCGAAGTGGCTTCTGGGGCAATTTTGTATGTAAAATGAGAATATATACATCTACATACATAGACACATTCCATTATATGTATATTACTTTTACACACATAATGTATGTGCCGTTACATATATATACATAGATATATAATATGTGTATACGTGTGTATGTATGTAAATGTACATTTTTCAGATCAATTTAAAAAAAACAACCCACAAGATTTGCAATTATCACATTGTTTATTTTTCTTATCATTATTACTAATACAAAATAATTTGTACAAAGGCTAAAGTAAGTATTGCATAGAAGGAACATGGAAGTAAATAAAACCTAGATGGAATGGCACATAAGGTTCTAACAGCTACCACATTAAAATCTTAACCTTGCAGGGTATTTTATACAAAAATATCTCAATATCTTATATCTGGGCTAAAATACGAAATCACCCAATTACATACCAACAACCAAAATAAATAATTGGGGGTTTAAGCCTTTATTGCAAATCAATAGAGTAAAATAACAGTCGGCAAAACAAACCATTAGAGAACGAATAAAGGCATCTAATACTGGAGAGAAACATATAATCTTTTACAATTTGTGATAAATAACATGTTTTGTAATTTTAACCCTTTGGGGGTGTCTGGAACCAACAAGTTAAGTTACAAGGACTAAATAAAAGTAGTATTTAGTAATCAAATTTGTGCACCTGCTTCAGAACTCTGTGTTGCTATGGCACGGTAGTAGAATGCTTTGTGCGGGGGCTGATTCCACACAAAGTCAAAGCACCAACCGCTTTCTTGCAGCTGTTGCAATAGCAGGAGAAGGTCGGGTACACAAATTTTATTTTAGTATAACTCCTAAACTAGTCCTTAGACACAAGCCTAGCAACTGTTCAGTTAGTTTGGTTACTTTAAAATATTTCAACCCAAGGAGTTTGTATTTCCGATTCCTTTTATTATATTTTTGGTGCTATATTGAGAAAGTGGAATTCAACCTTTTCAGCAATAAACTTTCAATATAGCTGGCATGGAAAAGCTATTCATAGAATACTGATACCAAGACAATTCTCACAGCAGAGACAGAGGTCATCATATTATCCCAAAAAAACAAAAACAAAAAAAAACTAACATGCCCAAATCTAGTCCAATACAATCAAAAAGAAAAAAAAAACCATACCCAAAACGAAACCAATACTATCTATAAAACGGCTTTTGTAACCAGATTCCTTGTTTATTTTCAAACCTCATCCCAAAAAATGGTTCAACGATAAAATAATCATGGATTCCCGAAATTGAATTTAAAGCAACATCACACATGACCTTTTTTTCCCTTTTACCATATTCATGGTTTTGCACAAGAAAAAAAACTTCTGTGGGAAATGGGTACAAATTTATCTGTACTGAACAACCAAAGTTAATTGGCAGCATTTTCAAACTAGCAAACTTTTTTTTTTTTTTTTACACCAGTATGTGTGACTGAAAAAGGGATCTTGGGTACATTGAGCCAAACAATAAAAATTCAGGGCATTATATGAAAAGTCCCCATGGTTTCCATGGTGATTATGCTCCATCATATGTTTTATCATTAACTCAGTCTATCTCTGTCTTACATGTTTTACATTTATTGTACACCGTGCTCTATTTTAGAACACTGACATCCAGATACAAACCTGGAACTTTTAATAGCAACCAGAATAAATATTTAACGATTATTATACTTTGCCAATCCAATATTTTCCACCTGTTTGTCTTCTATTTTAGCGTTAACCAAAAATAACATCCCCATTACACGTCAATCAAACTCTGAATTGACTTAATGCGGTTTGTTGCTGCTACACTGATTACAGATCAGTTGGGTTCACGGCAGTTCCTCATCAACAATATACATACTTTTGGCAGGTTTAATTTGATTTCATTTTAAATCAGATTTAATAAATGGTTCAGGCAAACAACTTAAAAGCAAAATAATAATTAACAAAAAAAAAAACCCCTTGCACTTTCATTAAACCTTAATACAACATGTTAAGTGGTGAACTAATAATAATCATAATTAATCTCATAATTC
Source organism: Pelodytes ibericus (assembly GCA_036172795.1). NCBI lineage: Eukaryota > Metazoa > Chordata > Amphibia > Anura > Pelodytidae > Pelodytes > Pelodytes ibericus. The sequence goes on along the minus strand of CM069858.1, from coordinate 16,174,695 downwards.
ATTCAGAAGAATGGTTTCAGACTTGAGACCCAACAGTGTAACCAATATTTGTTGTTTTTGTTTCCATGCAATATTTTAATTAATTCTAAACGAGCTAAATAAAATGATAATTACAGTATTTGCAGCTCGGCATAACCTAATCGCACTCTTAATTTATTTATTATTTTTATTAAATATCTGGACATATTGAATAATCCGGTGACCATACAAAGTCCAGGCATTTTAAAACGTATGTAAGTCTCAGCTCAAACGTGTTCTCTTCAGTACAGCTATATAAGGAAAAATCACACAGATAATATCCCCGTCGAGAAAGTTTTATATAATAAATTACCTTTTATTTTACATTTATAAATATTGGTCTCCTACTAGGGTTTCGAAAGTCTGTTGTGTGTAAGGGTTCCCACTGGTATACATGCCACTGTTGCCCACTACGAAGTCCACTATTCTCCATAATGCCTGAATTTTGTTGAAAGTTTTTCCTATAAATGATTAAAATGGAGTATACTCAAACCTCTCTTAAAAAAAAAAAATATATTTTTAGATGTATTTTAAAAATAATGATCTACTTTCTAGTCTACGCACTAGGGGCACATGTTCCAGCATGAAGTGTTTAAAAACTTGTACACCTAAACAGTGAGAATTATTGTACACAAATTAATCAACTATAGCTTTACGATTATAAAAACATGCGCGTATGAAATTGTTAAAGGAATATAAATTGTTGGCTATAAACACTCAATTTTTTATTTTTTAAAGAACACTCCGTAACCGGGAATTGTGGTGAACTCTTGCCAAAAAGAATGGCACACCCGCTCTGCAATTTTCAAGTATATACCTGCGCAAGTTGCCGTATCTAAGGTTGCTCGGCACTCGCAGTCCAAAGAAATCCCAGTAAGCAATCCTCCAGCCATCACCAAATAAATTGTCGGACACAAACACAGTGGTAGTTGAACAATTTGTGGTTATTCCACCTTCAGTAAGTGCGGCAAACTGAGGACATCGAGCCTATGACTAAGACCCAGTTTTGGGACTTGAAACGCGTCATGCATTCTGTTCATTGGTATGAGGGTTACGCCTCAGTTTGCAGCACTTTCTCAAGGTGTAATAAACATGAATTGTTCCACTACCGCGGTGTGTCCGAGGATTTGTTTGGTGGTGGTGGTGGCGGCGGCCAAAAAAAAACAACCAATAAAAAATACTTTAAACATATTAAAAGCACAATAAATATTCCTTTTAAGTACTTCACTATGCTTAAATGCACCTCCCTCTGAACTACTAGTCACTTGAGTTTTTCCTAATACCTCCCTTGGGAGATAAATATTATTTTGTGTTTTATTTGATACTGTATCATTTTTTTTTATTATGAATATTTTCATTGGCAAGTGCTAAAAATGTAAATGGGGGAATTAACATTTTACCATATTGAGGTTTAAAAATATGAAAGTGCCGACAGCTCAATGAATCAAACTATAACATAAAAGAGAAATATAAACCATGACAATCTAAAATTCAATGATATATAATACAAAATCAACAGGTGTATACAGGTAAAAATGCATTGATTTTAAGAATAATTTTATTCAAAAACATGCTAACAAATAATCTGCAATTGAATGCTAAAAGCATTTTTATTTTTGGAAAATAGCAAAGACAGCCAACCCACCATTACAAGCAAAAGAAAAAAAAAGTGCATTTTTTTTATGTTCTAAAAAATAATCGCAAACTCTTTATGGTTGGTTTTTGTGAACATTTGTTTTTCCATTTTACATAGGAATTTTTTTTTTGTACTTATGTAATTCATATTGTGTTCCTATGTGAATTATTACATTTAGGCAACATAATTGTCTGTTATGTATTATAGCCATTTTTAAAAACCTCCCTATGCTAAAAATTGCAAAATTTTTAAATAAATATATTTGCGACAAGCACTTTCAAATATTGCAAAAGCATTCTATAAAAATATTTTTTTTTAGGGAAGCAACAAAAAAAGAAAAAATGTACATAATTTTTTTAAATTTTTTTTTTTGCATTTTCTACATAAATACATAATTTTACAAAAACCAACCACAGTGTAACTAATCTATTCTGCGTGAACTTTAAAAAGGATGAATATTTTGGAAAATTGTAGATTAAAAAAAAACTTTTTTGTCCAACTGGCATCTGAGGAAAGTTACCCAATATAGAATTAACAGTATGAACATAGAGGTTCCCACTGAGATTGCTAAACATCTTCCAGAGTTACATTATGGTTACGGATAATGCACACACGACGGGAGTACAGGTCCCACCCACTTTCCATGCATACTGCCAGGCTACAGTGGAGAACCTGGATTTTTCGCAAAGGTTTGCAATTGGAAAAGCTGACCATACTGCACCAGATACTTGGGAAGTCTCTGTGCAAATGGTCATCTTGGGGATTCATTAATATGAATTTGGGCCAAACTCAGGAGTTAAACAAATGTTGAGGGACCCTGGTGGCATCAAAGCAGTATCCACTGCCGGATGCTTCGACTGGAGCTCCTCAGTATACATTGAAAGAGAAATCAACTTGTGAATTGTTGATGCAGCTCAGTCCCAAGTCACTGACCGTCCAACCAAGTGCTAAGTCCTACAATGGACCCATCCCTGTTGATCTTTAGATACCTGCCACAGTGCCCAAAACATGCGTTTTAGCTGTGGCACACCTATATAACTGTAACTTTTAAGCAAATATAAATCCCAGCTAATGGAAGAGGAGGAATTGGGTATAGTTGATACTGCAACATGCATTCTGGGAATCTAATATTTATAGTTGAGTTATGCAAAAGGAGCACTTCTGTAATTTTTATTGGAACATTTTGATGTCCCTAGTGATGCATGTGCAATGTCTCTGTCTACAAGGAGATTTCTAAGTAGAACATTTAATTTAAACTTCTTTGTAGCAGCTATTAGGCATTTGAGTTCTCATATTGTCCGAAAAAAAAACCACCCCAACATAGAAACTCAATCCCGCATGGTCCCAATTGTTATGTTTAAAGTAAATGTTTTAAGAATGTTGCTATACTCTATAAAAAGAACATTTAATATTGATTTTAATTCTCCATCATCACAATAAGGTGTCTTTGCCATCTTTCCAAATTTGATTCCACTACAGTGATCTTCAGGAACTGATTATATTTTGAATGAGAAGGTGAAATCCCGACGGAGCCATTTTAAATATTTTTTGGTAAAGAAAAATTTTTTTTGCATTACATTTTTTCACTTTTTACATTTGTATTATGCGTCAAACTTTAGCACCTTCCATTGAAAATGTAGCAACATGTCCCTATGATGGTTTCGGAAAGGTAGGGTTGGAACACATTCTTAAGGTTTGTTTCTTATAAAGGAATACGCTGGGGTGGAAAGGAATGGTATTAAAAAGGAACACAAAATTCTTCAAATGAAAAGAATTCAGAAAAATCACAATTAAATGTAAAAGCAGAGCGACAGTATGGTGAATGTCACAATAGACTATATTCGATCAGGTTTACCTGTCACTCAACCTTTTTCTGTCAAGGACCCTTAATATCCAGGGCACATGATGGAGGGGGAAAGAGAAATAAAGTAGGAATTAACTAAAATAGGTTGGTCCATTAAAACGACCACCTCTGATTAATGAGCCCACCCCATATTTTTTTTGTAATCACATTAAAATACAATGGATGGAACTATTGCAAGGGAGTATTCATGATTTCCAAGTGTTCTTCAAAGCCTGCCAAAAAGGCTAAGCACTTTTAGCTTGAAGGAGACTTAGAACAGGGATAGGCAATCTGCAGCTCTCCGGATGTTGCAGGACTATATTTCCCATACTTCTCTACCAGTCTCTTGGCTCAAAAGCATTATGGGAGTAGTACGTCATCAGTAGCTGGAGGGCAGCAGGTTGTCTACCCCTGACCTAGAATGATCACAGAACATCCCTAAAATACTATATCTGTTGCACAGTAAAATATTGGAGTGGGTTAGTGGAGAGTTCTATGTTACCCCGTTGTCTGACCTATGAAGAAATACCAATCTATAAAATAGCAGCAGCAATCCCTTTCCTCCCCAAACAGTGAGAATGTTCTCAAATAATAACCTAATTTGTTCTAGGGCTTCACCATACATTATGGTTAATTTGCAGATTGTAATGCAATATGGTTCATTCACCTGCTCATTTCTTTTCATTCAATCATTTATTTTGTATGTGAAGCAGCGAAATGTAAGTAATGCCCCTGCCAATGAAACGCAGCAGACATTTTTGTTTAAAGAAGCAGCATTCGGATTAGACATGAGAACGCATTTTAAACTAGGCATTCTGAGCCCCCTGCCCTTTGGGTCACCAGGGTATGACTTAAAATGTAAACAAATGGCTGGAAACAGCAGATATCTCCAGTCATAATGGTGTTCTAATTTTAACAAGGCCAGGACAGATTTTGTTCCTGGCCGTACCTATCCCTGGGTTGTCCCCTCGGCTCAATCTCCAGTTGTTTTGGCCTATGCCTCGAAAGACGTTTGACTGGTTGTAGGTGATATCAACCATCATACTCAGTCAGCATCTTGGCCAAATGTCATGAAAGGTTATATTCCAAAACAGCTGGATTGGTCGAGATTTGATATCGATTTGGTGGTGGTGGGGGGTATGGGGGATCCTGGTTAAATCCATCCCCGACAAGGAGGTATGTGTTGAAGTCTGGAAGGAATGTCCTTAGAAATATTGTACACTGTTTAGCAAGTAGGGTACAATACCATCTAGGTAAAGACACTATTTAAATCAGTGTATCTTTACCTGGCAACTGTTCATATATTAAAGCAACAATTCAGTTGTTTAACTAAAAGAAACCGTTTGAAATATGTAGAATAAACCAGCAAATATATGAAGTCACAAGGGAATAATTTGGAGGTATCAGTGGCAGCGTATTATAGTTTAGGACTGTAGAAGGGAAGTTATTGGTTCAGAACAATATCTTAATGCTTATTATGTGTAGTCAGGAGGAGATGGACACATTTATACCTTCTTTTTTAACATGGTGATGGTGTATACTCCCTAACCATTAAAGAGCACATCCTCACACCTTCTAAACAGGACGTGATGTCACATTCCAAGCACATTTGTTGGCATCACTCCTATAGCATGATTGGATAAATTCACACACACACACAAGGCTTCCTGTTCAAGGCTAGGAAGTGATGTCACATTACCTTGGCGAAATCCCACTACCACTTACCATGTACAATGTTCTTTCAACCACGGAGGCATCATGGCATTAAAACCAATATGTAACATTCTAGTAACCTTATTTTGAATATGTTATCCATAAAGATCTAATAAAGTCAAGGCTAGAAAAACAACACATTTCATTAACCCCAAAAAACGATTGTGGTTTTTTTTAGCATGATGTCACAAAAATTGACTTTTTTTTTTTTTTTAACTGTATTATGTTTTATAGGCTCACTACTAAGAGTGAGTCTCATAGTCTTCTAAGACTTAGAAGATATCCACACATAAAAAAATAAGCCACCTTTTCAGACATTACATTAGCCCTGTATAACAGTACACTCCATTCTACCACATAAATTGGCAAGGCATAGGTGCTCAATGACCTTACTTTTTTTTTTTTTTTTCCTTTTTTCCACTTGTGCTTCTAGTCACTCTTCAGTGCCACTTTAAAGTTTGGCTCCATTGAGATCACTATTTTTACCTTTGAAGTTCTTTCTAAATCCACTATCAGATTCCTAGCGATAGTTCTAATTACGGACATAGTATGTCTCCGCACAGGTGGTGCCATCATATTCGAAATGCCCTTCTTGGAATGCCCATGGAAAAACACTTCAATGTACATATTACGTGAATAGCAGTTGGATTGTTGCTTTAACATTGCACAAATGATTTGTTGAAATTCTGAGGTGTGAATTTAAAATGCTAACTTAAATGCCAAACACTACGGAAGCCCAGGGATTCCATGTATTTTTAATATTTTTCTCACTTGAAAAAACAAGTTGTCATCTCGAGAAAACAAGTTAGAAAAATATTAAAAATACATGGCTTCTCTGGGATTCCGTAATACACAGATGAGAAAAATACATTTTTTTTTTGTAGGCATACCCTTTACCTCAAACTCCCCATGACTATGAATGAAGTTCACAATGATTAGGCATGTTTAAGATCAGAAAGTTCTGGTGCAGATGCTGGATTAAAAACAAAAAGTTGATCAAAAATGGTCTATCTTCTCTGCGTCTTAACGTTGTCTCTTTTTCAGCCTTTTTTTAAAATATTCTGATGAATCCTTTAAAGATCACACAGTTATTGTTGCATTAAAACAAGTAGAATGGAGAAAAGAAAAAAAGAGAAAAAAAAAAACAACTCAACAATATATAAATGAAAATACGAACACTAGTCTAAGTCAGTAACAAAACATGTTCAATAAGGTACAAAAAATTGCAGTCAAAAATCCATGCAAACTGGCGCCCTTGAAAAAAGTTTTTCCCATGGGGGTACCAGTTTTCAATGGCTTTTATATGTCTTCCATTTTGGAGTCTTCTGTTGGTGGAGACCTTTTTTATTTTTTCTCTCTTTTAAGAACATTTCCGAAGCACAAGTTTCTCTATCATGTATTGGTAAAAGTTGTAAGTGATCGGTAAGCTAGGTACTTCCTTTCGAGTTCGAGAAGAGGTTTAGAACAGGTCTCTGTTTTTGTATTCTTTGTCGTCTTTGGCAAATTAATAGCAAATGCAATATGCAGAAATCATCAGTCAAGTAACCAAATGGCTGACTGTCCGGTCAGGTTAGTGTGAAGCTGCAAAAAAGGTGAATTGATAGACTTGTGCCTATTTTTTTTGTATGCTTTGTTTTCCTTGGGTCGTATACTTCTTTCTGGCCTATTATGTTTATGCAGATGTCTTGGAGAGGTTTTTAGGCATCATATTTTTTACCAGTCCTGTGTATTTGCTGGAAGAGTGTCATTGAGAAGGCCATGCCAAGAATCTAAAAATAAAATGGGACAAAAGTAAGTTAAGCGACCGTAACATACTGAATCAGATGCAAACATTTCATGGCTGAAGCCATCCAATCAATCACGTTGCTTTGTGTGTCCTATTCACTCACTTTTTCATGCTCGGATTTGATTTTGAGGGACACAGGCCTAACCTTGTGATTTTAAAACATTCCAGAAACATGTACTGGGTTGTTTAGTAAAGGTAACTTCTGGGGCAAAGTTCTAAAAAATGGAAGTAATCGTCAGGAATGTTCTGCTGGGTTCCATGGTGACTGTGAGCTTTCCCTCAAATTGACCATTCTACATAGCCCCGACTGTGCTTTAAAAATTGTAAAAAAAATTAAACAATTCGGAAATGTTGCCATTACCAGCACTTGTAGAATGACTTTACCATCTCCATCTCCAGTGCTTCTCAAACCTGTCCTCTAGACCGACCACCCCCCCCCCCCCCCCCCACACACACACACGGTCCAGGATTTAGGGATTACCCAGTGGTGTTTAAATAAAAATATGTAATTAATTGTTAAGGAACAGCACCAGGTGTTATACATATTCTTATTTAAACACAAATGGGTAATCCTGGACCATTGGAGGTTGGGGTGGGGAGGTCTTGAGGATAGGTTTGAGAAGTACTGATCTAGTGCAACATGTAAATTCTGTAGAAATCAATGAATTTACATAACGGTGGTGGTAATGGGTATTTGGGTTGAAATAGGCAGTGTTTCCAAACAGTAAGCCTTAACCCTTCTCTTCTCCGACCCATTTCTCTTTTTTTTCTCTCCATCTACCAGAGTAGGGTTTTTACAAAATCCTCTACAATGTATTGTTTGCATTTTAATAAAGGATTGTTATTCTTAGTGAACAATACAGTTCAAAAGATGAAAGACCACAAGAGGACACAAAATAACGAGCATTTATAGACCGAAAAGAAAGACACAAGCGAAAAATACCACAATCCTATATCCAACGCTAATTTCTTTGATTACTAATTATGGTTGGGTTTCGGTGACATTCAAGAGAGACAAATATTTCTAAGAAAAAATCTTTGACATACAATATAAATTTGTATTTCTTCCATGGTGCATGTTATGTGGATAGTCATAAATATATGGGCAATTAAATATTTATCAGGTCCTTGTTCTATAGGGAGCAGTAAGTAAATAGGGAGAGTTTTTTTTTTCTTTTAAATAAAAAAAATAAGGTTTTTATAGTGCAAATCTCAGGGGTCTGCTGTTGGATTATAAAGCACAATTCTAAGTTTGTTTTATGTGCATTGTTCTAACCAGATGTGCAGTTCCCCCCTCTCTTTGTCCCTCTTTGTCCTATATCGTAGGACGGGTGTAAGAAAACTAGCTTGTGGTTCTGTGTCCCAGAACACAGTAGGGAGTGGAGCTGAAAAAGGGGGTTTAAGATCCCCTAAACTTGAGTTCCATCAAACCACTGTGCATAGGCAGCAGTCCTACCCAAATGTGAATGGACAGGACATCCCTAAAAAAAAACAAAAAAACAAACAAACAGTCTCTATCCCGTCAAATCTGGGACTGTAGCTTATATATTATGGAAATTGGCGAAAATATTTAATCCATTGTATTCAATTTTCTCAATGTGTATTATTATGTAAATATTTGTTATTGGCTGTTTAAAATCTATGAAATTAATATCAGAAAGCTCCTAATAAATAGCATGTCATTCAAAATGATATTACCGAAATTAATGGATTATGAAAGAAAAAAAAAAAAACCTTTTCTATAATATGATTTCTATAATATTACCTAGTGGTGAACCCATCTTGCAAATTAAAGGGTTAATGATCATCCTAGCGGAAAACCATTTATTTTTCTTTATCTTAATTGATGGGGGAGAGCACTTAAAATATTAAACATAGAAATTACTCAATTACTACGTATCGTCCATTTTTGGCGATGACCGTATTATGATCAATGACCGTAAAAGATGATTAATTGGATTTTGTTTTACTAGACTGTAGACTCTGTAGACAATTCTACTAATTTCTAAGCCTGTTGGTCCACGTCTGAGGAATGTTACTTTTTAACACCACCTATACATTGTAATATATATATATATATATATATATATAATATATTTGAATTGTGTGCTGAATGATCGTTTCCTGCTATAGATGTGGCTCCTTGATCTAGCTCATCTTATATCGGACTATATTTTAGGGATTTTAAAATGTAACCGCAACTTTGTCTGTGAATAAATAGCACATAGTTTAAAGCGTGTTCCACTATATAACTTTTAAAGGGATACTAACCTTTATTTTTCACTTCTGCTTCTAAAACAGAAAACCGGAGTAAAAAATGAGTGGCCCCTAGTCAGAGGATAAACTGGCAGGTACTTTTGACTTGATTCTTTTATTGACAGCTGCCATGCTACATAGGAAGCAGACAGTTTGGTCAGGTCGGCGACTGCTAGTGTAGAGAGAGAACAATATGTTTTTACATGGGATCAGCAATAAGGGGGGGGGGGGGGCATTAACCAGGTCCCCTCAGCTGATCCCATCCAAAAAAAATCTCCCCCCAAAAATTCAGACTCCGATCAGACGAGCAAGGCGCCTCCAGACCTGGCTGTGAAACACAGCCGAGAGTAAACTCGCGTGTATCTATGAAGGTACATGTTGGTTTTACTTGGGAGAAGCAGGACATGTTTTTTTTTGTTGTTGTTTTTTTAACCCTTGCATGGCCAGCAATCCTATTCAGGCCAGATGGGCACAATGTGATAAGTAGCTCTAAATTATGTAAGCCGCATTTCCCCCAATAGCATATAAATCTGAGAAATTGTTTGGGAGGGAGAAAATAATTACAGTTGACTCCAAAACCCTTTCTATAACATCAATATACAGCTTTATATGCAAATGATTCATTCTTCTTTGTTTGCATACCAGACAGCAGTGTGATATCACTACGGAGACTCGGAAAATGCTTTTATAATAGCTCATTCAGTGCTCCGTGTAGAATCCTTATCTCCTCTACACAACATTCCATGTTCTAAGTCTCTATTTTATTTATCTTAAGTGCATTTCTTTAAGGAAGAGATGGATGACCAGGGGAACATTATCTACAACCCTCCTTTGCGATTATGATTTAGAACAAAAAGCAAAAGTTCAAAAAGAAAAATCTGATCGGCTGCAAGAAAATAATATATAAATGTATCCAGCCACTAGGCAATTCGGATACCGCTTCAGGATGTAGGAACGTAAGCTGGGTACTTCTAATGAGACTGACCTCGTCACACTTTATTAACATCCTAGTTACTCTCATTCGTTAGCGGGGCTGGTTTGCAGTGGGGGTTGCTGGCATAGAAGGATGATAACTCTATTAGGTTTTGTTTTTTTCCGTTAATGACTGTATAACTTGCTTATTATAATGGCTCGGTTGTTTATTTTTACCTGTACATGTTACATATGGATTGTAAAATGAACCCCCCTTTTTTTTTTAGGGTGCCGGCAAATGGTAATTTATACAGGTGTTTTAACTAAATACTAGATGGGCCACTCTGTTTTCCTTTTTTTTTTCCGGCACTCTTTCTTATGGACTTGATGTACAATAGTGTCTGTTTGGACCGGATTGGCGCACAAGACCTGGCCATGGTGCTAGATACCCGTTGTATGGATAAATCCAAATGTGCCGCTTCACAGGATGGGACTGTTCTTCGCGGCTGTTGCATCACGCCAGGTACAGCGGCTAACAGTTCGGCGTGGGAGTTTTGTCATGGCGTAATGAACTTGGGTTAGTTTTTGGCTTAGTTTTAGGGTCAGGGGTAGGATTTAGGTGTAGGGGTTAGTTTTAGGGTTGGAGTAGTTACTTGGGTGCGTATTGTCGGTGCAAAATGCAACTACCACAATTAAATGGCCGCGAAGAACAGTCCTAGACCCGCAGCTTCATACAGATGGCAAATGAAGATCCAAATTCAAGCAATAGTCTCTGGTAGTTGGAGGTAGATTAAAAGAAAATACACTCTGGGTTGGTGCAAACGGGAATCCCCGAGCACCTGACACGTTTTGCTTGTTGCCTATTCTGTGTGATATAATTAGTGTCTAAAAAGTGACCACCAATTTCACTATATGTAGCGCTGATTACATGATATCATCCTTTCTGTTTGCAATAGGGATGCTAAAAGTCAGGTCTCTTGCGGCATCGCCTCCACAGAAGGAATTGGAATATTTCTAGGTACCAGTTCACTTCTTGCACATTTTAGGGCACATATGGCTCATACTTGGGACTGGGCCCCCCAAAAACTGTCCTGAATTTGATAGGGCATGATTTAGTAATTTAGTAATAAGGAAAAAGTGGACTGGGGGTCTCTAATTGGAAATCTCTCAAAATGGCATGGGAGAAAATCCATATCCTGTGTAATTGGAGAAGAGATTTCCTGAAATACACATACCTGGAATGTCAGGTCAATGCTTCACAATTGAATATACAGCAGTGCTGACAATCTGCAGGGACCCACCCCACTCTTCAGTACTGACCCTATGACCTTATCACCTTCCCAGCAAAAGAGCCAAAGACCAGAAGTCATTTCACACAAATACGAGATTAGCTTTATTTTTTGTTAGAATGGCCGAATCCATGTAGATGGATTAATTAGATATGGGAATACTTAGGTCACCAAGACACCGAGGCGCACCCCTGAGGATAACTAGGACTTAAAGGACAACTGTGGCCAAAAAATACGTTATTGAAAGATTGCAAATAAAGTACCTCATTGAGCCTGTCAGGGGGCGGACATTTTGTTCAGAATCTTGGGTCATATGAAGGAAGACCTAACCCAAGATGTCTGCCCCCTGATATAACTATACAAGCACAGAGGACTCCATATGGAGCTTTATATATAAACTCTCATTAAATAATTTCTATTAAAAATGCCTACACTTGATGCACTCTTTCAGTTAAACATAAATTATTTTTTACCGACCGTCTTACTTTAACAGGACTCCCACACATTTTTATCTTGCTCACTTATGCACCTACACAAGCTTATAAATCTAACCCCACCTACAAAAGCCCATCTTGACCTTAAATGTTAATCACCTGTCTCTGCCCAAAGAATATAGCATATATTTCGGCCCCTAATAGGTTGATTAGTGACAAACTTAGGCATGAATAGCGGAGTTTGAAAAATTCCCCAACGCGTTTCACTTTCACTTTAGAGAGCTGCTGTTTCTAAATAAGTCTAATATTCCGTATTAGAATGGGTTCTTTAAAAGCCAGATTGGAAAGCTGGTATGGAATGTTGCCATTTCTCAAGTAATATTGGATACATTTTATTAAAAATCACTTTTTAGTTTTAAAAATACATTTTTAATATCTAAACAATCCCCACCCTTAATTATGAAAAACAGGCTTATTTAATTCATTTAGGTCCAGTTAGTCCTAGGTTGCTGGTTTTTTTTTTGGTTTTTTTTATGCCTGCAGACCTGGCTGGAAGATCTATGAATACATTTAGAACTAATGATTCATTATGCTTGAGATATTTTAATTAAGAACAAGGTGACCTTGGCCATTCGACACGTTTGTGTCTCTTCCCTGCAAAAGCAATCTTCAAGTCCCTTATGAAACCCAAACTCCCTTCCTAATGTTCCACTGTGCAGTTTAAAAACCACTCAATAAAACTATACGTGTAGCAGAAGACGAGAGTTAACATGATCAGGACACACCGTGTTCAAAGAAGAATCTTGGCCATATGTAGAAAACGTAAAATGTACCATCAGACTTATCAAGGGATATATAGTTCCCAAACATCTCCAGTGCCAAGGTTAGCTATCACTGCACTAAACAGTTAATTAGGGCAAATTAAGAAGGGAATTGCAAATAAAAAAAAGAATATACCGGTAAAACACCAAAAAATATTCAGATTTGTCTGTTTCCAGGCTGGCTATTAACAGATTTTTTTTGCAACTCTTTCCTTTCAATTCACTCTAGTTCAGGGCTTAGTAAATACACCCCCACAGTGTGCTTTCTAAATAGATATTATATTAGGAAACAACACAGCCTTTTCACAGTCATTAATCTATTATTATTCAATGGGATCTTCAGTTACAGTGTATTTTCTTAAACTGCAAAGCTTGCTCATTTTTTCATTACTGGGGGTTCATTGAAATAGTTCCTTAACATAAAAATTAAATAATAAAAAACAAAACAAAAAAAAAAACACTTTAAGGCAATCACGCTGGAGTGGATACATTCCGATTCCAATGAACCAAGACAAGTGACCTATTTTGGAACAGACAGATGAGCAGTAAGTATCCGGAAGGTGTAGACTGGCCTCTCTCTCGCCGAGTTACTAGAGTCTTAAATAATGTGATTTAAGAAGATTTGTAATAATGTTTCACAATAAAAGTTCTATTTCAAAATGTAAAAAATATATATAATAAATTAAATAATATGGGAGACTAAATATTCCAGTAGTACTTTACAAGAGAAAAAACATGAAATACCTGTATTATGAGAATACACATCCCGATTGTGCCAAGAACATGCTTATTGTCATCAAACCACATTTTCACTTTCTCGTAACAGCCCTAGAGGGAGGAAAAATGCAAATGTCACTGTGCCTCTTATTTCCCGGGTTGGCAAAAATTGTACTTTCTATTTAATGGAAAGAATGCATCAAGTGTATGCATTGAAAAATAAATGCTTTAAAGGGAAAAAAAAAATACAAATAAAGTACGTTTTTGAGCCCTCTTTGTTCCACATAGCTCTATCAGAGGGCAGGCATGATGATTAGAATCTTGGGATAAATGAAAGATTTCAAACATGTCTGCCCACTGTCAAACCTTTAAGGAACAAAGAGGGCTGTATAAGGAAGTTTATATTTTTACATTAAAACATTTCTATTTAAAACCTCTACACTTTTCAACCTTTTTAATTAAACATAAGTTGTCCTTTTAAAAAGCAAGATCAAGCTTTAGTAACTATTTTAAATGCAAAATATACTACCAACTATTAACACTTCTTTGTAATCTTATTGTTTAATTCTAATAGGCTTTATGATGGGGACAATTCCAATATTTTTATGAAACCTTCCAGCGTGCCCCAGACCAGCAAAGAGGGTCTTGGAAGGGTGTGCACACAGAATCTCTCCCACCAGTGTCCCAGAGAATTGGGACAATGGAGGGTGAAGTTGGGACTACAGGACAGTGATCCAGAATTGGGACAATTATATATACATTTGTACATACACAAATAAAAGTAGCAAAATGAAATTGTTAGGCACATATATGTTATCAGTTTGTGTTAAATACAATTAATGCAAGTTACAATGTTACTTGTACTGTGACTCCAGCTTCCCTGAGATGCTACAGGTAGCGGGAACGAACGGTCACTGAATCTCCCCCAAATTGGGCGACTAAGCCACCCCTCTCAGTGCTGTATTTACCGCGAGGCATCCTAGAATAAAATTTTTTTTTTTTTTTTTTTAAAACCCGGCCCTTTAAAAAAAAAAAAAAAAAAAAAGACTGCACTTGCAGGCAGAGACGGAGGTGAGAGGGGATCGGAAGATCCCCCCTCACCATCGCTCTGCCTGCCAGGCTGCACGGGGAGCCGAACAGGCAGCACAGAGAAACCTCCGTGCTGCCTGTTCGGCTCCCCGTGCAGTGTGACACGGAAGTGCCGACAGTCACGTGACGGGCGCGCTGACGTAATACGCGCGCCCGGTCACGTGACCTGTCGGCACAATCGCCGGGGAGCCGAACAGGCAGCATGGAGGGACCATGCTGCCTGCCTGCCAGGGAAAGGTAAGTGCTGATGGGAGTCAGAGTGTGTGTGATGGGAGACAGTGTGTGTGACTGAGTGTGATGGGAGTCAGAGTGTGTGCGATGGGAGTAGGAGTGTGTGACTGAGTATGATGGGAGTAGGAGTGTGTGTGTGATGGGAGTATGAGCTTGATGTGAGTCTGAATGTTATGTGTGATGTGGGGTCATGAAATGGAAGTGATGGGGCATGTCTTAGGTGTGTAACGTGGGTGTGCAGCTTGGGTAGGGGGGTGCCCGGATTTTGTCTGCCTAGGGCAGCACAAAATCAAGATACACCACTGACCCCTCTATTTATATCAGTGAGGACTTTAGGGGCATGTCATAACATATCCTCTATACATTGTGCAACATGATATGTGCATATAAAAAAATCCTAGTGGAAGTTGAAGGCTGCTTATTCCATCCCACTCTGACCATAACATTTTTTCAACGAGGCTTAAGAAGATTCTGCAGAGATTAATTATTACTAAACGTATTACCTGCAGAGATGCCACATGTCAGGTCTAATAACTCACCGTTTTCCATACTAAACTGGTGGAATTATGCCCACAGTCCTGGGAATTCTCCATACAGCATCTATCCGGAACACGATTCTCTCCCATTACTGGGTACCAATCCGTGTAATCCGTAACCCCACAGCAGTGCATCTGTAGGTAATAAGAGGAAACACATTTACATTGTCTCAGAATAATAATAATATATATACTTTGTGACACATAAACATAACGTATTTACTAAAACATATAAAAAAAACAGCCCCAAAGATTTACCAGATTTATTTTGTTCGCTTGCTGCAGCCTGGTGTTCATTTATATTCTCCGATTATTATTTATTTTTAGCAAAAAACCTCTCCTAGATTCTTTAATGAGCACATAGATAGATATACACACAGAGTTACAAAATGAAAAATAATCGGAACTTTAATAGACTGTAACAACTGTTATGCTTACTTATTATTTTCATGATATGTGAAATGTTAATTCGATAAAGTACAGTTCTATGACATAATAAAAAAGTAAAAAAAAAAAAAAAAAAAAAGGAAAAGTTCCCAATCTACAAAATTTGTCTTAATTTTACTTTGTATTCCTTCCTTTCTGCTTTACAAGAAAAACGTTTCATAAAAAATAAAACTGAAATGTCTGCGGGACAAAATCCATCCCGTCTTCCTTACGTTTTCTTCTCTTACGTGAACCCAGAATGTTTAATGTGTGAATTTATCACAGATCTCCACCGCAATAAAACTCCCAACTCTAGTTAAATCGCGGTAACTTGGTTCTTAAATCAGTTCTGTGCGTTAAATATTTTGTTCCTGGTTTTAAATGACTATCCAAACAGGATGAAGTCGCCCATACGTTGTAGATAATGCCTCCCACTAAGTCCAACCACTCCCCTTAAAGTAGAAGTGCCAGCCTTTAAACATTTAAAATATTGGGGAGGTATGTATTTAGCAACATGACAGCTTTAAAGAAGAAATCTCTGCAGAATATGCATGCCTCTGTCAAATGTGCATATAATATATATATATATAATAAACATCACGCATATTATTATTCAGTAATAAATATTACAAATACTATAATAAAATTAAAATGTAAGCTTTATTTAAAAAAAAAAAAAAAAAAAGAGATGGAAAGCTAATGTATGGTAAAACATACACACTATAAAAACCCATCAAGGTGAAAAGCGAGGCATCAAATTTTGATTTCATAAGAAAAAAAAGGAATAGATTATTCTTTTCCAATTTATGTACGTGAAATGAAAAGCCTGTCTAGCAGCAATTCATTAGCGATTTTGAGCACCGCTTGCCCGCCACTGCTGTTATTTCTCTCAGGCGGGGAGCGACAAGTGAAAATTAAATACAGAAGAAATTACTCCGACGTTCCGAACTTTTAACTCAATGTTCTGAGACAACATGGCCGCCCTCTGACATCCAAGCGCATTACACAGATCCTGCTCAATGCTTGGGGAATACAAATTTTCACAAAAACGTTAATATTTGATTCATTTAAGCACAGAAAGGAGTTTGTATTATTTATGTATCTGGTTTTACCTTGTGAGAAAATATGTGGTTTTCAGTGAGTGGTCATGCAAAGTTGATATCCTTAGCAACCTCCCTACCCAATGATTGAGGAGAACAACAATGCTTTATGGCTGCTATAAACTATGATCCTGGTAAAAAGGTGTGGTCATTATTTAGCAGGGGAGCGGAGTAATTACTATTTTTGGGTGACCTCTGTTGTCTGCTTCTGTGTCATAATCTAAAAACATCATCCGGAATGATACATTGCGATGTCCTGTGAATATTACAATTGTAGAACTAAATGAGAACTCTTGAAGGGAGCTAAACATTGCTAATACCTCCCAAAAATAATAGTTAAAGAGGGAGACTTATTTTTGTGGTTGTGGTTGAAGGTGCGGCTGTGGGTGGAGGCAGTGGTGTATCTTGGTTTTGTGCTGCCCTAGGCACACAAAATTCGGGCACCCACGTTACACACCTACGACATGCCCCATAACCCACGTTGCACACCCACGACATGCCCCATCACCCACATTACCCATTCACCCAGTGCTGTATTTACCGCGAGGGATCCTAGGCGGATGCATAGGGCGGCAAATTTTGGGGGGCGGCAGCGCCCCCCAGCACTGAAAAAAAAAAAATGTCAAAAAAAAAAAGTGAAAAAAAAAAAAAGAGGCCCTTTAAAAAAAAAAAAAAAAAGACCGCGCTTGCAGGCAGAGACGGAGGTGAGAGAGGATCGGAAGATCCCCCCTCACCAACGCTCTGCCTGCCAGGCTGAACGGGGAGCCGAACAGGCAGCACAGAGAAACCTCCGTGCTGCCTGTTTGGCTCCCCGTGCAGTGTGCCGACACGGAAGTGCCGACAGTCACGTGACGGGCGCCCTGACGTCATACGCGCGCCCGGTCACGTGACCTGTCAGCACAATCGCCGGGAAGCCGAACAGGCAGCATGGAGGGACCATGCTGCCTGCCTGCCAGGGAAAGGTAAGTGCTGATGGGAGACTGTGTGTGTGTGTGACTGTGATGGGAGTCAGAGTGTGTGTGATGGGAGACAGTGTGTGTGACTGAGTGTGATGGGAGACAGTGTGTGTGACTGAGTGTGATGGGAGTCAGAGTGTGTGTGATGGGAGACAGTGTGTGTGATGGGAGACTGTGTGTGACTGAGTGTGATGGGAGTCAGAGTGTGTGTGATGGGAGTCGGAGTGTGTGTGATGGGAGTCGGAGTGTGTGACTGAGTGTGATGGGAGTGTGAGCTTGATGTGAGTCTGAATGATGGGGCATGTCTTAGGTGTGTAACGTGGGTGTGCAGCTTGGGTAGGGGGGTGCCCGGATTTTGTCTGCCTAGGGCAGCACAAAATCAAGATACACCACTGCATTCACCCCATTACATGCCACCATCACCCACATTGTATACACACTAAATGCCCCATCACATGCCACCAGCACCCTCATCATATACCGCAACGACATCCATTACATGCCCCCATCACCCCGATTATTTGGAAGGAGCTAAAGCTTGCTGAATGGTGGGGGAGGGAGCGAAAATGTTTGAAGCATCAGAAGCGTGCTTTAACACCCTCTGGCAAAGTGCCGCCCTAGGCGAGTGCCTTGTTTGCCTTGTGGAAGATACACTACTGGGTGGAGGTATAATGGGACATTTTCAGCTACTTTATGGCCAATTAGTAAATCTTTCTGAGGGATAGAGATTTGGGTGCAAATTTGGGACTGTTCCTCCTAAATAGAGACACTTGGGAGGTATAATACTGTGAATGTAGAGGGGGGGAAAGTGTTGTATTGTGTTAGCAAAATGATATTCAAATGCATAAAAAATAAAAAAAAGAGGAATATATGTTTTAAATGCATCTGTGCAGTCTCCTGCTGATGACATCACTGTGTGGCTTGATCAAGGTGATGTCATCAACAGGAGACACTAAAGGCAAATTTTTAATATTTTTTTTCTTCCAATTCATTCATTTGCTGCAATTCTTCTCACATAATTATAGATCATTTTTCATTTCCTAACCATTCACAGTACAAGCACTGTTTAGGTTCCCTTTAAGGGGGGGGGGGGGGGGGGGAAACAACAGAACAGACCCTGAAAGGAATAGAACCTGCAATAGTGTACTGTTGCCACACTATGCTATGGCTCTTGCAAATGTCTATCTCTATATCTGCTGAGCCAATCGGAGACTGGAACGACTTGTATAGCTTCACTCATTGGTTAAAAACTAACGTTTGTATAACAATCCCTTTTTTTTTTTCATTATATTGGGTTTTCTAACAAGCTAAAGTGAGGCATTTTTTTCAGATGGCAAGCTTTTGTGCACTTCCTCCAGTCTGAACATGGAATAGTTTTGCAAGGGTCCTTTTTTTTGGTCCCTCTTCAGTGGGACAATAATTTTCAGAAAAATGTGCCCTTTTTGGTTGACTATGGTAGTGCTACTATACATGTGCTGTAGCATAGCCACACCCCCAGCGCCCCACAATGCCGGGGGGGGGGGGGGGGGCTACGACACTATTTTGGTGGTCTGCATTGCTAGACAGCTCTACATCATAAATCACCTGGGCTTTTTATTATACCACTGAATCCATCTCCACCATGCAAGTGACTAATACACAATAATAGGCACAACATGAAAGGGTCTATTGTACATTGCCCCCGAAGCAGATTGTGTGAACATCTAAAACAAGAATATTCTGGATAGAATGTTGCACAACTCATCTTTTTAATCAGTCTGCTGTATTGTTAAAACACACTTTGAAAAGCAATATGCGAAAACAAAGAAACCTACTTCAGCCTGAATAATGTTCCATGCGTTTTTCAGTCCGACGTTATTGTCGGTGTTGTAGAGCAATAAACCTTCTTTCAGGTCCTGTTTGGCATTCTCGTTGATCTGCAAAAGGGAAAGAAAAAAGAAAAAGAAAATATACTCGGTGGAATGAACTGGAAGAAAGACCTTTATTTGTGACGAACTAGAACATTAGGTGATGAAAAGTGACCCTGGAAGAGGTACCAGCAAGTGTACAGGGCGGATTAGACATTAGAACGTACTGTACTCGACTGTCATCAGCAGTAGCTTGGACATGGAAGGCATGACTACTTCTGGCATCATCTGGTTTTATGGATAAGGTAGTTAGGGACCCTGGTGCAGACACAATTTTTGCGGCCTCCACTATGGCAATATTTTGCACCCATTCTAGTTCTTTAAAAAAAAAAATGTTTTCGCTGATTTAAATTTTTTGTTACAACAGCTGGAGTAAAACTGTTAACTGTAGCTGTGATACTGGACAGTGTGTCTCGGCCCCTTTAAAAGGAGGAGCCTGGGTGCAGTCTGCTATTGGCCGGCCCCTGCTTATCTCAAGAAGTACTTGGCAACATTCCTACCAAAAAGGGACTTTGTCAAGCCTTGGTGAATATACAGGGGTTATTGATTATGTAGTGTAAAAATAAATCATGTGGCAAGGAGGAGCATAGTTGCCAACCATCCTGGATTTTTCAAACCAGTCCTATTTCTCAGGGGTCTTGTTCTATCAAATTCAGGTCAGTTCCAGCATTGCTACCACCTAGACATCATTTTGTTTAACTTGGTATGTCTCATTTAAAATGGGCTTTAAAATGTGCTCCAGATGCCCTATGCATGTCATGGGGGGCATGCTAGAGCTACACCTTGAAGGTCATTCAGCATTATGTGGCATCACATGACTTCGGTCCAAGGATGTTGGCAAGCATAGAGGAGGTTCGTTTATATACCAATGCATTGATGTTTTTTCAGATAATAGATATTACCTGCTATAAGTTGTGTTAGCCCATTTCTTATTATTTAAAGGAAAACTGTTGATAAAAATGAAGTTAAATGCGATTGAAAGATGGCCGACCCAACAGTCCAGGAATTAGGGATTACCCATTTGGGTCTAAGGAGTTAATTTTTTTTATCACCTTAGACCCAAATGGGTAATAATTAAATCCTGGATTGTTGGGTGGTCCTTGAGGACAGGGTTAGAGACCACTGCTATAATGACAGGATCTTATTGAGCATTCTTTGCTTGCATACCACTATCAGGGGCCAGGCATTTCTTGGGTCAGGTGAAGAAAAATCTGAAACCCATCTGACCCTAAGATGTGCTTTTATGTATAGGAATAAAAAATGATTCCCATACACGTGGTAGAATTCCCATTATTCACAAGAAACATTTTTTTTTTTTTTTTTTTTAAAGGAAAAAAAAAAAAAGCTATCCTGGTATAGTCAGCAAGTCATCCATAATTCACTTTGTATTTCCTTATTTTTGTTTCAGAATGTACATCCCTTCATTGAGGTCACAGAAATGAATAAAAAAAAAATAAAAAAAAACCAAGAAAAACCACACCAGCGATTTGTGAAGTTGAAAAAAAATAGATTTGATTTATGATTTGTAGAAGTCATTAATTATGGTCCAATAAATTGTCCCTGACGGCCTGAGCAAGGGGCAAAGAAAAAAAAAAAAAACCTTTTTAACAAGATTTAAAAAAAACCCTTCTTTCAAATGCACCAGGCACATAAATATCACCAGGTTTACAAGTTCTGGAAAGGGAGACGTGGGCTGTGACCTTTAAAAAAAAAAAAAAAAAATCTTGACAAAGTCAGATAAATATATGAAGTGAGGCAGGGAGAATACTTTGCAAGATGTTTTTTTTTTTTTTTTTAAATAACTGGTTGTTAAAAAAAAAAAAAAGACAATGGTTCATTCGAAAATCGTACACAAGCTACATTGCTTTTTTGCGAATACATTTTAAAATGGGCTCAATTGCAAAGGTAGTCAAAGGAGTACAGCTCAATTAATGTGCAGTGGAGCATACTTAATGCCATATCTCTGAAACAAATGCTCCCAAATGAAAAACCAATTGAGCATTGCACCCATCCTGGACATTAAACATCTGGATGGTATGCTTGCTAGATTTTCCCCCCTAATCTGCATATCTAGATATCTGTTGTTTTGATGTGTGGAAAGGCTGATCTGATGGGCAATTATTAAAGCAACATCTTATCAGAAAGCCAGTAGCATGCACAATATTTTTTTTCCCTTTGGTATATTGTTCGTTCCAGGATACTTCAGAATGGATCTAGGTGCATGTCCCATTGACGGGGAGTACATTGGAGGTGGGCAGGCTCCCTTTGCAGCAGTTGTCACGCTTCCTTCTCAGGAAATGCTGTGTTTAGGTACTGTGGAATCAGCCTCTCCAGCATTTTCTTGGGATATTTTTTTTTAAAATCTACATGCTATATTAATGCACACAAAATGTATTTGTGATTTTTTTGTTTTGCACACAGTCCTCAAACAGGCCTCAATAATGGCATGTTGAATTATCTATGTGTTGAAGGTGAGAATCCTTATAAAGAAAAAAAAATGTGATCCCATGAGTTACCCACACGACGTAAATCTCACAAGTAATACTCTTTGCTGAATGGAACATCCAAAGCTGCCCTTAAAGCTTATGAATGCATTTCTTAGGGGGGAGGGGGGGGGGGGGCAACCCAAACATGAAAAAGAAAAAGGTTTCAAAACAAATGTCATTACTACTAGAGCCTTCAAAAAAAAAATCAATACAATAGTCGTAACATTATTTCTTACACAATAATGCAATATAATAGAATACGAGGCATATAATGGGTTATATATAACTGGACTTAATCGATCCAAATGTTTATGAGGAACATTTAACCATGTGTTTACGATCATGATGATACTGAGCTGCGGATAGGGTTGCCACCTTTTCTTCAAAAAAATACCAGCCTTGGTACTGCCTCCATAGACTTAACATTGGCCTGAGGCCAATATTTTACCGGCCTGCCAGGTGCCAGGTGGCAACCCTAGCTGCGGAGAGTCTACATCTGTGTTAACGGGATTTATATACTTTTCAGGAGCAGAAACCCCGTCAAAGTCCATTATCTCTGCTTTAAATAAAGCGCAATGGACAATTTGATTTACAAACAAAGTTTGGGAATCAAATAAAAGGTCACCATGAAAATAAGAGGTATGTTGGCTGAATGCATCTCACTGGGCTGGGGGCAGTATATCGATATAATAACTTGTATGTTCCTAAAACAAGTTTGTGTTCTGGTCAGAAAGCATGGTTATTTCTAGGTTTTGTACTTTAAAAGGGGAGCCAACCTGGAGAAAAGTTGGGTTCCCTCTACAGCATGGGTGTCCAAGCAAGACTTATCGGTTATAGATTAACTGCAACTCTCATGATACCAGCACGGTTCTTTTGGATTATTTGATGTTTAGTCTAAGCACAGCCCCATGGTCTGAAGTGTCTTTCAGGTTGCTCTACTAGAGTTGTAGATGTCAACTTGACATTTATTTCCATTGAGCTGGGATTCAATTAATCCGTGTTTGTGTGAGAAATGGTTTATATGCAATCGACCTTGGAGAATGACCTTGCCATGGACCATAAAGAGTGGGCCCGCTATAGGCTTTAGAGAACAAACCTAATGGGCGAGTAGACAAAAGGCTATCATTGAACATTAGTGAAAGATGCCATGGGAGTGAGAAAATATATGTAGCAAGTACAATGCAATGAACCTTGTACAGTCAACATGCAAGAAGACTTGGAGAATGGACCCAAAGAGAATGACCCTTCAATGGACAATGAGGAAGTTCTGGCAGTGGGCAGTGACTGATTCTTCAATGGACCTTCGTGAAGGACCTGGCAGATGACCTTCAAACGACCACTTAGAAGTCTATCCACTAAAATTCAAGAATCGCTCGAAGAGGTCAACTTTCATTTTGAGACTTAGTCGAATGTAATGGGAGGCGAAATGATCAAAGCTATTTTTGAGACCAAGTCAAGCTTGTGTGCCCAATTTGACTTGGGCTCAAAATGAAAGTCGACCTCCAAAGTCGACCACCTCGCACTATTCTCGAATTTTAGTGAATGGGCCCATCGGTCTCAATATACCGCGCAGTATGACAAAGGTAACCAACGAAACAATGCAGTTTGGATATGAAAGCGTTTCAATTGGTCTTAATGGGACCCATCAATTTTTCACACTCTGCTTTTCTAATAAAGAAAATAAAAGAGAAGAAAAAAAAAACACTTCCAAATCTTTGAAGTTTTTTTTTTTTTTTTTGTCAGCATCATTAGTCCATCAAATCCTGTTAAGTATTGTGGCAATCGCTTTTTTTTCAAATAAGACATTCCTGTAAACATTCTATTGCTTTGATATGCAAATGGTTCTTTCATAACCGGAGAAAAATCAATAATAATAAGGGGAAAAAAAGTGCACTCGCTAAGTCAATAGTATTTGTTCTTCACAAGCTAGAACTTAAAAGCAATAAGACTGGTAATGAATAGAAATTAAATTTGCTCTCCTCCTCTCCTGTTATTTTTTTTACATTTTTTTTATTGCCGTTCTGGTTTAGGGGGGGGGGGGGGGGGGCTTTTCTTTTTCTTTTTTGTTTTGTTCGGCGAACTGGAGGTCAGGTAATAAAAGCGACTATTGGGACCCCTTACCCCCCCAAAACCCACCACTTTTCTGAAACCATTTCCTGACTGAGGATACACCTTGCAAAACAGTATAAACAGAGATTCTTCGCCAACCGAACACAACGTTCTATGTCACATGATCACATTCTATTAAGGTGGCCCATAGAAAAATATTATTATAATAACATGGGACGACTTCTCACTGTATAAAGAAATTATTTCTGGCCACACCTCCCAATATTTCCACCCCGCAGTGTTTGACACTTGGGATGTCACTCCAAGTTACAGTGCGTGCACAGATCATTGCAAACAAGGGAATAAAAATTTGGATTGTGGGTTAGCAGTCCCTAAGTGGGACTGTCCCTCTTACAGGGAGGGTGGGGTGCAGGATTAAGAGACATTTAGAACACCAACCACAAATCGTGAAAAAGGATGATGGGTAAGTAGGGTTGCCACCTTTTCTTCAGAAAAATACCGGCCTTGGTACTGTCTCCATAGACTTAACATTGGCCTGCTGCCAATTTTTTACCGGCCTGACGGTAAAATACCGGCCAGGTGGCAACCCTATGGGTAAGTCATTTTATCAGGCTTTTCTAAAAAGATCTGTCGCCCAAATTTACAGCTGTCTCTGTCTTCCAGAATAAATGCCTGTAGGCTAGGGTGATCCCATGACCTCGATTGCCCGGGACAATCCTGCAATGGAACTTTATGTCCTGGGCCCCGGCCAATCCTCATTTTGGGACAATAAAAAGTCACCGATTGAAAGCTATGAGTGAAGGAAGTGTCAACCAATCGCGAGAGAATACTCAACTCTCATGATTGGCTGAGAGTCATGGAGGAGGTTACTTCTCTGCAGCTGCTCCTGTCCGGTAATGACTTTACCTATATTATAAATAGGTCATTCAATCTGAAAAACGACATGGTTCCCAAGGCTTCCTAATCATTTATACAATATAAAATGTATGTATATGTGAAAATAATATATATTTTAGATGGATATATTATGCTTGCATGTGTGTGCAATCTCATGCGTTAAATACGGTTTCTGTGAATGGCCGATATAAGTTGTGGTCAGCCTACTGTAGGAGCCAATGAGCTGTAAAGCTTTACGGGAATTCTAATTCATTTAAAGCAAGAGATCCTCTCACTAGTCGAGACAAGACATAAAACTACTGCCTGAGGTCAGGAAACAAAATCAGGATTCAGAGCGTATTTGAGACATGATAGGGTGAGATTCTATTGCCCACTGGGGTCTTATCTGCTGTGCTGTCAATTTTTATCTCTTTCTATGAACCAGAAAGAAGTCGTAGCAGCCTGCTTGTTTCAGCTGAAGAGGTTTTATGCCCATTTAAAAGACCAACTCTACTGGTGAGACATTATGCAAACTGTTGTAAGCAGTACTGACGATCAGAGCTATGTAATGCTACTAAAACTTTGCCCAAATTTGCTCCAAAATGTATATTTTACGGGACTTTGGAACAGATTTTGTACCAGTTAAATGTATTCACAATTTAATCATTTAAGGTTTTTTTTTTCAAATTTTTGTTAAATAAATATACAGTCAAAATTTGCAAAATGCCTTGGATTTCTATTCTGTGAATTTGTTGTAAGATCGGGTTTCCTAGTGACAGCTGTTTATTATTTTTCAATTTGTTTCAAATGAATATTATATGAAATTAAAATAAAATAAAAACACAACGTGAAAAAAAAAAATAAATTGCAATGGTTGTAGGAGCTCAATTTTGGAAATATTAAACATCTGCGACTATATCAAATAATAAATGTGTTCTTCCCCATTGCGTTTTCCTCATTTAAATTGAGATAGCATGTAATGTATTTTCTTTTTAATTAGCAATATTAAAATCTGGATCGCACTATCTCTTTGCTAATTTCTCTGTGTGCAATTAATTGTTGGTTTGCCCATCCGACCAGAAAGCTATGTTTGTGCTAGATGTTTCACACGAGGCTGTCAGGGTCTGCCAGGACTGGAACCCTGTCCTCTGTTGTTCCCGGGGCTGGCCCTTGTTCGTTTCACTACCTTTGGGTCTAGCTCTGACTCCAGCACTCCAGTTGGCTTATGTATACTTTAACAAGCTCCTCTGCAAGTTAGAACCCCTCCTCTGAGGACTCAGTGGTGTGATTTTACTTGCAAGTTGTTTGTTCTTGCATTCTACTTGCAAGTTGTTTGTTCTTGCATTCCAGTCTTTAACTCGTCTTGATTTTGACAATGTCTCGGCTCGGCTCGCTTTGTGACCCAGACTTTGCTTCTGCAACGTGAGAATCTGGTCAGGTCACATACATGGAGACCTCCACCCTCCTCCTCCTTTGGAAACCATTCTCCATTTTTGGTCTGTGCCAGAGATTAGAGGGCAGAGTTAATCCTTACAATGGTCAGGGAATAGCAAAAAAGTGTGTGGGATCACCCACGGCTAGGCAACCACAGTGTGATTAGGTGAAGTTACATACCACTTCCCTTTGCCAAAATAAGAATGGTATGACCCTAAGCCATGGTAAATTGATATTTAAGCTGAGGTTGCCCACGTGTGATGTTTGGAGGAATCTAGATACATGTGAACTGAATAGGTCAGGGATTGGGGTTGAAAGGACTTCAAGGGAATTCAAAAACCCACTGGGACTCGTCCAATTGCATAGCGCCAATAACTTTGTAGCTTTTGACTTGTAGCGCTGGAGAGGGCCTGCCATGTGTAACTATGACGCATCTGTGATGACATCATCAAACATTGCAGCTGAACATACCACCAATCACCGACCCTAAACGAAGAGACAGACGGTTCATGAAAAATTCATATATCTTACCTCCTCTTTATATACAAAGAACAGGATAAGCAGAATCAGCTCCGCTAACAGAATGATCAGCAATATGATGAAAAACTGCAAATGGAAAACATAACAAAATTAGATCAAAATTTAGAAGCAAAGTTAGGTTTAAAGATTTAAAACACGGCAGGTTTTTATTTGCACGCTAGCTTTCTATTCTTAATCTTAAGTCACCTCCTCCTCTCCGCTCCTCCTGGTTTCTGGTCCAGAAAGATACAAGAGATCTAGTTATGATATAATGAGTAAAAACAAGCATTTCTCTCTGGCTGGATTCCCTGTGTGCTTTTGGGAATACATTTTGCATAAATAATATTTTGTGCATGAAGCGATAGTATTTTAAAATGTACTTGTCATGCAAAATGAGAAGTTATTACTGGATGGATAATATTTTCTTTTTTCTACGAGTTGGCCAGATTGGTTGCAAATGAACAGGAAACAAAAATCTTATTAGCAAACTCTGCTCTTAGCTTTTATCTAAATGCTAAAATTGCCATTAAGGTGTGAGCGATTGCATAGGGAACCATGTTGGCAGACAGCCATCTTGTTGGTTTTGGAGGCCAAAATTTGTTGCTGCTTTGGCCAGCAAAACAAAATATTAAAAAAGTTCGGCACAACCTGAAGATTACCTGATCTTCCAGAGGTTTTTGCTAATTTTGACACCTGCCTTCAAGGACTCAGTTGTGTTCAAAGAAGACTATTTATAACACCGGGTATGGTTTCCTAATGGTATGGTCCCCTAACACTTAGGAAACCACACCACGTGTTATACATATTTTTATTTAAACACAACTGGGAAATCCCTAAATCCTGGACCATTGTGGGTCCTACAGGACATGTTTAAGGAGCACTATTGTAGATAACAACCTTAAATAAAAAATAAAAAAAAAGAACCTTTGAACACTTACACTCAAAAGTAGGCACTTGTTTTCCTTGATAGCACCTAGACAGCCAAGAAAGCCGGTCACCATCACAATAGTACCAAGCGCAATGACTAGATTTGCCGCTGAAAGCGACGGGAAGCTGGGAGAAAACGTGGCAAAATTTCCCTGCGATACGGACAGCCATATTCCCACTCCTAGCAAGCCACACCCACAGAGCTGTAAAAAGAAAAAACGAAACAAGAGAATTGATATAAAGCACATAAACAACAAAGTAACTGTCTTCAGAATATTTGTGTACAGGATATATATTTTATACTGTTGCTAAAATGATTATATATATATATCATGTGCAATCATTTACACACTTAAAATATATATATATATATATTATATATATATATATATATATATATATATATACCGTATTTTTTTCGCCTCATAAGACGCACCTGACCATAAGACGCACCCAGTTTTTAGAGGAGGAAAACAAGAAAAAAAACCTCAATATGCCAGGATTTTTCCCCTCACTATGCCAGGATTTAGCCATTCAATATGCCAGGATTATGCCCCCCACTATGCCAGGATTTTGCCCCTCACTATGTTAGGCTTTAGTCACTCACTATGCCAGGCTTTTGCCCCTCACTATGCCAAGATTTTGCCACTCATTATGCCAGGCTTTTGCCCCTCACTATGCCAGGATTTTGCCCCTCACTGTGCCAGGATTTTGCCACTCATTATGCCAGGATTTTGCCCCTCACTGTGCCAGGATTTTGCCACTCATTATGCCAGGCTTTTGCCCCTCACTGTGCCAGGATTTTGCCACTCATTATGCCAGGATTTTGCCCCTCACTGTGCCAGGATTTTGCCACTCATTATGCCAGGCTTTTGCCCCTCACTGTGCCAGGATTGTGCCCCTCACTATGCCAGGATTTTGCCCCTCACTGTGCCAGGATTTTGCCCCTCACTATGCCAGGATTTTGCCCCTAACTGTGCCAGGATTTTGCCACTCATTATGCCAGGCTTTTGCCCCTCACTGTGCCAGGATTGTGCCACTCATTATACCAGGCTTTTGCCCCTCACTGTGCCAGGATTTTGCCACTCATTATGCCAGGCTTTTGCCCCTCACTATGCCAGGATTTTGCCCCTCACTGTGCCAGGATTTTGCCCATCACTATGCCAGGATTGTGCCCCTCACTATGCCAGGATTTTGCCCCTCACTGTGCCAGGATTTTGCCCCTCACTATGCCAGGATTTTGCCCCTAACTGTGCCAGGATTTTGCCACTCATTATGCCAGGCTTTTGCCCCTCATTGTGCCAGGATTTTGCCACTCATTATACCAGGATTTTGCCCCTCACTGTGCCAGGATTTTGCCACTCATTATGCCAGGCTTTTGCCCCTCACTATGCCAGGATTTTGCCCCTCATTGTGCCAGGATTTTGCCACTCATTATACCAGGATTTTGCCACTCATTATGCCAGGCTTTTGCCCCTCACTATGCCAGGATTTTGCCCCTCACTATGCCAGGATTTTGCCCCTCACTATGCCAGGATTTTGCCCCTCACTGTGCCAGGCTTTAGCCACTCATTATGCCAGGCTTTTGCCCCTCACTATGCCAGTCTTTTGCCCCTCACTGTGCCAGGATTTTCCCCCTCACAATGCCAGGCTTTTGCCCCTCACTATGCCAGGCTTTGCTCGTTTGTGCCACCCTCCTCCCCCCTTCCCTAGCACTTACCTCCATGCTGCTCTCCGTTGTGTGCTCTCCGGGCGCTTTTTTTCCCTTCTTAACTCTATCGACGTTGTGCGACATCAATAAAGTTAAGAAGAAAAAAAAAAAGCGCCCGGAGCTTCCTTCCTCCGTGCAGGAGGTTAGACTGCACGGAGGAAGCAACAGAGAGCACACAACGGAGAGCAGCATGGAGGTAAGTATTACATTCGCTCATAAGACGCACAGACATTTCCCCTCACTTTTGAGGAGGAAAAAAGTGCGTCTTATGAGGCGAAAAATACGGTATATATACACACATATATATATATATATCTATCTATATATATATATATATATAGCTAGATATATATATATATATATATATATAGCTAGATATATATATAGAGTTAAATATGTATTTTCATTTTGTAAGCTTTATTGAAAGATCATTCCTTTGGTATAGTCATGAGGAGTAAATTAAAACAAATATCACCTTATACACATGATTAAATGCATACATTCTAGTACGGTAATTACTGGGGGAAAAAATAAAATAATCATATCATTTAAACTCTAATCTACCACTGTTTTATTTTTTATTTAAATCCGCAATTTTCAACTTTTTAATGAGGGTCTCATAGGCTATTTAAAACGAGGGTGCGGACTGTATTAATACATGATAAAACAAAAGACGCACAGGATTTTTAATCGGTTGCTCATACCGCGAAAAAGGAAAATGTAAAGATAAATCTCATGAGCACAATAGTTACGTATCCATGTGAATATCTGTGTATGTCCATCTCTACAGGTCTATATATCATATAAATCACTCCTAAAGATTGTTAAATTGGCTGTCTAAGGACCAGTTAAGTAGTCTAGCAAAGCGTTCAAGTTTAATGAACTGACACACCACTATATCCTACTCATCAATTAGCTGCACACCCTCTAACTACGATAGTAGGCCACATGGGCATTAGAGATGCAATTAACACATGGCTACCAAATAGGCTACAACCTGACAAGGTTATTCAACTAGGTTCTATGAGGCCACCAGAGGCAAGATTTTTTTATTTTTCTTCCTCTTCGTAGATTGGGCAGGAAGGCAGTCCACTAAGGATCGTCCTGAAATTTGTGACTCCAGCTAAGTTTGACAATGGTAGAAAGTGGAAAGACCACTGTGTACAGTAGTTAGTGGTAGCCGACCTTTTAAAAAAAGGCTTCACGCAGTAAATCAATAGACCGGGTTCAACGGTGCGGGGATTCCATCCCCACTGGAGTCCATAGCGGGGCCAATATTAATAAACGTGAAAGGTTGTCAATATAAATGAACCCTTGATAAATGACTGTCGCGGAGGGCTGGACCCAGATAAAGTGGGAAAAAAATAATCTGTCTTTATTTTAGCACTTGGCTCAGGAGATATTTAAAAGGAGACAATCCTTAAGCGCAACACCCAACGCATTCTGTCCAGGAAATGGACTTCGTCGTAGGCAAGGATACTCCAGATAAGTTTGTCCATCCTCCTCTACTGAGACAAACTTAAAAAAGGTGCCTTAATTCATCTAGTCACATTAACCAAACAGATTTTCAAAATCTATAAAAGTAGCAAAATAATAATCCAAACCAGAGGAGTACTAATGCCGAAATAGTTGGGTACATTTTAATCTACATGCTTTCGCTGGCCATATCAGGAACAGCATATCTAAAAAAAATTGTACCAAATGTATTCAAAACAGAGAAGCTCTTTCGTCTTACGAAAGTCCTACTCACGCCAGCCCCCATGAGAGAAAACGTTATACAATGGACAACTGTCGAGAAATAAATACGTTTTGTTTATTTGAAAGATTGCATCTAGTGTAGTGTAAAAATAAAGCACCTTATTGAGCCCTCTCTGCTTGTATAGCACTATCAGGGGGCTGCCTTCTTAGGTCAGATCTTCCTTCATCTGACCGAGGATTCTAAACAACATGTCTGCCCACTAACAAAGTTATACAAGCAGAGATCGCTCAATAAGGTGCTTTATTTATACACTTCTATTAAAAATAAACCTTTCCATCTAAAATGCCAACACTTGACGCAATCTTTCAATTAAACATAAGTTATTTTTTGCCGGCAGTCCTTTAATGCTCTTTTAATATCTTTGTAGTCTGAGAAATATTTCCTTCCAATTATAGACAGTTGAATAACTTGCGTTACATTATACACGGCTATCCCATGAAGAGGAACAGCATGTACTTTAATTGAAAAATTATGCGATATGTGTGGTTCTGGGATTGTAATCACCAACAACGACACCACTCGCTGTGACATCATTCTACAACATGCTCTGCGTGGACAAAAGAAGCAATAATATACACCACTGAACCGAACAGAATGCCGACAAAAAACCATTAATTTGGAAATGGCAGGAAATCATTGTGATAAAGAGCAACATACAGCTTGTTTGAGATGTCTACAACCGATCAGACGTTTTTTGTTGCCGTAACACAACATAGTAATGCAACTCACGGGTAAACATAAAGCTTGAAGGACAACTAAGCATTTAGGGGGCCTAGTCTGAGGATAAACGGGCACGTACTTTTGATAGTACATGCCAGTGTATCCCTGAGAAGCAGGTAGACTGGTCAGGTTGGAGACAGTCTAGGGAGAGG
Source organism: Pelodytes ibericus (assembly GCA_036172795.1). NCBI lineage: Eukaryota > Metazoa > Chordata > Amphibia > Anura > Pelodytidae > Pelodytes > Pelodytes ibericus. The sequence goes on along the minus strand of CM069858.1, from coordinate 16,142,371 downwards.
GAGGAGACCTTAATTTTTATATGGCATCAGTCGAGGGGAGGACGAGAGTTTGGAATAGAAATGAGAGACATGTCATAATATAGGGAGACATGGCACTTTGAGATGATTAACTTATGGCATAAAAATGGGCACTTGGCCCGTAAGCCTTTGTCATCACTGCAAAACAATTGGCCAAAAAGGGAAGCGAGAAGGAGAGAGATTGTCAACCAATCCAGAAACAAGCAGCCAGGAACAATATGAGAGGACTGGCATATACAGTTAGTCATCCAGGGCATCCAAGTAGCCTGGCGAAGCAACCAATCACCAAAGATCTGACCACTAATTCCCCACCTATCTGGCAATGTGACGACAAATCAGGAAAAAGAGATCAGATACAAACTGGTAGATAGTATAGGATACAGAGTAAGCCAAGCCGAGTACAGCAAAAAAAAAAATAAAAAAAACTTAAAAGAAGGGTAAGCAGAACAATATTGTGAAAAACATCTTAAGAAAGCATTGAGGAAAAAAAACTAATATCAATTGATTAAAAGTCATCTTCAGAAGACTGATCCACCCAGATTAATGGGGTTCTGGACAAATATGACCGATGACAAATACATCATCTCAACCAGTGTTGTAAAACAGACAAAAGAGTGAAGAAAAAAAATATTTATAAATAAATAGTGCTGATGATTCTCTGCACACACACACACACACACATTTATTTTGTTTTTAGGTTTGCAAGGCTGTTTGCTTTTTTAATTATTTTTCATTTGTTGCATGGTACTCTTGCCATTGATCACTGAGAAATCCTCCATGGAGTCTTCTACACTACATCAGAAGAGAATTGGATTTGAAGTAATGGTCCCCACGGGAATTTAGTTAGGACGGCATCGTAAAAGCTCCTTTCAAATCACTCAACTTGTTAGCTAATATTCCGGAGTCTTGAGAAAAACGTGGAAAAGATTGTAGGACTCCCTGTCTAATGATTATCTACAAAGATGGCTTTTCAGCTCGAACCTTGAAAAAGCCATTGAACACTGATTAAATGATGGAGCAAAGCATGAAAATAGTTTTTTTACTTGAGGGCCGAGCACTTTATGGACCCTTAATAGACCTTGACAAGTGGTACTGCCAGTGCAATGCACCTTTTTAAAAAAAAAAAAATCTTTATAAAAAAAAGGACAGATCCAGTGGACCACAAAAAATATTAAAATCAGCTTTCCATAGAAAGGAACTGGCAGGTAGTTATGGTTATGAGGAGAACTGATTAGTGAATTCATCACACTGCCAAAGAACAAATTCCATCAAGCGTACACTATGATTTTATTCTATCCTTCAACATTTCAAGCAGCACAATTGCTAAGATACACTGACATTCTAATGTAAATGCATATTCCTGCCATATTACTGCTGACACTATCTACTACGTTTCTAAGAACATGCATACCTTGAGAAGTGTATTTTGTAGCAGCAACACTGGGAAAATACTATATTTTATTATTATTATTTATTTCTTTATTGGAGGGTTTGATTTAGGTCACTTGATTGAATTTATATAACTGAGCTATCCACACCTTCCAAATATATTTCTTTAGGGCATTATGCCTCTTTTGCACCCAAATCCCTCTGCCCACTCTTTCCTCCTTTTTTTGTATCCAACTTTTCTAGGATTTTTTTGTGTGTGTATGACAGAGCTGTAACTTCTCTCTATCGTATTTCGCGTACTCAGACTAACGATATATACATTTTTTTCGAAGGAAAATCATGGCTTTATTTTACTGCCTTATTGATACTTTTAAATTAGAATTTAATTTTTTTTATTTTTTATTTTTTTAACGGGCCACTCTCCATGTTTACATCCATGAATTGTCAGGATCGTCAGGAAGCAAGGGTTAAAAAAAAGCATGTCCCGGACTTTTAAGTAGACGTGTATTTTAATAGACACACGCGGGTTTCCTATCTGCAGTTCTCACATGCGAGACACGGCAGTTCCTGACAGCTGAATGCGAGATCATGCAAAAACGAGGGTCTCTCTCTGCACTAGCAGAGAGAGCCAGTCGCCGACCAGAAGGCTGCCTGCTTTCTATGGAAGCATGGGTGCTGTCGGTCAGAGGATAAACTGGCGTGTACTATCAAAAGTACAGGCCAGTTTATCCTCACAATAGGAACAACTAACATTTCACTTGTGCTTCTATATTAGAAATATAACGTTTAGTGTTCCATTAAGTGTCAGTAGATGGTTTATATATTTTCTTTTTTTGTGATGAAAATAAATGTTATTCTTACGCTAAATAATAAGATGCCCCACCCATACGACTTGAGCCACGCCCACAAAAAGAACAATTTCCCGTTAATATATTGGGAGGTTTATCGATAATGGACAGACTATCCAATGTAACGATAATCATGGAACTTCGATACAATAGCACCTACAGTGGTTTGGGGGGGGGGGGGGGTATCAGGGTATGCACAGTATTCATTCTTCAGTGCCCTGACAATTGGGGGTGGAGGGTATGTACTCTTTCTCAATCCTTTATGTGTGGTGGGTCTTTGTCTTCACCGGTCTCAGTCTCTGTAGTGGTGGGTCCACTTATATGGAATGGCAAGTCCAACCATGTATACGAAGACGTCTCGGACAACAATTTAGACCAGGGGTAGCGAACTGTATAAACGACAATACACATTATCCCTCACAAGTTTTTGTACAGGCACAGGCAAGGTGATAGCATATGCCGCTCAACAAAAGAAAAAGCCACCGCTGACGTACAAAACCTGCCTAATGATCATTGCAGAGCTAAACTGGCAGAACGGGGAAAAAAAAAAAAACATCCTTCCAGCAGAAATCACAATATCTATGATAAAGACTTGTGTGAATCAAGAACAAATTGGCAGATCCCTCCATGAACCGCAAGATATATTGAACGCACAATATTATTACTTTAAAATTCCGCTCCACTTTTCAACTTCTGACTCAATACGGTTTCTATTAATCAAAAAGGAAACAAAAAAAAAAACCCCTGCCACATGCAGACTGTGCACCTTGACTCCGAAGATTAATGTTTTCAACCTACAGAATTGAATAAACCTACCCAATATAAATTCTATACAGAAATTGGCCAGTTTATCAATACCGAGTCAATTTTGCTACAGTATTGTATAAATTAGCATAAATTAGAAGCAGCACTGTAAAATAAGGTGAGCTGGGAGGATATTTACAGTCTATTCTTCCTCTTATTCACCTCCTCTCTCTCTTTCTATCCATCTCTCTCTCTCTCATTTTTCTCCTCTTGTTTATTCTCTCTCATTTAGATTCTTCCGCATGTTGGTTTATCGGGGCAGTGATTGGTTGGCACAATAAAAGCAGGAATCAGAAACGCTTTGACCACCACTCCCTACAGCAAAGCCTCACAACAGGCTTTATAACGGTGTCTCAAAATGCAGACACAGAGACAACCCATTTCCTTATTCTCATCTGACACTTGGAATTCCAGAATATTTTTCAGTGACAGTTTATTTATTTATTTTTATTGGTACCATTATTATTATTTTATTTTTTTTACACTTTTTTTACAGTAGGGTGATGCTCTATTCCTGTCCCCACGTTCTGTTGCGCATGTGTTTTATTCAATATTATAGTACGTTCCAGGTTGAATAAATGCCGAGTGCAACACTTTTAATATAGTTGCTCCTCTGTGATTCTAAACATGGGTTTTATTGTGCATAAACTGAATGTTGCGTTAGTCCTGCCAGGTGCCAGAAAGGACATTTTTTAGTAGAGAATAATAGCTGGTAAATTCCACAGTCTTAATTTTTTAGTAGAGAATAATACCTGGTAAATTCCACAGTCTTAATTTTTTTTTTGCCAGAAGTGATAAAGGAGTATAGACAATGCCGAACAATTCAAACCGTACTGAAATCAAATTCAGCTCTCTGAGGTATAGTAGGGTGTATAACTTTGATCTCCTAGAAACTATATATATATATATATATTTTTCTATGCTGCAGAAGCATTTAATAAACTCAGCCTTTGTTACACAAACCATAAAATAATAAATCAGTGTTGTAAGAGAGTAATTTTAAACAGCAGCTCTTTCACTGAGAGGAAATGCATCACTGAAAACTAGAGGAAGATAAAAAATTAAGGCTTTTTTTTTTTCTTGTCTTTTTTATTATTATTAATATCCCCAGGGAGAAACCCATCTCCGAAATATATTAATTGCTCCATCTATACGATTAGAGCCTCGAGAACAGATGGGTAAATAAATTTGTTCCCATCGCAGTTCGTGGCACAGAGGAAGAGTGACTGTACAAAGCAGATATTTTAAATAAAATTAAAAGGGCTAAAATCAACGTGAAGGTCTTTAAAGAGATTAGTATTTGCTGGCCGGCCTTAATTAATAAACCAAGAGCTAGGCCATGCAAATTTGCTTTGGAAAAACCTTGAAAAAAAAAAAATAAATTAAAAAAAAAAGGGATTAATTTCCATTCTGTGCCTGTGTTGAGATTTATTTCCATATTGTGGAATTATGCGTTTGGGTGTGAATGATTTATATGGTCCTTTACACCTGTATACCATTTCAGTGGTTTTCGAATTGGAAAAAGAAAAAAAAAAAAAATCTGAAAATATGTAGCTTGTATCTGGCAGAACGCTTTTTATGCGTATGAACTGCATATGGGTAGATTTGTAGCAGAGCAGAAACGAATGTCCCACAATATTAATTACTCGGTAACTTATCTCAGTTGGCTGGTTTGGCGGTAGGATGCTTTAGGTACAAGGTCAATTCATGCAAAAAAAAAAAAAAAGATATATTGACTTATATTCAAATATCTAGGGTGATATAGATCACTATATGTATTTAGACATATATACAAATAAAAACAACTAAGCATTGTACAGTCACGATACTTATATTTTAGAGAGCCATAATCTACTTGTGATGCCTACATGGAACCAAATGTTTTTCGGAGGGGCATCCGGATTGGGGAGAGGAATCCGGAACGGGCATCCTCTGGGAAAGTTGTTTGTTCTAATTCTACATACACTAAGCTGGTTGGAGGGGGGTGGGGGGGATGGAGGGAGGATATTCAGCAAAACATGAGAAGCGGGAGGAATACCAGACGCCCTCAAATCTTTTCAGCGGTCAAGGCACAATCAACCCCATATTTCTTTTTGCACGGCGACACCAATAAAAATCTAGATTTGCACAAATAGATTTACATATAAAATGTATTTGTGGAATATGGTTTCAATCACCAGAATACATTTTTACGCGTTTTTGGTTTATCTTGCACCTTATCAATAACACATGAACTGTGATGGATGTATTAGATGTGTCAGCAAAATTAAGCAAGGGAAGTGGGGGGGGGGGGGGGGGATGGTTGTGGGACTTCTCTAAAAGCCCACCAGTTCCATTGTTTTGTAACACTGCTATGAAATGTTTTCAGACTCATTAAATAAAATTTGAATGCAAATCTGCTTTCTCACTTAATTCTCCTTGCCTATCTTCATAAACAATAAACAATACTCCCTGGGAGCTATTCACTAAAAAGTGAGTTGCAGGTTAATTGAGGTGACTTGAACATTCCATCTCACCATTTTAACTATACATAGTGCAGGAAACAAACCTGGTGAGCTTGCTTAGTGCAGTGTACTCACCAGGTTTGTCCCTGAACAATGTATAGTTACATTTGTAATCTGCCATCTCCACGGGCCCTTCGATCTAAACTAGGATTGCCACCTACCGGCAGGCCAGTAAAAAAATTGGCTCAAAGCCAACATTGAGTCTATGGAGACTATAGTATGGACGGTATTTTATTTGAAGAAAAGGTGGAAACCCTACCCCCAACGTAACCTCCTAACCTTGACTTTGCGCAGTAAAATCCCACGGGGAAATCTCTGCTTTAAGGTGTGATGTACAAAGATTAAGGAAGAAGCGATACTTAACTGTGACCACACACCTGGTATACTGTATAGACCCAAACTATCCCAATTTGGGTACCGCATCCCGATTCAATTCTTTGGTATTTGGAACAATGAATAGTACATTTATTTTGGGTGACAGCTAGCACCCTGATGCTTCCCCCTCCCAAGCCACGGTACCAGCCATTCCACACTGGCAGTGTGGCATCTTGGGAGGTATGCTACAAGGGCACAGACGATCACTCTCTCTGGTTACAATGTTGCACCAAATAACAGTGTTCGCTTACGTATAATGCAGACAAAATTCACCAGTTACTTTTTGGTTGAGCCGGCACCCATTGTACTGGATCAGGCAATGTGTCGGGATTAGGGTTACCACCTGGCCGGTATTTTACCGGCAGGCTGGTAAAAAATTGGCATCAGGCCAATGTTAAGTCTATGGAGATAGTACCAAGGTCAGTATTTTTTGGAAGAAAAGGTGGCAACCCTAGTCGGGATTCATAAAAACACTTTGCAGTGTGGTGAGGGTTTAATACATGACACCCCACAGGACCTTCAAACCCTGTTTGTCAGAGACTTTCTGCCAAAAAAGCACTTGATACTTTTTACATGTCATGTCTGTGCTGGAGCAACTTGGATGTTTAGGATTGACGCAAGCATAATCTTCACACGATCGTCGAAAATCTGTTTTATACATCGGTGCACAAAGAAAAGGGACCAGTATGTGGCAGCAATAATGCCATTTGTGCCACATTTATAAATACCCCCTCGTTTGTGTTTTAAAAGCGGCAGTATTATCGCTGCCTGTGCGACTGAGGTCCCTAGCATGCATGTTCGGAGCAGGGAGGTAGTACAGCTTCCCATAAATTGTTCTATTTCAGAACATAACAATTCACTAGGAAAGTGGAAACAATTTCTCAAAAGCAATAACAGGTACTAAAGAGACTCCATCATCCTATAAGCGGAGATTGCCGTGCACTATAGAGAGGCTAACTCAGGATTGCCGGGCCTGCCTTCGGAATCCAAAGGGGAGTTCATTCTGACCTTGTTTCCGCTACACTCTGGCTTGTGTTTGTCTAGTAAAAAAAAACAAAAAATCAATCTACAGCGTGTTCTTAAACACGCATCGTTGGCTACTTAACGGTGTACCAAGTGTGTTAGCTTCCATTAAATGTACATGGTGCTTTTATACGTTTGATAAATTTAAAATGTTGTGTCTCACCAAAGTCCCAGGGGAGATACAAGTTTGCTAAGGCCTTTTACACCCCATGTTGCATTGCAAGAGTGGCTTTTACCAAGCCACGGCACCCACTACGTCATCTCGAAAGAGGGTAAAGATGCAACTCTCTGCAGTAACTATAGTAGACCTATCTCCTTCCTAAGCTTAGACCTCAAAATGTACACTAAAGTTTTAGCAAACCACATAAAGCTTTCTTCCAAAAGTCATAGACACAGACAAAGCTGGACTAGTGACCAGAAGAGAGGCAAAGAACAATACTAGTCTCAAACGTCCAGGGTACACGGCAAAGGTGGTGTCTCCTTCCATATCCGTAATGGCACCGATCAAGGCTGCCACCTCTCTCCCCTACTTTTTGTCCCAACGCTGGAACCATTCTTACATGTGAACCCCTGATATCACAGCCATATTCACACGAGTTATCCACCACCACGCTTCACCATTACCCAATACTAAATTTACTAAAATAATTTAAAAATAGATCTCCTTGTCAGACTGAACATCTGAAAGCCAGTTTATCCTCTCGATGGTGCAAATAATTCTTCCAGACACGGTTTCTTTCAAACTGATTGATACCTTTTACCCACTCCCAGACTCATCCTCAGTTTACGCCCATCTCTCCATTCTACCCTTAAATTCCACCTTATCCTCTTCTCTCTCTCCTCCCTCCCCACCCCCTTAATGATACACAATGTTTTAGCAGACCACATGTCAAACAACAATGACTTGTTTATAAAATTTCTTTATGTATGAAAACTGAAAATGTCAATAAAAATGACAATAAAAAAATATATTAATATGGTATTCCTCCTTAACCCAAAGGTTCTAAGGTACTTGGGTAAAAGAAATCCAAAATGGGTGTTTAATAATACATGTTTTTACCTGTTGAGTGAGGCCAGCTTACCTAAAGTGTAAACAGAGCTATTGATGTTGCTAAAACAACCGTCCTGCCTATCTCTCCAAGCCTTCCATATTGAATGCTGCTGAATTTAGAAGCCCCGGTGATATTATTTTCATCGTAAAACTACAGAAGAACAAAACTGTAATTTGTTTTAAAGTAAAAAATAAGGGCCTTTCACAGATGGTGAAATGCATGTGTAATACCGTATTTGCTCGATTATAAGACAAGGTTTTTTTCAGAATTTTTTTTCTGAAAAGTCCCCCTCGTCTTATAATCGATGTCGTTTTATAATCTGACCTCAAATTGAGGTCAGATTATAAGACATGAATCCAGGTCCCCAGCAGAGCTGCAGGGGACCTGGATCCCCCTCTCTAACAGCAGGGGATGTCTGCGCGATGAGCACAGACTCCCCTGCTTCCGCCCGGCACGACCGCCGGGGCTTCTATGAAGAAGCCGGGTACATCCGCTTTCGTCACAGAAGTCCCGGCGATCGTGCCGGGCGGCAGCAGGGGAGGTCTGCGCTCATCGCGCAGACATCCTCTGCTGCCCCACTAGCCACCAGGGAGAATCGGGCAGCTGGGGGATGTCTGCACGATACGTGCAGACATCCTCCATGCTGCCCGACACCTCCGTCTATTATGACTGACAGCTGTCCGTCATAATAGACGGAGGTGTCGGGCAGCATGGAGGATGTCTGCACGTATCGTGCAGACATCCCCCGGCTGCCCCCACTAGCCACCAGGGATTATTACACAGAGGGGGGTTGAGGGAGGGAGGGGGCACCATAGCAACAAGGGGAGGGAGGGAGGAGGGAGGGGGCACCAGAGCAACAAGGGGAGGGAGGGAGGGAGGGGAAGAGAGAAACAAGGGAGGGGGGGGAGACAAGGGAAGGGAGGGGGAGAGAGAGACAACACTAAAGGGGGGGGGGGGAGAAAGCTGGGGACAAGGGAAAGAGGGACAGCATTGGCACATAAAAGGAAATAAAAACAAGAAATGCATTTTTTGATATCATAATTTTTTATTAAAAAAGCAATTTACATGTGAATATATATAAGTTCAACTTTTTTCCTATAGGGTAGTCTTATATTCAGGCTTTTAGTTTTTTTCCTAAAGGAATATCCAAAGTTTGGGGGGTCGTCTTATAATCAGGGTCGTCTTATAATCGAGCAAATACGGTATATAAAAAAAAGCTAGTAGGTGGAACTGCCCCTTTAAGTGGATATACCACATAATATTGTGTGTTGAAGCCAATGTTATCCTTCTCTTATAATAAACTTCACAACCTGGGTGCATCTCGTTCCCTAAGCTCGTAAGCGAGATTGATTAATTAAGTAGGTCCATTTTCATAAGACGGAAGGTTTTTAGCTCTGGGAACTGCGAATGTTATCCACGTCTAGGTTAGCGAAACTCTTTCAGGTTCTGTAAGTGGGTCACTTTTCACGCAATCTCAATTTCTATGCATTTATTTTCTCCTCTGATCCTTGGTTGCAGAAAGCCAGAGAGGACGGGCCTTTTTTTTTTTTATTAATTATTTTTTTGGCGCAATTGTTTTATTGTTCGTTAATATAATCCTGGCAATTCTCGCTTACATACATCAAGGACTAAGCAATGTCAATTAATTTGACAGGGCCCATCATGAACTGAACAGCCTTGTGTTCTACTCATTACTCTTCTAGACAGATCTACTTAAACTACTTTGAGAAAAAAAAAAGAAAACTTTGTAGTTAAAATTCACACTTTTCAAAATATTTTTTGTTTCTTTCAGAATAAAAGTAGCAGAATAACATTTTGTTTTTCCAGATTGTTGCTTTTCAACCTACAACTAAAATTATATTTTCATCCCCCCGCTTCCCTAATATTTTTTTTAATGCAATAAATAGCGTCCGTGTAATTACGCATGGAGGTTAAAAATTAAAATGCCCAGGACGCAGATCGTATCTCAGAACGCAATGCCTTAACGCAGTCGGAAGTGTATTATAGGCACAATAAACCACTTTATAGCACTCCTTGCAAATGTAAAAGGTGTGAATGATAAAATCAATGCACCTAATCCCATCTTAATACCTAGCGACCCAGAAAAGAAATAAAAATAAATAAAAAAAGCAGCTTTTCCCAGATAAACAATACAGGAGGTTTACGCTTGTCTATCATTTATTAATAAAAGTGTTTCTGAGGAGTTTTATGACATCATAAAGTTTTACTGACGCTAGGTAATTACTCTCGACAAGAACTCTGCCATTTAATTCATTCATTTTCCAATTATCTAAACGGCATGTTGAATTTTCAATAATAAAGTAAACAGATTGCATCATTACACATCTGAGAACCCTTGGCTCTTCGATGAGCAGGTGTATATATTTCTCAGAGAGCAGGGTTTTTTTTTTTTTTTTTTTAAATGTTTATTATTTTCAATTTTTTTTCATATATAAAAAAGACAATACAAAAAATACAGATATCGGATACACAAATAAGCAACTTGCCGTTGCGAAAGAGAGTCGATTACATGACACTTAAGGTCTCATAAAGGGTCCCAACAAACATGTAAGCACCTGTATAGATAAAACCAACGTTTCTTAACACCTACAATATCCCAAAGGATAGTACAGGCAAAAGGATACATAGAAACATAGAATGTGTCGGCAGATAAGAACCATTCGGTCCATCTAGTCTGCACAATTTTTTTTTGAGTACTTTTATTAGTCCCCCATTCCCGGTCTTAAGATACCCACATAGACACCAGATACAACTCACCTGTATCCGTTACATATAACATCACAACCTGTCACTCGAGCCCATTAAGTTACATATCCCTCCCCCCCCACCTCCCCGGCCGTGCCCGCCAGCATAGCTAGCGCATCCTGCGGGGGGGGGGGGGGGGAGAGAAAGAGGAGGGGGGAAGGGAGGGAGGGAAGAGACACCATCCATATATATCCTCGTTTTACTGTCTCTTTTCAGGGTTTCCCCAACATGTGGTATCATTAGATATTGCCACTAATTTAAGTATTTTAACCATTCTTTCAGTCCATTGTTGTTTTTTTTAACAAGGTCAGTTCACGAGGTTATGAACTCCAGCATTTAAAAAATAAAAGGAGTGGGGGAGTACCACATCTCTGAATCAAATTGGCTACTGTTGGATGTAATCTCTCAAATAGATCCCATAACAGGTCTGCAGTCTGCACTGCAAAATGGACCTGTTAGCGGCAAGAGTTGTGTTCGACAAGTTTGTGTAGGTGTAAAGAGGTCATTGTGATAATTGCTGGCGAAATCAACAGCAAAGACACAGGTTGAAACATATAGCTGAATCAGTCTTCAACCAACATGGCCGCCTAAACGGTTGCGCAAGAGATACCAAAAGAGGGCTTGACTTGGAGTTCCTAGTACAGGTAGTGGCCTATATCACTACAAGTGCGATTAGTCTATGTATGTCTCATCGACACATATAGTTTAGACCGGAAGCCGTTAGGTTAGTGGACAGCTGTTCCATCAACTCTGGGATTGTTGGTACCTATGCACAATGGTTAGTGTACAGCTGTATGCTAAGCATTATGGAACGCTGACATCACACAGACATATTTAGGTGGCCATATTTGTAATTTATACCGCTATGATGTAGGCACCAAACATTTTTCCAGGTACCTACTCTAGGGCAGGAAAAAGGAACAGAGGAGTTTGTGCCTCAAAGGTAGGTGATCTTCCAAAACAGGGACACTAGTCGGTCTAGGCTAAAATTCATCACTGGGTATATCCATATATTCAGGGCTATTTCATTAAGCCTGGTAATCAGCTTTGCCTTATGTGCAAAATGGTCTCAATGAGCTAAAAAAAAAAAGGGGTAAGTACAAAGATATAAATATGCATAACAGTAACACCAAGAAAAACAGTTCAAAACAATTGCAAATATATATATTGGAAACATTTCACCTGCTGCTGAGACTGTAACTAGGGCTACTAGTTGGATATTCTATTACAGAATATAAAATAAATCTATATGGGAGATTTCACATAAACCGATACCTGTTTGCCGACAACGTCTAACTTGCAATGTGCCAATTAGAGTCTTGTAAGCACCTCTTTCTTCCAACGTCTCAGAAGGTAAACTACTTCCAAACTCTATTTTAATTTCTAAACACTTCTAATTGGCTTCAAGACAGCACGAAGCAAAGGTTTTTGCTGGAGATGAGAGGGTTTTGCATGAATGTTACATTGCAAGAACCATGTGTGACTCCAAACTAGTTCACACATTGTAGAATCTTACATGTAAATCTTAATACATCTGTCCCTTACAGGTAATCTGACTATCACAGATAAGGTGTATGTTTATTCATATTTATAGATCATTTTCTGTGGATTTCAGTTGACTGTTACATCTTCCCCCAAATGTCCCATGGTTCCAATCAGGGTTGCCACCTTTTCTCCCAAAAATACCGGCTATTGCCTTCATAGACTTATCACTGTCAGTAAGCCAAATGTCTGCTGAGGAATATACTGGCTGGGTGGTAACCCTAGTCCCAACTTTCATTCCTTAGTATGCCAGACAGCAAAGAATGAAGAGTGTACATGGGCAGTAGTGGGGCAGGGTTGGGGGGATAATGTTGGGATTTATGTAAATATGAGGCATATTGTAACTTACTTACTGGAATTTGACACAAAGGCTCTGGATTTGGAAGCTCCAACCAGAGGAGTGCCTCACTCGCTCTCTGCTATAACTCCTCATGCTTTTGGGATGCCACAGTCACATTATGTCATATGTCTCCAGCCTATTTTCGTTTGTTGACCCTGCCCATGTTGGGACAGACCCCACCCACGCCTTTTCAGCTCGCAGGGTAAGAGAGAAGCCGATATATCTGGGACACCAATGTTCCAAGGTGCTTTAGCCTGAAATCTTATGTTGGCAAAAAATCATCTTTAGGGGAATGTGTCTTCAATTAAGGGTTTATTTGTAACGAGGCTGTATAAACATTGGAGTATATATTACCTGTTGCTCCTGCACCGGCAGGGTTAAAGCAGTAACTCTCTGGTTTCGTCTCTGCTGATGCTGCTTTCGTGTTCTCTACGTCTAGCTCGATACGGTCTATATCCTTACCCTCTTAGAAGTCTCCAGTGCTGACCTAAGCTTCCTTACGGAGTGCTAGTCAACCTAATCATTAAAAAGTGTCTGTATTCCGAAGGAACACATTGCCAATAAGAGACCTCGCTGGAAGATGGACTGTTTGGGATGGTTCATGATCGATAATGGGAAAAATCTAAGCTAATACACAGAGAATAGGGCTGTCAGATGTGCCAAGGTTCCTTACTCAGTATGGAATTCAGTAAATCAATGAGGCAGGCCGGTGAGGAGTAAGACAAGTATAAACGTTAATGCTTGTGATTTGGTAGCAAACAGAGACTGTTAGAAAATACAGCATTAGAATTCTACACTGGCAGCACTGATGCACAGGAACAAACAGCTATAGTGGCCAGGGCCGTCTTTAATATTGATTGGACCCTGGCCAAGCATTTGCTTGAGCCCCCTGAACCCTGCCCCCTCCATCGAAATATTCCTCCACACAAAAATAAGCACACACACAAGTGGACTTTTATTGCAGTGTATAAAATGTGTATAATAAGTGTATCAAACTGTATATATGGTTAAAAATGTGTTTATATGGCTGCAATATGTATACCTTCTTACTATGCAACATTGCAATAAAACTACTCATTGCCTAAGTTACAAAAGTATCCATGGATATTAGAGAGCACTTACATATATCATATTTATAAATATCTATACACATCTCGCTCTCTCTCACTAGAGAGAACTTAATATTATATTCAACTATTTTCATATGTAATAAAAATGTTATTGAAGTGTTGCATTTCTTGTTTTTATTCCCTTTTTCTGCACCCACATTGCACCTAAAGGACTTAGCATAACCCCATAGAGTAGCCACATATTGCCCCCACACAATTTGGCATGCCACAGCGTCAATTTTCCTCACAACATACCACAGTGTCACTTTTTCTCACAGAACTGCCCCTGCAGAACAAGCCACATTGTCACTTTTCACCATACTATGTTATTTTGCCCCACAGAACATGCCACAGCATCACTTTGCCAATTAAAATAAGCCACTGTCAGGTACCAATTAACATGCCACAGTCACTTTGTCGTAAACATATGCAACAGCCAGTTTGCCTATTAAAATATGCCACAGTTTGACCATTGATATACCACAGCCAATTTGCCCATTAATGTGCCAGTATTATTGTGCCATTAAGATGCCACAGCCAATTTGCCCATTAATATGCTAGCATTATTTTGTCATTCAGATGCCAGTAATATTGTTCCATTAAGATGCCAGTAATATTGTGCATTCAGATGCCAGCATTATTGTGCCATTCAGATGCCAGCATTATTGTGCCATTAAGATGCCAGTAATATTGTTCCATTAAGATGCCAGTAATATTGTGCATTCAGATGCCAGCATTATTGTGCCATTCAGATGCCAGCATTATTGTGCCATTAAGATGCCAGTAATATTGTGCCATTAAGATGCCAGTAATATTGTGCATTCAGATGCCAGTATTATTGTGCCATTCAGATGCCAGCATTATTGTGCCATTCAGATGCCAGCATTATTGTGCCATTCAGATGCCAGCATTATTGTGCCATTAAGATGCCAGCATTATTGTGCCATTCAGATGCCAGCATTATTGTGCCATTCAGATGCCAGTAATATTGTGCCATTCAGATGCCAGTAATATTGTGCATTCAGATGCCAGTATTATTGTGCCATTAAGATGCAAGCATTATTGTGCCATTAAGATGCAAGCATTATTGTGCCATTAAGATGCCAGCATTATTGTGCCATTAAGATGCCAGCATTATTGTGCCTTTACGATGCCAGTAATATTGTGTCATTCAGATGCCACCGATCACAAAGCAGCTAGGAACTAAAGGTGGCGTCTGGGACACAAACACCATGCATCACGAAGGGGTTAAACACAACTTCAACAGTTGTCCTTTACAGTTAGCAAAGGGATGAGGACTTTGATAAAGTGATGCTGTGTTTCACAAGGAGTTACATTTGGTACCCACTGTGTCAGTGCCTTCCTTCTCAAGCCATTAAGTCTGTATCTTGAGTGTGATTTGATGGAGATTGATTTTTTTTTTTTTTTACACTCATTCGGCTCCTTCAATTACCAAGACTTTAAGAACTGAAAATGAACAAGGCACCCAACCAGCAATGAATAGGGCACATGCTGTTGCCTGGGGAATGGGGGGGGGGGGGGGGGGGGAATTGGTTGTGTCACTTGGAATTGGTAATTGCAATCATTCTTTGTAATTATAATCAAGACGCTGCAGCGCGGCCGTTTTTTTTTTTGATGGTAAATGAAAGCGTGTATATTGATTTCAGGAAATATTACCAACAAACAATACAATAAACAGGCCGCACAGACAGACCAGAGACAATAACATTCAGGTGAGCTACCTAATCCTCACAATTGACATGGTTACACTCACAATGTTTACGGCATTCTTATTTTGTCTGGTTGCATAAAATTACAGATCTCCCCGGGGGGAGTTCCGGACCCCCAAACGCCTGGTTGCCACAACATTTACATTTCACCTAAATTCAATATTGATTTGCCCGTTTGGTTTGGAGGAGCACAGATCTCCTCTTCCCAAGCTTCCTATCACCATTAGGTATGATCTAAAACTGACTGAGGACACTGGATATCCAATCCTGGTGCCCCTCACTTTCTGCACAAGAGCAGGTCTGTAAAGAATCTGTAACGCAGATGAAACAGATCTCCAGCTCCCTCAGACGAGACAGCAGGTACCATTTGGAAGAATTAATGTACCGCCCAGTCAAGCCCTGATGAATCACAGGAATGGGCCCTGGCCAAGACGCCGTACAAATCAAGTAACTGGCTCAAAATCACTCCATAGCCACTCAATTATTAATAATATAAAGGGATGTTTTAAATGATGCATTTTACTTGAACTTTATATATAATCTCCCTTTTCAGCTGACCACTAAATTGAGTGATGTGGGTAGTGATTATGCGTTTTTTCCCCTTTTCTTTCTTGCCATTAATCATGTCATTGTCAAGTCTGTTCTCCAAATTTAAAAGTCAAGGTTTTGTTCTGATATTTAGCTCTGGATTATTTTTTTTGCCAGTCCTGTGAGGGCTTTGCATCTTCCGTAACTAGGTCATCCTTTTCAATGATTTATACCTCTACAAGGATGTATGTCTTAAGAGCCCGTAACAGGTACTGTCAAACAAGCAAAGGGACTTAAATCTAGGAAACCTTAGGATGATTTTGTTAATTTCATAGTACTATATCCTTAGCTTTGAATGGCAAATCTCTCTGGCATACTCCCTAACTCCCACTGCTACCTACAGCCAAATTACAGAAAACACCCCCCAAAGGTCTCTAAATAAATAAATAAAAGTCTATATTGCCTTCTACATGAAGGAGTAGGGTGTGTCCCATATTATGCATCCCACGTTGCTGGTACTGCATGTTGAGAAGTCTTTTTTGGTTGAAAACCCCCCTGACGGGTCTTCCGACATTGCAGCGCCTCGGAATCTTTGAAACGCAACTGTCCAACTGGTTTTTTATTTTTTAATGTGGAGGGCCTCATGCTAAGGAAAAGGTTAAGCTAGGGGATCGGACATTATTAATTTTATGATCTAATAGAACTTATGGGATTATTTAAAAAGTCGGGACGGAGGCTGCAATAAAAGCCTTTTGGGTGATAAAAATGTGGGTGTGCGCAGCCCAGAACATCACGTTGACAAGTGTTTTGTAAACACTCTCCATCCAATCATAGGGATACAAAATTGCAGCCCAGCTTCCTCTCTCAAACAGAGTGCATTCACAGTGTACCACACAATGTAGGCCCCATATATATATGGTGGACTGGGGCGCTCCCTCATTGCACTTCATTCTAATGTGAAGCCAACTTGTCAAAGACGGAGTCAGTCAACCCCCTTTCCCTATGGACTTGGTTAACAATTTCTGCTGCATGGAAGTATTAGATAACAGCACCAATTGTATCCTTTTATTTGTTCAAATGCAAGAAATGTTTTATCCCATAACGTACCAACATCTGCCCTATAAAATAGCCATTGTAGAACAAATTGCAGGGCCCCAGAGTATCATTTCTTTTGGAAAAAATACATGCAGCAAAAAAAAAAACTCCTTTTCTTTTTTCCCTTCTTGCAAAACGAGCAAAGGGGTCAACCATTTTGATATACAGAGCCCTTAAGACATAGCTGTAAATACTGTCGGGAACTGCTGGCCGTGTTGTTTCAAAGGCTTGTGCCAGTATAAATTCAACCAGTTGAAAACATGGATGTAACATAAATCGTTTATATAACTTAATCAACTGAAGATGCCGAGTGGTTCTTATAAATTCACAGAAAACAAACACAGCCACGTAGGGGAAAGTATCGGATGCTTCTGTCTGGTGTATACTTCATTCTGCTGTGCTCTCTCAACTGCATTATAAAACCTCTTGTTTCTCCATGAGATACGCCTGCCGCTCCGACTGTGCCGACTCGCCAACATACAGATGACATCTATGATTTGGTCGTCTTTTCCTCGAGTTAATTAGGCTAATCCGGGCTAAGCTTCTACCTGAACTCATAGCCTCTACGTAACGACTAATAGAAGGGTAGGTTACACACATCACATTACATTGACTTTTGCTTTTATATCAATATTTTCTAGACTGGATAATAAAAGCTGTTCTAGTATATTAGTATATCCTTCACAAACCCGAGCTCTTCGAAAAAAAAAAAAAGTTTGTAGAGAACTGTAGCTAAAAACACATTTCCATAAACACTTCAGTAGTGCAAATGAACGTCTCAAAAGGTAAGAGAGAGAGAAACAAAAAACGAATATTTACTATTTTATAAAGAGGTTTGGAATGAAAATATAAAATCTTATTGAATATAAAAGCTTATTCAACAGACTTGTTTTTTCTTTAAACTAAATTCACAACCTGAATTCTTTATTACATTCCATGGTTAGGACCACTGGGTAACTGCTTAAAAAAAAAAATCTTTAACCCCCTCTAAATGTATTAAATGTCACTGGCCCTACAGGATGACGATCTTGGAAGTCTACAACGTTACTTGTAACGCTAAACCCAATGGATTTTAGAACATAAATCGAATTTGTTCCTTTATCACAAGGGAGCTAGCGTTCAGGAGCTAGCGCCTATCTCATCCAAATGTAAGTGACTCATGATACTGGGGAATATTTTCAAAGCCTACTACAACTGGTAAACTCTTTTTACTAGTGAAGTAGGAGATGGATCTGGACCACTAGTCTTGAGATGCTCATCATTCAAGCATTGCTCTCTCTCTGCACCTCATGCATTGGTTTGTGTGGTTGAGTTTGTAACACATTTCAGTTCAGGAATTAATGGTGCTATAAAAACAAATAAAAGTCAAGGAATCAGGAAAAATACCTTTTTTTTTTTTTTTTTTTTTTAAACAATGGGTTCTACACACACACACACACTGATCAGCCATAACATTATGACCACTGACAGGTGGCAAGCTGGTGGAGGCAGTGGGATGCTGGGAAACCTTTGGTCCTGCCATTCATGTGGATGTTACTTTCACATGTACAAGATACCTAAGCATTGTTTCAGACCATGTACGCCCTTTCATGGAAACGGTATTCCCTGATGGCATTGGCCTCTTTCAGCAGGATAATGTGCCCTGCCACAAAGCAAAAATGGTTCAGGAATGGTTTGAGGAACACAACAACGAGTTCGAGGTGTTGACTTGGCCTCCAAATTCCCCAGATCTCAATCCAAATCGAGCATCTGTGGGATGTGCTGGACAAACAAGTCCCATCCATGGAGGCCCTACCTCGCAACTTACAGGACTTAAAAGAACGTCTTGGTGCCAGATACACAGCACACCTTCAGAGGTCTAGTGGAGTCCATGCCTCGATGGGTCAGGGCTGTTTTGGCATCGAAACGGGACCTACACAATATTAGTCAGGTGGTCATAATGCTATGGCTGATCAGTGTAATATATATATTTAAATAAAAGTGGTGGTAGAGGTTAAAACAGTGAAGGAGTTTAAGCATGAGTGGGATAGGCATAAGACTATCCTTGATATATGATAAGCCCAAAAACGAATTAAAGAATTCATATTTTTTTTTAGTTATTATAAATTTAAGTGAATTGACTAGATGGGCCGAATAGTTCTTATCTTCCTACATTCTCTGCTTCTGCTAAATACATTTTTGTTTTTATTTGTTTTAGCAATAAATCCATCACTCCCAAAGAAAGCCAACATTCGAACCATGACGTCTAATATCGGGCATGTGGTATTACACAACTAACAAATAAACCAACTACATGAGACAGAGAACATCAGATGGACGGATAAGAGGAAAATGAATGTTCACACACATCACATTTGCTGCTGCTAGTTCTGTGTTATTATCCTCCCAGGGAAGTAATAGCATCTAAAACAACCACAGATAAGCACATCCATCCCTAATGAGTTATATCCTGACATGGAAAAAAAAAAAGATCAAATAATTGATTACTTCTGTGGCTTAACATCTATAGGTTTTTCATGTAGAAATGATGCCTGGACCAATATAAGTATTTCTCTACTGTAGATAAAAGATTATCAAACAGATAGTTTTGCTTCTAGCAGAGTCTCCTAGGATCGGCAAATCATTCATAGATGTCTATCACAAGTTAAAAAAAAAAAAAACAGGCACCACAATTATTAAAATAAATAAACTTTTTTTTGGCGAAAACTAAAGCATTAAAAAGTACCAGAAAACTGTTTTCTAAAGTAGCAATTTTTTGACAGAACACCCAAAAAGCCGATATTGATTAAACTGATATACTTCAGAAATGATTAAGGAATTATTATAGAAATTAAGGCTCTACAGTTGTTTACATATTTGTTTACCGTATATTTGTTTTCACATGTTTTCACAATGAGTGACTCACAAATTCATTCATCCTGTCATTGAGTTTTTACTCAATATTACCATGATGCGCTGCATTCCCTATTTTTGGCCTGCGCAGATATTATTTTGCAAAAAAAAAAAAAAATTCATAAGATGCTCCTCCCCTAACTAACGTTGGCAAATTCTGAGTGTACAGCTGTACACTCATCACTGATCATGTCCTTCAATTTCCCCAACTTTTAATATGGTGCACATTGCAGCATCAGTGAAGAGCTCATGCACAGTGGCCAGTTTGTTAAGAGCACTCTGGTTTGGCACCCAATAGAAGCTGGATACGTCTATAATAAAATCAATTTTATTTTGTAATTGTTAGGTTTAATATGCTTTTATTTCATTTCCTTTTTTTTCCAGGGGCGTATTGTGCCCCCTGAGGGACAGGCGTGCTACCAGCCTAGTGCACGCCTGTCACTTGGAGGCACGATGTCTCTCGGATATTTCTGAGGGGTTCGTGTTCGTGAGAACAGCCAGCACATAAACCCCCGGAAATACCCGAGAGACGTTGTTACATCCGAAAGACGACGCTGTGTTGAATTCTGCAACAGAGTCACTCACTCTGTTGCCAATTCAACAAGCATGAAAAGTATACGAAAATTCGTATACTTTTTGTGCTTGTTGAATTGGCAACAGAGTGAGTGACTCTGTTGCCGAATTCAACGCAGTGTCGTCTTTCGGATGTTTTTCTGGGGTTTGTATGCTCTCTGCTCGGAGCACACAAACCCTCAGAAATACACAGCACGGGTGCTCCGTGTTAGGTGTGCGGCGCAAAACTAGCACATATGGAGCATCCGCAACTGTTTTTTTCCCATCTTGGAGTTCCCTTTTAGAGCAGTTGGAGACTGTCGCCAACCACTTCTCTGGTTGCGTTCTCTTTCAAGCAAAGGACATTGGGTGGTGGGAAAATAAGGTATTTTGTAATTGAAAGTTCTCTACTTGTAAAATAATTATACATTATTTTTAAAACAGCTTCTTAAGGAGGAGGAAAATTACAGGAACATTTTTTTACCCTCTCCTTTCATGCATGAAAAAGGGCTACAGGTAGAAAATAAATATCAAAACCCAAAATGATGCTGAAGCAATATAAAAAGGTCTTTTGCTTCACTTTGTACAGAAATTATCATTCAACTCATGTAGTGGCAGTAGGGGAAAACAGGATGAAAAATAAGTAATGGTATATATAACCACTCAGGAAAGCTCTACCTGAGTAGCATACACACTCTTACTCCCTGAACGTCCTACAATCTTAGATCCTGCATCAGCCCTTTCCTAGCTATCCCTCACTTCAAAAAGGAAGAAGGTAAAGGTGTGTTCTCTTTCAGAGCTCTTCATATGTGGAATCAGCCTCCCACATTCCTCCAAATCATCCTCTAGTCTAAAATCCCTGAAAATGAGTGTCTCCCAACTATATATATATATATATATATATATATATATATATATATATATATTATGGAACTGTGAAGACTGGAGTATGTGCCAAAGTGGTAGAGGTTGGGTAAAATACTGCATACAGTGGTTATATATTGAAATTATACCAGGCAGGCTGACAAGCTTCAAATAAACCAATAAACCAGGTTTTTCTGTTCACTAAACAGAGAAGTGTCTTGGACCAACAAGTGAATAATTTTTCACAATATCCTGTAGCAACGTACAAGTGAGGATAAATTATTAAACAGTGACAAAATGCAAAAGTGACTATATAGGAAAAGAAGAGCACTTGGCCCTTATGTGGAACAGAGGCCTTAACACAGGTCAACCCATGCCTGTAGCATTTGTAAATCTAAAATGGTCTGGGATTGGTCGATACCTTGGCTCTAGGTCCACCCACCTCACAAATAGCCACTACGGTAATCTTATCCATGCCATCGAATGGTGCATTCTGGATTTGAATTTTTCCATTCATTTTAAAACAAAATGGAGTCTCATAGGCCCATTATGTTGCCACAGAGACAAATTATATATACATGAATTCCAAGTGACAATGTTACTTTTTACAAAAACTTTCTTAAAGTCTTTATCTGAAAAAAAAAAAAAAAGGAACAATTGACTCTTGACAAAATCAAGCAATGTGTCATAACATACATTTTCTTCTCAAAAGTTACTTTAATACATGCAGAGGTAGCGGAGGTGTTTTTTCCCCCAAAGATATCAGATTATTCGGAGTTGGAATATCTTAGTATCTTGATCACATTCTGTGCAGTGATCGCTCAGAGCTTTGCTACATAAAATAATGTTATTTCGCACAAGACACACAAAAGGGGAATCAAATTATTTTTTCCATGTCCTGCGCAGACACGGTGTCACATAGACACTGTCCCTCTGTATTAAAGCCCTTTGAACTGTGGTGTAGTTAAAATTACCTGAAAAATAATACATAAATCCTACTCAAAGTTTTTTTTTAAATTAAAAAAAAAAAAGGCATGTTTACAAAATTTCTGGATTTCAAGTAATTACTGGGGTTAGTTCAATTTCTTCACATGTGGGGGAAGTTGCTCTTCCCCAATTTAATGGTGATCATTTAAGCTGAAGGACTTAGTAGACCCCCCCCCCCCCCCCGTTTTGAATTGAACGTTCAGCCCCTAAGTGTTTAAAAGATGATACAGATGGTGTGTTCGCTCAACTGGCCATCTCCCAGATACAAACCTGTGATAGTACGACCCGGGAGGGTAAAACTGAAAGCTGGGTGGGCAGGGGCCATGTATGAGTGAGGGGAATGATATGTATATGTGTGTGCTTTGGGTGATTGGTATATTTGGGGGAGGAGATTGGTAGATGTGAGGGTATAGAAGGAGCGGGAGAGAACGCCCCATAGGGTAAAGTTAGAGTGTTATTAAAGAACTGTGTAAAAGGAGTCGTTTTGGCCTTGTGTTTTTGTTGGGGTGGATCGGGTAAGGTAAGAGGAGTGCTAATGTGAAGGGGGCAATGCTCACATACATGTCCCAGATGGAGAAATTCCTGTGCCCCCAATCTTTTTCCCTGGAAGAAGGAAAGGAGTGGTCATGGGTGATCGTAGGTGACCCTCCTGGTTCCAAAGCATACCCCCTCTTCAACATGCTACTCCCTTTAATTATGTTGCCAATGTCTACACCATTCTTAGCCCAGCCCTGGCATTGTTCAATTGTCTTATAATGCCACATACAGGTAAACTTGGTATTCAAACTGAAATGTGTGTTCAAGGTGGGCTAAAAATGTTTGTAAACCTATTTTTCAAACAGTACATTAAATAAATAGAAGGAAAAAAAAAAAAGCCATCTCATTTTGTAGAAAGATCATTTCTAGTTATTTTTTTTAACGGGAGAACACTATCAAGGTACAGTCAATGCAAAACAGAGGCTAAATTAATTATTTGCGCAGATGTTCCAATCACTTGTTTCTTTACAAAAACAATTTAATGTAACACACAGAATTTAGATAATTTATGCAGAAATAGTGCTAATTCCAATTTAAAACTGTATTTAAAATGCTTGCTTTGTGTTTGAGATGTTAATTAGAAGAAAATAAAAAATAAAACATTTTTTTTTAAAAAAGCAATATTGCCTGGCTAGGCAATACATCCCAGAATCTCTCGGAATGTGGTAGAAATGATGGGCTTTGACTATCAAGTGCTTTATTGGCTTCTTGTACCTAAAAATATGACAGATCCAGCATCACTGGAGATTCCAGAATAGAAATGTGGCCTATGCCAAGCTGATATTAGACTGCTGGCGGGAGAACAACTATTTTCTGGTTACCATCACTTTGGCCAAACACTAGAGAACAGCTGACTTCTACCGCAGTCACATTACAAAGTCTTTGCCTTTCTCATTCTCCCATGTAATGAAACTTGGACTCAACTGCCTCCTTTTGCTTGGCAAGACATTCTCAGGGTTAAAGGTTGTTTAACCCTTTGCTTCCTTGAAGGAAGCAAGGGTTAAACAAAACATGTCCCAGTGTAATTTTGTAAACCAGAAGTGTATCTTAATAGAAAGCTGTCCCTGGTTATCGCGTGCTGACAAACATCATGCACGTGCATAGCCAATCAGATCGGGGGGCTCGCCCCTCTCTGACAGCTGAATGCAAGGGTCTCTCACTGCTAGCACAGAGCGAGACCCTCGTTTTTGCATGGGGTTAGCAGCGGGGACCTAGTTAAGTCATGCAAAAACAAAACATAATGCAAAGCAAAAACACCAGTTCATCCTCATACTAGGGACAACTAACCTTTCACTTGTGCTTCTACATTAGAAAAATAATGTTTAGTGTCCCTTTAAATACACATGCATTTTCCTTGGTGGTGCCAGACGTGTTAGGACACTATACTGTCCTTTTTCTCTACATAGTGCAGGGAGTTGCCGTCCGGCCTCCCCAGCACCATTGTGGAGAAGTCAGCATGGGTGGGTCTGGCTCAGAGTGGCTGGAGTAAAGTCACGCCATTATTCCAGCCTCTCCTCCAGAGCCGCCTTTAATGTTAATGGGACCCAGCGCCATCATCTCTATGTGGGACCCCCATCTTACCACCCTTACCGCATCATACACATGATTAAAAAAAAACAAACAAAAAAAAAACCAATAGATTCCAGCCCCCTGGTTGGTTTGTGGCGGTCCCTTTACTATGAGATCAACTTTTTTTTTTTTGCACTATTTCGTGTAGGATAGTTAGATGGAGATTGCCGGACGTTCTGTTTTGGACGGAAAACATCATGGATAGGTATTCTAGAATTGTATTAAATTGCTGCATTTATCAGGGACAGCAATATCTCCAGCTCTGTATGATGAAGGAAGCAAAGGAACACACACAAAAAAGTCTTACCTGCTATATAATAGCCGCAATTAGAAATCACAAAGAAACATAGAATGTGTCGGCAGATAAGAACCATTCGGTCCATCTAGTCTGCCCAGTGTTCTAAATACTTTTATTAGTCCCCAGTTCCCTATCTTATATCTAGGATAGCCTTGTGCCTATCCCACGCATGCTTAAACTCCTTCACTGTATTAACCTCTACCACTTCCGCTGGAAGGCTATTCCATGCATCCACTACCCTCTCAGTAACGTAATACTTCCTGATATTACTTTAAAATCCTTGCCCCTCTAATTTTAGACTATGAAGTTATAAGTTATAAGTTATATTACTGAACAGGCAGCATTTCAGTTTATCTAGAAAGAGAACTGAAAACAAAGTTTTCGAATTTGCGTTCAGGGGAGAAACCTGTATCGCAATAAACGGACGCCCTGTACAACAGCATGATTTGTATTACTCACTGAACAGAGGGTTTGGGGATTTATATCTAAGCTACCCAGCGTTTTAGCCATCTGAGCTGAATCGTGGGGGCCGAGCAAACGAAACCCATTCCAATAAATTGACAATTGTTTTCCACTTAGCCGTTACATCAAAGAATGTAAAACTTGAAGCATCTCATTAAGCCAGATGTAATTTGAAAACATAAGGATAATGTATAATCATAATATATCCAGCATAAAACTCAACGACTAACAAAACTGTTATGATGCGCTGTATAATCTCAAAAAAACCCCAAAACAAACAGAAGTACACACAGCTTTTATAATTGTTCCGATTACGCCAGTATATAATGTATAGCTGTTAGCTGCTCCTGCAGCTCACAAACATACCGTACCAACTCTGCTCTTTGGAAGTGTTTTGTTTTATACCTTGAGTTTCTGTGAAAGGTTTAACCTAGCCCCATTAACACGTGCCTGCAATGGTTTTACAGGTTTGTTGGGACCGGCGATTGGTATCTGAAGTTCTCTGCTGCTTCTCAGACGCCAAGCCTTGTTCAGTGAAGTCCTTGCCAGCAGGCTGGGTAGGATGCATGCGCCAATAGACATGTATTATGTGGATGCCAGTCCGGCACATGTACATAACTCGGAGATTCCCCTGACACCAGGAATTCTTTTACACTGCTGAGAGTGACGTGTGAACAGAGACGGCATTAGATCAGCCCTCCCACCGAGATTACAGAAACTGCCGTCTTAAAGCAGGACCCAGGAATGCCTGACGCAAATATTCTCTGCTTGAGAACAGGTCAATTAAACCAAACTGATTTATTCACCTATGTTCAAGCAGGAATATCTTGCAAGTCAGCCCAACATTCGGGTTTGTAAAAGTTATATTGCACCATGCAGATAAAAAAAATATATATATATTTTTTTTTATATTTTAATGTGAAATAAAACCTACTTGCTCATTCTATTTTATTAATATAATGTGACAGTGCTCAGGGAGTATACATCTTGGATCTTAAAGGGACTGTCTGGTGCCCAAAATGCATGTTTTACATTTTTGCATTGCTTAAAATGAAAAATACTTTCAGCTAGATTGAATTGTGAAATTGCAGCAGTTTGCAAGAAGCCAGGACTGCCCACACTAGATGAGAAAAAGTAATTTCCTTTTTTTTTTTAATTTGCTGCAGGAACCAATGAGAATAATTTCATTCAAATTAATGACATTTACTGTCTCTCTAGTGATGTCATCAGACAATATGTTGCACTGTCAAGAGATCCTACTGTGTACAAGAGCAAGTTTATCACAGTCCACACAATGTATTCAATTTGAGGAGCACAGTAAGTGACCAAATGAAACAAAACTTTATATCCTCAGCGTCTATATAATCAGTGCTGCCGCACCTGCAGTAAACATGCAGAGTAATCACTGGGGAGGGCTTGAGTCAAATATTAAAAATGTGATTTATCCAGAATGCCTGCATCAAATCACACTGGAACAAATGCCTGTGCACTATACAGGCGGTAATCTTCATCTTGCACCAAAGTGAGTTTGGGGACTAGACTGTCCCTTTAATACAGTTGTTACAAGACAGTGTCTCTGAAACGCAGGCAGGCTCCCAAGAGAGTGTATGAAATGAAAAGGAAGGTGAGGTTTGTAATGCACAGGCATGCTAGTTGTTTTTCCCCCAGATATCTTAATTACTTAGGTCACCCAGTGCTTTTGTTTATTAACTAAACCTTTTTCTTAGGTATGGAATGCTTGCTATAGGTTACACAGTTTACACAGTATTATTAAAGTGCCATTTCTAACATGTGATTTGTTTTGTATCTCTAACTTTAATCAGTTGAACGGAAGACATTTTTTACAAGCATTATGGCAAAAAAGAGGAACCAGCTTGCAATCCTGCCTATGCCTCCCCCCCCCCCCCCCCCAAATACCAAATACTTATACAGTTGTCACTTTTTCTTAAAATTAAAAAGCTGCCTCTGTGTTTACAGTTTTAGTTGAGAAAAGCAATCAAATTATATGAGTCCTAGCTAAGGAATTAGGCAACGGTTCAAATGTTCAAAAATCACATCAGCAAATGGCTTTAAAGCAAATATATGGAGAATTAAAACTGGATTTGGCAACTGCGGCAAATATTCTCATGTCTTCTCAAATCACTTGTTTTCATTAGGGTTTTAGTTGGTAATAGCTGTTCCTAAACACGATGCTTGAATTCAGAAAAAAAATAATTATAAATATAACACACATATATATAAAAAAATATTTAAATGCAATACAGGGACTCGGTGATGAATAATGTTTATGACTATATATTGGATCGGTGGGAACTTTAGTAGCGCCGATCCTTCTGCGGGCAGTAAGGGGCAGCCTCAGGTGGTGGGATGTGGAGCAAGTACCAAAAATAGGCACGTTGAGCCTGTACAGAAGTGGAGTCTTAGATAGAGGACAGGCTGGTCAGGAGAGTGAAACACCACTCCCCCAAAGTACAAGTGATTGACCAAGACCCTGGCAAGCCCAGCTGCCAAACCCATCCTTAGGTATGGACCTAAGTTCAACTCTTTTTGAAGGATCCGAGGCCATGGTAGCTAGCTGTCCACTGCGACACTAGGAACAGTGGCCGGAGTGAAGGCATTTTGGACGCATAGCCGTAATGGAGACGGATTGTGGCCTTACCCAACTCAACCCCCTTGTAATGGAAGCCGCCAAAGCGAGATCATCTACATGGAATAGAAGTCAAACTTGGGCCCAGTACAATCTGAATATATGTTGTGGCATAGCGGATACCAGTGAAAATCAAAGGCATTCCAACAACCAAACAGCTTTGGAAATGGTTTGGTTCCACTTAAAAACAACATCGTTAACAATGCTGTTAATTTAGGCAAGGAACTAAAGATACTGGGATATCAACTGCAGGTGAGATAACATTGCTAGTGACCTTTAACCAACATTGCTGATAGGTATATACACCGAAGGCTTTCTTCAAGCCTTGATGTTTCTTTAGTGTGCCCACTATCTATAACCTAGGTGTCCACCTGTGGTCCTCTCCAGGAACTACAACTACCATGGTTCGCTTCAATTCTTAAAGGGTGTTGGGAGATTATGCCTAGGACCTGTATATAGTATCACAATGGCACATCGATTAGGCATTGGTTTATGGCTGGGATAACAACCATACCCCGGACTGGGTAAGAATTTAGCTACAGAAAGAACACCAACTTTTGTTGTATTGACATCTCTTAAATGGAGATATGAGCAAGGAAATCGGGTTTCAGGAAACTATACATATAATATTAAAGAAGCAATGGGATGGGAAGGTGGGGTATTCGTGGCCGACATTGTTGTTTTGTTTATTTTTCTTTCTTTTTTTCCCTTTGTTTTTCGCTGCTGTTTTTTTTTTTGTTTTCCTGATTTCTGTACTATGATGCTTTGAGCTTCTTCCCAAGGAATAATGAGATATGAAACAGTCTGGGAAGCTAAAAATTGATGTTTTAAATGTCTTTTTCTATGTATATATTCATATGTAACGAAAAATTGAAATAATAAACATTAAAAAAAAAAAGAAATCTCTTATATAATGACAATAATGCAGGTGTTAGTGATATCTTGTTACTTGGTTGACTTTACAAGAGAAAAAAAATATGGTTATTAAAATTTACGTTTAACTGATTTAACTGGACTGGCGGTGACAAAAGTCCAATAAACTGTATTTTACATCCATTAAAACTAAAATGTGTGGCATTATAAATATTCAATGCATGTAAATGGATCCCTGTAACTATTCAACATTAAAAATGCACTGCTGAATGTGTAATCTAGAGCAGGCAGTAAGAGTTCATTGTATCCCACGTACTGCCTAAATGACATCGTTGTGATAGATAAAATTGGTACCGAATAAAACATAATGTTACGTTCTCGCAAAACGATTTTTTCGGGTTGAAAAAAAGTGTGAAAAAAAAAACAAATGCTAAACCCAAAAAGATTTTGATGAGCGCACTGTTTAAAAATAAAATAGAAAATACAACATTTCTGATGAGATGCCTACCACCAGTCTGAGAATTATTTGCATTTAAAGAATAATGAACGGACAACTGTCAGCAAAAATAAAGTTCCGTTAATTGAAAGATGGCATCAATTTTAGGCATTTTAAATGGAAAGTTTAAATGAAAGAATACAAATAAAGTACCTTATTGAGCCCTGTTTGCTCTGGATAGCTATATCAGGGGGCAGACATGTTTAGAATGTTGGGTCAGATGAAGGAAAATATAAACCCAAGATGTCTGCCCCCTGATAATGCCATACAGAGCAAAGAGGGATCAATAAGGTACTTTATTTACATTCTTTTATTAGAGAGTTTCTATTTAAACTGACCCCACTTTTTGCAATTTTTCAAACAAAAATAATTTAATTTTTATCCTTTAAGCACCAAAAATAATAAGGAATAATATTTTCTAAAAATTACATGCAGTATCCAAAATAAGCAACATTGTGGGAACCTTTCTAACACGGGTGTGAAACTGGATCCCTTCAGCTGTTTGAGAACTACATCTCTCATACTCCTGTACCAGCCTCTTAGCCGACAGAGTATTATGGTAGATGTTGTTCGCCAGCAGCTCTCTTCTAGTATATCAGCGATATCTTCTTAACCAGGGGTGTCGAACTGTGGCCCTCCAGCTGCTGGTGGCCTACATTTCACTATGGACAGCTAAGAGGCTGGCAGGGGAATATGGGAGTTCTGGTTCTCCAATAGCATGAGGGCTGCTGTTTGACATTCCTTTTCTATACAACACATGGTAGAAAGTTCATTTAAAAAGGGACCTATTTATTGATCATAAAACCCTGTTTTTTTTCCAAAGATAAAAAACATGTACAAGATCCAGAGAATAAGCTAGGTCCAACCACCCTTTTAATAGTAGAGTCATAGGTTATATTAAAAATTGGGTGAGTTCTACAAGCCTTTCATTCTTAGAATTCCTTTATTATTCCACTTTGAATCTTATACAATTATTCTTTTGTTTTGCTTTTTAATCCCACAGGGATATTTATAAGGTAGAAAATATGTGCATTTTAGATCCCAAAGCTCAACATTTTTTCGATAAGAAAACACCATGTTTCTCTGTTTACCGAAATATTCTTGAAGGATCATACAACATCATTGGTCGGCAAACATGTCCCACATTCTCCTAATGTGAACTGCGTAATCAGTAAGCAGCAGGGACAGAACACTGGCCAAGGTTTTTCTAATGCGAACCACATCCAATTGTTTCCGAAACTAACTTTGTGTGTCCTGAGGCGAGGCAATTTATCTCCCAATGTTTCAGATAAAGCAAATTATATTAAAAGTTCTGAAGGGTTTTGGCTTCTTAACCTTCCATACGGAACATAATTTAATAAAACGTGTTTCATACGAATAAAGCCTGGAAGTGCGGGGAACAAAAGAAAGTAGAGGTTTAACATTAATAAACTGGCTACGAACTAGAGAATTTTTAAAACTTGCAAGCGTTCGTTACTTTGGGGGACAGATTTGCGATTCGGGAATTTGCGGAGATAGAGTAAGGCATAAATGATCTATGCTGTACAATAGACAAGGGTCCGTTCTTTGGGCATGGTTCACATGTTTAATGAGAAACTAACGAGAAGCCAAACAAGCATAAAATAACAGGTAGGTCCAACATGCGGCGCGAAGGACAAATGTGGCGCATCTGACGTCAAAGTGTGGCTCGACTGTTTAATTACTCAGTAGCGCTATAAATATATAGTTTCGATTATTAGACAGGAGGCAAGTTAGTTATTTTTAGGAGCCAGAAATATAATGAAAGTTAGAGAGTCGGCACTAGGGATTTTAAGAGTAATGGCCTCCCTGGCTTTTCCCCGGTCCCAACCCTACATAACACTAACAAGGGGACTCTAAATGGTCATTTTTTTTTCAAATGAAAACTGTAAGCAAGATAATAGACTCGGACGAAAAACTATCTTGGATTGCAACACTATAGCAAATATTTTGAGATTAGTGTCTTGAGAAATGCTGTTACTTGGATGTAGGCTACACGGCTAAAGGGAAGGATTGCTTCATCTGTTCTGCATGTAAAGAAGGATTTTCAGGCTTATTTTCTGTATGTTGTACACGTGTTTATTACATGTGAAATGTGCTTCTTTTTACTTTAAAATAATTTCCAGCTCTCCTGTAGTTTTAGATTGAAAATAATATCACCGGGGCTTCTAAATTCAGTAACATTCCAATGAGGAGGGGCTTGGAGAGAGGGGAGGAGCTGTTACTATAGCTACAGCAACAGGTCTTTTGCACTTTATTTGTAGTTTGGCATGTTGAGGTGGAAAAAAAAAAAAACAGACCTGTTTCTTTATGTCTATTTTACATGATTTTTATTTTAAATTTAAATGGACACTGTAGGTGGAACTACACCATTTAATACACAAATGGGGAGGTACGTTTTAATTCAGGATGGATCTAGGCCTCTATTTCTCAAACCTGTCCTCAGGATTTAGGGATTACCCAGTTGTGTTTAAATAAGAATATGTAGAACACCTGGTATGGCTGCTTAATGATTAGGGAACCACACCAGGTGTACATATTCTTAATTAAATGCAACTGGGTAATCCCTAAATCCTGGACCGTTGGGGGGTCCTGAGGACAGGTTTGTGAATCACTGATCTAGGTGAATGTCAATGTGGTCGCGGCCTCAGGCAGCATGACCCTAGTTTTCAATGACAGTCAGTCATCACTTGCTATTTTTGACCAGAGCACCTTGCAAACTGTGGGCTGGCGTCGTGTAAGCACTGGGAATGGACAACCTTTAGACCTTCAGTTGCTCTGGGGTAAAAACGTCCTTTATCCTGGGCCAGTTGACACCAGGTGTCATTAATTATTTCCAAAACCTAGCAGCTACTTCTGTGATACAGATGGAAATCAGATTGAAGGGAGATGGCTCAAGATATTTTTCATAGCTTAGTAATAAAGTTAGACACTGTCACCTACACATTGCTTATGCTGTGAGGCTAGAGAAAAAAAAAAAAAAAAAAAATCTATACAAATAAAAAATATCTATGTTTAGCATTGTTTGAGCAGTATTGCAGGCAAATATTTTTTTTTTTAAATGTGCCTGTGATGTCACTTGTGTATGACATCACTGCGCAAGGTCCACTTTTACCACTGATAGACCAGCGTTTTCAAATCAAGCCACAAACTGATGTCATAAACAGGAGACGCCAAAAGACATTGATTTTGTGCTAACACGAGCCACAGATTAAAATAATCTACATTCACAGCACAAGCAATGTTTGGGTGACCCATTAATCACCACTGACCTATCATAAAGGTGACCCAAGGTATATACAATATCAGCATTAACATTACAAAACTTTTTATTTATTTTTTTATTTGTTGAATGTAAAAAAGAAAGGACTGGATTCCTAAACACCATTGTGAATATCCCACAATCTTATGTCAAAGGTAAAATCTACTGTAACTTGTATACTACTGTATACCATCATAAAATAAAAACTGCACGAGAAAATGATATACAATGTCACTTTTTTTTGTTTGTATATAGATATAGCAGTGCTTTTTATCTGAATCTTTGTGGATGTTCAGCTCCACCATATGCTCGATGTGACAGTAATCCTCTCCAGGAAGAACAAAAGACCTATTGCCTTAGATCAGGCATGCCACAGGTAGGGTTGCCACCTTATTCACAAAAAAATACCGGCCTACCTATTACCTCCAGAGACTTAACATTGGGAGCAAGTCATTTAAAAAAAAAAATTTTTTTACCGGCCTGCTGGTAGAATACCGGCTGGGTGGCAACCCTAGCCACAGAACATCCAAACCTGCCACCCAAACTGCACCGAGAAGGTTTAACCCTTTCACGACTAATGCGGTATTCGCAAATATGCGGATTGCCCCCCCCAAAAAACCTGGCTATGTATATTGCATCCTATAGTTTTCCTTTTCCCAAATATCTCTAATCAATTGTCCTTCGTGTAAATATAACAAATAAACACAGAAACCCCCCCCCCCCCCCAATACATTTTACTTTTGTCTACTGCTGGCAAAAAACAGTAGCAAAAAATCACCAGCTTCATAAACTAGTTTAAATCCCTGTAAGAGATTATCTTCCCCATTATGAAAGTTGTCGAGCTGTCAGTTTACAGATTAACATGGTTGTGAACAGCAGGTGACGAAAAATAAATGAATGACTTATTTTATTTTTTTTAAAACGCCGATGTCCTGAGCGTACAAGAAAGAAAAAAAAATCTGACAAAAAAAAAAAAGTCAAGGTTGGATTCTGCGGCAAAGGATTCTGGGATGTGGATGCTCAACTGCGCGATGGATAAGTAATAAGAGTTAGCCTACTTGCTGTGCAGTTCTTTATAATGCAGACAGGTAACATCCATGTTTAACACATGGACGGCTTCCATAATTCATCATTGGAATCCACATCGCGGAGTCTTTCATGTAGTACATAGAGCATTATTAAATTCCCAGAATGCAATGCTGCAAGAGATTCTGGGTAAGGATTACAAGGAAATACTCAGGATAGAATGCTGCAAGGGATTCTGGGTAATCAGATCAATTACTTTCAAAAGATACAATTGTACAGGAAATAAAAGAACATTCTAAATCATAACTGCCCAATTCCAACAGCACTTAAGAGGTTAAAAAGGTCATTATTTGTGAAAAAGATGTTTAAGATAGTACTTGCCCAATTTAAAGTGTAATGCAAGCTCCATGTTATACAATGCTGTTTTTCTGCCTTGCGCAGCCTCCGTTTTGAGAGGTTCCCTTAGTGGGTTTATCGAAGATGAACTCGCGAGGCCCATAATTTACTTGAAATTGCTTTGAATGGGGAAATAATCTAATTTTCCTTCGAGATGTTCTCATTTTGCTTAATGACACAAGGTTTAGCTTTAGGAAACACAAAGATAGTACTGGAAACTTGCTGAGTGGGTCTAATTAGTCATTAGCGCTTGCTAATAACAAGGAGTAATTATCTGTGGAATTTCAGCACTTTTAAAATAGGCTTTATCTACAGAAAATGCTTCCCCCCCCCCCCCCAATTCAACATTTTTACAAATTATT
Source organism: Pelodytes ibericus (assembly GCA_036172795.1). Taxonomy (NCBI): domain Eukaryota; kingdom Metazoa; phylum Chordata; class Amphibia; order Anura; family Pelodytidae; genus Pelodytes; species Pelodytes ibericus. The sequence goes on along the minus strand of CM069858.1, from coordinate 16,108,007 downwards.
TTAAAAAACAGTAGATTGATTATACCCCCCCCCCAACTATGCCGCTTCATGTGGGACAGTCCGGAAGTGGGCAAAGTCACTATTTCTTGCGTATCACCAGTAGCTATGACCCTCCTCCTCCTTAGCCACGGCCCCTGGTATCCCACGTTGCTGATGGGCCATGTCAGGAGGGATAGAATAAGTGGACAGCCACTTAATTCAGGGACATGAGTGAGTAAACTGAAGACAGGTTCGCCTACTGCAACTGTTTTCTCTCCTATGAGAAATTATCACTTAGATTACTGTGGAATCAGCCTCTCTGTGTTGAACTCCGCTGTTTCAAGTGCTTATAATGCAAAGAGGTGTGGTTAATCAGTGCTATTGCTGATCTAGCACTCTACCCTAAATCAGTGGGCTGGCGCTGCAATCGAAAACATTATGTAGGTCGCTATTTTGGGAACTAAACTCCTACTGTAATTTTAGTTCACCGCATGATCTATTTGTGCAGTGCTGTCCTGTGCTCCTACTACTGACATAATCACGGCCGAGAGAGATTTACCTATTCAGGAGCGAGGGAGGCATCCGTTAGGAGAAACCAAGAATGCTCTATGTCATGACTATCAACTGACTGCATACCCACTGGTCATATATCAAGAGAGCCGCCCTGAACGGCCAGGCCGTCTGCCTCGGGGACACTTTCGTTTCGAGTTCTGCTCAGGCTGCCACAAATAGGTTCTATTTCCAGAAAGGTGAATGGCCAAGGGAGAATCTAAAACTCCAACGCAATAAAAGGGCCGGTCGCCTTAATAGAAACGTAGGCTGTGAATGTAAAGAATAAGTCAATTATCAAAACAAAAAAAGGAAAAAACAAATGCATAAATTAAGAGGAAGATGCGTTCTAAATGTGGCAGTGGTGCCTCCTGTTTGACATCATGTGTGTGAAATGCAAATGCCAAGCCACAAGATAATGTCATAAGCGAGAGAGAGGCCACAAACAGATTTAATGTACGCATTCTGAGCCAACACGATGTATAGATAATTTTTGATTGTTTAGAACAGTGAAGGCGAACGTTTTTGAACCCAAGTGCCCAATTTTTGTCCGACACAAATTTGCAGACCTCAAAGTGCCAACACCACACACACTCATACTCACGCACACACTTATACTCAAACGCACACACATGCTTATCTGCTCTGTCCAGGAGGTACAGGCATCAGTGTAAGATCCGGGGCGCTGCCGGTCATTTGCTTCTTCTCTAGTTAATTGCTTTCTGACTTGAACGCTTCTGCAGATAGTGCGCATGCGCCCGATCATCTGGAGAAAAAGCAGGTGACTGGCAATGCCCGTCTTTAACACTGATGCCTGCTCCTCCCGAGTGGCGCAGACAAGCGGTGAGATCTGAACCTGGCCGCGTGCCACAGCTGAAGGCTCGGCGTGCCAGTTGTGGTTAGAGTGCCATAGGTTCGTCACCGCTGGCTTAGAACCTAGAGCATAAAAAAAAAAAAATTATGTTCAGATTGAAAGGGACCTTTAAAGAGAACCAGTCACCAGACCTGTAAAGGGAACCAGTCACCAGACCTGTAAAGGGAACCAGTCACCAGACCTGTAAAGAGAACCAGTCACCAGACCTGTAAAGGGAACCAGTCACCAGACCTGTAAAGGGAACCAGTCACCAGACCAGTAAAGGGAACCAGTCACCAGACCTGTAAAGGGAACCAGTCACCAGACCTGTAAAGGGAACCAGTCACCAGACCTGTAAAGGGAACCAGTCACCAGACCTGTAAAGGGAACCAGTCACCAGACCTGTAAAGAGAACCAGTCACCGTTCTATTATCTCATTCAATTCCCCAGACCTAAGAATTTGTAACGCGGTTCCAAATATTGACTTGTCCAAGAGCGAGCACCTAAAAACGTTATTCACATATGTTAAAGTAATGCTACATTTCTAACAACCTCACAATGGAAAAGAAGACAGTTGCAACTATTTTCTGTACATGTTTCTACTAAAGGGGGGCTATTCACTAAAAGGGGAGTTGAACACTTAACCTTACCCATTTAGTTATACATTATGCAGGGACAATCCTGGTGGGTTTGCTTAGTGGGGGTAAACTCGCAATGTATAGTTAAAATGGTGAGATTAAATGTTCATCTCTCCTCAACTCACCTTCAATGCACATTTTAGTGAATAGAGTTTAGTGTGTGTGAAATGTACTTAGGTTTATTCTAGAACATATCACAGTTCCCTTGTAGTTTCACAGAAGCCTCTAAATTTAGTGACATCCGTGAGAAGGAGTACACAGGGGGTGGTCTGGCTTTCATGGTCATTAGACCTTAGTGCGGAATCAGCCTCCTTCTGTGGATCTCCGCACTTTCAAGTGCTTTGGCATGCGTGGTTTTGGCCAGCTCTGTGTGCTGTGATGTAGCAACAGCAACAGCAATAACAATATTATATTTTAGTCTTTAGGACAAGGGATTTGATTTTTTTTACTAGTAAAGAAAAAGACAGACAAAATATTTTTTCAGACAGTCTAATTGGACATGTCACTATCTGGTTCAGCCGACAGGGAGATAACAGTCAAATTATTTTAATGTAAATATAGAAAATAAAAAATCCAAGCCAATTGTGGAAAAATAAATGACACTGGCAAGCCTAACTTAATTTTTTCTGTGTTTATAGATAGCCATCTCAAAAATAGTACGGTAGATACAGTTTAATGATGGCCAAAATCAGAAATTGTCATTTTTTCCCCCCCCAGGCTTTTCGTATCAACCAACTTTTTTTTTCTTTTGTAATTAATGCATTATTCTCTACATTTCAGCCAGAGACGTTATTCAGTCACCTATCACATAGAGCAACAGCCTGTGCCTTGTGTTAGAAAGGCAGTCTCTAACAAGGCAGGCAGGTTCTTCTCTGCTTGATACTCGAACCTTGGCCATTAAAATGTAATTCTCTAGCTGCAATGATATGTAATTTATTGAAGGACGAGGATCGAAGCCCGCACAGAAACTAAAATGGCTCCTACCTGCTGAGCTCAGCAATTTAAAGGTAAATTAAAAGCGAATTATAGGGCTGTCCAATTCCATTTTTGAAGGGTAAGGGAATCCCCGTGTTTTACTGGAGTATTTGATATCTTGTTTAGAAATAAAGGTCGTTGGTTACTTATACGTTATTGTGCAACATGTCGGATATCTGGCAGGGTTAATGACCCCCAAGGAGGACAGCCCTTAATACATTTAAGTGGGACTTAAATAAACAGTGAAGATAAAAAAATGTTTTTATAAATGTATAAAGCAAATAATGAAGTACATTTATTGGTATTGTTTTTAATCTTCTTACATCGCACATTATACGCTTGCTTGCCGTTGGCAATTCAGACGCCATACCAGTTGGGAACGTACATTTTACATGTGCGCAAGCAGATGTATGCCTCCAGCATGCCACCATTTCTACAAGATTATTTTTTTCCTTCCAACAGGGCTATTGTATTGACCACCGGCTGACACATTTCATGCTGAGAGGCTTGTCAAACAAGCTTGTACTGTGCAAAAAGCAAAAGAGAATGGCCAAGCACTTTCATGAAGCTTGACAATGAACAAATCATGGAATGTAAGGTATATTTACTTACCACTACATACTACATACATGTATTAATAAAAACAAACAAACAATCAACATTACAGGGACTTTGGTCCTATACATTGTTTGTATTGTGAATTAGAGAATAAGAAAGGAACAATAATGACCTATATATTGTTACAGAGTTACATAGTAGTGTAGGTTGAAGAAAAAAATAAAAACTTGAGTCCCTCAAGTTCAACCCATTTCACATCCCATGTTTGCCGCTGTTGATCCAAAAGAAGGAGAATAAAAACTCCTTTTTTCACCATTTTTCAAATTCAGCTTTCAACGGGGTAAAACAATCTTTGACTCCAAATAGAAACCCCATTGTGTTAGCAGAATTACTAGGAAATACAGAAATAAAGAGAAATATATGTTTTAAACGTGGGCCCGTTTCTGACATCACTATGTGGCATGCTATGCAAATTATCTACTTTCTCGCCAACTTGGGAATTAGGATATCAAGCCCCAAGACATATTTAAAATATATAGTTCTTCTTGATCTAGACATTTGCTTGCAATCTGGGCGCCCAGGGGGCAGAGCTTAGGAGCTCAAGTGTTAATCAAACAACGCTACTGTGCATGGACAAAATGTGCAGGATTGCAGTCCCACATCCCGTTGTCCAGCCAAACGAGACCGCGGTCCCACTGTTTGGGACAACGGTAGAGCTTGGTGCGACAGAACCTCGACTTCGGGACTGTTCCGCGCAAAAAAAGATCCATTCTCTGATAACCCCTTTCCGTTTACAGCGGAATTCCGGTTAAACAGCCTCATAATATATTTAGATATTTAGAAACTTTAACATTTACTAATTTCCTTGAATTTCAAATGCCTTGTCCTTCGGTTATTATCTGATTGGATAACAAACATGTCGTCGTTTGCGGTGTCAGTAATTCATAGCAATGCACCACTGGATATTTATGAGATTTTTAATTAAAAACAAATTGTTACTCCCACTGTAATATACTCCATTAACCACCGAGACAACAAGCAAACTGTGAACTACTGAAACAAAAACAAAAAAAACACAACATATGTTATCAGGATAATGATGGAAAAATACATGGAAATAAATTATACTGCTACAGCTGTAAATATGATTATCTGAGGATCACTGTTGGGATTAATTAGGGGTTGTGAACGTGTGGATATAGGTAATTTTCCTGATAGGCACCCTGATGTATATCACAATATATATATATGATAGGCAAGCCTTTCAAAGTGATGAATTTTGAAGCGTTCATTGTCCCAATAAAGTTAGATCTTGTTTTAATCTATGTCTTTGTCTATCTGTTTTATATTCTTCCAAGTAACATTGTTCAATGTGTCAAAACATAAATTAAACCCAAATATTTAATTTTTATACATGAAAGGCTATTTCTCCCTGTTTTATAACATTCTGGAATCGTACCACAAAGTACGATCAAAAGACAGAACACATTCCATACACTTTGTCCACAAATAACCCAAAAAGAGTTGGGAGGAAATCACTTTGTGAAGGTGAGGATTCAATGAGCTGGTCATCCCTAGTAGTGTGTCTGTGTGTCACTCAAATTAGATAGGGGGGAAGAAAGTATTGGTGAGCATGAATGAGATGACTAAGAAGAAAGGAGATGTGAATGGGAAGAGTTAAGATGGATGACCGGGAAGTTAGAGTGAATGTAAATGCGTATGCTAGTGGGAACAGTTAGGAAGAATGACTTTGAAATAGGAGTGAGCAGGCAGACAGAGCCTGAAAGAAGAAAAACACAAGATGCTGGCACTGGAGTAGAAGAGGGAGCTCAGAATAATGCTGTAGATCCATAGCTAAGTTGTTTGCAGCAGCAGATTAGACTGAGAAAAAAAAAGTAAGAATTGGGGGAACCCATTAACATGGCTCATGGCGATCCACAAGAATTAAAACATGTTCTCCTATTATTTTTTTTTAAATTGCTGCAGTAAGTTCCTCCGATCTTGGTAAAATTAAAAAGTCTTTTACTATACCAGAAAACACTACACAACAAAAGATGTCCTTTTAGACTCTCTCTCCGCCAACTAACTCATGTGGCAAGTGTAACTTATTACTTATCTCATACAAGAAACAAATTATAGGGACATTAATAAAATATAAAAAAAAAAAAAGCCGTCAACGCAGCTATGATTTCTTACAATTGGGTTCAAAGGGTTGTTTAAAAGGCATTAGGATCACTATGCGCAACATAATTATTACATCTTGAAGTTATGCATGTATATGTATAGATTCCCCGTAATTGCTATAAAACTGTCCTACTAAATTCCACGCTCTACAAATATCAGTTTAATTATTAATATCCATATTTAATGCAGATAATTTGTAATCCGAAGAGCCGGACTCGTCTTTTACATGATTTGGTAGGATCAAAGCGTTCATGGGGAAATGGAATTTCAGGATCATTCTACATAATGGCTCAAGATTGGTAACACAATTAATTTGGGTTATTTATGTGGTGTGTCCACAAGGGTTGGCACCATTACCTGAATGTTATCATGGATCATTTAAGCATGTTTTATGGTCCTTTACAGACAGGGCCATGGACCCTGGGGGCAATACTGTGCCTATCACTGCTCCTCCAAGAGCCCAAGAAAGGTAGAACTGTGTCCGCGTTCTAGTGTATATGTGGAATGCGTCAGGAAACTATGTAAAAAGGGTCTCGATGGAATTTTGTAAGAATGAATGGCATGAAATTGAAATTTAGCAAAATAAAAAGTCCAGGGGATGGTGTGTGAGGGAAACGACCAAGATTAAGAGACGAAAGATAGTGACAGGTGTTTATCAGTAAAGTATTTTTATTAGGTTGTTGGCAGCTTGGGAATGTTTAAACATCAGAAGGGCTTGTAAACAAAGTGGGGGGGGGGGGGGGGAGGTTGCTTTTTAAAATTCAAGAAAAAAAAAGTGGAATTAGCTACATATGGGAACAATAATCACCGGCGGAGCCAGAGTAACAGCTGCCTGTTTGAACTGTACACAGCTGGAAAAAAAATCTACTTACATGCTAAGTGAAGTAAGAAAAAACAATTATTCTACCACAAAATGAACTGTGCTTGCATCAGAGTTTAAATGATCAAACAATCTCATTTATTAATTGTAGTGGTATTTATTTCTACTTTGCCTCTGGATAGCGGTGTCCAGCCACCATGAAAAAAATACCCAGAAATAATAATAACCCTGTATGAATCAATGAAGTGTATTATGCATGTGTTGTGTTCATTTGTTTCTAATTAGCTGAGCAGGTCACTGATCATAAGAACACAAAGTATTTAACCATGAAAGGTACATTGAGATACGCTACCGCTGGGAGATGTTACTATTAGCTAACTTAATGGTACTCATTTTATCCACCTTCAGAGGATGAAAGGCTGAGATGAGCTCTCCGAGGGGAAATAAACAGACCGCACAGGTGAAGTATAAATATGTGCCCCCAGTGATCTTAATGGAATATAGTATGATCAGTGGCATTTTATTTGGCTGGTGCCCCCTGGTTATTACATTAAGGGGGATCTGGAGCTCTCATGAGAATGAGCCCCTTTTTCCCCATGTTGTTACAGAGGTTGTACTTGATTGCCTGGTTTCTTTCCCAGCCCCGACGCATTTTGTGGTCTCAGTGAGGCGGACGAGGATGGTATATGGAAGAATGTTTTAAGCTTGACCATAAATGCCTAAGTTTTGCAGCTCAACTGTAGTTTTTTTTTTTTTTTTTAGGACCCTTGGACAGTCCCAGATTTGAGGCTCTACCCTCTCTCACACTTTTCAGGACAGAGGTCTAGTTCCGAGAGATTCTGGACTGCAATGCTGGAGTCTCAATCTCATTCTCTTTTGCCCCAGAGGATGCACACTGGGCATACTGCTAGACCTTGAACTTTGAAGCCTACTTCTCTCAGCTGTAGAATCTGCAACTGTATTTTTCATGACACTTTACAGGTTTCGAAAAAAATAAAAATCAAGCCATTCAGTGGAAACAAATGATTGCGGGGACCGGGATGAATCTCTTTTCTGGCAAGAGATATGTTAGATAAAATGATAGAAATAGGAAAGATATCCCCCAAAAATACTTGGGTTTAACGACAAAGAACACTGAGAAAGTTCTGCAGTAAGACAGATAAACAATTGAATAATGGGTGAAATATATGGGGTTTGGTATTAAATCTGAATGTGACTCATGGTGCCACTCTGAAAGCAGAACTAATTGTCTGTGGAAAGTGATTAACGATTATTATAAAATCTGGGAAACCTTCTGTGCTTTAATGTCAGTGTGAACATGTCACTGAGAATGGATGCAATCAATTCACTTGAATAGGATGGTAATTGTCTTTTTTTTTGTTTTTTGTTTTATTTTCTAAAAATGTATCATCTACACAAGGCACAAAAATAATAATGCTTATAATAAAGATGTCATTCTTATCACACTTATTCCAACATTGTTTTTTTTGTAAGATAATGAGGGCTAGCTAACTCTCCACCTTGAAATAGTAATGGCTCACTTTAATTCTATTACTTAACGGCACCTTCTACCAGTCCGAGGTTCAAGACCAAAGGTGGGGAGCACTTTAATGGGAGCCTTTAAAAAAAAAAGGTGTTGTGCATCCCTCCCAATATTCTTACTTGAATATACGGTCCTTACCAGTTTTTAATTTTTTTTATAAAGTGCATCCAACGTACAGGGGAAGTAGAAAACATATTGTGTCTAAGGATGCTTTTGTTGCGAAGAGCTTATACGTTTCTGAACTTCTCAAGAAATAAAAGGTCTTCGGGGAGTGTGTGGGAAGAGAGAGATTGCACAAAAATGGGGGACTTTTCCTAAAATAGAAGTATTAGAATGTATGCTCTTAAAAGACATAGGTGCATGTGCCTATTTAGACAACTGTACATGGCCAACTGGAACACTTCGGAATCCTTCCTGTACTGTGCAATAATTACACAGCTGCCATATGTCAACTGGAAAAACCTTGGTTGGCCACCCAACTAAATTGGTTCCCAGCTGCACGTCGCAGAGAGATAATTGGCGGGTCAAAAAAAGTGCTAGCTGCAAAGTGAGGCTGCTTTGTCAGTAACAGGGGAAGGAAGCAGTAAAAAGAAAAGAAAAAAAAAGTCCAATAGGATGTTTTATAATGGCCAAAAGCTGTCAGTATTTAGCACATTTATGGCTGAAAGCAGAAAAACATGATTTATTCAGCAGAAGGAAAGGTTTAGCTTTAAAAAAAAAGGCAAACTTGTCAATCGTTTGGGCAAAAAAAATACTAAAAATGATTTTATCCTGAAAAATAAATCTGGAAATATATATACTTTTATGCATTATATTTGTCTTATAATAGAAAGAATAATAATAATTACACAAAAAAACAACAAAAGAATGAAATAAGTATATATTTTGTATGTATATCTACGTTTGCAACTTATATCAATAGCAAGAAAATTCACATATAAAATATATATATATTTGTGGAATTCTTATAAATATTCAGTATTGTTTGGCCTGTCTCTGTCACTTAGCATCTGCGTTATAGGGGAAGAAGAACCAAGAGGCAGGGATTTTTTTTTTTTTTTTTTTTTTTTTTAACAATTTACTATTATTTGCAAGGGACAGAAAAGTAGAGTCTAGTGAGGTCAGCATTTGTTTGAGAGAGACTAACATGGCATTGCTATCCATCATTAATAGCTCGCTGTATAATTACTTTTCCAAATATACATTTTAGAAGAGAGTGATAGATTGTACATTAACAGAGACCTACAGTAACCTCTTAAGCATGCCAGAATACCAAAAATTTGCAGCAAGTACTGTATTATATAAAATAAAAAATGAAACAGATCTGTTTCATTCGATTTTTTTTCCTCATATAAAGCGTAATAGTTTTTTTTTTTTTTTGCTATTACTATAGTAATCGTTCTTCGTTACTCTGCAAGCCCCTCCTTCTTTAATGCCACTACATTCAGAAGCCCTGGAAAAAAATAACAGATGGAAAACATACAATAAATAAGCCAGATGCAACTGCCCCTTTTATTCAGTGACATTACATTCTTTTAAATCAGAATATGAATTTAAACCAAGTTGAAACATCAGAAGCATGTAATGTTTGTGGTTTTACATGACGCTCTTCCTAGGGCATCTATAATTTACCCAAACAAGCAGTATTTACTTTTATGTTTACCTGCTATACCGTATAAAAAATTAAATGCCTGTTCTCATCTTTGACATCCCCCCCCCCACGCGTTTCTCTTGTAATCCGAGGTTGCGGAATGCTCTGTGCGAAGGTAGTATTGACTTGACGATCTCAGTGGCTCACACTATGTTAAGGAGATATTTTAAGCTAGGAGACACTGAAAACACTTGACACCATTACCCGATGACGAAGATATCAAGGTGAACCCAAGCCGGTTATAAAAGCGAACATATTGAATTTGTCAACAATACCCTGTCTGTCACTTTAATTACAACTCTTATATGGAATTGGGAGCTCTGCGTAACCAAACACTGCTCTTTCCATACATAAACCATACAAATAAGGCTACAACTAAAGGCTAAGCACTTGGAAGGTCTAGCTCACCCCTAGAAACCGGTCATGTAGTGAGCATATCCATATATGGCTTGGTTACGTTAGAAGACCTGATAGATGATTGCACTCCCCTCTTGAAACTGCAGTGTTTTGATCTAGATGTGTAAGTTAAAGAAGCAGTACCAACTACAATGTCCCTTCCAGTGTGTTACATCACAGCGCCCACAGCTGGCTGAAAAGCACACCTCATTGCATTTCAAGCACTTGAAACACATGAGTTAACGAAAGAGAGGTTGATTCCACAAATGAGCAGGAAAACCACTGCAGAAAGAGACTTACTCCCACTGTAATGAGTTTTAAAGTAAAAATTAAATGCATTTCACATAAATTAACAACTTGTACAACATACTTAAAATAAGCTTACCACCTTTAATAAAATTGCTTGTCGACGGCTTCAGTTCCCTAGTAAACAAACAATATAAACAGAAAAAACGGAGCAGAAGCGATACATTTCGGCTGGTGTTGAAGGGAAAGGACGTCTTCTCTTTAGCAGTTGTGTCATGTCATCGTATTGCTTCAAATTTAATTAAATCAATCAATATTCATGACGATAATGAGATTTGCCAAAAACTGCATCTCAGTAACCTTCTTGATTGATGCTTGTCATTTGGTGCTCTACCAATCACAAATCACCGTCCATATGGGAATTGGTCTTGAGAATTTAGTGAGAATGATCAGCGGTAAAAGGATGTTTGATTAAAAATGGATCAGTTTGGAAAATCACGTTGATTAGTAGATTGCTCTCACCATATTGAAATACTTCAGAAATCACCCACAAAGGGCTCGTGGGTAAAATAGGTGCACGTGGATATAAAACCTACAGTGTATACAAAAGACAAAAACTGTCCGAGCTTCACCAACAGTGGTTGCGCCAACGCATTTCATGCCAGCACAATCCACGTATAAAAAATACCCAACAGTGGCAGACAACCTACACCAATCCATTTCGGCATATCCTTTATTTTCGGCATATGAAAGCGTTAGGATTTGTTATTACCAAAAATACTCAATCTGTGTTATATTTTGAGCACTGTATATTTCTTTTTGTTTTTTTTACTTAAAACTCCTATAGATGAAGGGGCAGGAAGTGGATACAAACCACCCACGTATGTAAAAGGCATTAATGTGTCAAATAAGAAAAATAAAAATACAATCAAACAAAACTAAAAAATAAATAAAAACATCATGTGACCTATAATAGAAAATAGTCTATTTTAATAAAGTTTTTTTTATGATTACTTGTAAAATGATTATTTTTTTTATTTTTTTTACCAGCAATCAACAGGTGCTGTGTAAATAAAGACTAAAACACTGACGTAATATGTAGAATTAGTACCATGAGGGCTGCTGGTTGAGGATAAGGATTCCGCTAGTTTCTCAGTTCAAGATGTTTAAGGACAAAGATGTTGTTGCCAGAAGGCTTCTCATCACAAGGTCACCAGAGAACTCTGAGGTTTCTAAAGGAGGAGGCCTTACAATCACTATTAACTTAACAGGCGAACCGTGACTGACTCCAAGGTAGCGCCAACTACCAAACAAAGTTGAAAAACTCTGCTTGCTTGAAGTGTTGAATCAAATATAACCATGCTCACAGGAACATGTGCAGGTAATTACTGGCTGGATAAAACTTAACACTTGCCTGTGCTGGTACTTATTTATATAAGCTCCAATGGTGGAAGGTGTGGGGGTGTTCAAGGTGCGATGGCCTACCTACAAAAGGTTGGCCAACCCATTGTTCGCAAGCTGTTGCAAGGCTGGTGGAAAAGTGAGATAATGATGAATAAGTAGCATTCCCAACCAGCTGGCTGGTAAAACGATTGTGTTAAGGCTATGACAATAGCAGCCGTCTGATTAAAGCACAACATGCATAGGCACCTACACGTGTATATAAATAGGCACATACCGTTGTACAGTATATTTCTATACCAATACATACACCCTAGCAGTCCCACGGATCCCCAACCCATCCTCATGATGCTCTGTGACACCACACAAGTATAAATCTTGCTCATGTGCATTAACCAGCATAGACGACCAATACATGTGCAGTAGACTGCCATGTACAATAGCTCTGACACGTTCAAGCCAGTAGCCTGGGTTCTCCATCCATGTTGAGGGAAGGGGGGGGGGGGTGTTATGGTAATGTGACTAGATACATTTGTATACAAATATAAATAATCCCACAGTTGCACACAAGTTTGTGTGTCCATTCATATTATACAATTAATTACACAAACTATAGGAACATAATGTGTACATAATTATTAGATGTAACAAAAGAGATTTCTCATTAGAGAGTAAACAGCAGATTCCCATTAAATTTTAGATTAAATGTAAATGCAATCTAATCCCACGATGTTGAATATTCAACAGCGTCCAAAAATAACCGAACAAATAAGAAGTTTGAAAGTCCCAATTCTAGCCGCGGTTACTTAAACAAGCGCAGAATAGATAATAAGTCCATACTTATATATATATATATATACCGTATTTTCCGGCGTATAAGACGGCTTTTTAACCCCTGAAAATCTTCTCAAAAGTTGGGGGGTTGTCTCATACGCCGGGTACTGGGATTTACTCACCTATTTTCTGCTCTGTCTCCGCTCGCGCTGTTAAGCCCGTCCGTGGCTGTGAGGGAAGCGTTGTGAGCTCCACTCAGGCCGCGCGGCTTCAACAAAGTCTGTTTAAACTTTTTTTTTTAAACAAAACTTTATTGACCGGGCGGTAGGAGGGGAGCTCACAACGCTTCCCTCACAGCCACAGACCGGCTTAACAGCGGGAGACAGAGCAGAAAATAGGTAAGTACTGGGGATTGGGGATTGGGGAAAGGGGGAGGAGGGTGGAAAACTCTATATTTTAACCTAAAAGGTTAAAATATAGATGCGATTTTTCCGGCTTATAAGAGGACTTAGTTGGGGGGTCGTCTAATACGCCCAGTCGTCTTATACGCCAGAAAATACGGTATATATATATATATATATATATATATATAAATACAATCCAACCTTTGGATCAATAACTGTTTTACTAAACCATGGTGATCTATTAATGCAAATGACAACACACATTTTGCATCTTATATTATGTAAAACGGTTTTAAATTGACAGATCAGTCACATTTTTTTTTTTATAAGTGGAGAAGGTTGTATTCATTCCTCTGCCTTTTTTTTTGTCTTCTACAAACTTTTTAAATTTTTGCACGTTTAAAAAGACTCACTTAAACACTGTTTGTACTGCGGATATAGAGAATTATTAAAAATGATCTGTATACTGGGTGAGCAACATGGCAGGAAAAGGCAATTTAAAGGGACAGTATCACCTGAATATTGTTTTTACTGTGCATGTAGAGCACAAAAAATGATTGAAAATGATCTATACATTATGTTAGCAAAACTGCAAGCAAATGACTAAATTAGGAGACAAATGTGTTCTAAAAGTGTCTGTGGAGTCTCCTGCTTATGACATCACCTGGGGCTTGATATGCAAATTAACTGCTTTTCAAGGGATATGTGTAATTTGCATACTGTGCCACAGGTGATGTCATAAGCAGGGGACTCCACAGACACTTTTAAAACACATTTGTCTCCCAATTTAGGCATTTGCTGGCAGTTTTGCTAGTACAATGTATAGATAATTTTCAATCATTTTTCATGCTCTACATGCACAGTAAAAACAATATTTAGGTGATACCGTCCCTTTAGGACTATTTTTATTTTGCGAGTGTCTATATCAAAAGAGGAATGTTACTTGTAGACACTATTTAATAAAGTCCTTATAATATCCAGGGTCTTGACCTCCATCCAGCTATACTCCAGTAAGATAGCTCAGTGCACTAATGCACCAACTACAGTGTGTACCAGTTTCTGGGATGGACATAAATTATACTTATTTATCAAATCGGGCGGGTGCCATTTTCCTTCTCTCCTACGATCCTGTGTCACAAGGTGTGGAATCCTTTACATATATATATTTGTTAAATGAAAGAAGCAAATTATAATCTAGCTGTAGAAAGCAGTATTGATAATTCATTTGCAGTAAATGACATAGGGTATGCTGGACACGTTTATTTCAAAGCAGTTAATAGGTAGTGATCCTGTGTATGTAACAATCACACCCACTCCTTGCTGTCTCGGAGGAATACATGTGAAAATGGATAAATGCTGAAATCAATGTGCTCCAAGAGCTTAGCTTTTTTTTTTTTTAATACCCAGAATGCTTTGCGGACTGATTACTGTCAAGTTAGTTCTCAGATATACATGCAGGTAATTATATACGTTCGGGTTCGTTATATTCGGGTTATAGCGTTCATCATGAATTCTATTTATCACGTAAGCAAATGGTCAATTGAGGATTTAAAAAAAATAAAAATCAAATCATAAAAAAACCAAAAAAACAAACAAACATGAATTTCTTAACTCCTTAAATTCAGGCCTGTCATTTCAACGGATTTGCTTTTAATTGCAGCCGCTAAGGAACTGGTCTACAACCATTGTAGGATTTAAAGGGACGACAGTATCACCTAAACACCTGCTTATGCTGTGAATGTATGAGAATAAGAAATGATGAAAAATTATCTATTCATTGTGTTAGCAAAACTGCAAGCAAATGCTTAATTCAGGAGTAGTCTTGAGCGAACCCGAACCGCATTGTTCGGGTTCGTACCAAACTTTATGGCTTTTGGACCCCGGACCCGAACACGGACATTTCACTGTATGTTCGTGTTGGAGTTCAGGGTTCGGTGATTACATTGTATGTAATGCTATTGGCTTTCTATAAACCGAAATAGAGTCCCCATTCATAAGAATAGGTCAATTGACCTATTCGTATGAATGGGGACACTCACCCACATTTTACTTCATTTTGCAGCCCTCTAGCCCTTTCCAGGACTTTTTTAGAGGCATTTTAGTGGCCAAAAGTTCGTGTCCCCTTTGACTTCAATGGGGTTCGGGGTCAAGTTCAGGGTCAAGTTCGACCCCGAACCCGGATTTTTTTCCAAAGTTTGGCCGAACCCGCATATCCAGGTGCCCGCTCAACTCTATTCATGAGGCAAATGTGTTTTAAATGTGTCTGTGGAGTCTTCTGTTGATGACATCACCTGTGACTTAATAAGCAAATTACACATTTCCTATTGAAAATCAGTTAATTAGCATTTCTGGCCACAGGTGAGGTCATCAACAGGCGACTCCACAGACATATTTAAAACCCGTTTTCTTCTAGTTTAGGCATTTGCTTGCAATTTTGCTAAAACAATGTATTTTCACATTTCCAATCATTTTTTTTTTTAATTCTCTACAGTCACAGTAACAATAATGTCTAGGTGATACACTCCCTTTAAGCATAAGTATCACAAGACAGGCAGACCATTCCAAGCTAGAAAGGGATCTCGAAAATCCAGATTCTGAAGATGGGACGGAATGTCATTGGCTCTGAATTCAACAAACCAGACCAAGGTAAATGGTGACATTTACAGGTGGGCAAGGGGAACTGAACCCCATTCTGCATATCCTAGAAAATTCTGCATATCCTAGAAAAGAATATACTTCGAGGACTTTCACAAACAATAGCGTTCTGGAACCCAATTCAAGACATGATCATATATCAATTATACGCCTACATTTCCATTCTCTAATTACAGAGCGGAATAATCTATACAAAACAAGTCTGGAAGTAGCATTTTCCTCTGTCTTATGCTAGCAAGACAAGTGGCCCAAAACATAGAAATAATATTAAATTGCCTATGGTGTGTTAAATAATCAATATTCTAATGGCTTGCTCATTAACCAATCAATTATACTTAAAATTGAATCATATATATATATATATATATATTTATTTTTTTTGTCTTTTTTTTTAGTGGAAGAAAGAAGTCCAATGACTCCTGTTTTATGTATCAATCAGGAATGCAAAAAGGGCCAAACGCTTAGCAAGTGGTGCAACAGAAAGTCAATACTGTAAGAGACAGATTAGGTTCTTAAAGTTTGAAAAATGTGTTTCTACGCGTCGTGCTTCACCACGGAGACATTATCCGGGGCTGACCATTTATTTCCATCATCGTTTATTTATTGACGCCTACATAATTTTGAATCGCCATCAGTTATAGAGGACAGTCGAGAAATCACTTCTGGAGCTTTTCGAGGGTGGGATAATAGGCAGGGAGAGAAAGCTAAGACACAGAATACGATTATGAGAAGTATAACCTGTAATATGATAGAATAACATATAATGGCTGTTATAGTCACACTCAACAAAGTTGCGTTCATTCATTCCATTTTATTTTTTTAATGCTGCAGCTTTTTTAAGTTCAGATATGTATAAAAATCTTTTTAAAAAATTCCACATGTTCAACGTTTACCAACTGAAAAATAATGGCAGATTTGTGGCAAAGTGCAGGGGCGACACAATGTGTATATACGGTTTGCGTCCTCGTCGCCCTTTGTAAAGATGGATGAGGACGTCCATGGCGCACTTGTACTTTGGGAGTTGTTAAAGGGAATGTATGAAAATGATCTACACATTGTGTTAGCAAAATTTCAAGCCAATGCCTAAATTAGGAGAAAAATGTGTTTTAAATGTGTCTGTGGAGTCTCCTGTTTATGACATCACCTGTGGCCGGATATGCAAATTACACATTTCCCACTGAAAAGCAGGTTATTCGCATATCAAGCCACAGGTGATGTCATAAAAGAAGAGAGCTCCGTGCAGGCTGAGCTCAATCTCACAGAGGTCAAGCAACGGAGCATGAGGTCACCCGAGAGGGTGTAACCCAATCTCTCTTGGCTCCGCCCATGCAGTGTTCCGGAATGTTGGCGGGTACGATCCTCTCATCCACTTTTCACTCGAAAATGCATGGTTCATCCTTAAAATGGGAAAAAATGCTCTGCTTGTGCTACCTCTTTTATTAATAAGGCTGATATATTAAAGGT
Organism: Pelodytes ibericus; assembly: GCA_036172795.1. Lineage (NCBI taxonomy): Eukaryota > Metazoa > Chordata > Amphibia > Anura > Pelodytidae > Pelodytes > Pelodytes ibericus. Next base: position 16,090,917 of record CM069858.1, on the reverse strand, counting down.
TGCTTTTAATAAGTGCTACTATGTAACAGGTTTATAGGGTGAAATCTGTGCCAGTCTGTATATTGCCAGCGAAGTGATGGCGTTTAGACATCTAACACGTGTGTTGTTTTGCTGTGGGCCAAGCCATTTATACATATTTAAATGCTAGCATTTGTTCCAGAGCTGCAATCTGCTATACTTTCTCATAAAGACATGCAATCCCAAACGTGTGTTCCGACCGCTCCAAACTGTTTAACTACAGACATAACAATCTGTCCAATTTACTCGGAAAATTCAAAGTTGCATCTTCCCGAGCGGCAATGTAAGATGCTATCGCTGAAAGCATGCTTAAGGAAGGCAGATAAGAGGATTTGAGGCTACCCCCTCATCTCTGTGTGTATGTGGTTCAGACAAATTAAACCAGCAAAATCAGAAGCGCTAATTAATGCTCCATGAAAACATTTCCCGGCGACGGCTAACCTTGGCACTGAAAAGGTTTGCGAACTACATACCCTATGATGCTCACTCAGCCTTATGACTGACTGACCAATGTTCCAGATGGCTAACCTTGGCACTGCAGAGTTTTAGGAACTATATTTCCCATGATGCTTAGTCAGCCCTATGCAGAGGTTTGGGAACGACATATCCCACAATGCTCAGTCAGTGTGATTTCTGACTGAGCATCATGGGACTTGCAACTCCCAAACCTTTGCAGTGCCTAGGATAGCTCTCTGGAACCATGGTCAGTCAAAAGACTGAGTAAGCATCAGCAGATTTGTAGCTCCCAAGCAAGTAAAACAAAATAAAAATATTAGTATTCACTGTAAGAGCCCTTACCATATAGAATGCATAGCTGAACAATGTGGCAGTCTGGGAATATCACCCAGAAACATTGTTATGATCATGTAATTTCTCCAAGGAGAAATCTGATTGCCCTTTGGAGTCAAGAAGGAATTTTTAGGAGGTAAAATTCGAAATAACTTCATTAGCGGTTTTTGCCTTCTTTTGGATCAAAAGCAGGAATGATAGGTAGAAGGGTTGAACTTGATGGACTTGTGTCTTTTTTCAACCTAAATTACTGTGTTACTTTAATTTAGAGGGTGGTGGATGCACGGTGTAGCTTTCCAGTAAAAGTGGTAGAGGGTAATACACTGTTACACAAGTTATTAAGACATGCATAAGATATATGGCTAACACAGGGGCATTGGTACAAAGATATTGTCATAGAAAAATACTCAAATCTAGTACTGCATGTTCCCATTATACATGCTATGCAGAATGAAACAATAAAAAGGAGTCACACATGGAAAAATGACATCCGTTTGATTTAATTCCTTGCATCTTGATGACATCACACGGTGTGCTTTCTGTCCACGGTCTGACCACATAAGGTGTGTTCTGTTTTTTTTTTTTTTTTTTTTTTAATTGTACTAGCAAAGAAGTATTGCTGTGGGTGTAAGTTGGCAAAATAGATAGCAGATGGCCAAAAATTATATTTACTAACACGGAACCTACAGCAAGACTGAAGGATAAGACTTTACAAGCATCCCCCATCTCTCACTCCGTTCTCTCTCGCTCTCTCTCAACTGGACTGTCTGATCTCCTAATCCCCAAATCTCTCATCTCCTGTCCTTCACCTCCTCCTGCCTTTTGCCTCCCTCAACCACCTGTTTCTCTCCTTAATTCTCACCCCTCCTTTACTAGGTTTTCCCTCCCCCTCCCTTCCCCCCATTAGACCACTATTTTATTTCTGCATTATTCTGTTCTAACTAATTTCTCTTAAAGAGACAGCAAGGCCTCCGCAGAAGCTGATCTTGCAGAGAACAGAAAAAGTTTTTTCTTACTTGCCTATTTTTACTGTAACTTTTTATTGTTTTATTCTGATGCCTCCATCACCTAAACATTGTTATTCACCTCTGCAAAACCAAAATTGGTGCACCATTCAAATCAAACTTCTAATGAGGCAGAAATGGCTCATTATGGTTTAATGCCTCTTTAAGACACAAAGTGATGTCATTTAAAGAGACAGCACGGACACACTTAAATGACAACTGCCGAAAAATAATTAAGTTATGCTATACTGAAAGAGTATAGTGTAGGCATTTTAAATAGAAATAATTTATTAGAAGAACATGACTAAAGTACCTCATTTAGCATCTTTGTGCCATATAGCACTATCAGGGGGCAGACATTTTGTTTAGAATTTTGGGTCAGATAAAGGAAGATCTGACACATCTGACCAAGATGTCTGCCCTCTGCTAATGCTATACAAGCAGAGAGTGCTCCAGAATTTATTATATTTGTAGTTTGTTCATTGAAGCATTTCTAGTCAAAATGCCTACACTTGATAAACTTGTTCAATTAAACAGAACTTATTTATTTCCCAACATTTGTCCTTTAAAACAAAATTCTCTCTTCATTTAAGCAATTGCCACTCTGTTAAAACAACATATTGATCATTAAAAATAGGTATATTTTCTACACTCATAATACAGACATTATTTCGGTGAGGGTGTCCCTTAATTGGTTTTGTGACACATTTTTGCCTTGGGGCATCTACAGAGTGCAACTGTAGCAAAAAACCCCTCCAAAGTTGTGTTTAATTGAAAGACTGCATTAAGTGTATGCATTTTATATAGAAATGCTTTAATGAAAGAATACCTTATTGTGTCACCTTTACACCATATAGCTCCACCAGGAGGCAGACATTTTGTTTAGAATCTTTGGTCAGATCTTTCTTCACATGAACCAAGATTCTAAACAACATGTCTGCCCCCCTGAGAGAACAATATGGAGTAAAGAAGGCTCAATTTGTATTCTTTTGCTAAAGAGTTTCTTTATAAATCCATCTACACTTGATCCAATCTTTTAATTAAACAAAAAGTGAATTTATGCTACAGTGGTCCTTTAAATCTCCAACAGAAAACTGCGCAAGTAGCTTCCATCGCATACTGCATTACCAAACTTCGAAATGTGCACCACAAAATGATTGAGATATGCCTTGGAAATAAATTCTTCAGCTGATCCTCATGCCAAAGCTGGGAAAATGATCAAACAAACCCTCAGTCGACGTTGCCCATCAATATGAGTGATAGAGATATTAAATTCAAATAAATCATGTGTCTTGGGGTCTGGGACTAGAGTGAAAACAGTATTTAGGATGAGTGTAACTTATGGCTTTAATATTATACAATAATAGCGATACTTACTAAGCAGTGCTAAACGAGGACATCCTCCATACAAGAGGCTTCAGGCAGTTCTAGCCGGGCTCATTAAATTAGCTCGCTCTATACTGATATTTTATTCATGTTCTGGTGCCTATACTTGCACACTCAAGATCACTCATTTTTTCATTCGTTATTTGGCTTGTTGCTTTCGAAAATAACGTTTAACCGGACAATCTCGCTACAGAATATGCAAAGCATTGTAGGATACACTTGATTGCCAGCAAAACAAACAGATTTGTATTTATTATGACACATAGATTAATGCAAAGGTGTATAGCACTCATAAATCAAAGATGGCTCCGGGGGAAAAAAAAAAAACAAAAAAAAAAAAACGATTTCTGTACAGAAATGACACCCCATTTGTTTCAACCTGAAGGCTACTAAATGGGGAATATCCACAGCTGCATTAGTACAAATACCTTCAATATTTGTCTCTGTGGTGGGTCTCGTGGCTCGGTGTCCAGTGATGACCACATCGGATACAGGTATGAAATTACTGAGCACATTCCCTTCTCGGTACACCATAAAACAAATAGTCCACAATCCCCCCCACACTTGTCTATTAGCATACTGTATTAAAGGCCAAAAGACACAAATGAAATAAAAAGTACCTTACTGTGACATTTTGGTTCCGTATGGCTCCATCAGGGAGTGGACATGTTCGGAAACATGGGTCAATTCTTCCATCGTCAACATGTCTGCCCCCTGATGGCATTATATTGAGCAAAGAGGGTTCTATAAGGTATTTTATTTGTACTCTCATTAAATAATTTATATTTAAAATGCCTACACTTGAACAATTTGTCATTTGAACATAACTTGATAACAGACGCCTTAATATATGCAAATGCATGACTTCTTACCGTGTACTATACTATATTATTCCTTTTTTTGTTTATCCTAATTTTAATATGTTTTTGGCCCTCCATATAAACGGGTTACATTTAGTAACACTGCACTGGTGATCATATTTACCTCTTATGTTAATAAGCTGCTTTAATGTAATGATTTAACATTTTCATTTTTGTCTACGGTAATTATAATCAGGTCATTGCTCAGATGTGTCGGATTATGAATGCAACAATGATTTTTTAAAAATTTTTTTTTACTTCCGTACATCTGCCTTGTTTTGTCTGTCGCGTTCTCCAAAGTAATTAAAAGTGGGTTTCGTCAGGAACAGTGAAATTGTTGGAAAGTGGGTACTTGTTATGACAAGCGGGAGAGGGTTACATTGTATAAACTCAAACAAAGAATTTAAGTATTTTTGGGTTTCCTGCCAAACCCTAAACACTTCGAGGGTATCGTTCTAAATAGGACATACTCCGATCTACAATATCCATTACGATCGACTAGAGTTGACCCTAAAACTTGAATAATAATTAAAAATTTATACAAGACCTATTTCGACTTGGCTTTGAGTCTTAATCAAGCCTTAGCTCTTTAAACACCATGAGGGGAGGAGCAACTATCTGTCGGACCTCCATAGTTTTATGAAAATTAGGTCAAGTTGATCGAACAGGGTTGTTTCAACTTGTAGCCTAATAAATATAAATCCATAGAATAAGCAGCTATGATATAAAGTCTATACTACGATTAGAAAAATGTCCGAGAGATTAGCTTTAAGTCTAAAACCAATTTAGAAATGTGAATGTCTGTGTGTTGTATATAATCTGCATTAATATTTTCTTTTTCCCCTAAAATTCACTATTGTTCAAAAGCAACCTCCAAAGACCAGAGATCAAACCAATTACGGCTTATATTTCACAACAGACTTCCCCAGTAGCATGACAAACAATTAAAAAAAGAAAGAAAGAGGCATTTCAAACCTATCTTAAATATCAGCAATGCTAGAGAATTATATATATATATATCTCAAAATATAAAAAAAATTGCTTGAAACAATGCTACCCTAGAAGTTCTAGTCATCGTTTCCTCTCAGTTGGCTGGTAGGCATGGTTACCTCTCAGTATATGAGGGAACATCATGTTCTATTAAACTCAACATGGACCTTTTTTGGTCATCTCTTTCATCCATGTCAAAGAACACTGATGTCGGAACTAAATCAACACTTTTAAGAACATCTGAAGACCACAAATAACTGTCTTATACTTTTTGGTGGGGTGTGTTCCTGCCATTGCCCATTTAAACAACCTTCTCTTATTTTCCGATTTGCCCTTTTGTTTTTTAACGTTATTACTTAAACTGTTAACTATGACTTCTACATGACTTTTTATTCATATTCCGCACAGGTATTTTTATCCTGCTTTGAAACACGATGACCTAGATTCTCATACGACGTCCTTGGTTACCATCATAATGAATTCCATTTTCTGACATTCAATATTGTACACATCTCCGGGGCACATGAGATTTTGTCTATTAGTTATAGCAAAGACGAATACATTTATCCCTTGATTTTTGGGCTTATGTCCAGTGGCCTCGGAATTCTCGAAAAGATTAGATCGGCCTGAATATTCTATAGAATTCTAGATCTACACTAGGGTAACTGGAGATGCAGTAGTGCCAGCTGGTCTACGCAGCAGTTAACTCCTCGGAAGTGTAAATCTGATTCATTTCCTAAGGGGGGGGGGGGATTATGATTAGCTTGGGAAACAGGGGGTGGTTGGAATAGAAGCATAATCATGTCTGCAACAGTTGTTGCAGAAGAAATCCTATTCTTTTTTCCCCCCTTTCTGGCTCTAAGTTCACAGCAAAACTACACATCCTGATCCAATATATTATTATCAACTTTTTCAACCTTTTATATATTCGCCCTTACGTCCCTCCCTGGGACTCAATGGGTTGAACAGCTGCAACAAAGGTGGCAAACCCATCTGCCAGTTCATTCATTTGACAAAGCTACATATTTATATCAAGATCTTATTTTCCAAATGGGGCTATATTAATCTGGTCAACTCCGAAGATGAAGAGGTTAAGTGTTTTCAACGTGGGGACGTGGCACTATGGAAAGGGGGCCATACATGGCATCAAAAGCGGGACACACAGTAAATGGTGCCACGTGCCAAACATGTCCATCATAGTATTATGTGCCATTTATTGCCCTTTTCCACAGTCCAATGGAGGACCACTCAGAAACAATCATGATGTAGATGTTCATCTCCCCTCCCACTATTGTCTGCATATAGCAGAACTGATACGTGTGCACACAGGCCAGTGATGCAATGCTCTATCAGATGGAAGCCCTCTAAGTTTTGCTTCTTGCATAGACATAGAAACATAGAATGTGTCGGCAGATAAGAACCATTCGGTCCATCTAGTCTGCCCAATTTTTTTTTTTGTCCCCAGTTCCCGGTCTTATAGCTAGGATAGCCTTGTGTCTATCCCACGCATTCTTAAAATCCTTGACTGTTTTTACCTCTACCACTTCTGCTGGAAGGCTATTCCATACATCCACTACCCTCTCAGTAAAGTAATACTTCCTGATATTACTTTTAAATCGTTGCCCCTCTAATTTAAGACTATGTCCTCTAGTTGTGGTAGTTTTTTAGACCAGGGGGATACATATCTTTTGAATGGAGCACGATTAATGTTTAGGTTTTTTGATCTATATTACAGTTACGATACAAAAGTAAGAGAGAGAAAAAAGACAATATAAATTTAATCAAGGTTCTTTTAAAGACCGTCTGCAAAAAATGGTAGCAAGGCTTTTGAAGTCTCAAAACTGGCTCTCTGTGACCTTGAGCAAAGAAGTTTGACCCTTTTCCCACAAAGTAAGCATTTTGCTTTAGTTCATCATCGAGATCTACATCCCTTACCCTTGTCGTGGTCTAATAAAACAGGAATTGGGCGGAGATAATTACAATTAAATATTAAAAACAAGCTGTACCTCTAAAGCAGACCGAGAATCTTGTAGTTGACTTGTCTGAATTTATGGTCAGCTGTTCAGCATTTATTTTGGGAACATGGGGTAATAAAATGCAATCAATTCTCAATTAGCAGACTCTTAGGTAATTATCAAGCCACATCTTAGAAAGGCTGCATTTTTTCATCATTGAGCTCAATGTCACAACATTTACATAAATCTCAGCCGCAGATAAAGGGGGGGGGGGGGGGGGAATTGATAATACTATACAGTAGAATTGCTCTAAAACCGTCACATTTGAAAAGAAAGTGCTTATAGCTTTGTTAATTTAAGTAACATTGCTTGTAACTCATATTGTTATTTTAATGAAATGAAATATTTATCTAATTCCACGGATTGTTTGGGGGGGGGGGGGGGGATATGTGCTTTAAAGAGCAGTTCCAAAAAAGAGCACACAACAGTTGATAAAAATGTGTTTTCATCCACTTTGAGGGTTATGTAGAAAGGTCAGTCGTAGGGCAAAAGTCTACAAAGTGGAGCAGCCAAACCTACGGAATGTTCCTGCCGATTACATAACTTTTAGAACTGTGCTTTAAAAATGACTTGTATACATCTCACTCTCTCTCACTTTTATTGTCTCCTCCCAAATTCCATAATGGGTTACAATGAACCGACATGGGGTTGCGGACATTTTGCAGGCACGTGGTTTTTAACCATAAAAAGGATCAGTCCTGGTCCCACAAGACAGCAGCAAAAGTGATAGGGCTGCACTCAACTATAAAACCCATAACCCCCCCTGTGGACCGCTGGCCATATGCAGTCCATTTGACAGCAAGGTGCGGCTCACCTGACTTAACTACTCGTTAGCCCTAAAAATCCATGGTTTGTTGCGTAAAGTTGATCGTTTTTTGGTTTGTTTGTTTTTTACTGCTTTTTTAACAATGCTAAAAAAAAAATCAACATTTTTCTATGGCTGGAAATAAAACCCAACACACACATCCACGCGAGCCCACTCCAGAAAAAAAAAACTTGGGTGCCTCTGTCCTAGACCGTTAAAAATGTCAGATGGATAATTAAGGTAGGTGGAGCTTAGACCCAGCTGGTGACCCCTCCGTTGGACACCTACCACTTATTTGAGCGTAAATTAAGCTTGGCAAAAGTAAACCAGCAGCTTCAACTCCAAATCACTCACAGCATCCACATTCCACTAAATACTCAGTTAAACAGCTTGGTTATAAAAGAAAAAAAATCTCTAAAACTCTGATAAATGCATCAGCATCCAACTGTTTGTAACCGGATATTAAGAGAGGTAGTATTTAGTTTTGTGTTCCGCTTTCTCGTGTGTTTTTACCTCTAAGCACAGTGTGTTAATCGGCTTAGCCAGCCAGCTGTAGTGTATATGTGAGTAGATTCATGTGCAGGTCATCCGCACGGCTTGAGAATTACCATCCATTACAGGGCACATACCACGTGATAAAGATCATCTTCCGCTTGCATGGCGTGGCACTCCACAACAATCTAACGTTTCCGAGCCACGCGGGATGCGTGTCATGTTAAAAGATGGCATCAATCAAAAGGGGAGAGACAACTAAAAAGTACATAATTCTTAGACATTAAACCACTTGCTAATTTGGCAGTCACCCTACCTGCCCATTACAGTTGTATGTAGCCAAGTGTAAACCATTCATCTACATAGAACGTTGGCAGATAAGAACCATTCAACCCATATCGTCTGCCCAATTTTCTGAATACTTTTATTAGTCCCCAGTTCCTTATCTTATTTCTAGTATAGCCTTGTGCCTATCACACGCATGCTTAAACTCCTTCACTGTATTCACCTTTACCACTTCCGCTGGAAGGCTATTCAATGCATCCACTACCCTCTCAGTAAAGTAATACTTCCTGATATTACTTTTTACATCTTTTTCCCCTCTAATTTAAGACTATGTCCTCTAGTCGTGGTAGTTTTTCTTCTTTTAAATATACGCTCCTACTTTACTGTGTTGATTCCCTTTATGTATTTAAATGTTTCTATCATATCCCCCCTGTTACGTCTTTCCTCCAAGCTATACATGTTAAGATGCTTTAACTTTTCCTGGTAAGTTTTATCCTTTAACCCATGGAACCAGTTTAGTAGCCCTTCTCTGAACTCTCTCCAAAGTATCAATATCCTTCTGGAGATACGGTCTCCAGTACTGCGTACAATACGCCAAGTGAGGTCCCACCAGCGCTCTGTACAATGGCATGAGCACTGCCCTCTTTCTACTGCTAATACCTCTCCCTATACAACCAAGCATTCTGCTAATATCTCTCCCTATACAACCAAGCATTGTGCTAAAACCTCTCCCTATACAACCAAGCATCCTGCTACCATTTGACGTCTGAAATAATTACCCCTATATCCCTTTCTTCAGATGTTGAGGTTAGGACTACATCAAATATTCTATATTCTGCCCTTGGTTTTTTACATCCAAGATGCATTATCTTGCACTTGTCCACATTAAATGTCAGTTGCCAAAGCTCTGACCATTTTTCTAGTTTAGCTAAATCATTTACCATTTGGCTTATCCCTCCAGAATATCAACCCTGTCTCAAATGTGTATCATCAGCAAAAAGACATCTTGCGATCTGCCAACCTATATATATATACCTCCATTAAAAAAAAAAAATAAGTTCAGAAAGCCCAACTTATTTAAAAGCCAGAAATTAAAATAAGGGCCTGATCTTGTGCTTTTACCAAAGCACATCAACTGGAAGTAAAAAAAATAAATAAAATAAGTTGAATTGAGGAGTTTGGCATATTTGTGAAAAAACTAAATGCTGAATCAGCTTAGGGTAAAGGTCAGTGATTAGATGTTACCAAGTGACCTTCAAAACAGGACTGTACCTCACCATGTTATTTCCTCCTTAAAGGGACAGTCTAGACCCCCCAAACTCACTTTTGTGCAAGATGAAGATTACTGCTTGTATAGAGCACAGGCTTTTACCCCAGTGTTATTTGATGCAGGCATTCTGTATAAATCACATTTTTAATATTGGACTCAATCACTCCCCCAGTGATTACTCTGCATGTTTACTGCAGGTGCAGCAGCACTGATTTTATAGAAGTATACATTGTATGGAATCTATGTGACCTTGCTCATCATTGCTCATGTCTGATGTCATCACTAGAGGGACAGGAAATTCCATTAATTTGAATTAAATTATTCTCATTGGTTCCTCAGCTAGTGTGGTCAGTCCTGGTTTCTTGCAAACTGCTGTAATTGCACAATTTTATCTCGCTGTATTTTTACATTTTAAGCAATGAAAAATGTAAAACTTGAAGTACTTAGAAAGCACATTAATATGCAGTCCCTTTAAGGCTTTCTTTACCCCTCGCTGGCCACTGATTTTAAACCCTACAGTCTCTCAAATTTGGGACTTAGGCAAATAGAGTAGTAATTTCAATAAATTCAGAATTTCTGGAGTATAAACTGCACCGGGAGCAATTTGTTGATGAAATTAATGATTACATCTTGTTCTTTTGTGAAAAGGTATAATGAGGACATTATACTCAGATCGTTCTTATGCTGCTCAATTCGATATTCATCTGATTTTTTTTGGGGGGGGGGGGGTGGTTTAAGTACATGACAACTTGTGATTGAAAAAAATACAGTGATTCACAGTTGAATTCTTCTTTTAAAAAAAAAAAGATAAATTGAAATTGCAAAAAATTAAAATAAATTGAAAAACTGTCATAATCCGACAGGTCCTTTTAACGGTTTGTGAGATATTACACTGCATATAGCTGTCACTGTAAAATGACATTGTAAGTGGTAATTACTCTAGCCAAAGAGGTGCTATACACACTCTCACGACAGTAACACATCAAGGGGGTAAAGACCCCACAATACAGTCAGAAAAAAAAAAAAAAATACATGATAAGCACAGATCTCTGCTCTCATGACTTAGATAGGATATGGAGTCCACTTAAATTCTTTGCACCCTGGTAGCAGTCATTATATAGACACTGAGAATATAAAGTTTTGTTTCATTTACTCACTTCCTGTTCTCTTTGAATTGAATACATTGTGTGGACTGTGATAAACTTGCTCTTGTACACAGTAGGCTCTCTTAACAGTGCAACACATTGTCTGATAACAACACTAGAGAAACAGGATATTCCATTCATTTGAATAAAATTATTCTCATTGGTTCCTGCAGCGAAAAAAAAAAAAAAATGAAAACGGCTTATATTCAGCTTGTGTGGTCATTCCTGGCTTCTTGCAAACTGCTGTAATTTTACAATTTCTTCTAGCTGTAAGTATTTTATACTTTAAGAAATGCAAAATGGAAAACATGCATTTTAAAGTACTTTGAAAGCACATCAATATGCATTAATATTTGGAAGATGCATTTTGGGTACTAGACAGTCCCTTTAAAGGACAACTACCTTCAAACAAGTGTATTTAAGTTTAATTGAAAAAGTGCATCAAGTGTAGACATTTTAAACAGAAATGCGTTAATGAAAGAATATAAAGTACCTTATCAAATCCTCTTTGCTTTCTATAGATGTATTAGGGGGGCGGAAATGTTGTTCGGAATCTTGAATTTAGATCTTCCTTCCTCTTGGATCACATAAACGAAGACCTGAGCCAAGATTCCGACCAGTATGTCCGCCTTCTGACAGAGCTATACGTAGCAAAGAGGGTTCAAGGTGGCTGGGAAGCACTGAACTAACCAAACCTCAAGAAACTGCGGAGGTGATTGCTCAGTTGGCATATGTTCCAAATTCACCTTCAAGTAGTCAGACTATGGGCCAAATAGAATGAGTAGTGTTAATAAGGTCTAAGGTCTGAGTTCAATTGCTGATGTGGTTAAAGTGAGAGAACATACACTACCGCACTCTGAATCCATTTGGAGAATGAAAGTGCTATGTAAAAACTAGGTTATTATAATAATTAATAACTATGCCTGCGGCAATATGAGCACCTTATTAACAATGTATTATTGCCTGCACGGCAAATTAAAAGGACGATTTATAAAGTATTTTATTTAGTTTTTAATGAGTTTTTAGTAGAGATGTATGTGCGCGAACATTCCCATTTTAATCAGCTATTTCAAAAAAATAATATGCTATAGAAGTTCAGTTTCAAAAATTAAACAAATATAAAGCAATTCTAAAGGGAATATAAAAAGGCTGGCTTTGTTCTTATAACAGGTCTTCACACTGGTGCCTAAAGAGAGACATTTTTGTTTTGGGGAGTGGTTGAAGGTGTGGTTATGGGTGGGGCATTTTTAGGTTCCTTTATGGCCAACAGAGGCATTTATGAATTTTTGGAAGAATAATGCATTTTATCTACAAAAACAAATATACCAGGTTTTTCTCAATTTTAACGAACCCACTCTCCCTCTCCCCCCCCCCCCCCTGATTTTAATAGCTTTGGGAAGGGGTGTATCTTAGAAATGATGGCTAGGTTCAGCCGCCGATTGTAAGACGCAATTTTCGTCTCCGATGATGACATTTTCATGCGTGGGATAGCCAGCTTTCAACGTCATGCAGCAAGGTAAGTAGAATTTTTAAAAATATATATATTTCCTCGATTACAAGACTTTTTTGAAAAAGTAGTGGAGTTTAGACTCCCTGAAATATGTGCTATTTCTGTGGAACTCTGTGATTAACTCCTACACAGTTCCAAGAAAATACTGAGACATCAGTGGTGGAAAAAGGGACACGATGTGAGTGTACACATAAAGAGGAAGCTAACAAAATCTTAAACAATTGGGCACCTGGTTAAAGTTTGTTGTGCTTTTTTTTTTGTTTTCTTTTATCTATGTAGCTTTTTTTCTACACATTATCAGAGCTATGTACAAATTATGCACAACGGACGTTATGTTTAAAATCCCTCATACGAAGTGACGAGAAATACCCCCCTCTTATGCACAAGACTGTGCCACTTACACTCATCTGAAAGAATGCGTCTGCCAATAAGGAGTTGGTGGAGGTTGTCCAATATATTTCAGCCACATTTTTGGGGGGGCGGTGGGGGGGAGTTTTTTTTTCCCATATATATGAGTAATTGGTGGTGTGCTCTAATCTTGTACATAATACTTAATGTATTTAATGACTCAGGATTTACATTATACACTGAATATTTTCTCCTATTTTTTTTTTTTTAAAAACACAAGCCTGTTTTTTTTATTATGGACAAAACAAAATATAATACAATTTTTTTTTTTTTTTTTTAAAAAGCACTAAATCATCAAACTTTAAATGATTATTCATCTTTTTAGTGCGGATCAAATCATGCACAATAATTTAATTACCTTATAATAATTAATCGCCAGTGGCCAAAACGGAGAAAACACTGTTTCCAGATAACGTGGTTTAAAACAAAATTTTAAATGAAAAGCTAATTATTATTATTTTTTTTATATATATAGTGGAGCGGCAGCACAGACAAATAGATTTTGGTCACTTGCTAAATCGTGTGTTTATTGTTGATGCTTTGCGCAGGAGAGAGGCTTGCTTTTGGCATGGCGAATCAATCAGACAGGAGATAGCTATTCTCTTGAGTCTGCATTAATCAGCTTGACAAGCTGTCACTAAGGATTGGTTTGGGCACATAAAGCAATATCCCAATAAGAGAAGAAAAAAAGGAAAGAAATAAAAACCTTAGGATTTGCTGAAGCAGTAACGGCTCACCCATTCTAACTTGTCCCCAGAGGCTAATGTCAGCCATTTACTGCTCACATAGCTAAATCTTGCGGAAGACACACGCGCCCTGCTTAAGAATTAGAGACTCTTTGAAAATCTACTAGTTTAATGTGGGAACATTAGGAAAATTAATGGGCAAAGGTAGAAACTGACAGAAATCGCTGTAGAAGAACCGAGGACTTCATCCAACGCTGAGCGCGTCCGAGCGGCGTCGCTAGTAACTAGTGTTCGGATTATTTTTTCGTTGTATTTGAGGACCATTTGGGGAAAAAAAAAAGAAAAGGAAAATGGGTCACATTGACGGGAATTGCAATTCTCTCTGCCCGTACTATAATGATACGTTTTTCACAATCAGTGAAAATGGTAGGGTATAATTGTGAAAATATTGGTTTCGGGGTACTGGAGATTACATTATTTATACTCTTCTCTAGGAAGAGGCGGTGCCGGGTTATAGGAAGTTTATTATTCGGTCCTGAGAAAAGGTTAGCTCTTTCAGGAGGTAGAGCTGTGAAAAAGGGTTGGAGCTTCCCGAAAAAGTGGGACCAGTGGGATGTAGTGAGAGCTCAGCTTGACTTCAACCATCGAGAGAGTTGTGAAACCCAAGTTCCAACTTACGATCATGTATTCTACAGCACAGAGACGAGCTTTGGTGGGATTTGAGTACTCTGATCAGAGATTGAGTGATGTTAAGCTGCTCTCTGAGACCTGGAGAGAAGTGGCGTCTCTGGAGAATGTATATACATTGTGTTAGCAGTATTGAAAACGATGCCTAAATTAGGAGAGAAATGTGTTTTAAATGTGCCTGTGGAGTCTCCTACTTATGACATCACCTGTGGCCGGATATGCAAATTACACATTTCCCATTGAAAACCAGTTTATTTGCATATCAGGCCACAAGTGATGTCATAAGTAGGAGACTGTGCAGACACATTTTAAACGCATGTTTCTCCTAATTTAGGCATTTGCTTGTAATTCTGCCAACACAATTATTTTCAGTATTTTTTTTTATTCTCTACATTCACAGTAAAAACAATGTTAAGGTGATACAGTCCTTTTAAAGACCTGTTTTTCCACTTGCGGTAAGCACTAACACTGGTTTGGTTGTGTCTCTCAGAAAAGAAGAAGAGGGGAATGCCAGTGCCTGTAATTACAGTAAGTGACTGTTAGCAATTGAAAATAAATGTATTTTTTTGGAATTTATTTACCCCCTAATGAGGACAATGCAAAATAACAATGTAAGATCAAAGAAATGTGACAGTCTGCTGCAATTTAAAGCTTTCAAGTGGGAAAAAAAAAAAAAAAAAAAAAACTAAACCAGTTGTTATTTTGTGTATTGTTCCCAGCAATTCTAGGGAAGAATTACAAGGCTGCATCTAAATTGCAGGTGAGTTGCATGTATTGTATTATATAGCCCTATGTATTGTATTATATAGCACTATGTACACCGATGCACAGTTTTTTTATGGATGCTAATTATCTCGCAAACACTGTTATTTGCAGCTTTCACTTAATGGTATGTCTAGTTTCATTTAAAAGAAGTCTATTATAAGAAAATACCAATTCCGTGTATAAGTGTGGATGGGGTGTACACCTACACAGTGCCTTTATTATCGTAGTTGGTGTGGGAAGGAAAGGGACAGGTCGGAGGGAAAGCACGGTACACGTCAGAGGGGGCACGCGTCAGAGGGAAAGCACGGCACACATCAGAGGGAAAGCACGGCACACTGCAAATTGGGACACGGAACGCGCCAGAGGGAACTAACGGCAAACATCAGAGGGAATGGACGGCACACATCAAATTGGGACACGGCACGCACCAGAGAAATGCACGGCGTGTGCCAGAGGGAGCCAACACACATGAGAGCCAACGCTTGGCACACGTCAGAGGGAACGCACGCCACACGTCAGAGGGAACGCACGCCACACGTCAGAGGGAACGCACGCCCCACGTCAGAGGGAACGCACGCCCCACGTCAGAGGGAACGCACGCCCCACGTCAGAGGGAACGCACGCCCCACGTCAGAGGGAACGCACGCCCCACGTCAGAGGGAACGCACGCCCCACGTCAGTTGAAGGAAACTGCCATTCCTAAAAGCTGTTGCTGGATCATGGGATTTGTAGTTCAGCGACAGCAGAAGGGCCACCGTTGGACGCTGAGGCCCTAAGGAACGGCGGCAATGGTGGAAAACGGTGCAAGCTACATCCACACTACGACCTACGGCAATTACACATGAGCATAAACAAGACTTGGGTGTGCTGGGAAATATTTACCGCTACATTAGATTATGACAAAGCAGCGAACCCTGAAATCAAACGTTTGTATTTTTAAGAGCATTTTCAACATATCAGCAACTGCTCTTCACCTGAATTAAGCCGTAATTGACGGGAATCCCTCCAAGGCTGCGGCTAGCAGGGAGAATTCTGCAACAATGCCAAAAATCGCAACCTTGACATATTAGCACTGCAGTACTCTGTAAGGGGTATTAATAATTATACAAACATAGGAGAGATGGGGTCGCAATGTTAAGGCTGGAGCTGGACTATCATGGAAGCTTTGAAAAGGGACTGTATCACCCAAGCATTGTTTTTACTGTGACTGCAGAGAATAAAAAAAAAACGACTGACAATTATCTATACATTGTGTTAGCAGTGGTGTTGAGCGAACCCGAACCGCACTGTTCGGGTTCGTACCGAGCATTACGGTTTTTGGACCCCGAACCCGAACATTTCACTGTATGTTCGGGTTGGAGTTCAGCGATTACATTGTATGTAATGCTATGGGCTTTCTATAAACCGAAATAGAGTCCCCATTGATACGAATAGGGACTCTATTTCGGTTTATAGAAAGCCAATAGCATTACATGTATTCCATAAACCGAAAGTCTATAAACCGAATGTCTTTCGGTTTATAGACTTTCGGTTTATGGAATACATGTAATGCTATTGGCTTTCTATTAACCGAAATAGGTCAATTGACCAATTGACCTATTCGTATGAATGGGGACACCCTTACCCACATTTTACTTCATTTTGCAGCCCTCTAGACCTTTCCAGGACTTTTTTTAGAGGCATTTTAGTGGCTAAAAGTTCGTGTCCCCATTGACTTCAATGGGGTTCGGGTTCAAGTTCGGGGTCAAGTTCGAGCACGGACCCGGACATTTTTTCGAAGTTCGGCCAAACCTGTCGAGCCCGAACATCCAGGTGTCCGCTCAACTCTAGTTAGCAGAATTGCAAGCAAATACCTAAATTAGGAGAAAAATGTGTTTTAAATGTGTCTGTGGAGTCGAATGCATCACCTGTGGTTTCGTATGCAAATAGGAGTTTTTTCGGGAAATGTGCAAGTTGCATATTAAGCCACAGCTGATGTCATCAACTGGAGACTCCTCAGACATTTAAAACAAATTTTTCCTCAAATTTAGGGATTTGCTTGCAATTCTGCTACCTCAACGTCTGGATCATTTTCAATCGTTGTGTAGAAATTCATTAATGAGAGTATACTAATAAAGTACCTTACTGAGTCTTCTTTGCTCAGTTTGGCTCTATCACAGGGCAGACATGTTGTTTGGAATCTTGGGTCAGATCTTTATTCACCTTGATTCACTGTGTATATCTGGCAGACATACAAAAAGCATAAACGCTGGAAAATTAGCGCCATAGTCCTGTATACCAGGGTAGATTGGAGCTCAATGCCGCGGTGGTCAACACAATGCCGCGCGATTTTGTCACGGTGTCGCGTAACTCCTCCCCTTTAGGCTCTGCTTATTTTTGTCCTGAGACATCCAAACAGAATTCTGGCAAATATACAATTTCAGAGAAGGGCCACTAAACTGGTTCACGGGTTGAAGGATAGACATTACCAGGAAAGGTTAACATGTATAGCTTGGAGGAAAGACATAACAGGGGGGATATGATAGAAACATTTATATACATAAAGGGAATCAACACAGTAACGGAAGAGCGTATATTTAGAATAAGAAACTACCACAACAAGAGGGCATAGTCTTAAATTAGAGGGGCGAAGATTTAAAAGTAATATCAGGAAGTATTACTTTACTGAGAGGGTAGTGGATGCATGGAATAGCTTTCCAGCGGAAGGGGTAGAGGTAATACAGTGAAGGAGTTTAAGCATGCATGGAATGCATGCCACGGTTTTGCAAGCAGAGGCAGCTTTTTTTTTTTTTTTTTTTAAAAGAGAGAAGAAATTGGTTGAAGCAGATCCAGTGAATGGATAGTGAAGTTAGGAGTGTCTGAAGATAAATTACTGTCAGTAAATTACAAGCCCGGAGAACGTGACGCGTTTCGCTGAGCAGGAGAGACAGGGAAGACAATGGCTGGATTTAAAAGGCAACCCAGCATTCTAATCATACCAAGTGTTCCTTAATACACATAAATTCTGCCTTAAAAATGGTTCCCTGACTAACCATAAAAAAAAGAGCTGCCTGTGCCGTTATAAAATATCTGGCTCTATATAAACAAAACAGGATTAATGAATACAAAGTTCTAAATGTATTGCAATAAAATAATGTATTAGGCCTTTGGTCGTCTATGAACCAGCCTTAAAGAGACAGTAAACATCATGTACTGATTTAGAATATTATATTTACGCTAACCTAGGGATCTTAGTGAAACCTAATGATTTTTATTGCCAATTGGTGAATGATCTATATATAGGGGATAATCGCTAGGGCAGTGAGACACTTTTAGGGTCAGTGAGGGTTAAGACAGGTGATTATTAACTATGACACTACAGAGGTTTGCATAGTACATATGCCATGGTACCCACTGAGCATCATGGGATATATATATACTTCCCAAACAAGTACAATGCCAAGGTTAGCCATCATGGGTCTAGACCTAAGAAAAAGCAGCTTGTAAGTTGAAAAGGGACTAAATGCTTGATGTACGTTTGTCTTACTTGAAAGAAAATCTAATAACGTAACAATCTTTATAAGTTATAACGATATCCTAGGGAATCTACCAGACAATGCATCAATCAACAGAGGAAAGCCTTTAAAAGCATGCAGCTGACTGGTACCTCCCACTGTGTTTTGTTGTTAGGTCCCTGCTTTAACTCAGGTGGGTGATACTTGAATTCTTTATTTTAGAACTGGTGTGACAAACCTGTATATTTTAGAAATGTTGGTGATATAGGTCTCTATTTTCAAAGCCCGGATAAAAAAAAGAAATCCAACTGGATTATATGATGTATATTTCTATTACCAAAAACACGTTAAAGGTCTTTTGGTAGGAGAAAATGCTTTAAAATGGGGGGGGGGGGTTATTTTTTTTTATTTTTATAAATACAATATACTTTATTTTATTTAATTGCGATTTTAATAGACTAATTGAAACAATATTTAATATCTTAAGAATTAAATACATCAGCATTACAACCTAATTGCTAAATTCGAATTCAAAAAGGAATATGACACAGTCATCTAATACAAGACAAATAATACCAGACTGACAGTACATTGCTCAGATCCAATTAGCAATCTGTGGCTTGAACGGAGGTATCTTGTGGCTAAAGGGACATATCCTGTTACGCTGTGACACATCACCCAGTTTCTAAAGGATTCAGGCACTGGTGGGATTTTTAAAAACATAAACGCCAAATCCAAAAAAAGACAAAAGAACTGTGTTATATCTGCTCCACTCCCATCAACAGTTGGACTCTCTCGGCTCCGTTTAAACAAGAAGAGCGATGTTGGATAAAGGGGAGGTAATGTTTTGGGTGGAAGAGAAGAAGGTTGATTAATGGACAAATCCACTCTACTCTGAACATGAGCAGCTGTCCAATCTGTACTTGTTAGGCGAAGAGCCAACTGTCACAGGGCATCCAGCAAAGACTTCTCCTTGTCCACAAAATGAGCAAATAGAAGCAGCTGAAGGCTATTCTATAGCGCATCTAGAATTAAGGCATGGTTTACGTTAAATTACGGGACACAATAAATGCACGACATAGGGTCTTGGAGCATGATTGTTTTATAGCTCAAATGTATTTTCCTTTAACGAAGTGGATGCCACCATTTTTAAACTAATTCAATATTAGAATGTTTGAGCTCTGCTTGTAGGTGTGGTCTGTTGGAGTGTTCCCCTATTGGGCTGCTGTCGGAATTCCATTCGCTAGAAAACTAGTCTGACCGACCAATGGGAGAGCTTCAGGAAGGAAGTCTCCTAATGCTTGATTTTTTTCCCTCTCTATAATAAATGACAACTTCCAAATATAATGAGATAGAAAGATAAGATACAATCCGAAAACTGGGACTATTTATTATTTGTTAAAACATTAAGATTTCTTCCTTCGCTAAGTTGGCTTTGCCCTGGTATGTTATCATCTAATCAGTGTTCCACTTCTACAACTATTGGTGTTTTGGATCTGTGACCAGTGAGACTAAACCATATTTTAGGGGTGACTGCTAGGGTTGCCACCTGGCCGGTATTTTACCGATCAGGCCAATGTTAAGTCTATGGAGACAGTACCAAGGCCGGTGGGTGGCAACCCTAGTGACTGAACTAGGCCTCGAGTTTCTTTGACCAGGGTTAGAAGACAACAGAAAAAAAGATACAAAAAATCTCAGGGACATTGTGTTACAGTGCATGTAGAGCATAAAAAAAATATTGGGAATGATCTATACATTGTATTAGCAAAACTGCAAGAAAATGCCTAACTTTGGAGAAAAATGAGTCTGTGGAGTCTCCTGCTTAGGACATCACCTGTGGCACGGTATGCAAATTGCACATTTGACATTGAAAAGCAGTTAATTTGCATACCGTACCGCGGGTGATGTCCTAAGCAGGAGATGCCACAGACACATTTAAAACACAGTTTTCTCTAAATTAATTATGCGTCCTTGCATTTGCTTCCTCTTTGCGAAGAACTATGGCTGGATATCATATTTTGGCCTGAATTCTGTAGAAACTTTACACTCAGCCGTACAATATACCAATAAATGACGATTGAACACAGGCTTTCAGTTGTTTAAAGCAATATGGTTAGGTAAGCCTGTCACGGCATTTTCCTAGAAGATTGAGAAACAAAGAGAAGCCTTAATCAGAGACACACGAGATAAAAAAAAAAATACGTTGTGTGTTTTAAATCTGCCACGATATTCATAGGTTGAGATAAAGATGGATTGTGCTTCAACGTCAATAAGATAAACACAAATGGTACAATGTATTTAACAACAGTTTAAACAAAAACAAAAAAAAAAAAAATTCAAAATCTGTTTGTACACTTGTTGGCACCATTATAGGGCTCTGGAAAACTGAGGAGTGTAACTGATGCTTATAACAACTGCTTATCCAAAAGCACAGGGGATGACAAAGACATGACTAAACTGTGATAACATTTCCAAAATGTTCTCATTTAAAAGTACCAGCTTGGGAATAATTGTAAGAAAGGATGGACAAATCTGATCTACAAGGGAGTATGTATCCAAAGACAGCTCTGTGTGTTAATATCCATAGCTTAATCACTGAAACAGGCAAGGAGGTATATATATATATATATGGATTGTCCGCTACTTGATAAATAGCACTGTCTTTCACTCTGCATGTTTACATCACTCCTATGCTAACACGGTATATCATATGAATCTAGACGTAATGCACCTTGTATGTATGGTGTGTATAGTGCTTGAATGAATCTCCAGGTTACTAGGTTATAAAGTCATTCAGGCGATTATTTATAAATGAATGTGAGATCTAAAACTCTTCATTTTAAGGGCTAGTATTATACCCTAGAAAAAATGGTGACATGCCAGAGTGATAAAAGTAAATTAAAATGCAGTGGTTAATTAAGGCATGATGAATAGTAAGATACCGGTGGGGAGGGGGGAGCGTGGGGGACCCTGTCCGTATGGCTAGCAAATATCACTTGTGGAAACCTGTATGGTTTGATTGTTATAAAACAAAAAACTTTAAGAGTGGTTGTTGGTTGGGACATCCAGCCAGTAGGACACATGTTCCACTATCAGCACTATACCTACCAAGCTGGACGTTAGAGGTATGAGTGGTCAATGGGTGTAGTCACATTCTGCATCCCCTAGGGCACTTAATAAGTTATAACATCCTGGACTTCTGGGATGCAGTGGAGAGTATGTAGGGATGCCATATAATGGCTCAAAGTGTTGTGGGTAAGGGGTATCTGACCATGGACAGCCATATTTACAGATATATTAGTCAAAGACTTAAGTTTTGTTTGGTTTATCGCATAGGATAACCTCATGTTATGTCATTGTAAATGCTTTGTTAATGATGCGTTAAAAACCTTGTGTAGGTTCACGAAGCTTCCAGGAGTGTATCACTGTGGGCGGGGTTATGAGGGTTTTGTGGGTGTGGCCATGAAAAAGGAATTGAGTCCCAGGGATGTACGGTGTACCTTCGAAAGACAGACACGTTGGACGTATGCAAATGGTCAAATAAATTGAGACTTGAAAGAACAGAAGAAACGTACCCAATTATTATTATTATTATTTTTTTTTTTCCCCAGAGCAAGGATAAAATTCCGAAATTTGCTGATCAGAATCTCAGCATAATTAAATACCATAAGCATGTTAACTCAGCTCAGACATTTTTAATCTTTGGAAAAAGCCAGACCAGATGGTTCTCCACAGTCACACACAACCGGCAATACAGCCAGTATCTGGAAAAAATAAACAGGGCATAGAAAAAAAAAACACACGTGACCTGAGTCGTGGCTAATGCACAGCGTGGACATGGGTTATCCAAGCATCTGGCACGTAAAGCATTAATCTTAATTAAAAAAAATGTATTCTACATCTCGTTAGCTGCTGGTAGTGATCAGGTAAATCTATAACAATAATCATAAAAAAAATAAAATAAAAAAAAAAGATAAAATAAGATAATGAAACACAGAAATAGTGTTCATTTAAAAACTACTGTACAATACTAAACTCATCATGGAAAGCCATGTCCAAATAAACCATAAGGAGAACTCTTCACTGAGGATGTGAGATTTAATGTATCAATACGATACGTCTCAGGAGGATCCCACCAGATTTCTCCACCTGCTCAGTTTTCTGTGATTCAACCAATAATAAAAAATAAAAAACATTATATATATATATATATATATATACTGGATCTAGATCTATAAATATGCAGAATGCTTGTGGAGAAAATCCAAACAGAGATCAATAGATTATTTGGAACCATAGGGATTTAGAACGCTGATGCAATAAAAGGGCTGATTTTAGAAACTTGCTTTCCAACTGTTACTCTCTCTGCAGGAGATATTACAAATCCAGCGATAAGAGAATATATTACAGACTGTGCAGTGGATGCAGAGCAGAAAAGCCTGGGCTTAAATAGGGGATATAAAAGTACCACCTAGGAGCTTATTTATTTTTTATTTATTTATTTATTTTGCTTGCCAACTAATAATGCGGCATAAGCACATTCATCTTCTACTGATTAAAGGGTGAGCTGTGAGCAGGCTTAAGCTGCTGTGAAGAATGGATTTAAATAGAAGAGGCCATGCCACTCTACACTGAAAAAGGGGTGGAGCTGGATGGAGGGGGGGTGCTATAAGGTTCTGCTTTGTGATAACCCTTTCACTGCCTGAGCAAAGTGGATATAGCCTCTGCAGGACTAGAGAGAAATAAAATCAGTTCATTTGGGTTGTCCTTAGAGATATATCACAGCACATTTTGAATATGATCTCCCTTTCTTGGTGCCAGGAGGTCATTAAGTGCATAGCTAAGCAAATGGGTTAGAAGGGGGGTAGAGGATAAGTGGTAAGGTATCCAAAAATCAAAGGGTTAAGGTGGGGGAAAAAAGGTGAGCATTTAATAAGTCAGAATGTGAAATAACAATCTGATAATAATTGATCTGCTACTGCACCGAGAATGATTTTTTTTTCTATACCCTCATGAAGCACCTTCTAGAATGCTAATGGGTCAGCAGAAGTTTTTTTTTCCCCCATGGGTCGAGATGTATAGAATATGGTACTTAATACTTAGGTTGCCGGATTGCAGCTGCTGACCGCAGAGAGAGCTAGCGTGCAGGTTACGCACACTTATCTCGCTCTCCAAAGGCACTCTCTCGTTAGCTCCCTCTCCCCCTCAGAAAGTTATTTCAATAATTACTACAGCTAAATCAAGGCAGAGGTTGGCAATACAATTACAACTTTAGCCCTGCTGGGTGTGTTGGGTAATTACTGGAAAATAAAACAACCCATTATCAACAGTGATTTTTTTTTTTGATTTTTTTTTTTTTCAAGTCCTGTCCCAAAATGACCACATAGAGAGAGCGGCATGAGTTTAACGACATCATCATTAAAAAGGTGAGAACAGTAAAATGAATTAATTAGCGCTCTTTTTACTGGAGAGAAAAACAACACAGAGATATTCTGACTTTCTTTTTGCACACTGCAATCACAGTACTCAATAACATGTGCACATATAACAATATATCAATGTAAAGATTCAATGTTAGCATCCAAACTTTTATACATCTCTCCGGTAAAATAAACTTTATTTGCATATTATGTTTTTTTTCTTGTAGATCTTTTAAAATAGGCTTATAAATGATATTCATGAAATATTATATACATATTACCTGACTAGTATAGAAATAATGTGTTTTTTCCCCAAAAAATGTATATTAATTATAGGTCTAAGACCTCTAAACAGAGGCGTATATATATTTTTACACTTCACCTAATATTTTTCTGTATTTAGAGTATGTGCTTCAAACTACGAATTGTAATAATTAAAAGGGTACAGTTTACACTTAACACTTTCCCTTCCAGCAGTGCCCTTGGTGCAGTGCTCCTCACCGAAGTCCCTGTGGTAATTTGGGGGTTAATCTACCCAATAATGCTAGTAATTTGTAATTCTCCCCGCAAGTGCATCACAGATAAATACATGTACAATGCATGGGTATATGACACAGGTATGACATTAAGCAAAACAATTTATAGAAAGAGAGAAAAAAAAAGGTTACTTACCCAAAATATTAAGTTAAAGAGGAACATCATGTATTTCAAACAACAAAGACAGCCTCTTGCCATGTTGCACTTCTTAAATTCTAGAAGGAAAACAAATGATAGATCCAGATAAAAGACCACATACTTCCCTCCCTTGGGTGCACTGTATTTGTCCTTTTTAACACCGGTGTGACTCTGAGCACTGGGTCCAGCGGTACCAAAAAACGCTCCGGCCGTAAATCCTCTACCAAACTCCCTGCCGGAGGTAGAAGGCTTAGCGGAGTCTCTACTGTCCACTGACGGACTCCGGTGAATTGAAGAATCCTCACTACTTGATTTATCCATGGCCTTTCTTCTCACAATTCCCAAAGCTATTGTTTTGCATGTCTCAGCAATAAATTCCGAAAAACCCCGAGGAATCTACAGTCAAAGCTTCTACGACCCGCAGATCGCTGCCGGGATCTAAATCAAAATCAGGAGATCCACACTAGGATTCTACGGTATTTCGGACCTCTTCCGACCCTTCTAGATACTTTGATTATTCAAGGATGCTACAATTCTCTCTTTTTCATACACCGTTTCTTTCTCAATGATCCATCCACATCCATTAATATCCCTGATATCCTACTGCTCATGGTTAATTATTTCCTTCTAAATCTATTATCATATCACCTAGAATACTTGCTCCAAAAGCTAAGAACTCTCTCTCTCTGTGTATGTCTGCGATTGCCTGTCTTGCAGTGTCTGTCTCAGTAATCTGCTATAGGATCGGTGTTAGGCTGCAGTGCATTGAATAATGTGTGAGCACAGGCAGCTCTGCAACTACATGGGCAATCCCACAGAAATCCCTTAGCCAGCTCTCAATATTACGGCTAAGTCTCAGAAACCCTCCCCTCAAACCTCACAGTTAACCAATGGAGATCAGCCTATCTTTTTTTTTTTCCTAGGCACACCTACATGACATAAGATCTTTAAAAGGCTTATTCGTTTACTTTAACTGTACAAGAGCATAGAAAGAAATAATCTCTTAAATGTCAGGGACTTTTCTAAAATCAAGAGCAGAGCGTATATTAAATCCTTTCGAGAGGGGAAAAAAAATTATAGATAAAAAAAAAAATCTCTACATGAATATCTAACAGATGACATTACAAATCCATTTGAACTCTTCATCTTCTTTTATAAGTTTACACTGATCTTATATTTGCATTTTTTTTTTCTTTTAAGTATATATTTTTTATGATCTGAAAAAAATACTATATATTCTAATACCAGGAAAAGGAAAAACCAAATCTTAAAAATTTGGGGTTTTTTCTTGCCTGTTTTTCTTAAAATACTTTTCCTATTTTTAGGTTATCACTTACCTGTTCTGGAGAGTGACAAATAGGTAGGGGGCTCAGGGGTCTAGTCACTACAAGATAAGTTGCAGGTTAGATGAACATTTCAGCTATACAATGTGCAGGGACAAACCTGGTGAGTTTTCCCCCGGCTAAGCAAACTCACCAGGTTTGCCCCTGAACAATATATAGCTAAATTGGTGAGATGGAATGTTCATCTCCCCTGAACTCACCTGCAACTCACCTTTGCGTGAATAGGCCCCAGTGAGGTGAAAAACAATCTGCAACTACTGGAATAAACGTAAGAGTTGCCTTTTCTATCACTATATTTATTATGCAAGTTACATATTTCCCACAGAAAGAACTTCCTTTGGATATCAAGCCAAAGGTGACGTCATGAACAGTAGACACTGAAGAAAAAATTGGATATCCCAATCACCGGCTATATTAAGATACAGTGCTCGGCACAGATTGACAGAAGGCTGATCGGCGTATCCCCCCCCCCCCCTTCCCCACCGCAGACGGCATGAAACAATACTGCGGCCAGCCAACTCCTTTATCCCCCAAAAATATTAGGCATATTTGTAATTCAAAATAGATTGATTTATAAATCGACAGTCAAGAGAATAACCCAGTAGTACTGAGCCCGACGCGTTTCGTGCTCACATTTTTTTTTTTTTGAAAGAAGGAATTGGCTGACCAAAGTATTGCTTCATATAAACAGTAAACACTACAGACACATTCAAAACACATGTCCCCTTAATTCAAACATTTATATGCAATTTTGCTCATCACAACATATACTGTAGGTCATTTTTCAGAACATTTGTTATTCTGTAGCTTCACAGTATCATGATGTTTAGGCGATAAGAGATCCTTTGAAGCCTGATTTTGGCTATTCAGTTGTCAATTTATATATTTTAGTCTAGCATGTTGTCCACCCCATCAGCATGCTGGGATCACTTTGTGGATCATAGAGGACGGACCTCTAGACTTTGATGTCACGTATGATGTAAGAGTGCGCTAGGAATAGGGTCGTCACCCAGCCAGTATTTTACCTGCAAAAAAATTTGGATTCAGCCCAATGTTTTTTGTTTTCTTTTAAAGAAAAGTTAACCTTTTGTCTTTCTGCCCCGTCTCTGAAGATCCAGAAGAAAACAGTTCTCATCTCTGACACGTGATGCATTATACATGTGATGCAATAAACTGCAAACCGTAAAGGTCCTTTGATGTAGTTACACAGCACATTCTCTGCCCACTACACTACACCTCCCCCCTTCCGCCACGACCCCCCCCCTCCCCCCCCATGTAGGAAACTATATATGTAAGCAGATGTGATCCAAAATATGATTTATGACTCTGGAATCAGCAGTAGAAGGGAAAATGCATCCATAATGTCTTGGAAAGTAAACTTTTTCGTTTGTGAATGTGATTTATTTTCGTTGTATAAAAGGCTACTTTGTAAAAACCAGATTAAATAAAGCAAAGCAGGAAACATATTTTCATTTGGAAATTTGTATATCTTGAGAAAACAAAGGCATTTTGAACTTGGACTGTTAAAGGAACAGTCGGGGACATTTTTTTTTAAACTGAAACACGAATGAAAATACAAATTTTGATTCATGCTTTAGTGCAGTCTGCTGTTTAAAAGATATAGGACAGAGAGTCCTCAGTGCCACCCCAGTCTATCTATCATGTCTCGAGCTAATGGTATGGATTAGTGTCTGCTAGGGTTAAATAGTAAACTCCCCCGCCCTAGCAATTGTTTGTTGCCCCCCCTGATTTCACCAGGTTCATTCACTGAATCTGTGATATTCGAGGAAGAAGGGAGGTGAAGTGATGTATGAACTGTTAATTAGAAGGTAAACATTAAAACAGGTTTATAATGAGAAAAAGAAAAGAATAAATAAATGGTATAAATGGGGATCAAGAATACAGGTCTAGCACAAAAGTGATGGGTAAATCTGAGTGTCTTATGTGTGGAATTCTCTTTTTTTTTAATCCATCCCATGATCTCGCTAAACTTCCGCTTTATAGCCAGGATCAGGTACTCCGGGGGAAGCCACTGGCGCACTATACCTTCCAAATGTCTTGCTCTACGCAGGAAAGTCCTGGATTGGATGCTCTGTCCCGCCAAGCTCTACCTATGTCCCACTTTGTGGGATGAGTTCTGTAGGACAAGGGGGATTCGAGACTGCAACCCTGATCACATTCTCTGGTTTCTGGGACACCAGAGATTGTTTCCACTCATGCTCTGTCCGTCAACCTTCCAAGCTCCGCTCCCCGGGGGGCAGTTTTTGGGAGGTTTGGAACGCAGTGCTATAACAGGAATTGCGTATATGCAAATTCCCATTCAAAGTAATACATTTTAAATATCAAGTTACAAGGTGATGTAATAAAAAAAGAAAGCTTAAATAAAAAAATGTTCTTCTTCTTCATCATCAAAAAATTATAACATTGGCCACAAGCCAATTTTTACCTCCCTGATGGTAAAAATATTGAATGGGGGGGGGGGGGGGGGGGGTCTTACTCTGAGTTACTTTAATATCTACAAATAAATAAAACTACTAACTCTTAGATCATTTAAAAAAAAAAAAAAACCTTATAGTAGCCCAATGTAAAACTCTACATAAGACTTGCCAAGTGGGCTAAATAAATGGGCTATCGTGTGAACACCCTAGTGCGCAAAAAGCTTAAATTCTTAATTGAATTACCCTCATTCAAGTAGGGATTTGAACTACAGCACACCAAGGAGAAGTAAAACGCAACACTACGGGTTCAAGGATTCTTAAATTATAATTCAAAGGAATCGGGACGGTGTGACCCTGGAAATCTGCCCACTCACTCGGAGACCCCGATACTGGAGAAACCCCAAGGTGTCAAATATCTGAAGATTAAAAAAAAACAATAGGAAGTTGGGGAGGAAATTGAAACATCCTATTTTATTGAAACCTCAAGACGCAAAAATTAATGTCGTTTCGTTCATGATATTATTGGATGCTTACATTGGAAGGATTACAGTATATACATCTGGCCTTGTCCTGCAGCTCAGCCAGACCTGTACACTGGATATTTCCTGGTTAATCTCCTCCAGATTTCTACCCCCTGAAAGCTTACATGCTTGCTGTATCCAAGGCATCTGTTTAGAACTGCGGAAGTGACAAGGTCGTTCGTCCTAGTGATCCTGTACCACGAACCCCGCCCCCCCCCCCCCCCCCATCTTCTCTAGATTATTATTAGGGTGCTGCTACTAAAATAAGAATTTGGGGTTACAGGCAGACCGGTAAAAAAAAAAAAAAAAGTTAAGTCTATTTAGCAATAAAAAGGTAGCAGTCCTATTAGGCGGACTTCCCAATGTCACCACTCTTTCTCCATTTATTTGTCATCAATTTAAAACAAAAATCGCATAGGTGCTCTTTATTAAAAAAAAAAAAAAAAAAGCTGAAAGTACAACTGCAGGCAAAAAATAAAGTTTAGTTGAAAGGTTTATCAAGTGTAGATATTTAAAGTAGAAATGCTTTAATGAAAGATTATAAATAAAGAACATTATCGAGCCTTCTTTGCTCCATATAAAGCCATCAGGGGGGGCGGACATGTTGTTTAGAATGCGTTACAGAAGTGTCTGTGGTGTCCCTTGTTTGTGACATCACCTTGTGGCTTGATATTCCAAGTAAATCAGTTTCAACAGGAACTGTGTAATATGCATATCAAGTCACAGGTGATGTAATAACCTGGAGATACCACAGACACATTTATGTATTTACCTATTCTACGTCTATTCAGTATGTAGCGTACAATAATTATTAATCTGTGTTGTCACCTGCTAATTAAATACTTTCAGTGCAATTTGTCTCGTTTGCTTTCTTTGTCAACTTAAGTCAAGACGGTCCTGGAATGAAAAAGGATAACATGGCTACCCGGTATAGATACCGGTGTCTGGATCTCATTTACACCATATCTGTCCTATCTGGTTAGGACTCTATAACCCTGTTTTGAATGCAATGATGCCTGGGCGTAGGCAGTATTAATGGCGGGTGACAGACCCAAATTTAAATGGAACTAATTTTGTTTATTAAATGGGACTACAGGCAACGATGAATTTGCATATTGTGCACAAAGATGACGTCACAAACATGAGACAATACAGATGCATTTAAAAGCAATTTCTGCTGAAAACCTATGGATGTGTTGGCAGTTCTTCTAATGCAATCTATTGATGATATGTTTTTTATTCTCTACATTCACAAATGGTCACTTCCAAACGTAGACTGTGTCGGCAGATAAAAACCCATTATATTCTGACTACTTTCATTAGTCCCTGGCCTTATCGTATATCTAGGATAGCCTTGTGCCTATCCCACGCAGGCTTAAACTCCTGCACCATGTTAACCTCTACCACTTCTGCTGGAAGGCTGTTCCACGCATCCACTGCTCTTTCAGTATAGCAATACTTGCCGATATTACTTTTAAACCTTTCCCCCTCTCATTTAATTTTTCCTCTGGTTGTCGCAATTTATTTTCTTTTAAATATACTCTCCTCCTTTACTGTGTTGATTCCCTTTATCTATTTTAAAGTTTCTAGCATACCCCCCCCCGTCTGGTCTTTCTTGCAAGCTATACATGTTAGGATTATCTTCTAATGGATTATCCCTACTACAATTTGGTGTCCTCTTTTATGGCATATTTGCAATTAAATAAACATTAAACAAAATCCTACTCTAATTTAAACAACTCTACTTCAACCAAGCAGCAAGACTATATAATGAACGCTTTTAGGTTTTTAAGAAATAACTTTTTTTCACTAGGGATTTGTTTTGTGAAAAATTCCACTTCTCTTACTGGTCAGATAATGAACTTGCACGTCATTAAATTATCTGGGGTCAGGATAAAAAGCGTTCGCCCTTACATCTGTCCTAATTAACATCTCTCAAGAACATACTGCTTTTGATTTAATGTATCCTCAGTGCAATTTGTGATGCATTTTCAAAAATGTTATGAAATGTCTGTTATATAGCATTTGCTAACCAGTCTTTTGTATGGGTTTGTACAATGTTGTGGCCAGATATGTATGCAACTGAGGCTCTCTTACTGGCCCCAAATTTGTCTTATTTAAATAAAAAAAAATAAAAAAAAAAATAAAAAAAAAAATATATATATATATATATATATATATATATATTTATTAGATTTAATAGTAATAATAACTAGTAACACACTTGGCAAACGCAGCACAATTACCCGGAAAAAACAATAAAATAGGATATTGACTAGGGTTTCAATAGCCTGTAATGGCCTTTATCAAAGTTTGTTACATTTTTATGTTTTATAACTATGTATTAATGGTATTCATTGTATCTATTCTAAATCTATATGTATTTTAATATGGCTATTTAATAAATATATTGTTGGTTTATATTTTACATCACTCCACCGTTTAATTTATAGTTCTAAAAAACAAAATCACTAATAAATGATATTACTATGATAAGAATTCCAACATCCATTACTTAAAGGACAACTGTAGCAAAAAAAAAAAAAGATTCTTTAATGAAAAAATTCAAATTAAGTGTCTTATTGAGCCTTCTTTATGCCATATAGTTCTCTCAGGGGGCAAACATGTTGTTTAGAATCTTGAGTCAGATCTTCACTCACCTTGGTTCCGATGAACAAAGATCTGACCAAAGATTCTAAACAAAATGTCTGCCTCCTGGTGGAACTATACGGAGTAAGGATGGCTCAATAAAGGTACTGTATTTGTATTCTTTCATTAAATAATTTCTATATAAAATGCCCACTTTTGATGCCATCTTTCAATTAAACAGAACTTATTTTTTTGCTACAGTTGTCCTTTAAGGCACCTTCTGTACTGTTGCATACAGTTGCTTGGCTCTGGTGTATCAGGAGTTAGTGGCTCAGCGTGGGCACCTGTCCAAGCTGGGCTGAGTCACAGCAGTTTGGTTCATAGTGGGTCAATCCTAAGAGGTTGCATGACCCATTATAGTTAATCCGGCATGCCAAGCGGGGAAGCAAATCCTACTCTTTTTAGATCTTACTATATATCGATGGAGCTGAACTGTAAAGGAGTCCGTAACGGATTTGAGGTGCTGGGGACTGATCAGAACTTATATAGTTTCTAATTTACAAGCCACTTAAAAGGCACAGTGCACCTTTCTCGGTCAAAGTGCAGGGAGAAGAATGGGGAGGGAAGGAGCGGACAGAGACAGTCTCTAGAGTACATTTTGAACTCTCTGCTATTTGTTCAAAATGCAAACTATTTTCATTGCAAAGCGTAACAATAATAAGAGTTGCCAGCATTAAATAGCACTTACCAATGAATAGCTCTTAAAGGAGAAGCCGACTTTTAAAGGACACACTTCGCAAATAGACAGTTTACTTTAATTCCCAGTATGTTAGCCTTTTTTTTTTTTTAAACCTCTGCTGCGTGGGATGATGATGCAGTATAGGTATAGTACATAATAACAATAATAATTTATTTAACCAAGAAGAGTACATTGACGGTGTTACCATTGCCCAAATTAATGGTAGACATTTTATCAGAAGGATAGGACATCCGCCTTAATTTGGAATGTTACCATGTCGTCCGTAGACGATGATCACATCACTGATTGGACGACCCCATGCTTAGTTTCATAGAATAGCCAATCATAGTTAATCAGACCTGGAACCTTGAGGGTTTAGCAGGACCCTCTGCCTTATCAGTGGGGATGGCTCAGTGAGCTAATGCACCAAGCACAGGGAAATGTGCATGCATAATGAGTAAAAGGCATTCTGGGAGGGGAGCAGCATGCAATCTCTTGCTGTAATACGGAGTTGAACCACGCGGTGCCATCACTGGTTTATTGATCAAGGCGGATCAATGTTTATGTCCCAAAATATATTACGAAGATCTTGGTCATGGAAAAACGGTGTAAAATGTGAATACAGGGAGTAAATGATTTTCCACATGGGAAAAATATGATTTTTTTTTTTTTTTAATGTCGGAATTGTCTGTTCTGTAACACGAGTAACAATGAAAACTAATTAATTTGCATAGGATGCCACACCGTGATGTAATATATAGGAGACTGCACAGTCAGACTGAATACACTTTGTTTGTCTAAATCTGTGCAGTCGTGCCAAGATTACGTATAAATAACTAAATAGTATTCCCGTAACAATGTTTTTTTTTTTTATTTGTCAGGGAGAAACCCAACTACAACACATGACATCCGCCTTAATTTGGAATGTTGCCATGTCACCGGGTGGCGATAATAATGTCACTTCTGATTGGACGACCCCTTGGTAAACTTCATGCTTAATTTCGTGTAGATAAAATATACTGTATTTCTGCGATCCCAGGGCTTTGGGTGTTGTTACGATGAAATATTTCTAGAACATCTGTTACACAGTCCTCTGAGGCTCTGAAAGAAATATAAAAAGCTCAAGAAACATAATATCTTGCTTGATGGACACACTAAGCCATTAAAATGTATTGGGGACGGCAAGGTGTATAACTCCTTCCAAAGCATCCATTAACAGGACTGGGAGTACCTTACTTAATAGTTACACTCAATCGGGAATAGCTTGCTTGGCCCAACTGCCAATGTGGGAATCTGTGCTGAGCGTACCATCAAAGGAATTAGAGGTTAGACGGAGAACTCAGGGGCTAAAGCTAAGTAATACAAAATATACTTTTCCTAAAAACTCATCACATAACAAAAGAAAAAAAAAAACTATGGCTTATAGGCACCAACTGGTCGATATGCTGCTCATGGTGAACTCAAAGTCGTTTATTTGTTCCTTAGGATAATTTTATTGTATATGGCAGGTTATGGCGTTGGAAGCAGGAAGCCCGTGGCACATCACACAATGGGAAACATGTCCCAGCATACAGCATACCCCCTCACTGCTATTGGTCAATCGCTGTCAGGAGGAGAGTTCACATGGGGGGCCTGCACAGGGAAGTGGACGTGTGAGGAAGATTATGAGGGGCAGCAAGAGGGGTTTTGGTTGTGGACTGCTGTAAAGTGCACTCATTCTATTAGTATATCTATAATCTTATGTTAATATAGACCTAGAAACATATAATATAATGGAGGCGGTGTGACCCATCAGTGATGAGATTACATGACCACGAGTGAAAAAAAACAGGACTTTCTCAGAATATCTGGGACTGTGGGGAACTATACTACTATGAACTTGATCACGTTTGTGAATGGTCTGTATACTTAAGGGCGTCTGCGTAGCTTGGCTTCAGTGCAGTCCCCATTGGAGCCAATGGGAATGCTCTATCAAATAATTAACCCTTTATTGGTTGGTCTAATCATTGTGCGGATCTGTCTAGTGCAGTGCGTTATGTCTTGGAATAGAGCTAAAGCTGATCACAAACACATAATGCTGCAAATAGATTGAGAGCAATGTGTACTCTGTATCATCAGGATAAAGTGTGCCTGGATTTAAAGTGATCCTGTATGTAAAAATAAAAGTCAGTAGAGCATCAAAACGTTTAACTTTTTTTAATTTTTTTTTTTTTTTAAACTGAATTAGAAATGTTCAGGATGTGATACATAATTTATATTTCTTGCTTCTTATGTTGAGCTAACATTTTCCATTTCTCCTCTCCGATTAGCTGAAAACTTTCTACCTTTGTACAGTAGGGAGAGGTATTAGCAGATTGCTTGGTTGTATAGGGAGAGGCATTAGCAGAATGCTTGTTTGTATAGGGAGAGGTATTAGCAGAATGCTTGATTGTGTAGAGTGAGGTATTAGCAGACTGCTTGGTTGTGTAGAGTGAGGTATTAGCAGACTGCTTGGTTGTGTAGGGAGAGGTATTAGCAGAAAGCTTGGTTGTATAGGGAGAGGTATTAGCAGAATGCTTGGTTGTGTAGGGAGAGGTATTAGCAGAATGCTTGGTTGTATAGGGAGAGGTATTAGCAGTAGAAAGAGGGCAGTGCTCATGCCATTGTACAGAGCACTGATGAGACCTCACTTGGAGTATTGTACGTAGTACTGGAGACCGTATCTCTAGAAGGATATGGATATTTTGGAGAGAGTTCAGAGAAAAACTGGTACATGAGTTGAAGGATAAAACTTACCAGGAAAGGTTAAAGGATATCTAAACATTGTAGCTTGGAGGAAAGACGTAACAGGGGGGATATGATATCTTGGGGTTGTCTTTGACTTGGTTCTCTCCTTTGTCAACCATGTTCAGTCCCTTCAGTATATTCCTGTTCATCTAACTTAGTATGTAGCCCCCTCTATGCTCTGTACCAAGTGCTATGTGAATTGTAAATGTTATATAAATAAATGTAGATCTAATGTAAACCCAATGGGAAGCAACACAGTAAAGGAGGAGAGTATATTTAAGCATGCATGGGGTAGGCACAAGGCTATCCTAGATGTAAGATAAGGCCAGGGACTAATGAAAGAATTTAGAAAATTGGGCAGACTAGATGGGCCGAATTGTTCTTATCTGCCGACACATTCTATATTTCACAAATGGTGGTGAAAAGAGGAAATATTATCCAATGCACGGTACATACGTCCCTCTTAAAAACAAAATGTTTCACAACATCTACGTTAAAAAGTATTTTTAAAATTACATTTAAAAAAAAAAAAGGAATTCTTAATGGAAGAATGGATTGGGGAGAGTCAATCGGGACTCTGGTGGGAGGTTCGAGGGGAAAGTGGTACCTCGAACCTCAGGTATTGGGGGCATTGGTATATGCCCAGAACATGGAGTTATTCAGCAGCCACCTGGATACTCGTGCAAGCTTGGTCGTTTTTTTCTGTTTAATGGAATGTTATGTTTAGTCATTGTATAATACGGATATATATGTGTGGAATGTATATATAAAATGTAATGCAATGACTATTTAAATAAAGTGCTGTGGCCGTTATTTTACCCCACAGTCTGGTTTTAAGTTCAGTTATTTCTAGGCAAATACATATCCCCAATGATAGAAGCTACCATGTCATGACAACTATGGCTTCTCACAGACTAGTCATCGCGTGTGTGTGTGTGAGCACGCTATGGTAACAAAATACATCTAAACAATGACAGAGTGACCTTCTCATAAGGGGACTATGACAAATCACAGAGGGAAGGGCAAATATAATGAAAGTATCACAACCTTAATGACACAAGCTCTATACAGTACTCAATAACGGAGTAATAAAATCCTGTCATTAAAAAGTCAAACAAGTGTCTTTTCCAGGGAATTCTATAATCCTAAACACTTAACAAGAAATATGAATTTCATAAAACTTCCAATTTACTAGTCTAAAGGTTATAATCAAAAAGGCTTAAATTTCATGGTATGCTATTTCCAAAACCCATCTTCCTGCTACATGATTACGATTTTTACATCTCCAAGATGGATCTGTAGTCATTTTAGATGGGTATAAAATACAATTCTGCGCTCTTTTTTTGGGATCAGTTGATAAGACTATTTTATCAGCATCGATTTGCTTATAATACAAATTCTTTTTTGTATTTGGACTACGACGGGGGGAAAGATAAGATGAAGGTAGTTTAAATTCTGCGTTGCTTCTACAGCTAAGAGAAAATACTAAGGTACTGCACAATTTTCTCTTTTTTTTTCTTCTTCATTTTCTCTAGACCGTAAGATCTCAAAACCAATACACCTGACATTAAGCAAAGTGTCCAAATGTATATTGAATCTTCCTAACAATTTTAAAGTAAATCTAATCTTCCTGCTTGTGATAGAGTTCGAATATAAATGTAACAGTCTAAAACTGTTAGAAAGAACCATAGATATTCAGATTAAATGAAGAAAAAGGTAGGAGGTGAACACACAAAAAATTTAGCATCGCAAATACTCAAAAACTCACGTTAGCAGATATGATGAGATTTTGAAGGGGCAATCCCGTCTACAGCGAGTGTAAAAAATATTTTTTAGATTAAGTACTTTATCATCCAAAGTAAAGAAATGGATTTGTCTTGAAATGGGTTTTTACTCAACTCCTTCGTAGCTACAGAGCATTTTTTTAAAGTAAAACTAAGTGCCTTTCCCATAGCCTGAACATGTGTACAACACACGGAAAATATGTGCGCCTTTTTAATAGCTTTAAAAATATAAAAATCTTTTACTATTGCAATATCATTTTTTATATTGCAATAAATGTAACCCAAAAATATCTCAAGAGAGTATCTCAAAATCCACGTCAATCACAGAAAACCTCAATAGCCAGATAGGTAGCCACCACCATTTTCCATTTAGATGATATTCAAAAATATAAATTAGTAGCAGTTTCTGTAGTCCTAGAAATAAAGACGAATAATACCTACCGATTGGAAGAAAAAGGAAAAAAAAATGAACATAAAATAAATGATATAAAATATAAAAAAGTGAAACTCTCCCGTATGTTTTGAAACAGGGAAGATTTTTCTTAAAGCTACTCAAGTATTGCCCTTTTCCCTAATTTCCCTTTTGTTCTAGAGTGTTGAAGGAATTATCTTGTGACCATAGTGCCAGCACCAACCTCTATTCACTCTCGTAGATATTTGGAATGCCTGTGAAGGTCAAACCTAGTCAGGTGGATATCCGTACACAGTGTGGAATATTCCAAAGGCCCTTGGGATGGTCAACCAACCATACGCAAAAGTGGATTTTTCATATTTACATTTCAACAGAAAATTGTTTATTTACTACATCAACAGAAAAAGGAAGTGAACGTGTCTTGAACAACCCCCCCCCCCCCCCCCCATTTACTGAACTTAAATATCTCTTGACATTCTCTGTGATTTCCTTGACATAGTACCAAGCCTCGAAAGTGGGGCAGTCCTGGCGATAGCTTAAGGCTAGCACTGCCTATGTGCCGGAACATCTTGAGCATGCCTTAACAAATGTGATAGGACATGCTTACTGGATTCAATCTAGCGCTGCTTGGAGCTATGGATGACCCTGAGAAGTCCAGGGCTTGGGAATTCTATAGTAGAAGACAGAGTGATATTAAAGGGGTACTTCGACTTAAATAGAAAAGACCTTTTTCAGTGAACATTAATAAAGCATTATTTTACATTTTTTTTGTATTCTTTAAAATGTTTACATTTGTATTCCAAATATGTATTATTTACTCAGGTTTGTAATTTTTTTTTTTAAATGATCCTCCCACTCAGCTCTCCAGCATTTGGCTGGGAGTCAAAAAGTATATAGTTTTGTTAAATTAAAGTAAATAATAAATATGCTCGATTGAGCTCTACCTAGCCGGCCCAGCTCAGGAACCTCAGAAAGCTAAGGTTTGGCAGTTGTTGCTCATAAATTTTGGCCCGATAGTGAATAAAACAGTCACTAATTAGCAGCCCAGTACATTAAAGTCAATAAAACCATAAGTATGTATTATAGTATAAATTATTTGCAGCAAATTAATGAAAACTGAGAGGATTTTAATTAGCTCTGGGATAGCACACAAAAATATGAGCTACAAGTCTCACACCTCACATCAACGAGCGCTCACTCTTTCGCCTCACTCCCACCCACCTTTATTGCTCATATTTTTTTTTTTTGCACTACTGCCTTCATAGAAACATAGAATGTGTCAGCAGATAAGAACCATTCGGCCCATCTAGTCTGCCCAATGTTCTAAATACTTTTATCAGTCCCCAGGTCCCTATCTTATAGCTAGGATAGCCTTGTGCCTATCCCACGCATGCTTAAACTCCTTCACTGTGTTTACCTCTACCACTTCTGCTGGAAGGCTATTCCATACACCCACTACCCTCTCAGTAAGCCCCTCTAATTTAAGACTATGTCCTCTAGTTGTGGTAGTTTTTCTTCTTTTAAATATACTCTCTTCCTTTACTGTGTTGATTCCCTGTATGTATATATAATATATAATTCACACTAATGTGCAGTGGTCACATTAACTACACACACACACACATTCTCAAATGCATACACAGTCACACTTACCACACAAACACACACACAAACACTTACCCCACACACACTTACAGTTTTTTGTTTTTTTTTTAAACAGGGCTGTGGCCTCCTTGATTCTCGAGGCTGTGGGCTCCCAGTTATCTTCATGCTGCAGGTACGCTTCTTCACTCCCTCTGACCCTTGCGCATGACCTCACGTGCAGGGTAGAGGAGGGGATATGCGCACAACAGCAACACCGCTCTCCCCACTCCCTCCCCCAGACTTACCCAATTGATGCCTCCCCTTCCTTCCTCCCCCAGACTTACTCAATTGATGCCTCTCCCCCCTCACTCCCCCAGACTTACCCAATTGATGCCCCTCTCCCCCCTCCTCCAGACTTACCCAATTGATGCCTCTCCCCCCTTCCTCCACCAGACTTACCGAATTGATGCCTCACCCTCCCCCTCCTCCAGACTTACCCAATTGATGCCTCTCCCCCTCCCTCCTCCAGACTTACCCAATTGATGCCTCACCCTCCTCCCTCCCCAGACTTACCCAATTGATGCCTCTCCCCCCTCCCTCCCCCAGCCTAGGATTAAGGGGTAAATGTACATTTTTTCCCCCCTGTCTGGAGCCTGTGTGTTTCAACCTTAAGCATGCATGCCGATTTGACTAACAAAGCATTAGCCAGCAGACCAGCCTCCCGGTGAGTTTCACTGGTCCAGTGCACAGTTACACAGAGGGATGGTCACCATGCCTAGGTAACTTACGACAATAGTGAAAATGCTTGGGACTATTTCTTAAAACAGTTGTAAAGATCATTTTAACAAAAAATTTCAAGATGCATGGATATAATTTAAAAAAGTTTTATTTTTTTTGCTATATAATATAACCTCATTCTATGTAGCATTATCATTCTGTATTTCACACACAGTATACTTTTTAAAAATAACTCGTCGTATCCCCCGTGGACTAGTTGGAGGACAGATGTGCACTTTAGGAAAACATTTTGCTACATCCCTGCAAAGTTTCCTACACGGCATTAGAGGAAATGTCACTGAATAAATAAAACATATATATATGATGATACAGATGGTGATTTGCATAAAAAATATATCACTAGGCTAATTAGATAAAACATTATATATATATATATATATATATATATATATATATATATATATATATATATATATATACACACACACACACACACACACACACACACACACACACACACACACACTATTTTTTTAACTTTATTTATTTATTTTTGTATAAAGAAAACAATTCTTAATTCATGATATCACTTTAAACTTTGTCATCCCTGAACTTTTGTAGGAATTATTAGCAATTTGTAAAGAATAAAAAATTATAATTTTTTGACAATGCTATTCAACTATATAAAATAAATGTAAAAAAAATTAATTATTTCATTGGGGAATTGAAAGATTATAACTTGAAATGTTGTTCTCCCTGAACTCTTGTAGGAATAATAATAAGATTAAAATAAATAGTTTTTTCTTTAAAAAAAAAAATATATTTCTTGGCAATGCCAAACTATACACTATATAAAATTAGATTTAAAAAAAAAAAAAAGGAAATCATTTCATTGGGAAATTTAAAGATTAGAATAACTTTTTTTTATCCCCAAACTCTTGTAGGAATTAATAGCAAAACCATATTTTATTTATATATATATATATATATATATATATATATATATATATATATATATATATAATTTTATTTTTATTATTATTTCTTGGCAATGCTGTTAAACCATATCATTTTAAAGTATGACAAATGTAATCTCTTACTAGGAGTATAGCTTGACCTTTACCAAATACTTACTACCCATTTTTCATTCTTGACACGTTGGTAAGAGTTATAGACCAATTCTACAATAGATGTAACACAGATCAATTGAAAAGTGTAAACTACGCAACTGGTAGGCGCCCTGCTCCATGGGATCTTACTGTATTGATTTGGTTGATCAACAAAGTGTTGAAGCGCTTGTAAGGGTTAGCAAAGACACAGCTATATAAAATAAAATCTCGACTGCAGTTAAGGAATCGACTATAAAACAGAGAGCTGCTAATTTATCAGGAGCAGTCAATCTAAGAGAAATTTGACGCACACACACAAAAAAAGGCAGCTATGGAATATATACAGTATATGGACAAAACTATTAGGACACTTCTTAATGATTGAATTCAGGTATTTCAATCAGACCCAGTGGCACAGGTGTATAACTCCTTCATGACCGGACTGTTTTTCGAATGTTGTGCGTTAGTGACAGAGGCTGTTTTAACATTTATGAGGTGTTTGTGTTTAGCTTTAGTTTTTCTTCTTTGTCATTTGCTGTACCCACACAAGTTATATATATATATATATTTTTTTCAAGACAAGAAGGGCTTTCTTTTGATGCCATTATTTTGTTCATATCATTTACTGTATTATGAATTTTTTTTTAAATATGGTGAAAATTTAAAAACCAACAACACGTTTCCTTAATATTATTTGTAAAATAATTTAGTAAGCTCCAAAAGCTAATGAAAAAACCTGCTCAAAAGATTAGAATATTGGTCCTGAGTTTAGAAATACCAAATGTTTATATACTTTTTTTTGCATGTTATAGGTTAATAAATAAGTAGCATATAGCCATTTCAAAACCATTTAAAAAAAAAAAAAAAATTAGCGTTAGTGACATTGTAACACCAGTATCTGTCATGAACCCTGAATAACCCCCTTCCCTAATCCCAGGATGTTAAAAAGGCCCCTGGATTTTTGCTGATCAAGACTAGAGACTTCGTGCCGGACTACTGGACGTGTGTGTGTGTGTGTATATATGTATATGAAGTCCCTTCACACAGCCTGTAGAGACCACCCAAAATCCCGGATCCTGGGTGCTATCATGCCATCAAATATATAATGCGAAATTAAGTGTACTCGCGGGACTTCTTACCGATAATCCACTTTAATAGAGGTCATAGAAACACTCAACGCTTCCAGGCTTTAATGGAGACCCTTCTTTGAGACACCTTCTTTCTATAAGTCCCATGAGCATCTTCACTTTTGAATATCTATATATAGAATATGACAGATCTAGTAGGGGAAAGGGAGCGGACATGTTGTTCGGAATCTTGGGTCAGATATTACAAGATTCTAAACAACATGTCCGCCTCCTGATAGAGCTACTTGGAGCAAAGAGAGCATAATATGGTACTTTGCCTGTATTCTTTCACTTAACATGTCTATCTTTCAATTAAGCCTAAAAAAAAAAAAGCCATTTCTTTTTTTGGCTTTCCTAGAGTTGTCCATTAAACCGTTTCCCAAAATTAAATATTTGACATGAAAAAAATAAAATAAACAATATACAATATACTGGATATAAAATATGCTGCTTCAGGAGGTCAAATCAATGCGGAATAAATAAGGAACATTCACTTAGGTGAAGTCTATAACTGAACAAATTACTTTCCAACATACTCTCGAGAGGCGCAGGGAGGATAAAATAAAAAGAATTATAACCGGAGAAATGGTGTCGCACTGCTCGCTGGAACTTCCCAAATTACTCGTTGAGAATTATGAACTAGGAATTAAATGGTGACATCTTCTTAGTGGAATGAGCAACCAGTATTAATGCGGAAATAATCTAGCTATGCAGTTACCGTAAGTTAATAATAAGTGTATCTGTTAAGAGAGAAAATTGCTTTTTACACTATATCTGCTAATGTCAGCATAGAACAGGCTTAAACTGGGTTTACTGCTTTACAGAAAAGGTAGTTGATGGCCAGAATGGTCTTCCAGAAGCCGTGGTAATGGCTAATGAAGTGATGGACCACAAGTGAATTTAATAGAAACCATGGAGGTTGGTCCAGTCATGGTTTGGGTTCCCCAGATAATCTGTGATATTGCTACTGTCTTAATATGACCTCCTTAATTAAAATCTCTTGTATTTATCAGGGCCATGCTAAAAAAAAAAATTCCCCGTATACATATACCATAGAGATAACTATGGCATCTACCTAATGGGTCTGTGGGTGGAGCCCTCGGTCTTCATGTGGAAGGAGGAGTATTTAGCTCCACCTACGACTCTTTCAGCTTGACTTAATTTTGGAGGCAGCAGTCCCAGCTCCTTTCCCAAATGGAACAAATGTTCTGTCACTGTGGTTTTCCACCTCCCATCATCTGGTAAAAACCTTTAGGGAAAGAGGAGATCTGGGTCACTATGCAAATCACCAAGCTCTAGGAGGACCATAGGAAACTTCAGGGTTCTGCCCAGAACCTTTGCTTGTGGCCACATGTCCCAAAGGGGTATGGAGGTAAAAAAAAATGTGGGCCCCAGATTTTTCCTAAATATGCAAGATACTACACTGCCATGAATGGACACAAATTAAAAACCTTATCTCATACCTGCCAACATCCCAGGACTGGCTCTCGGG
Organism: Pelodytes ibericus; assembly: GCA_036172795.1. Taxonomy (NCBI): domain Eukaryota; kingdom Metazoa; phylum Chordata; class Amphibia; order Anura; family Pelodytidae; genus Pelodytes; species Pelodytes ibericus. The sequence goes on along the minus strand of CM069858.1, from coordinate 16,047,571 downwards.
ACATGGTTAGAATAGAGACAAATGGGTGGCAGGGTTATATGATGTTGCATGATCTTGTAAGTGTGGGTATACAGGTATTAGAACACAATTACACCTGTGTACGATGCAGAGCACTGTGTATGGTAGCATCATATTCGGGATGGTCAGCAACTCTTATCTTAATTTACTAAGCCATTAACCGAAAAAAGGAAAAAAAAGAAAAATCAGCTTTGACTATCCCTTTAAGAAAATCTGTGAAGCTTTTGTACAGAATACATGCATGTATTTTTATTAATGTAAATGAGATCAGACACTAAAAATGAGACAGCATGACAACCAGCCACTAATCCTCAAGTCCACATGAGTAAGTGTTTGCAGGTGCTCACTGCATGCTATTTAATACAATTTTTTTTCTTTTTTCTCTTATGTATAACGTACAGTTATTTTTCTCTTTGGCAACGCTCTCAGCCTCGATCCAAGTCCATTAGGAGAAGTTATCGAGAAGATCAACACGAATGTCTCCATTCCCACAGCAGACAGAAAAGAAAAAAAAAAAACACATACTATTAAAGAGGAAAAAAAAAAAAAAGAAATATGAACCTCTAGCTTTGCCGCCTTGCAGTAAAAAATAAATAAATATTTTTTTTTTAAAAAAGTATCAATTTATTACAAACATTAAATTTGTAATTTCTCCTGATGAAGGTGCTCACACAGATCTCAAATGGAATGTGTATGGTAATTTGATATCTTCCTTCCTCAAAGACAGATTATCAGGAGGTTTTGGACTCTCTAGGCCATAAGTTAAGTTTACTTATGCTTCCAAAATAACTGCATGAAAGGCAGCGGTGATAAAAAAAAAAAAAAAAAAATCAAGCAGTAGAGAATTCTTCCAGGTGTTTTAGAAATTTGGTTTTAATACATATTAAATTAAACATAATTTTAAAGGGACAGGACACTAATGACGTTCGTTCAGCTCTCCCACACGGCATAAAAGGTGACGCCATTTATCTTCTGATCGATCTAGATATTGATTCTTCTCGGTTCTTTTTAGGCATGTACAACAAGTATTTAATGCAGATCTACACAGTGGTGGCTATGTATATAAAAGTGTCAAAAATACTAGTGATATTGCGGGTATGTATGACACTATAGATGTTGGGGAGTTTACTTTTATAGTTGACGCAATTTGAAAAATGCCTGACAGTCTCTGCCAAATACATAATGCCAGCGTTATGTACCAAATCCGTCAGAATTTTAAAAAATAGCAAATCCCATTTTTTGTTGTTGTAAATAAGTATGTTATTCATTTTTCAGAAAATATGAGCACAAAAAAATGTTATAATGTATCATACGGTGGACAAAGTATCATCGGTAGGAGAAGTTGACGAGACAGTAATTAAGGTAGATCGGAGGAAGACTACACATAAGACACAGTGATCAACATTATTTCATAAGCCGGGGTTTTAATAATTAAATCCCTGTGCTGAAAAAATATATATATTTTTGCCGTTTCTACGGTTTTGCAACTCTGTTCTACTACTGTTTATTCTTCAGAGAATAGAGCCCTATATAGGTGGTAGAGGTTGTACTGCTAAATTTACATTTAAAGTAATTTGTGGGAAAAAAAATTTTGTTTTAAATGCGAAAAATAATTTCCTTATCAAGCAGTATGGCATGGACAAATTTAGTAGGGGAAGTGAGCGGACATGTTTTTCGGAATCTTGGGTCAGATATGACAAGACCCTGATCATGTCTCTCTGTGTCATTGGCTACCAATCACTTTGTGAATGGGGCCATCACGCAGCATGCCAGGGTGGCAATCAGCATCTCAGACGCTGGTCCCACATACGCGGAGCAGTGGTTAATCACTTGGGCCTCAAGTGTCCCAAAGGTTCGGGTCACCAGCAGGGAAGGTCTCACTGAAAGCAAGATATTTGGAGAAGTATGAGCGATGAATGTTAACATCACCATTCGACGGGGGCAGCTGCTCGTCCTGTTCGGCAGCCATACTGTCAAACGAAGCAGCCATGTTGGAGGTGGATGAAGAACACCTCATATTATTTTGTTAAATGAATATTGACTGGCAATTGCTCTCAGAATTTGTAATACATTAGGATATATGTAGGGGGTCACACTTAGGGCACATGTCATACTCCTGTAAGTGGACATTATAAAGGCAGGACAAAAAAAAGTCTTAGCAAAAAGCACAAAAAAACAATACAAAAAAAACAACTTGATCCAGGATGATCTATGGCCTGGTTCAGAGCGATTGAAACAAATGCGAAATATTTCATTCTTTAAATAGTGATAGTTTCTCATTAACAACCATTGAATTACATGAGCGGTGGCAACAGCTGATTAGTATCCTGTGGTTTTGAGTTTAGAAATACACAGCTCTGCTCATGAAATATTAATGCCGGTTCTCCCAGACAAGTAGAAAAATATCTAAAATTAGCAAGTCGTTCTAATCCACCAGTATTGGTCCATTCAGGTCTTCATTACCAAAAATCTAGCAGAGGATAAATCGATTCACACAAGGTTTTACTCTTAAATGACAACCATACGGCTAAGATTAATTCATGTTTAAATTGAAAGATTCCATCAAGTGTAGACGTTTTAAATACAAATGTTTTAATGAATGAATACAAATTTGCTGTATCAGAGGGCAGACATGTTGTTTAGAACCTTGGGTCAATCTTCTTCCTTCATCTGACCCAAGATTCTAAACATGTCCACTCCCTGATGAAGCTATTTGGAGCAAAGAAAGCTCAATAAGGCAGGGCCGACAAACCCCGGGCGCCAGGTCGCCATGGCGACCTGGAAATTAAGCCTGGCGCCCGGGTGCCGTTTCCTACATGACCCCCTTGCTGCTGCCGTTCGTGTGTTCGTGGATTTTTGCAGCGCGAGGGGGAGAAGTCTGTGCGGATCGCACAGACGGCAAGCTCCGCCCCCTCGCGCAGCGCGTGTGAGTACTGGGTGTCGTCACTTGTCAACCCAGCACTCATCCGAAATAGCAAGGAAGAACGGCTTCAGCACGAATGTTCCCCAGCCCTGCAATGAGGTAAGGCAGCAGGGAAGGAACATTCGTGCTGCAGCCGTTCTTCCTTGCTATTTCGGATGAGTGCTGGGTTGACAAGTGACGACACCCAGCACTCACAAGTTAAGACAGGTGGGAAAAAAAATCAACTTTTGTATGTGTGAGGTGTATATGTGTGTGAGGTGTGTATGTGTGAGGTGTATGTGAAGTGGGGGGGTGTATATGTGAGGTGTATATGTGAAGTGGGGGGGTGTATATGTGAAGTGGGGGGTGTATATGTGGGGTGTATATGTGAAGTGGGTTGGTGTGTGTGTGTGTGTGTGTATGTATATGGTGTGTGTGTGTATATGTGAAGTGGGTTGGTGTGTGTGTGTGGTGTATATGTGAAGTGGGTTGGTGTGTGTGTGTGTGTGTGTGTGTGTGTGGTGTATATGTGAAGTGGGTTGGTGTGTGTGTTTATGAATTGCGTGTATGTTTGCGTGATTGTCTGGCTCCTAAAAAATTTTGCTGGCTCCTAGAATCAAATTAAATTTGTCAAGCCCTGCAATAAGGTACTTCAGCTGTATTATTTGATTAAAGAATTTCTTTATAGTCCATCTCAACAATATAATATTTCAATTAAAAATAAACTTTTTTGTATCCCCCCCTCAATGGTCTCCTTTAAAGCCACCAAATATTGTTCTGCCTGCCGTGAAACTTTAAGTGTTTTATAAACGTATAGATACACAAAAAGCTCTCATTATTACACAAAATCCTTGTCTGCTAGGAGTTTTGTGCATATAAAGCACGTTGCATCTATTTTGTAAGGTCTGAGGTTACAGATGTTTGTGTTTGTTTATGAGCCGAGTGTATTGCACCTTAAAGACAGGAAGAGTGGATTCCCCATTTGCCGTATATAATACAACCATAAATCTTTTAACACTTACAAACAAGGATATATGGCAAACAAAATCCTCCGACTGAGATCACGATTTAGGAAATAAACTCCTGTATTGCTGCGAATAATTAATAAAAAAAATAAAAAAGACTGAACTCTTACTAAAGACTAAAACCAACACATTTGTAAAAGTCTGGGAGCCATTCAGCTATTGCTATTAGGGTCATTCTAAATTATCCATGGAACTAAACTCTGGAATGTCAAATTAAAGCCACAAGCATCACAACTTAATATAGAGCTTACTTCAGTCATCGCGAAATGCGTTGGTAAGTTTGATAATATACATTCATACACAGTAACGGTCTAATATTTGTTTAAATGTAAATAAACACTATTACTGAATGTTTATTTGGTCTTTTGCATTGGGGTACTGGTAATATATGTATGTTTTGGCTACAGTTTGCCCAGGACACTTCTCTGCCTGAAGTGGTGTTAAGACAATGCTAGTTTTCTGATAGCAAGTATTGGACTACCACAAACCAGGAGAAGAGTCGAGCTGTTCCACATGCAAATTTCTCCGTGGGCTCACAACATCATCCTGTATACAAAAGGTTTTCTAAGCGGCAGTATCGGAGAAAGGAAATAGCTTTCAACGCCTAATGAAAAAAATGACTATGTAATCCAAGTACAATTAAGTTACACATAGTGTTACACAAATACACTTTGTGGTTTGTGGGGTTTTTTTTATTAAAGGAAAACTATCGTAAAAAAAAAAAGAGTTATGTTTAATTGAGAGATTGTAGCATTTTAACTAGAAACTCTTTAATGAAACAATATTCATAAAGTGCCTTACTGAGCCCTCTTTGCTCCGTATAGCTCTATAAGGGGGCAGACATGTTGTTTAGAATCTTTGGTCCACCTGACCCAAGATGTCTGCCTCCTGATAGAGCAAAGTGGGCTCTGTAAAGGTTTTCTTTTTTTGTATTCTCTCATTAAAACATTTCCATTTAAAATGACTAGACCTGATGCAGTCTTTCCAGTGGTGTATCTTGATTTTGTGCTGCCCTAGGCAGACAAAATCCGGGCACCCCCCTACCCAAGCTGCACACCCACGTTACACACATAAGACATGCCCCATCATTCAGACTCACATCAAGCTCACACTCCCATCACACTCAGTCACACACTCCTACTCCCATCACACTCAGTCACACACTCCTACTCCCATCACGCACACTCTGACTCCCATCACACTCAGTCACACACACTGTCTCCCATCACACACACTCTGACTCCCATCACACTCAGTCACACACACTGTCTCCCATCACACACACTCTGACTCCCATCACACTCAGTCACACACACTGTCTCCCATCACACACACTCTCTCCCATCACACACACTCTGACTCCCATCACACTCAGTCACACACACTGTCTCCCATCACACACACTCTGACTCCCATCACACACACTCTGACTCCCATCACACACACTCTGACTCCCATCACACTCAGTCACACACTGTCTCCCATCACACACACTCTGATTCCCATCATACTCAGTCACACACATACACACACACACACACACACACACACAGTCTCCCATCACACACACTCTGACTCCCATCACACTCAGTCACACACACTGTCTCCCATCACACACACTCTGACTCCCATCACACTCACTCTGACTCCCATCACACTCACTCTGACTCCCATCACACTCACTCTGACTCCCATCACACTCAGTCACACACAGTCTCCCATCACACACACTCTGACTCCCATCACACTCAGTCACACACACTGTCTCCAATCACACACACTCTGACTCCCATCACACTCAGTCACACACTGTCTCCCATCACACACACTCTGATTCCCATCACACTCAGTCACACACACACACACACACACTGTCTCCCATCACACACACTCTGACTCCCATCACACTCAGTCACACACACTGTCTCCCATCACACACACTCTGACTCCCATCACACTCAGTCACACACACTGTCTCCCATCACACACACTCTGACTCCCATCACACTCAGTCACTCACACACACACACAGTCTCCCATCAGCACTTACCTTTCCCTGGCAGGCAGGCAGCCTGGTCCCTCCATGCTGCCTGTTCGGCTTCCCGGCGATTGCGCCGACAGGTCACGTGACCGGGCGCGCGTATGACATCAGCGCGCCCGTCACGTGACTGTCGGCACTTCCGTGTCACACTGCACGGGGAGCCGAACAGGCAGCACGGAGGTTTCTCTGTGCTGCCTGTTCGGCTCCCCGTGCAGCCCGGCAGGCAGAGCGATGGTGAGGGGGGATCTTCCGATCCCCTCTCACCTCCGTCTCTGCCTGCAAGCGCGGTGGGGTTTTTTTTTTTATTTTTTTTTAAAGGGCCGGATTTTTTTTTTTCATTTTTTTTTTCTCCAGTGCTGGGGGGCGCTGCCGCCCCCCAAAATTTGCCGCCATAGGCATCCGCCTAGGATGCCTCGCGGTAAATACAGCACTGAGTCTTTCTATTAAACAGGACTTCATTGCTGCGCAGTTGTCCTTTAATTGAAATACATTTGAATTTTTTATAAAGTTGTAATGCCTGTTAAGTTCACACTTCCTTTCTATTACTGGGTTATTAAACGAGATACCGTGCACATGAAACGGTCAATTACATGTGAAAGGTTATAGTCTATATGAAGATAGGACAATCTAGAGGTCATTTAGCTATCTCTGTGAATGAAATTCCATTGGATTCAGAGTTTTTCCCGTTGGAAGGGTGGGATTGTGAAGGATCCGCACCCAAGTACCCAATATTCTTTTTTAAGCACTGATTTCTATACCCATCTTTAGAGAGTGGCATTTTGTGATTGCATAGATCTTGGTGAGTCACAGTTCTAAACAGTAGTCATGTGGATAGGTCTGGCATCAAATGCAAAAATGTAATTACATTCCTTATACATTAAAAATGCTATCCCCTGGTATACAGCTAGAGATTTATGTAGGAAGAGAGTAATCTTGTATAAACACTGCCTATTCATACAATATTAAAAATTCTTACCCGATAGTAATATTTTTTATGTTGAATTAAAAAAATATATATATATATTTGCATCTCAGAGCAATGTACACTGTGAAAAAAACACAATCACTCCTTAAAGGGACACTAAACTTTTTTTTCACTTGTGCTTCTAATGTAGAGGCACAAGTGAAAAGTTAGTTGTCTCTAGTATGAGGATGAACTGGCGTGTATTTTTGATAGTACACACCAGTTTATCCTCTGACTGACAGCTGCCATGCTTCCATAGGACCCTCTTTTTTGCATGAGATCAGCAGGGGGGACCTTAACTAGACGAGCCCCTGCTCTGATTGACTGTGCGCGTGCTGACGTTTGTCAGCACGCAAGAACTGGGAACTGCTGTGTCTCGCATGTGAGACACAGCAGTTAGTAAACCCACGTGTATCTATTAAGATGCACGTCGCGTTTACTTAATTCTACCGGCAAATGTATTGTTTGACCCTTGCTTCCTTCAAGGAATTTTCCTTTAAGATGCTAATGTACCCAACATCTACAGCTATGAACTTTGATACCTTCAGAGTTCACGGAGAAAGCAACATTATTCATTTGAGATTCTCTCCTCACAGCTAAACAGTCAGATTTTCAAAATCGATCTTCCCAGAGATAGCAATTTCTGCAATAAAAGTTAATTAAATCAGCAGTATTAATAAATAGGAAAAAAAAAAAAAAGGCAAGCAGAAGAGATCAATAAGGTCTCCATCATCTTCTTGTGCTAGGCACATGGTGGTCTAACTATGAATGATCTTCCCGATGGTCACAAGAAAATTCGTAAAGAAAAAAAAAATCTATTCCACTTGTTTTTGTTAGGATACAAAAACAAACCAAATATAAACCCAACTATTTTGGCTTTCTGGAGAGAACACTGGTGTTGCCGGAGGTAGCACAGGTGGGAGATGGAATTCTCAGTTTCCTTTGCACCTGTCGCATAACTTGTCGAAAAGAAGACTTTTTGGTAACATTATTTAAATTCCATCTCGTATAAACAGTTGTCCCAGCTGCTTGAACTAAGTGCCACACAACTGTGCAATCAGTGTTTGCAGGCATCCTATCATATGAAACTGGTCTTTGGAGACCAGATATCCAGAAAGAGCCTAGAACAAACTCTTTTGATTTCACTATTACTTTATTGATCTTCTGAGCGGATAATGTTTTAACTCCAAACATGACATGTTTCCCACGCTATGGGGGTAGAGTTTGAAAGAGCAAGATTGTCCGAGAGCCTCTAAAAGGACAACTGTAGCAAAAACATAAGTAATGCTTAACTGAAAGATTGCATCAGACAATATAAATAATGTAACTTATTGAGCCCTGTTTGCTCTGTATAGCTCTAATAACGGGCAGACATATTGTTTAGAATCTTAGAGGACAGTTCTTTATTCACATTGGTTCAGATGAAGGAAGATCTGACTGATCTGACACAAGATTGTAAACAGTATTGTAGTGTAACACTGTATGGTGTAACAGGAGGTGTATAGTGGAGTGTATATACACTAGAATATACAAACGAATCTTCTTAAAAGGCCCGTCAACAGATAACATTGATGATCCTCGCGTTCATGGAAAAGTTTTCATTTAATAAATCTATAATAGATTAAAAAGCCAATGGCGCAGTATCCAAAATCAAACACAGATAAAATACAAAATGAAATAAAAAAAAAAAAAAAAAAAAAGAAGATTCGTTTGTGAGTGTATATAAAAAGGCACCTTCACAACTCCAAAGGCTTCAGTCTCTACAGGTTTGCCACCATGTGCTAGACTGTAAATAAAATAAATGCAAATGAAATAAAAGTAAATAAAGCAAAACTACAATACATAAATGCTGCCACTCTACTCTTAATTTAAAGTTGTGATAAGCCCTTGTGCCCTTTATTAACCAATTTAGTGTTAAAGGGGCTCTGTCAACCTAAACCCTGCTTAAATTCTGAATATAGGGATAAAAAAAAAAAATGAAGAAAATGTATGCATTTCATTTGGAAAAATGGCATGAAATAAGAGAAGTTTTAAACATGTCTTTGGTTTCTCTGCGTAGGATACCACATTGTGGCTTGATATGCAAATTACACATTTCTTAATAAGGAGTTCATTTGCAGGTGATGTCATAAACAGGAGACAGCACAGACATATTCAAATTATATTATGCATTTGCTAACACAATGTAGAGATCATTATTTTTTCACACTATAAGGTTAACATAGTCCCTTTAATCACCGATCAACAATTACACCAAACTCCCGGTGTTTTTTTTGAAGTCCCTGAAGACTGTAGCTCAAGGCCTCCGATCAGCCTTTCTGATAAAGTCCATGAACCAAAACATTTCTCGGTTGTTGTACGTCTCTCAAAGTAATTCAGAGCAGATGGTCGGACCCGGCAGGAGACTATAAATAATGATCCGTCCTGTAGAAGATTTTATTTCTGCGTTTGTTTCTTCAATTTAGTTACTCAACTGTCAGCAGTCCGGTGGTGCTCCCAATACGGCGGTGTTAGGACGTGGTGTACATATTTAAGGATATAGAAAAATGCCTGTCTCTATACTAGAGGGCAATAATGAAACAATGCTCTCGATACAACATAATGAAATAAATCCCATTTCATACTCCGGACATAGAACATTTGTTGCAGCTAATCCAGGCGGATTAAATGTAATCACGAAACTCGATTACGCTCCTGTTGGATAAGTCATCATTTTTTTGATCTGGTTTTTGGAATCTCTGAGATAAAACGGGGACGGCCGGTATTGTGAATCCTGTTGTCAAGATACAGAGGTGTCATCTTTTAGCGGTCTCTGGGTGAAGGACACGTAATACTTAATCAAAGCAGACCACAGTCTGCACAGCCCCACGAGACTGGAAAGTCAACCTACATAGACCATTCCTTTCTTTCTTACAGGTCAGCGGCATAGTGATATAGCACCTCGGGGTACTGTAAACGTAGGAATTAAAAATAGACAGAAGTTATGCAATTAGAGCTCTGTCTCTGGGGACTTAGTTTTGACCTTTTGTTGGCAAGGACTGGCCTTCTCATCGACTAAATGAAATGGTTCTCGTCCATTCTGTGTTAAACATATCAAAAAATGAGGATGTGAAATAGCAAGTCAGGCGTCCCATGGACAATTCTGGAATGTTTCAGGAAACGCATTTGAAGGACACCATAACAGATGATGCATTATGATGTGTTATTACCATCGCTTTTGTACACTATGGTGAATGTGGTGGGCTAAATGAAGACCACCGATGAATCTTGTAGTGAATTTCAATGCAGTCCTTAAGGCCACTCACAGCCCAGGTTTAATGGATAGGGGTATCACAATTAGTGGGGAAAAAGCAGGGCCACCATCATGGAGGGTACAACCCTTACTAACCCAGTAAGGGTCCCATCTGGCCTGGGGGGCCTGCAGCCAGAGGATGTCTGTGTAAAAAGCACATAAATCCTTAAGTACAAAATTATATTTTACCAGTACAACAAAAAATGTTTCTTTGTATTTAGGCCTTTTCTTTTCTCATACATAGTTTGGGGGGTAGCCTTATATTTAGTGTTATATTTTTTCGAGCACCTGACTGTATCTGGCTCTGGGCAGAGCAATGTCTTATTGTCGGTGCACACCATGGAGAAAAAAAAAAAAAAAGAGGAAAGGTGAGCGGATGTGTCCAACGCACCAGCTCGAAGAGAGGTCTTCATATAAGTGCAAAAAAACAATGAAACACACAGCTCTCAATCGGATTGACCTTATTTGTTTTCATATAAGTGTAAGCCTCCTACATATTAGCAGTACCCTAGTCCACCAGGGAGTAAGTGTCGGAAGTTCTATGCCCACACCATTTCTTCTGTAAGGGACCCCAAAATTCTGATGGTGACCCTGGGAGAAAGGCATCCCCCAGGGACCCAGTTGGTTTTACATCCCCGGCCTAGACAGATAGACTAATGTTAGTATTCTTTAGAAGAAAGACAAATTCATAAGTCAGCCTAGTTATTTTAGGAGCCAGGGAAAGGGTCTTCCAGTACAGTTCTACATAAAACAGTAGCCAGCAGTTTGAATTTTAGGAGCCAGAATCTTCTCCAGCACTTACCCCTTACATTCACAGCTATACCCGAAAATAAAAAAAGAAGTTTAACCTATACATTTGCTGGAAAAACATTTAAAGCGCCAACTTCTCATTTTTATTTAACAAAATATGCACATTACATTCTCCACCTAGTCTGCTCCAATACTTAATAACATACCTCCCAACACCCTCCGGGGTGGAGCTTGGGAGGTCATGTGTCGGCTATACTGCACATGTGCGGTGGCACTGTCAGTCGTCCTAACCGGTCTATACATCTTCTCTGGGGTCCCAGACACCGGAGAACGCGATCAGGACCACAGAATTGCGAAACTAAATCACTCTGTCCCTCCGAGATCTACCCATGTTCAAAAAAGCAGGACAGTGCAAGAGTTCAGTGTGGCAGACCCCTGAATGAGGACTTTCCCGGGTAAAGCACGTCAGCGCAAGAGTTCAGTGTGGCAGACCCCTTAATGGGGACTGTCCCGGGCAAAGCAGGACAGCGCAAGTGTTCAGTGTGACAGACCCCTGAATAAGGACTGTCCTGGGCAAGGCAGGCCAGTTGGGGGGTGGGGGGGGGGGGGAAATTACTGAAGAACGAATGACAAGCATACATATTTTTTTCCCCTTTTCCAAACTCCGCTACGTACAGTAATTACTAGATATACACTTCTTACGCCAGTGTCTGCCCCTTTATTCTATATTAATCAAATTAATGAGGCTCTCTAAATGCAAAAGCATTACAGGGGTATCTAATCTACACTTTTTTACGAGCTCCTCTTAACATTGGCGCTCGCCAAGAATACTTGAAAACATTGCAGCTGTTTTAACACTACATGCCCAGGATCGAATAGCGGATGTGAGGAATTGAACAAACAATTGAATCCCTTCCAAAAAATAAAAAAATAAACCCAGGCCCAGTAATGAGGTCTCCACTCCCGAGACTAGCGTGATGTTCTATCAAACACACACCAATTATCGACTTCCAACAAGCAGACAGCAGGAAAGAGTAAGAAAGCCCTGTGATCGAGGGCCTAATCAGTTTTAAAATTAAGCAGTAGTTCTTGTTTTCTTATTTAAACATACAATGTGCTGCTGTTCGTCTTGCTAATATTTTAGCTAGGCTGGCGAGAGTAGGAAAGGGTTTCCTCGGAGGAACGTTAGTGCCGGTGATATTTGGGTTAAGCTATTACGAGGTGTCACACACCGCTCCAGAAAGTGTAGTTATAATGGTTTCCTTAGAAGGTCTAGATTATTAATAGTTCCACCAAGCCTTCTCCTACCTTCCGTCTCTTCGTCGATTCCTTGTCCTGTGCCGTGGGGAAAAGTTGGCTCGTACACAAAACCTAAGATGCAGGTCACAGAATTGTTCCCGAAATGTGTATAGAGGCAAACTCTACACCCAAGAACATGACGGCTATCCCCTAGAAGATCTAGATTGTACATTGAACTGAATTAATTTTCCCGGTGGAGCAATCCCGATTCTCCTTTGGGGGTAGTCACAGCTCCTTAAATTCTGCTACATTTCTTTGTAACTTCAACAGAGTAAGGCACCAGCAGTGTTCAAGGACAATAAGTTAATGCTGTTCTCTGGACCTTCATAGACCTTGCCATGGACTCTAGTATCCTTGTACAGAAATGTTGACTTTCTATAGTCTGGGGGGGGAAAAAACGTTTGCTTGGCACTGCCACCCAAATGGTAAATATTCCAAGGTTTGCCAAAAGGGTCATAGTTTTTTATACATCCAACTTCTATGTGAGGGAATTTTACCCTACGTCTGCAGGAGTTTCTTTATACATGGTTTGCACTGGCGCAGAGTGCGGGATTAGCTACATGTGTAGGAAGCATTATATACATGGTAGCAGGAGTCAATAGCGTCAATGCTTGGCGCAATTCTCACTTATGTCACGTTTAATCCCCCCCAAAAAAACATTATGTCTTCAGTAATCAAGTGTCCTGAAAGTTTTCTCAAAATTAGTAATTACTCCCCAGGAAATTTCCACTAGGACAGAGTGGACTGTGGGTAAAACGGCCATGGTTTCCGCAAAGGACCAAGAATTAAACTAGGGGTAACAGAGTCCTCTTTCCTTATACATATGAGCAAACCCAGAGTGAAAATGTTTTTGGCAGAGTGTCACAATACTATCTATTTATCCAATCAGAGGTCACTTATTGGATTGGACTTTGTATAATAAGAAAAAAATAAAATAAAACCAAATTACATTTCTCTGGCAGTTTCCCAACAAAGCTTATTGATGTTTACCGACAAGAAAAGCACAAACATAGAAACAATAATTTCATATAAGAAAGGGGACATATGTCATCGGAATTGGATAAGAGGAAGACGTTTGACACTGGGGCAATTAATCTTCTTGAAAACATGTTTGGTTGTTTCTCAAAAAAACGTTCCCATTATAACACGGTGCTTTATCCATGGCTTTAAAGTGACAGTAACCCTTAAACTTTATTACCCGCTGTCCTGTCCACTAGAGGCAGTGTCCAGTCACGAGATGGGAGAAAGCCATGCATCAAAAACGTTACATTAGGGGTTAATTACAAAGTTCTAAAGTGGAGCAATCAGCAGCAACGTTTCATTAGTTTCCAAGTTGATTGTTCCTTTTTTATTTTTTGTAAGTCTGCTTTACAATTTACTTAGAAATAACACCAATTGTAGGGTTTTTTTCTATTGTTTTTTTTTTTTTGTTTATATATTTTATCCTCTACATTCTGAGTACATGGAATCTTGAGTGTCAGGCAAGTGGTTTTTATCACTCTATCCTTCTGGTTGGAACGGTAATTTGAAACATTTTTTCCGATAAAGAGAATGGCAACAATTCTACACCGTCTTCAGAGTGGTAGTGATGTAGCATTTATGTGTGATTTCGTTTTTTTTTTTCACATTTAGGTTGGGATTTAGCCACAGACGGGGCATTAATTTCTAATTAGTTACCAGACCCATTGTTTATTGTTCACTTTGGCTTAATATTCAGTTCAGTGATTCCTCAAACACTGGCTAATAGAGAGGGATGTTGAGCTGGGTGCACACAGATGTGCGGACTTGCTTCTAACTAATGCCAGGACGATGCTTTTTAAATGTCAATTGGCTGTAAATGCAGCTCTTAAACTACATCAATAAATGCGGGCTCCAGAGTGGTCCTAATGGGACATGGTAACCTTGAAAATAAAATGTCTCTATATCTCTAAATTTGACCCAAACAAAAAAAAAACGATTGCCATCCAAGCCTTCAAATGCACTGTGTGTGTATATACGGCTAATGTTGGATTTAACTGCCTCGTCTGTTATTAGATCAATACATTACATTTATTATACTGGCCAGAATAAAAGGAGCCCTGCAAAATCATAAGTATTTGCACAGTCACGGATACAGCCTTTGACTGATTGGTGCATTTTTATGGTGTATTTTATGGATACGTATAGCATACCCCCCCAACTTCTACCTCTGGCGAATTGTGATGTCAGCAGTCAGAGCGTGGGAAGTCAGCGCTAACATCATGCGTACAATGCATGCACAGTAGGCCTTCTCCGGTGTTAGATTGGACTGCAGTCACTAATCCCGCAGTCTGCTGAGCTCTATGTCAGTCCCGAGACGTGGGATAAAGGTAGAGCTCGTCGGGACTGAGGCACATGGTCTTCAAATCAGGACAGTCTTGAGCAAAAGGTGTTGCAATGACATCATAATTCCGAACTCAAGGTCAGTGTTCTGTAAATGGAATCCAATCGGTTGCAAACCAGTGGGAACCAGGGGGCGCACTCACACTCAATTATGAGTGAGCAGGAAGACTCTATACTGCACAAGACCATTAGGTCGAGTGAAAGACAACTGCGTTGCTTTCTCATACCAATTTACCATGGAAATGGATGAGGGAACTGGAAATTAGGTCATGTTCCTTATTATGCACAACAATGAGAGGCAGCATGGGAGACAGTTCTCCCTTTTTCTTTATCACTAGGGTATTAGGACATTGACCATCTCACCAGGCAATGGGTGGTGGCAGAAGCTGAGGACTCCCCATGACAGCAAGCCAAGGGTGGCCAATGAGTGAATGCTTTTGCATCCAGCATAGCATGTGTCTGTCTGTTTGTCACCCTCCCCCCAACATAAGCATATCCCTTCACCTGTCAGTTTGTCACCCCCCCTCCCCCCCCCATAACCCTTCACCTGTCAGGGTTATGCGGTGGACCCCCTGCCTGCCATCCTGCTAGTTGTAGGGGTCTGGTCCTGCCCCAGGTGTCTATAAAGTTAGGCACGCTGCAGAGGGGGGGATAGTGTAAATACAATGTGGCGCCCAAACAGTGCCTACCCCTTCGTCACTTAAATAATCGTCTTACATAAAGGGAATCAACACAGTAAAGGAAGAGAGTATATTTAAAAGAAGAAAAACTACCACAACTAGAGGACATAGTCTTAAATTAGAGGGGCAACGATTTAAAAGTAATATCAGGAAGTATTACTTTACTGAGAGGGTAGTGGATGGATGGAATAGCCTGCCAGCAGAAGTGGTAGAGGTAAACACAGTGAAGGAGTTTAAGCATGCGTGGGATAGGTATAAGGCTATCCTAGATATAAGAAAGGGAATGGGGGACTAATAAAAGTATTTAGAACATTGGGCAGACTAGATGGAATGAATGGTTCTTATCTGCTGACACATTCTATGTTTCTATCTTATCAATCTGGAATTTCGTACAACAAACGACAAAGTGCTTTACCCGGATTCTACATTGTCTAATAAGGAGTAACGTAGCAGTTTGCAGGTGGAATGCGTGTCTGTGAAGTAGCAGTGCGGTGATTGAATATTCGGCTTCCAGGCATGGTTGTGCATTCAGAGGTCAATCCAATCTCGAATTGTATGTGATGTCCATAGGCTGCCACATACCCCCGATTTCAAAAATCACAGGGGGGGGGGGGGGGGGGATAAGAAGGATGTAATCATGACTTCAATAACTCACCAACTGTTTCATTACAGTCTTACTTACGGAGTCTCTATTACACATGGCGATCCTAAAAATATCTCCTTCCTGGAGTCTCTGTATTAATCCTGCAGACTTCCAGGTTGACACCACTAGTACTGTGTTTGAAGGTGGGTCCTGTGTCAAGTATTAAGGACAGTAGTGCCTGCTCATGTCTATTTAATAGGGTTACGTGGCTGTTTAAATGTTGAAGTGGGGGAGTGTATTACGGTAGAGCCTGAACTGGTTCCTTGATCAATAGGTGGTGGGTGGGTTGTATCATGAGGCCAATCAGGTATTTGTCTACTGCACCACTTATATCAGGGAACTGCGAGAGCTTGTAGATACAATCTTAACCCCTTACACAGTGTGTATCAGGTCCGGTGCAAGGATTTTCGTCTACACAGGCGAAGGTGCATTTTGGTGCCCCTCCTCTGACCCGCCACACCTCCCACACCACCAACCCTCCATACATTTTATATATATAAAAGTATAATGTACAGTGTGGAAAATAAATACATCTAAATATTCAACTCGCATGCTCTAAATAGGTATTGCTAATTAATATGCCAGGGTATTGCAAATTAATATGCCAGGATATAGCCAATTAATATGCCAGGGTATAGCCACTTAATATGCCAGGATATAACCACTTAATATGCCAGGGTATAGCCACTTAATATGCCAGGATATATCCAATTAATATGCCAGGGTATATCCACTTAATATACCAGGATATTGCCAATTAATATGCCAGGATAAGGCCAATTAATATGCCAGAGTATTGCCAATTAATATGCCAGGGTATTGCCAATTAATATGCCAGGCTTATGCCAATTAATATGCCAGGATATTGCCAATTAATATGCCAGGGTATTGCCACTGAATATGCCAGGATATTGCCAGTTAATAAGCCAGGATTTTTCCCCTCAGTATGCTCGTTATGCCACCCTCCTCCCCCCTTCCCCAGCCAGCACTTACCTCCTTGCTGCTGTCTCCAGGTGCAGGTCCGTGGCTGTGAGGGAAGCGTTGTGCGCTCCCCTCCAGCCGCGCGGCTTCAATAAAGTTTGTTGAAAAAAAAAAAAGTTTAAACAAACTTTATTGATCCGCGTGGCTGGAGGGGAGCGCACAACGCTTCCCTCACAGCCACGGACCTGCACAGCAGCAAGGAAGGAGGTAAGTAAACGGGCCTGGGGGCGCGGGCGATTTTCCGCCCCCCCTTGGGGCGCCCTAAGGCAGCCACCTGTGCTGCCTTACGGTAGCGCCAGCCTTGGTTAGTATACTGCATAGTATTAACCAATTAATGTTGGTTCTAGCCTGCTACTGGGTGATATGTATAGCCCTTCTTAAGGGGACTAGTAATACATTTTAAAATTCTATTTTTGCAGATATTGTGTGGTGACCTCTTTTTTTATGGTTTTTGTGTGCCTATTTAACAGATCCTCTTTTAGGATAGCTGCCCTCGGCACTATCCAAATATCTTTTGTATATTATGCTGGGTCTGTAGGCACCCACTCTCCGCTATATAATTTGTGGTAGTTATTTGGAGAGTGTATATACTAAGGTCAAGTTAGTTTGTAGGTTATGCAGAGTGGGTATTTATATGTCTATCCCAATCCAGACTGTGACTCCACAGACATTAAAAACACATGTTCTCCTAATTCTCCTAAGATAATACGTAGATTGTTTTTTAATATCCCCCCCCCCCCCTCTACATTCACAGTTAAAACAATGTTTAGGTGATACAGTCCCTTAAACTGAAACAAAATGGAACTTTGGAAAGTGTTGATATAGTCCGCGATCAGCCCCACAGTCTGAGTTAGTGGCCATTATGCTACAAAACCCTTCGTGGACATATCCTACCCTTGCGTTTGACGATTTAATATGCTAGCACTGAATTGTGTGTAATTGGCGTGCTATCTTTGTAATTCATTTCGAAATATTGATTTTCTGACACCATTCTATATTACAGTGCGAGACATCTGGACGAGAGTAGCCACATTATATTACACATTTATTCTGAAAGGTTCTGCCCTCTATAACGTAATTGGAAAAGATCTTGTTCGATGCAATTGTTTTATTTTATTTTTTTTTAACAGTATTGTGACAAAGCAGGGGATTTTTTTATTTTTTTTTAGCTATTGCCAAAAATTATCAAATTTTCCTAGGATTTTTTATTACCCCAATAATTACCCACAATATGGTACAAATAACCAGGTCTAACTGAAGGCAATTTTACAGGGGTGGAAGTCTAAGCACAAGTTTTGTAATGTGGCTCTTACTCCCATTTGTGCCACCACGGGTTATTCATGGTATGTCCAGATGTTTGTCCCTGGCTCGCTGAACCTAGAGGGGCACCACAGCTGTACCACACCGACTAGGCCGATCATATTGTTCCTCCTGCTGAGGAAACTTGCCATACTTTTCTGATCTAGCCTGCCCTGATGTGTGTAGGTCCTCATGGGTGGGGCCAGTCTGGCATTCTACTGGAGATCAAAAAAAGGTTCCCATTCAAGACTAACTCTTTCTTATCGGTAAGGTTCTACGTTGATTCTTTTTGTCCTTTTATTAACCCCTGTAGATTTTATTATTTAGGGTTTTTTTTTTTTTGTAAGATTTCAATGATATAAATTTAGAAAAAACCCAGAATTCAGATATTTTGGTTTATTGTCACAATTGCCAATGAAATATCGTCTACCAATTTTGAGTGCCAAAAAAAAAAAATGAATAAATAAAAATAAAAGGAAATACAGCCGTGCAACAGTCCTTGAACTATAATTCCCAAGAGCTCCATCATCCAACTAGTTAAGGGTAATGAGAGTTGCAATATGGGGCAGAAAGGAAAAAAAAAAAAAAAGCCAAATGGATTTCGTTTGTCCTGCAAATATTTGGAAACATTTACCGGTATAACTCTTTCCACGCAGGAGAAAATAAACACCCAGAATTGACACAGATATGACAGGAACATCGCTAAGGAAAAATATTGATTGTACTGGAGTTATTCGTGTAACTGCGGCAGCTGCTTGAGACGGTTCATAACCATCTAAGCTGAATTTTGGACTTATTTGTACAGCAGCTCTAAATGTTTGGAGAATGAGGGTTTTATTTTACAATTGTCAAGTGCAAAATGGCTGCCGTTTAACACTCGTTCGATCCAGGTATAGGTGTGGAGGCAGAAAATACTTCATTTACAACAAAAAAACAACAACTATTTCTTACATTGCGACCGTGTGATTAAAGGGACTGTATCACTTAAACGTTGCTTTAACTGTGACTGTAGAGAATTAAAAAAGGATCAATACATGCTGTTAGTAGAATTGCAAGCAAATGCCTAAATTAGGAGAAGAATGTGTTTTAAATGTGTCTGTGGAATCTCCTGCTTATGATCCCAGGCTATGTTCAAAGGCTATCTTGTACACGGGGCATTTGCTCCAAAGGATCCGTGTACAAAGTGGATATAGAGGCAAAAAGGTGATCGTATATTTTGCATATGTTTACCCAGAATCCCTTGCAGTGGTGGTCGTACTGAAGGTTTAAGATTTCTGCAAGAAAAGTCTTCTGGCTTGTCTGCTATGTAAAGATTTGCGTTTAATATACATGCATGGCAGAAAAAGTAATTGTAGTGGGAAAAATGTCAAACGAATAACTGCAACAGAGGTCCCTGAAACCAGCATTGTGCTGTATGAATCACAGAGGGGTCTATTCACTAAAAGGTGAGCAGAGATGAACCTTTTCATCTCAACATTTTAACTACAGGTACAAACCAGACTAGTTCCCCCATTAAGCAAACTCACTAGGATTGTCCCTGTACAATGTATAGATAAATTGGTGACTAAATATTCATCTCAGCTGCAACTCTAATCTCTGTCAATGGGCTGGTGCTGTACCACTTTGTACTTTTAATTGCCCCAGTAGGTAACACTTTTGAGCTTTCTATCATATTGTCTTATCTGCGGATAAATCTCTGTACCTTACCCAGTGGTGTATCTTTGTTTTGTGCTGCCCTAGGCAGATAAAATTCGGGCACCCCCCCCCCCCCCCAAACCACATTGCACACCTACTACATGCCCCATCACCCACGTTGTACACCCACGACATTCTCCATCACCCCATTACATGCCCCATCACCCACGTTGTACACCCACGACATTCTCCATCACCCCATTACATGCCCCATCACCCACGTTGTACACCCACGACATTCTCCATCACCCCATTACATGCCCCATCACCCACGTTGTACACCCACGACATTCTCCATCACCCCATTACATGCCCCATCACCCACGTTGTACACCCACGACATTCTCCATCACCCCATTACATGCCCCATCACCCACGTTGTACACCCACGACATTCTCCATCACCCCATTACATGCCCCATCACCCACGTTGTACACCCACGACATTTTCCATCACCCCATTACATGCCCCCATCACCCCCATCACATGCCATCAACACCCTTGTTTCATACCCCCCCCCCCCCCCCCCACTTCCATTACAAGCCCCCATGACCCCGATTAATTGAAAGGAGCTAAAGCTTTCCTTACCCACCAGCTAGACTGATGAAGTGCCACCAGGACTAAATAGTTTTTGCACCCCCCCCCCCTCAATGCAATGAACCTGTATAGATCGTGCTGCATCCCTTTTAGAACTTTGCCTCATTGTACATCCATTACCTGGCAGACATCAATTAATATGAAGGACACATATTCACTAAACAATGGATTGCACTGAATTGCCAAGGGTACAAAAAAAAAAAAAAACAGGCAGGAAGAGCAAATTTGTCCCACTCATCGTGATATTCGCTATTCTTTAGTCAATTAACAGTGGAATATCTAGTCAATAGGCCCTGCAAGTATCTGAGAGGAGAAGAAAAAAAACAACAAAAAAACACAGCTATTACTGCAACAATCACTATGTACAATTATTTTTTATAAAAGGAGATATATTCCAGCTGCTATGGACTAAAACACAAATAGAGTGTCTGCTGCCTGACAACAATTGGAGCTGTGCCCATTAAAAGACCCCATAGACTTACTAACAATTAAATATACATCTAAATAAAATAAATATTGGTAGCGCGGTGCTAGCGGGGTTTTAAAACTGCAGCCTACTTGCGAAACCTGTAATTCAAGCAGGGATTTTTTATTTCTTTTTTTTGAACTCGGACGTACCTGTGGAGAAGCAGTCACTCATAGGACTGCATATGATGAAACCAGAGTAGAGCAGAAAGAGAAGATGCTGTTCAGGTCAATCCTAAGATTGTTATAACAATCCTGAGACCTTGGACCACATCTTAAGAGTCCACCCCCCCCCCCCCCCCCCCCGCGTATATATACTACTTAACCTCAGATCATTACGCACTAGCTGCACTCTCTCTGCCACTGTAATGTATAATGGATGAAGACGGTGTAATAGATGTATATGCTTCAGTGCATCGTTTACTTGCTACCGATACAGATGAACCATCCCTTGTAGATGTATCTCTAATGACTCATTCATATAGCTGGGGGTGTACATGAGTTTGGATAGCAGAGAAGAAGTATCATGATGTTTGCCCAATGAATGGTTGTAAAATCTCTAGCCTTGCTTAACCCAATATCAACGTCTCAACCTCTTGCCTTTCGGACTTAAAAATGTAATAATTCCAAAAAATGTGTGCATTTGTTAAAAAGGGCAGCTCAGCTTTATGTTTCACTTGTTCTTCTAATGTTTTCAAGGAAGCAAGGCTTTAAAAAAAAGAAAGAAAAAAAAAAAAAAGAGGGTAATAGTCCTTTAATATCTGTATATCTAAAGTCCAGATCCTGATTGAATTTATTCACAAGCTGTACTTGCAATGTGAGCAGCCATGTTTGTCTTATAGGTGTACAGAGGAACGTCTGAAATCCTTTTCTAAACAAAAGAGTGGGTGGTAGGGTTGCCACCTGGCCGGTATTTTACCGGCAGGCCGGTAAAAAATTGGCATCAGGCCAATGTTAAGTCTATGGAGACAGTACCAAGGCCGGTATTTTTTTGAAGAAAAGGTGGCAACCCTAGTGGGTGGGGCTGAGTCAAGATGTATTTGGGTAAAATGGACAGTTATCTAAAAAAAAAAAAAAAAAAAAAATAAGTATATGCAGATAATTGGGAAGTGATCTATATGTTGTGTCAGCAGAATTGAGAAACAAAAATGTAAAAATGTGTTATAAAAGAAGTGTCTCCTGTTTATGACATCACACTGTGGCTTGATAGGCTAATGGCATGTGTAATGTGCATATCAGGCCACAAGGTGATGATGTCATAAACAGGAGACTCCACAGACACAGCCGTGTGTAAACATGTTTCCCCTATTTATTTGTGAAACACAAATATACAAAAAATGGTGACAGGAATTCCAATCTCTAACCCACTCAACCTTAAGTGCAAGGCAATTCTTTTCACAGCCAGACACTTCATTTAGAGATGTTTGCAGCAAATACTGATGTTGCTTATACTCTCAATAGGAGGAAACAAAAGTAATTTCATTTTTTATTTTTTTTTATACATTTTAAAGCAAGAGTGCACCTATCCCCCCCCCCCAATTGTTTTATAAAATAACTTTAATTTGTAATAAAAGCCAATTAAACTTTTTTTTTCCAGAAATAAATAACTTTTTTTTAATTGTCTTTCGATCATTTATTTTTTTAAGCACTTAATTCTGTTAGAGCTCCCAGTTTAAAAGTTATGCTTGATTAGAGAATGTCTTGTTCCCAGAGTAAATGTGCTGTTATGTGTGCAATTTTTGCATGCATTGTTTTATAATGCTGTGGTGTTATTTTATAATCTATTTACATATACTGGGGGCTGACATTCGTAATAATGTAAGGAATGACAGCATTACAGGAAATTATAGTCTGGGAAGTCATTTATGGTATAAGAAACACTCCAACATTCTCTCCCCTGTGCGGGCATCAGCAGTGGAGTCATTTTAGATCATTTCAGCACTATAAAATAACAGACTCTCATTATCAAACAACTGAAAAAAAAATGGATTATTTGTTAAGCAGATCAAGAAACTAAAAGACATTATATAAAAGGTGCTAGTAAATTTTGTATTAATTTATTTTCAACATATAGAGCTGAAAAACCGGCCTGCAAAATCATGTGTACCTCCTGAGAAAAAATGTATGTAAAACCAATTACACACTTTCTTTCAAACCCAGTAGACATAAGAAAAGTCTTAAAATACAGATTTAGTAAAATAAAATGTGATGTTGTAAAATGAGAATCAGCAGGAACAATCTGATTGAAAGTAATGGAGAGATATATCTACGATAAATCTCCATTTACTTGGTGGCATTTTTTTTAAGCAACCTAAAGAGTTTGATGCATATGCCCATATAGTGCAGCTCAATAATACTCTTTCATATTTGTGACGTTCCCTTCATTTACAGCTCATATAAATTCACAATAGGCCTTTAACAACGGTGCAGTTAAAAGTCGTTTGTGGATATAGCTTTTGGCAAGATCGAGAGCCCACCAAGACCATCTGATCTCAGCGAAATCGTTTTCGTAATTATTCATTCTAATCTGTTTACAAGCTTGCGAGCCTAGTTCCAGGGAAGCCAGTGATTTGGGGAGGGGGGGGGGGGGGGGGGGGATTTATAGGCAAACAAAGCAATTGGCGCCTTCTAAAAAAAAAAAAAAAAAAAAAAAAAAAAAGGATGGTAAGAAAATTTGGCTTTTTTTTTTTTTTTCTCCTGCTTTGCAAAAATTAAAATTCGTGATTATGTAAAACATACAAACTCCTGCCAAGAATTAGGCTCGGATTTAGTAAACCACTCAGATGAATGCGGAAGATTAATCTATTGCATGTCAATTCCTTAAGAGGCTCAGAAAAGCGTGTTCATTATAAAGTAACATGTCTCAGTTACCGAAGACTAAAATGTACAATTCTTTATTAGGCAGGGGGGAAAAAAATTAGAAAGTGTAATATTGAAATACAGAAAATGAATCTAGACTATTGATTGGAAGTTCAATCATTAAAAACGTATTTTGAGATTTACAATAATGTACAGATTTCTAGAGTACAAATAAAAAAAGATGTATAAAAATCCAATGGATGAAAGAATTGGACTAGTGCTAGCATGGCTTTAGGTCATTAAAGTATTACCAAACACTGTGAGCAAGCATCAGGTATGATGGGACTGACCCAAATTTGACAGTTTCACATCCGCCAAAATCAGGACTGTCTTGTGAATTCGGGGACTGTTGGCACCTAAGCATTGAAAGCCTTGTGAATGACGTGTTTAAAGGGACTGTATCACCTAAACATTGCTTTTACTGTGAATGTAGAGGATTAAATATCAGTGTATGACGTCACCTGTGGCTTGATGTGTAGATGACACTTTTCCCTTTGAAAGCCGTTCATTTGCATATCAGGCCACAGATGATGTCATAAAGTGGCGACTCCACAGACACATTTAAAACACATCTTTTCTCCTAATTTAGACATTTGCATGCAGTTTTGCGAATACAATTAATGTTCAATCATTTAGTAGAATCCACCCTGAGTGAAAGAGTTAGGTGACGGCTCATTGGTTAATGCAGATTCAGGTGATCCCGTTGCCACCCAACCAGAACTGTACCAGGGGGCCATTAAAACATTGGTTTGATGGTAATGTTGAGTGTATGGAGCCAATAGCATGGCCGGTATTTTGATGACAACCTTAAAGGTGAGGTCATATATAGGAGACAAGAAAAAGGGTAGGGCACAGCGCTAATAGATAATATATGTCTATAGTGACCTCCACTCCACCAACAAAGGAATAATAAATAACAGAACCAATACTGACCACTGAAGACAGGGAAGGTACACGATGGGGGTGGGAAAATCACGGATAGTATATGGAGTAGCAAATGACTTGATTACAAAATTGAAAACATGGAAGCAGCTAGTCTTATAATGGAATGCAATGGAAAAATGGATAATGTAAGAGTGAGACAGCGCTAAATATGTATACCAAAACAGTTTAATATGATAGACTGCAATTGCACTACCGCCCACCATCTGATGAAGATAACTCGAAACGCGTCCTGTGGGGTGTAGCTGTGTTTCTATATAGTGCAATATCCTAACTGTTCAATAGACCTGACCAGGCGAACAGACCCAGTGGGTAAGGGATCTTTGGCTCTATTTGTATTTTTTATGTAATTTTAACAATCTTTCTTTTTGTTTTGCACCCATTTGGGGACCTTTATTCAGTGTATTTTTGTTTATATAATTTCAGTCTTATTTTGTGATTTTAGATTATATTGCTGTATATTTCATATGGTCATCCACTTGTATATTTATATTTTCTTGTAATAAATTCTATATTTTTTATAACATTCCTGTCTTTGCAGTCTATCATATTAAACTGTTTTGGTATACACATTTATCACTGTCTCACTCTTACATCATAAATAGGAGACGTTTAAACAAAGTTTCTTTTAAACTAGGAATGTGCTTGCAATTTCTACAACATACTGAATAAAAGATTCCTACTATAAACGCCATTTAGGTGACCGGGTTCTATTTGTGGCGATAAAATAGCTCAAATGTCAGGAATCCCCTTGAATGCAAGAAATATCAAATCCCAACTCCTTCAATAATGCAGATCCTGGTTAAAACCAATACATTAAGGCAAGTGGTGACATAAAAATAAGGATCAATACATTCTTGCTAATTTTAACCTACTGTATATACACAATATATATGTTTTGGGTTTTTAAGTGGTGTTGTAGTGCTGCGGCATGACCACTATGGTGCATTCTGTCCTCATAATAATAAGAATATTATTTAAAATGCATCATAAATAAATAATATTATATACCTATCTGAATGACTGGAGACTTGTACTGGCCCATCTAAAGATAGAAACATAGAATTACACTCCTTCACTGTGTTTACCTCTACCACTTCCGCTGGAAGGCTATTCCATACATCCACTACCCTCTCAGTAAAGTAATACTATCATTAGTCCCTGGCCTTATCTTATATCTAGGATAGCCTTGTGCCTATCCCACGCATGCTTAAACTCCTTCACTGTGTTTACCTCTACCATTTCCGCTGGAAGGCTATTCCATAAATCCACTACTCTCTCAGTAAAGTAATACTATCATTAGTCCCTGGCCTTAGCTTATATCTAGGATAGCCTTGCGTCTATCCCATGCATGATTACACTCTTTCACTGTGTTTACCTCTACCACTTCCCCTGGAAGGCTATTCCATGCGTCCACTACCCTCTCAGTAAAGTAATACTATCATTAGTCCCTAGCCTTATCTTATATCTAGGATAGCCTTGTGCCTATCCCACGCATGCTTAAACTCCTTCACTGTGTTTACCTCTACCATTTCCGCTGGAAGGTATTCCATAAATCCACTACTCTCTCAGTAAAGTAATACTATCATTAGTCCCTAGCCTTATCTTATATCTAGGATAGCCTTGTGCCTATCCCACGCATGCTTAAACTCCTTCACTGTGTTTACCTCTACCACTTCCCCTGGAAGGCTATTCCATGCATCCACTACCCTCTCAGTATAAAAATACTTCCCGATATAACTTTCTAACATTTTTCTAACCATGTCACTCTTGTGGTGGTAGTTTTTTTTTTTTCCTTTTAAATATACTCCCCTCCTTTACTGTGTAGACTGAGAACATAATACAGCTTTTATCTATCAGAATTCTGAGAAAAACTATTACATGTGCTAGAGTCTGACATGATCAGTATGCAGACCTTGGACACATCCTCACCACCTGCAGAGCCATGGGATATGGGGAAAGAATCAGGGAAAAAAAAAAATACAAAAAAATGCTTTATGAATTAGGTTTCTACCATTTGCTGCTCCTGAAATAATTTCGATTTCTCAATTGGTCTCGGATTATTCTGTAGATCACCCAGTAGTCTCCTCAAGCTGTCTATCTTCACAACTTCAACTCAAGGGAACATTAGCATTTTAGAAGATGAGACCTTGTGGGTTTTGTACAAACTTATTAGAGGTCATTTCTGGGGCAAGGTTCTAATTCTGAACATTTTAGAACTTGGCCCCTCAATTTACCTTTATACATAACCTCTGATATACCGTAACATGGGGGGGCTGGAATTATTATCTTCTGAGATTCAAAAAGTATCTTTGACTAAAAGTGTGAAGGTAGATACACTATGAGAACATAGGAGGACTACCACAGATGAGAACCATTCCGCCCATCTTTTCTGCCTATATTTCTTTCTACAGTAAAATTCCTGTGCTTTATTTGGGCTCTTGCCTCATCTTATGTGAAGGATGGCCCCAATGCCTACTTAAGCCCCTCCCACTGGAATAACCTCGACCAACTCTGCTGGAAGGCTGCTCCATGCAGCCACCATGCTCTTTGTAAAAGAATACAGCTAAAAAAAAAAACTGTTACAAACATGCAGTTGTACCATGATGGTACACAGACTGACTCCCCTGCTTCGAGCTTGAAGCGTGTCATCATAGGCTATTGCCCACCCACCCCCCCTGTATCTCTAAAACAAATATATGAGCAGCACTCAAAAATAATGGACAAACACAGATATTTATTCACACACAAAAAAACAAAAAGTAAAAAGTATCAAAAAATGATCCATAAAAATGTATCAATTTGGGGGGATAAAGTCTTTTATACAGAAAATCCCACACTGTGCTACTCAAATGAAAAAAGAAAACAATGCTGTGGGGAGCCTGTAATATTGTGTCATATGTAGTGGAACAAATTATAGCCTATTTACAACATTACCTACAGTAACTGTTCACTCATAGTATCTTTATTTTTATATTTTTTTTATTATTCTTTGTTTCTCATGTGACTGTAGTGTTTTGATTTTTGTCTACCTTTTTTTCCCCTTGAAATTGTTATTTTTTGGACCATTTTTTGATACTTTTTACTACGTTTTTTTTGTGTGTGCGAATAAATATAGACCTATTTGTGATGCCCATATCTGTCGATGTCATTATTTTTGCATACACTGTATGGTTTATAATGCTTACCTAATGCCAAACATTTGCCCTTGATAAATATCGGCCAGGGCCACTATATTGATTTTAACATTACGTGACTTTCAAAAACATCTGTTGAAAGTAAGTGGGTATCACCTCTGCTGGGAGGCAGAGCTGTGAAACTACTACTATCAGTTAAAAGAAGCAATATAAAAAGTACAGATTCCACAATATGTAGGTCTCTTTGCTAATGTTTTCACATTATATTTCTATTTAATTAGGAAGAAACTTTCAATTTTGTTACATCATTAGCGAGAAGTCATTTAACAGAGAGGTAAAAAAATGCCCTTCGACCTTACGTTATCTTTTAGAACTCACCTGCTTTAATTGGACAGCCTGATGCTTCTAATTAATCAAATCTTCCGTCTTCTTTTGAGTTAGCCTCTGCAAAAGCAACAGGAAAACAGAATATTAAAAGAAGTGCGATAAAGAGGTCATGGAATACACGTCTAAAATTGTCTTATTTAGAGAAGACGAAAAAAATATAGAAATGAGCAAATACCGTAAATGATATGTAAATTAGCCGGTGCAATACCTTGCTGAGTATTCTGGGAGTCAAGGCCTGCAATAGATGCAGTGCCTAATTAGGTAGAAACCATTAAAAAGGAAACATCTTGCACTGGAGATGCTGTGTACTACATTTCCCACAGCGCTACCTGTAGGCTCTCATTTATTGGCCGTTTGCATCTACCAATAAGAATCTCAGGAACTGTAGGTTCCGGATGCAGGCATTTCCTACCACCTGTATTTCTTCTCAATGAAGGACTATGTCCACATCATTCAACTAGGGTTTAAAGTAGGGTGACCACTTGATTTAGGGAGCCCTATGATAAGTGCACCCTAATTTGAAGGAATAGTCAACCCTAGTTGTTTTGTTTTTTTCTGAATGGCTGGATGTATGAATTAAAATGTAATTTTGATACATGCACTCACGCCAGATGTATGATCTAGTAATTCTACGATTAATGTCACTTGCTGCCTGGCTATTTCCTATTCCATGAAAACCCTGCCCGAAAAATTACCTCCCTGGTCCATCAGACTGCCACTGGCTCCAGGGGAGCAATTCCTTTTTAATTATTTTTATTTCTGTTTCACTGGAGTATTGAAATGCATGAAATTCAGTGGTTTCAGCACATTTCTGGGTTAATTTCTGTGGATTTTGGCCCATTTCGAGCAGGGCGATTACATACGATTACCCAGGGCCGAATACTCCCGAACCATATATAGCCGAAAAAATTGGCCCAAATGTGCCAGAAATTGCCCAAATCTGCTATACTGAGTAGCAGAAATCCGTCAAATTCTGAAATGTGTCTACTTTGACTGATCTTCGCCCACTTCGGGAAGCCCCTAAAAATAATCATGGCTAAGATAGTTTATAAAAGTATTACATTTGCAAATAAGAACCAGTCCAGGAGTAGGTTTAAAATTTTGTCTTTGCTCCTTGAAAACAGAAATGTTAGACCCCCCCTCCACAAGACTATTGGATAGATTAAAACCTTGTGAGAATTCAGGTAGACCCCCCGACCAGGTATGATGAACACCACAGCACACATCTTACTTTGGACAAAAACAAGTACTCGGTACATGTACTATCAATGTGTACCGTCATATGGCTTTTTTTGTGAGCCGTGTTCCCAATCCGATATCACTGCAGAGGTTTGGTATCATGAATACACAGAGATGATAACAGCAATTACAACAGACAGGTATGCGTTACAGAAAACTATACACTGACAAAGACAACCAGAGTTCTGCCTGACTGACTTCCTCAAAGCTCAGCTGGGGATCAGAGGTTTACACAACCCAATGATTGATGAAACAAAGAGATACTATCCCTGGGGCCCTCACTATATACTCAAAAGGGAAGACAGACAAATGAATTACAAAGGGAATATTAATTGAGGTTTTTTTTTTTCTCTCCTAGTTGAGAGTTTTTTTTTTTTTTTTACCGAGACCTACCCACAAACTAAAGGGACTTTGTCACCGAAATATTGGTAATGTGGAGAATAAAAAATAAAATGAAATTAAAAAGTATACACTGTTTTCGAATTGTAAGAGAAAAGTGTGTTTTAAATGCGTCTGTGGTGTCTTACGTTTATGACATCACCTGTGGCAAATGATACATTTCCCATTAGAATCTTTTTTTAGACTCTACATTCACAGTATAAGCAATGCTTAAGGTGACAGAAACCCTTTACATAAAAGGGGGGTATTTATAAATGGGTCAAATGGAGCTACTGCCTACTTTACCATCACACATGCTACGATTGTGCCCACTAACGGAGATAGATGTCTTGGGGCGGACTCTGCTCTCTCCTTCTACCCCCCCATTTCCAGTCCTTGACCAAATCTGGTCTTACACCTAAGGGTCACCAAAAAAGGGAATCAACAGAAACTGCACATAAAAGGTCTGAGGATTTTTACAAAGGGTGCAATAGACATTACACATAACAAATGGTGATTACGCCTTCGTTTATTTTTTTACTTCCCCACACTTAACACACCATAATCTGTTTATTTCCAGTCCAGTTGCGTCGTCCTGTAACCTTGGCTGTAATGATCAGTTGGCCTAAAATAACATTTAGACCCGTGGTCCGTGCAAATCAGTCATATTCTAAGAAAAGCAACTTTGCTGCCAACTACCCATGTGAGACACTACAGTAAACCGGTTAGTTTTAACAAAAAGGACGCGTTCAAGAACCTCTAGTACTGTCCTAGATCAATAAGAATTGTATACGACTGTACGACTTTATAAACCGTATATTTAAAACAGAACTGCACCAATCCAAAAAAAATGTGAAGAAAAAGGACTATATTGGGGATTCAGATGTGCGGCCCATCTGACTTAAAAGGGACTACTAGTGCACAAAATGCTACTTCCGAATATTAATGCATTGGAATGTGCTTTCAAAGTACTTAAAAATGCATGTTTTACATGTTGTATTGCTTAAAATATAAAATAGTTACAGCTAGATGAAATTGTGAAATTACAGCAGTTTGCAAGAAGCCAGGCCTGCCCATAGTAACAGAGTAAAAGTCATTTTATTTTTTTCTTCTTTTGCTGCAGGAACCAATGAGAATAATGCCATTCAAATGAACGAAATCTCCGGTCTCTCTAGTGATGTCATCAGACAATGTGTTGCACTGTTAAGAGATCCTACTGTATACAAGAGCAATGTCACTCAGAGTCCACACAGTGTACTCAATTCCAGGAGCACAGGATGTCACTAAATGAAACAAAGCTTTATATCCTCAGTGTCTATATAATCAGTGCTGCCGCACCTGCAGTAAACATGCAGAGTAATCACTGGGGGAGGGCTTGAGTCAAATATTAAAAATGTGGTTTATGCAGAATGCCTGCATCAAAAATTACACTGGAAAAAAAACCTGTGCACTATACAACCAGTGAACTTCATCTTGCATCAAAAGTGAGTTTGGGAACTAGACTGTCCCTTTAACTATCCGTACTCTCATAAGCCTTATAAATAGTTTTGTTTTTAATCATGTTTGATTTAAAAAAAAAACAAGCTATTCTTTAACATTACTGTAAATTTAAAATAAATTGTTACTAAATATAAGTGTGTATTTCTGATCTCGTTGCCCCTGGTCTATATATTGAAGTAAAAAGAGAGAGAGAGAGAAAAAAGAACGTTAGCACATCCGTCAGCTGTCTCATGTGCATAGAACAGTACATTTCCCATCTTGCAACTTACTAGATGAGCAGTAGAATGGAGAACAACTTTCCGTAGTGTAAAAGAGCACTAGGTTCTAGAACATGACATCACTTGTGGTCATGTGGAACACCTGAGAACATTATTGCTTTTTGCTTAAGAAGCAAAACCAAAAAGTAAGGGGAACCTGGCAATAGCCATGCTCTTATTAATATCTTCCAGTGTGTGCTAAATAAAACCTATTGGGGGAGAGATGTATAAAAGTAGGGCACCAAGAGCGGTGCCAACAGGGGGGTGTAACTAAAAACCACAGGGCTCCCTCCTGCTGCTCTCACCTCAATTTCCTTACACATTTACTGTGCCGAGGTTTATATGTCTTCTTCTACCAATCTTTTGGGGATCCGCATCATCTACTTTGCTCAGGCTCACAACTTGGATTGCCATCTTTTCTTCAGAAAAATACCGGCCTTGGTGCTGTCTCCATAGACTTAACATTGGCCCGATGCCAATTTTTTACCGGCCTGCCGGTAAAATACCGGCCAGGTGGCAACCCTACTCACAACATCTTTTGAAAAATTTTTACGGGGCAGAGAATGAGGACGGAGTGGGCACCTGTACCCTTTCCGCTTAGCACGGTTTGAGATTGAATTGCATGTCGACAACTGCGTTACATTGTATGTATACTTTGAAATGACATACTCGACACCTCTTTCTGTTACTCCAAGTGTTAAATGTACATATGAACTCAATTTTCAGGAAACAATTCCCTACAAAGGCCTTGAAAACATTTATTATGTTCTGTAGCAAGTGACTTTAAAGGTTCGGCCCGATCTGAGTGATCATCTTGGCAACCTGCCCTCCCGTCAAAGTGGGATATATCAAGCAGGGTTCAAAAAGGATGTGCATTAGATAGTGGAAGTTTAATTACATGTGTATATCTGTCATCAAAATCCTTTCACCTCCACTGGATTACCGATAATGTAAAACTTCATTCCGCATTTGGGAATTTATTTCCCCCCCTCTGAAGCGGACCATGCGCTAATCCACAGCCATGTAGAACAACTCCAGGCTGATAGAATTCTCCAGAGCTTCCGCAGGCCAAGAGCCAAATCCACCATCTTGCACACAACTGAAGGATTTCCCCCGAGTGAGGTAACGACAGGTTAGACACAGCGTAAAATGGACACGTTGCCAAGTGTCTGGGTGTCCGAGCTTCTTTAACACATCAATCTGACCCCCGGGGGGAAATGAAACCACACGCTTTAGCGATTACATGGTTTAGAAACGAGTAGATGAGGTATTTTTTTTATTTTGTTCATAAAAATACAGGTTGGTTTTATTATTCCTCTCGGCATAAGAGGAAGCATTTCCACTAACCCCACCCCGTGGTTTAATATTTATATAGGGGTTGGGGCTACATTCAGGTCTCCAAAAAAAAAAAAAAAAAGAGAGCAGGTCAGATGGGCAATAGATTTCTGTGTATTTTTTAACTTTGGCCAAGCTGAATTCAGAAAGGGCTATGGCTCAGGCTACCTGATGTCCTAGAAAAATTTTTCCCAAGACAAGCAACTTGTTTAACAAAGGCTGCATAGTCGCGAGGGGCTCGGAATCTTTTCTCCAAGAGTTGGGAACGGAATCTATTCTCCAAGAGTTGGGAACGGAATCTTTTTTCCAAGTGTTGGGAATGGAATCTTTTCTCCAAGAGTTGGGAACGGAATCTATTCTCCGGTCTCTCTAGTGATGTCATTAGACAATGTGTTGCACTGTTAAGAGATCCTACTGTGTACAAGAGCAAGGTCACTCAGAGGCCACACAAAGTAATCAGTTTGAGGCGCAGGAATTGACTTAATGAAACAAAACTTTATATCCTCAGTGTCTATAGAATCAGTGCTGCCGCACCTGCAGTAAACATGCAGAGTAATCACTGGGGAGGGCTTGAGTCAAATATTGAAAATGTGATTTATGCAGAATGCCTGTATCAAATCACACAAGGATAAAAGCCTGTGCTCTATACAAGCAGTAATCTTCATTTTCACCAAAGTTTGGGTACTAGGCTGTCCCTTTAATCAGCATTAGCAGCATTGGGGTGCCAAATCAGGCGATCACAAATTCTTAAAGGTTAATTAAAGTGCACTGTAGGTTTGGGCGGGGGGGGGGGGGGGCTCTCTTGGTTTAATATTCTATTGCAGCAGTAAGAGATTCATTATACAGCCTCGTCTGCTCGCTGGGTAGAAAGTGGTAACGTCTGAAAGATCTGTCCAGTGATGTGTTCTTTGAAAACCTTTTCAGTAGGAGATATTTATTTTCCAGTTGCCTTCTGCTTTGGTTTATAACTCAGCTAAGGTTTAACCATTCAGCCTGGGGAATTAAAAAAAATAAAAAAAGAGAGAGAGACACATCGTGTCATGTGGAATAAGAAGATAAAACTACTCTGCGCCGAGTGGTGGACGAGATACCACCATTTTGTCAACTTAGGCAAAAACGTGAGTGAAAAGGGAATTTTTACCTTTTGAAGCGAGAAGCTTTTCAAAACGAGGAGATTTAGGATGCAGCAGTTTTCTAAAGCTTGGGATTCGGTTACGGGGAGGAGGGGGCAAACAGATAAATGCTTTAAATGATGTGTAAATAACTGAGAAACCGTTACTTTAAAGTTCGTTCGCTTTTATGACAACCCATTTGGTCAATTAAATTAGGGTGACCTTCGATGGTACCTCGGAACTGTGCTAGTTTAATGGTCCAGAAATCTCTCCGTCCTCTACCATTTTACAGGACTGGAAGAGGGTGGCTCCTATTCGTAGGGGGCGGGGCCTACTGTGTCCGGGTATCCATGGAGCGATTCCACCAAAGAATGAAGCATCGAAGCACCAGCGTAAAATACAACAAACTTTATTGAAACAAGAAAAAAAAAAATGCTTGAAGAGAATGAAAAGGCCGCTGAAACTTTACGAAACTTTAAAATGTTTCAATTCAAAGGCAGCAAAAATAATAAACCATAAAAAAAGTTTTGTTTAAATATATAATAAAAATAATATACATACATATATATAAATGTATTTATTGTACTGTATGCACTATTGTAATATGAACATATTATTTTGCTATTTAGATTGTATTTACTGTTTTTCTTGTATCTATGGTTTTTATCGTAACTATTTCATAAAAAATATATATATATATAAAATGTAAAAATACAAATGAACTGCTTTTCAATGGGAAATGTGTCATTTGCATACCGTGCCACAGGTGATGTCATAAGCAGGAGACTGCCACAGACACATTTAAAACACATTTTTCTCCTAATTTAGGCATTTTCTTGTAATTTTGCCAATACAATGTACAGATCATTTTCAATCATTTTTTTATGCTCTACATGCACAGTAAAAACAATGTTCAGGTGATACCGTCCCTTTAAGAAGAAGAAAAAAAAAAGGTTCTAAACATGTTTGTGGTGTGGTCTTGTTTGACATCCCATTGATATGCAAATGATACATTCCCAGGGAAAAGCAGATCATTTGCATCTCAAGCCACGGAGTGATGTCATAAGCAGGGGACACCACAGATATTTAAAACCAATTTTTTGGTTATGAAACTAGTATTGTTTAACAAATTATAAACTCAATTGTTTTTTTTTTTTTAAAAAAGTAATTGTCTAAAAGGAATTTCATACACGATTTAGTGGTTGATTAGTGATAAATTAACTATTAATTATGATTAACACTTTATTACAAGCATCTGTTAAAAAAAAATGATAGACTGTCTGCATGGATTGAAAAATCAAATTATTATTAATTTCAATGCACGCCCCAGGCAGCATAAAGAATTCAAACCATGGTACTTTCGAAGGACCCAACAGCAATTTATCAACAATTTAATTTACTGTCAAGTCATTGGACAAAGCAGATGATTGACAAGTTGATCTGAAACCACAGAATGATCCAGGCAGGAAGGTGACGCTGACTAGTGGCCAGGGATTCTCAGCCTGTCACTATGATTGTTTGATACTTAATTCATTTTAACAACATCGTTACACAGCGACGACATCCCGTTAACCTATTTCTGGGTATGTCACTTTAAATACAATGCATGCGGTCAGTGGGCAGGGCAGACTTATACTTAGATTAAGCGAAGTTCACCAGCTGTTTGGAAAGAAGTCATGGGGCTTTTTTTTTGCATGCTGATGGGATGTATAAATAATTTTATATAAAAATAGTCTTTGAACAGGGATGCCATCACCCAAAAAGTATTAATGCCATGAATGTAGGGAATACAAATTATCTATACATTGTTTTAAAAGCATTGCAGGTAAAGGATTTTGAAACAGGACTGTCTGTCTCTTGTTTATGACATCACCTTGTGGCTTGATATGCAAGTTCCACGCTTCCCTTTCAAAAGTAGTTAATTTGCATCTCAAGCCATAGATGAGGTCATCAACAAGAGACACCATGGATACATTGAAACACATTTTCTGCTAAGACAGTAACAGAAATGTACAGAACATCTGTTTTTTTTTTTTTTTACAGATGTAAATGTAGAGAACAAAAACTGTTTAGGTGACGTCCTTCCTTTAATAAGGAAAAAAAAAAAAAAAAATCACCCACTGAAGATCTGTATAATGGTACAGTCCATCTTCGACATTTAAACCAACACAATAGCCTCCGACTGTCCTGCTTTCTGATGGACAATCCTGCAGTCCTAGAGTCTCTTATCTACCAGATTGGAAATGAATGACTGTCCCGTCCATGCACGTCCATGGTGCATCATTAATACAGGCTAAATGTTTAAAAACAAACAAACTAGGTGCTATCTGCCGAGAGTCAACCAGATTTGTATCTTTGCAGACACACCCAGGTTTACTCTGAACTCTGCCTCTCAGTCAGAAGGGGGCCGGTAATGGGGGCAGGAGGGCAATTGCCACCCAGGCCTGCTCTCTAACCTGCCTCGATGGGCAGGGGCCACTTTTAAATGCCCCAGTGCGTAGTACTTTCTATGATTTTATCCAATTGTCTTGTCTGTCTATCAATTCCTGTACCTTATCTGTCTTACAGGTTTATTTGTGTTGGTATCTAGTGGGCTGTTAAAGGTGCAACATGGGCCACTAAATAGTTTTTGCCTTCTGGACCAGAAGTCTTCAGCCCTTCCCTGCTCTCAGCTCCGATAGAGTTTGTTGGATGCTGGCCCGGTCAGCATGGGTTCAACCAATCGGAGCCGGGAATATGAATGACCTAATCTGAGCAAAGACTTGATTCCTTCACCGTCATACTTAGAAGAGACTACGTGATCAGCTCGTGGCTAAGCCCACACGCAGTGAATGCTACCATTGGTCAAGTCTTGAAATATCTGCAACCTGCAGACTCAGTGAATCCTACATGGTTTCGGAGAACTGAGCTTCCCCGTGAGAGAGAGAGAGAGAGAGAGAGAGAGAGAGTGATGCTTTTACACATAGATGTCATTTAAGCATCTGTTGCAAAGGTAAGAAATGCAGGGTGTCAGTGTCACAAGATCTAAGGAACACGTTCGACATATAACTAGTACAGCAAATGCGTTAAGGTTACATACAGGCATCTATCACGGCTGAGAAGAGAGAGTCCCTAGCTTTCCACAGCACTGGCACAGTCAGAACCAAACCAAAACGAGAAACCAATATGCCTGCTCGTTTTACCCACTTACTATCCAAATAAGGCTGGGAGATATTCCCAGAATTAACTATGTATCAGTGATGCCAGGGAAATAAACAGAAAGGGTTATCTTAAAGGACAACTGTAGCAAAAAATGAAGTTGTGTTAAATTTAAAAACTACATTAAGTGTAGGCATTTTATATAGAAATGCTTTAAGAAAATAATACAAACAAAGTACCTTATTGAGCCATCTTTACTCCGTATAGCTCTACCTGGAGGCAGTCATTGTGTTTAGAATCTTTGGTCAAATGGGTCAGATCACCAAGGTGAGTGAAGATCTGACACAAGATTCTAAACAACATGTCTGCCCCCTGAGAGAACTATATGGAGCAAAGAAGGCTCAATAAGGCAATTTATTTGTATTCTTGTATTAAAGATTTTCTTTATAAATCATCTAGACTTGATACAATCTTTACATTATTTTCATATATGACATGTGTCAAGTTACAAATTGACATACCAAAAGCAGACTTGAGAGTATGTCCCCACTGATCAAACAGCGTCCAAAGGTGTGTAAGACTACAACAACATTGGGTAACGCCAAGGATGTCTCATAGTGAGGTGGAGAACCTGCACACGTACCTGAGCACCAGCTGGGATAGTGCACGCTTTTTAAACTTTTTTAGAATTTTTTCATCTTTGTTTTGTTTTAGGGCACCTTTAGCAAAAATGTGAAATATGACATGGCTATCGATCTGCGACATCACTATGCTACATGGGAACATGCTCTCCCGTACACGCATGATTTGGCATGTTAATTTCATGCATGACTTGCCTATACAGCTACTACTGCACATGTGCACAGACCCTCTGTGACACCAGAGAGTGAACATCAGGGGCCTGAGATTCTGGTGCCAGAGTGGAAAAGTCACCTGGGGGGCAATGCATGAGTTTTTTGGTGCGCCCAACCTTGGCACAGGAAGTATTGTAAATATTGGTCTTATTCACATATCTATTGAGCCAATGTGCTGTGCCACGTTGTTCTTGTATTGAGCAGTTTTCTAAGCACTATGTACAGTCCTTCGTTGATTTGACCTCTGCCCTGTCCCGCCGTGTTCTTCTTCCGGCCCTGGTGAAAGCCCAGACATCTGCCTGAAAAAGTGAGGCTCACCCATTCCCTTGCTAATCTCAAAAACGTAATAAAAAAAGAAAACTGTTTAGACTAAGAAAAAAAAAAAGAGGATTATGCAAACACCTCGTGCGACCGAAACAGTACTTCTAAAGCAATATGGAAAGTAAAAAAAATAAATAAAAAAAAACTATAAAAGATTAATGTTCTACTGAGCCTTTGTTTTCGTTAAAAAAAAAATTCACACGTAAAAAGCCTGTGTTTGCATCTTTGTATATATTTTCCAGCAAAGACACGAATAAGATTTACATGTCTTTACTTATTTCTTCCAAGGTTAAAACCACCTTGTAACGCTGGGGGTCACAGCAATTTCCGCAACATTTTCAGTCTCATTATAGCGGTATACTCTCGTAGCAGGAGGGGTGGAAAGATACTACCATATAAATAAGAGATTGCAATTTAAATTCAATTATGACATATTTTAATTATCTTCCTACATGCATCTCTAACATGGGCTCGGGAAAAAAAAAAGATTTATATATATATATATATATATATATATATAAAAGATTCCGCTCATTCGCATAAAACAGTGATTTTTTTTCCTAGAGGACATATTGTAAGTGCATAATAGCACTCGAACACGAGCCTTAAAAAAAGAGATACTTTCATGCAATCCTGCTTATCAGAACAACATTATTTGGCTTGAGGGAAAAAGTAAAATAATAATAATAATAAAAAATTATAATATGTAGGAGAAGCACTCTGAAGTCACTCCGAGATAGTTTGCAAAACACTTTAATCGAGTGCTACTATTTTAAAACTATCCCCGAGTGACTTCAGAGTACTTCTATGTATTATAATTTTTTTATTATTATTATTATTTTTTTTTTTTTTAAGAGTTCTTCTTCTACATATTTTTTTTTTTTTTTTTTTTTTTTTATGTATTATTGTTCTGTTGTATTGTTTTTTTTCCTAAGCTAAATAGTGAAAAAGTTAGTGTAAAGAAATTAAATAAACCCTATTTTTTTAGGGTACCCTACATCTTTTATACCGTTGTTGGCTGCTAATACTGACTGAGGAACTTGTGAGGTGAACGGCCGTGCACTGCGCGACTTGAATTCTTCTAATAATAAAAAAATTCTAAAAAAAAAAAAAGCCTAAATTAATAAAAAAAATAAAAATGTTTGCAAATAAAATAAAGCACATTTCATTTCTAGAATTGTTTCCAAAGATGGATAAAATATTACTAAACGGTCTTAGTTTAGGCTTTCCTTGCACCTGTGTCGTGTAGATCAAAGCTGTTTAGTAGCAGCTTTCTCTTGTAAAGCTCCTAATGGGATATCAGTTCTGTTTTTAGGAACAATTAAAGGTTTCTTATTAAACTCACCTACTGATCTTGGAGCTGTAATGAAAATGGGGGGGGGGGGGGGGGGGAGTTGGGTTGCAAAGGAATACGTCACGCATATATCTGTCCTTGTCAGCGTGTTGACTGCCCATGTGTCCGAGTTACAGCTCGGTCTGTGACCGCAGGAGAATGTGGCCAACAGAATCTAAACTATTTGAAGACCACAAGGTGCAAATACACAATCTTCCATGAATAGATTTAATTTAAGTACTTTTTTTTTTATTGCACCTATTTATTCAATTCAACATTACCAAGTTTCTTCAACATTTTCAGCTTCATCAAAATATGTAAAAAAAAATAAAAAAAATCCACATCTCCCATATAGGACTGCCTGGTCGACCATTTTTCCTCGATGCATATAATTTTACATGTTTCCCTGCAGTAATTCATTAATTAAATAAGGGATCCCGTATAGGGTTGCCACCTTTAAAAGAAACAGAACAAAAAGGCCATGTTATTAGCTTAATAAGACAACTGAGTACTGGTCTGAAGCCAATTTTCTTTTTCTTTTTCTTTTACTGGTAAGTTACCAGCTGGGTGTCAAATCTAATATCATATAAACCATTGTGATTAACAAACGGATTTTCCACTGGGGGATGAGACGGTTCATTGCGTCTGCTTCCACGCAGCCGCTTCACCGCAACCTCTCGCGCATTGAATAGTTCATTGCGGGATCGCAGGGTTACTATTGGGCACTTATTAGGAGTTAATATTAGGGCCTTAGTATTTGGATTAGTATTAAGGTTACTATTAGGGTTTGGGTTATAAGGGGTTAGTATTAGGGCTTAGGATCAGTATTAGGACTTAGTATCACTATTAGGGGTTAGTACTGGGGCTTAGTATTAGGGTTCGGGGGTTAGTATTAGGGTTCGGGGGTTAGTATTAGGGTTCGGGGGTTAGTATTAAGGTTGGGGGGTTAGTATTAAGGTTGGGGGGTTAGTATTAGGGTTGGGGGGTTAGTATTAGGGTTCTAGGGTAAGTATTAGGGTTTGTATTGGGGAGTTACTTTATGGGGGGGATCTATTACAGTATTTGTAATGAGTCTGTAATGAGTGCAATGCAGAGCATTGTTATTCAATATAACCCTGATGTGTGTATGCTTTTACATTAAGTGTAAGCACAGTCATAGTCGAGTTTCCATAGCAGTTATTTTTGCCTAGACATATAACTGTTGCATGCTGCCCTGTAGTATGCACGTTTACAGATAGTCCCAGCTTTGAGGGAAGAGTCTCATTTAATCGAGTTAGGCTCAGATTTTGGAGCTGCCCCACCACGATTGCTGCACACGCACAGTGCATTGGACGGAGCACAAGGCATTGTGTTTATAGATAGGTCAATGAGACAACACAGTCTAAATGTGCAAGACGAGAGCTCCAGACAACGAATATATCGCATGATCAACCAACAGGTACTGCCTTTGACAGCTACACTCACGTGATTGCTGTGATTGGCTGTCACAGGGATCACATGTGCAGTAGTTCAGCTCTGTGCTATTTCAGGGACTGCCTCGATATCGAGGCAGCCAGAAATAGAATTTAAAGCACTCTGAAGAGCACACAGTGACTTCTAATACATGACGTTCCACAAAAGTCATGTGGTCCATGGTGGCATGCGACGTCATGTCATTGTCAAGAGGGCAGTGTAAACCTCCAGCTGTTTCTGAACTACAACTACCAAGATTCTTTGCAATTCTTAAAGGTCTCCGGGGCCATTAAAGGGATCTCAGCTGGATGGCCAAAGCTCGATGCCTAGGTCCTGCCGTGTCCGGTCTCTGGATACTCATGAATTCTAACGACAGCATAGCATGACAACCTTATGCCTGGCTGAGGACTCTTGAGCGTCTACTAAATAAAGAGAGAATTCCCGGGAATTGAGAGGGGAATTTCAAACTTTAGGCCAATGTAGCCGAGTTGGACACATTCTCCAGTGTAGCTGAACTCGGCTACTTTGGCCTTACATTTGAAATTCCCATCTCAATTCCCTTTTTATCGAGTAGGCCCTTTGGAGTTTTAATCCAAAGAACAGCTAGCTAACCCCCACCTGCATTCATTGATCACCAGAAAATCCTTCATGTAACAATAAATATTTTTTTCTACGGATCCGTCGCCGTGTTTTAGGTTCACGTTTTTGTTTTTTTTAGCGCACTCCCCATTTCAAAGGACTTTATCACTTAAACATTGTATTACTGGATGTGTGAAGAATATAAAATGATTGAAAATGATCTATACATTGTGTTGGCAAAAATCGCACGCAAAATAATTAAATTAGAAGAAAACGGTGTTTTAAATGGATCTGTAGAGTCTCCTGCTTATGACATCACCTGTGGCCTATTATGCAAATTACACATTTCCCAGTGAAAAGCAGTTCATTTGCATATCAGGCCACAGGTGATGTCATAAACAGGAGACTCCACAAACACATCTTTCTCCTAATTTAGGCGATGTTTCCAACACAAGGTATAGATCATTATCAATCATTTTGTATCCTCTAAATGCACAAGAAAAGCAATGTTTATGTGATACAGTCCCTTTGAGCACTATTTACTGTGGGATAATAATTTCCCCAATGTGGATTACCACATTACCAGGTAAAATAAAACACTTTACACTTATTGATGAAAAAATAAAAAATGGGGAAAAAAAAAAATATGTTTGCTGCAGATCAATATCAAAACCAGACAAACAAAGGGAAAACTCAATTAAAAATAAACCAAAAGGGTCAGAA
This sequence comes from Pelodytes ibericus, assembly GCA_036172795.1. NCBI lineage: Eukaryota > Metazoa > Chordata > Amphibia > Anura > Pelodytidae > Pelodytes > Pelodytes ibericus. Next base: position 16,005,012 of record CM069858.1, on the reverse strand, counting down.
TAATGTATGAGATCTGCAGGAAATGTCATAGTTAGGCAGATCTAATAATAATGTCTTTCAAGAACCATTTTTCTGATGACAAATGATGTCGGGATAGTTGCTCTTGGCACCCACACATCTAATTGCAAAGAAATAAAGAACAGTCATCTATACGAAAATGCCGATTTTGTAAGGATACTGTATAATAACGGCTGGAATGCGCAACTACTAATCACTGGGAAAAGACAAACAACACGCTCACCCACCTGTCTATACGTATTCCAACTAATGTCTCATTCTACGCTGCCCACAGCTCTACAACCTATGCAGAATAATAGAGCTCCCCCTACTGGTTAGTCACACCGCTCTGCTGTGAATTTTAAAAGACTTGTATGTTCAGCTTCTGTAACAATGATGGCTAACCTTCATATTTACAATCTTTTTTTTTCTATATTACCCTGTGTGCTCGCACCTAATACTAAATTTCTCATTTTTTTTTTTTTGGGGGGATCAATATTTCCAGGGAGCATCATTAAATTGTCCGTCACAGACCCCAGTAAATGTCCACTATCGTAAATTTTGGCGCCTACCCTTGCCTTCAAGTACGAGCATATGACTTGCACAGAGCACGGTGTGCCATTAAAGGGTTAATCCCCAGCATTATAAACAATGCAATGGTTAAATCATATAAAGAAAAAGAAAAAAAAAAAAAAAAGATATACAAAATATTGATACTCATTAAATATGTGAAAAAAGACATCTCTCAAACAAATGAAATATTCAGAGATCTGCATCGGTGGGGAAAATTCTCCAGCCTTGTATTATGAATGTTCCTTGCTTTTCATAAAAGAACTATTAAGTATTCAATATGTTTGTCTCCGCTGCAAAAATCAGATCTTTGGAATATTAAAACCTTCGTCAAATAAGCTTTGAAAAAAAGAAAGAGAAATAAAAAAAAAAAAATAAGGTAACGGAAGAGGAGAACTGTAAACAAAAACCCAACTTACGATTATTTGAAAGATTGCATCAAGGAATAGACATTTTTAAAAAGAATCGCTTTAATGAAGGAACACAAATCAACGTACTTTATCGAGCCCACTTTGCTCTGTGTAGCTCTATCAGGGAACAAACAGGGCTCACAGGGGTATTTTATTTGTATTGTTTCATTAAAGCGATTCTATTTAAAATGTCTACACTTGATGCAATCTTTCAATTAAGTGTATATTTTTGCTACAGTTGTTCTTTTTTCAAAACCTTATTAGGAGAAGGTTTTAATATTCAAAATAGCTCATTTTGCAGCACAGACAAAACATATTGAAGGACAATTAAACTTTTTTTTTTATCCCTTACTTCATTTAAGTGTCGCTGCACAGCCAATCAGAGTGGGAGCTTGCCATGCAATGCGCGGAGGTCTCTCTCTGTTAATGCATGGCATCAGAAGTGGGCACCTAAGCTCCCCTTTGCAGATCCCATGCAAAATGAGGGTCTCTCTCTCTGCGCTAGCACTGGAGACAGTCGCCGACCAGACTTCCCATGGAAGAATGGCAGCTACCAGTCAGTGGATAAACTGGCAGGAACTATCAAAAGTACACGCCAGTTTATCCTCACACTAGGCACAACTCATTTTTCACTCTGGCTTCTACATTAGAAGCCCAAGTGAAAAATAAACATTAGTTGTCCTTTCATTTCCTACAGTTATCGTTTCTAAGTAAAATCCTTTCTACAAACAGTAAAAGAACCACCCAAGAAAGAACATGACACATTTTATCAGAGAGGATTCTGGTCAGAAGGTTATTGTGTCTATTTCCCGGGACCTTTCTGAACACATCAGCAGCGACCGTACGAATACCATTTCCCAATGTCTGCTTTCTGTAACATTGTTCCGAGTCTGTCATTCTATTAAGTACTATATCAAAGGAACTGACCGGATCTATTTCAACAGATGAATACATTCCTTGGTATCTGAAGACAGCTGTCGCAGGCAACAATTGTAACTCTGTAACTCCTAACATTTGTGTGATCAGAGAACCAAAGTGCGTTAATCCAATATTTTTCCTCACATCTTTGCTCTCTGTGTTAACGCACAGATCTGTACATTCCATTAGCTGCCATATGGCCACCTCATGAATCACAATAAAGATGGTCATATAGAGCAAACCCAAGCCTTCTATAAGTGATTTAAAGGGATAGTCATCAAAAAAAATGTATATAATTGATATAATTATTTATATAAATGTTTTCTTTTAAGGGAGTTTTTTTTCCCCCTAAAATGGGTCGTGCTCAAACTTCCAGGTTCGGGCATGACTAAGCAACGTCACGAGTGACATTGGGGGGTCTCGGCAGCTTTCATCATCAGGGACTTAACAGGGAATATTAATGTTTTTTGAAATCCCGAAGTTTCTCAGTGCATTGGGGAGAACCACACCAAATCAGGCGTTTTTTTAAAGGCGCTATGTCACCTAAACATTGTTTTTATTGTGAATCTAGAGCATAAAAAAAATGACTGAAAATGATCTATACATTATATTAGCAAAACTGCAAGCAAATGCCTAAATTAGGAGAAATGGTTTTTAAAATGTGCCTGCGGAGTCTCCTGCTTATGACATCACCTGTGGCCCGGTATGCAAATGAACTGGTTTTCAATGGCAAATGTGTAATTTGTATATGAAGCCACAGGTAAGAAGTAGGAGACTCCACAGACTTATTTAAAACACATTTTTCTCCTAATTTAGGCAATTTTACCAAGACAATGTATAGATCATGTTTAATAATTTGTTAAGCTCTACAGGCACAGCAAACACAATGTTCAGGTGATACCGTCCCTTTAAGCGTTAAAATGAAATCCTAGTCATAATATGATTATATAGCCTACTAATAATATGGATAATATGATGATTACAGCCTTTATATAATAATTTCATATATCTGCCAGCATAATGGTTGTCAAAATAATCTTACCCGTTTGGTAAAAATGTTGCTGCCATCTGCAGTTAAGGACTGGTATTGCGAGGAAATTGCAGGGAATTTCAGTCCAGCTGAACTGGAGAATTTTTCCAACTCGACTACTTAGGCCTTAAGTTTGAAATTAATTTGTCAATTTTTATAATATATAAAGGTTTTTATAGATCAATAAAAAAAATAGGAACCATGTTTTAATACCCTGTATTTAGTGGGCGTCAGTGCTGGAAAGGAGCCCAGGTGCAGGGGTAGTAGCTCGCAAGAAGACATCTTGTTAGGCTTGCCATGAGGAGAGAGGGGAAAGAGGGGAGAGAGGGGAGAGGAGGGAGAGAGGGGAGAGAGGGGAGAGGAGGGAGAGAGGGGAGAGAGGGGAGGAGAGAGAGGATGCAGTGACTATAATACTCCAATAGACCATAATACCTGTAGGTGATGGCCAAAACTGAAGCAAGCACCAGCAAGCCCTGGCAGATCAGGATGCTGTAGAGTGTAAACCCATACTAAATCACCATAATGAGAAAAAAAAGAAAGATGTGAGAAAATAATCTGCCTACATTTAATGTTTATTTTTGTATAAAAGGCGATCTTGTTTCCTCATATTTGTGTCACTGTAATCATTAATGTGTAGAGGGGACTCTGTATCAACTCATTCACAGAGCTCCCACCAAGATATAGCTATTAAAAAGGTCACTCCTGTCTGGGTGGGGGAAACTGGACAATACACATAGAAGAAAAAAAAAAAACTGATGCTTTAAATATATATGTGTATTTGCTCCACCTTTTGTTTTTTACAATACTGAATTAATATATACTTTTTGCAAGGTTTCTCCTGGGGACTGATCCAGCTCACCATGACATCAGTAGATCAAGCACTAAATGAGAGCCTCTGTCATCACTTGGGAGCCAATCAGTGCCCTCCAATGGAGATGCATGCAAACGTTTGGTAACCCAATGCATCTGCACTGATCCTCTTGCAAGTAAGTAAAAAGAAGAGCAAGCTAGAGTAGGAACATTTACAATAGATTTCTAATCCCTGCATGCATTTACATGCAAAGAAAACCCACAGTGTATAATAGACAGGTTAAACACCAACAGATGACCCAAACTTAAATAACAAAGTAGTACAAATTTAAGACATTTAACATCAAAAGAAAAATATCCTAGATGACCTGTTCAGCTCCTGTTGATTTTGGTACCGATGAGTAGATTGTAAATGGTTTTAGAGCAGGGATTAAGTGTACCTCTGCACTTTTCCTATATACAGTCCAACATATATCAACATTGCTATGGATAGCAGTGAGTGATCCATTACACAACATAAATTTTGATCCCACATGGCACGTACTTGTCGCGTTAAAAGTATGATCAGCATTTACCACTATGTTTATATTAATAACTGCTGGGAGATTTAATTGCCTGCAGTAAGAATGTGCAGTATATAGAGCAATATCTTTCCCTTAGCATTCAGCTAATCGAATGTCCCATACGGGGTGTAATTCCAGCGATATGGCCGTCTCTGGTTCATCTCTGAATTCCCTCAAGGGCTCCAGCCAGGAATCTAGAGATGGCATCCATTGGATACATCCAAGACATGTGGCAGTATCCTGGTTTAAACTTTGGAAGTCCTCTTATAGTATAGTATAAATTCACTGGTCAGCATCGTTTAAAAGTTTTTAAACCAGGCAGAAAGTTACTCTGGGAGCTGATCGGGCGACAGATGAGCCAACACACCAATGAGACCCCCATTTGTTGGCTAGTCTCACACAGCCCCCCCTAGTTGCAAGGAGACAAGCAACCTGACAGAGCTGTCATTTTTGGGTGGGGGGTTTCCTTGTACCCGATATGCAAATTAATTGCTTTAATAAGATTGTGTCATTTGCACAAGATGGGGTCAGGAACCAGAGACACCAGACACACACACAAACACACAAGTTTCTCTCCAAAAAGGACAATGAAACTTGTTTTTAACCCTTGCTTCCATGAAGGAAGCAAGTTAAAAAAAAAAAAAAAAATAAACATGTCCAGATTCTCCAAAATAAACCTGACCTGTATCTAAATAGATACAGTGAATAAAAAAGTGAAAGTGTTGCACAATTTTTTATATATTTTTTTATATTTTTCAAAATAGATACACCTGTGTCTCAGAGCGAGGGCTCGTCCCCACTAGGCTGATCAGAGTCTGTACTGTACAGGGGTCTCTCTCTGCTAAACCCCTCTGCTGATCCCAAAAAACGAGGGTCTCTCTCTCTCTCTCTCTGCTAGCAGAGACAGGCAGTCACCGACCTTCCTATGCTTCCTATGGCCGCTGCCAGTTAGAGGATATACTGGCATGTACTGTCTAAAGGGCATCCTCAGTGACAAGTAATCTTTCACTATACTAGAAGCACAAGTGAAAAAATAAACTTTATTTGCCTTTTAATCTTAATGTGCATGTGCTTGCAAATTGGTAGCAACCTCATCTCTTGAACACTTGCAGATATGAAGATATGGTACACACTTTTCAAGGTTTATGCGGTTTTATCAATGGACTGCAAATCTCTATTCTCCCTTGTGAAGCATGCAGGCCGATACGGTTATCTACTGTTATCTGTTAGTGCAGGAATAGATCCTCATGGTTACATATAATAAAAAAAAAGAAAAGAAAACTCTAGTGCAGCTTATATATGATGTTCAATGTGATAGGAAGAGGATGCGTTGTATCACCAGACTAAAATAAATACAAAATACAATAATATCGAGTCAGCACATCATTCCAAGCCTAATAATTGTATGTTTAACAAATCTATAATATATAAGTGCCAGATCTACAGAATTCAAGATATCAAGTCTCAAAGAGATAGTTAAAAGCAAGGAAATCTCATGAAATGAAATCACACTTTGACTGCATAATTGCACCAAAAATAGAGATACAAATGAAAATAAAATCAAGTTTGGTAATGCACAGCTGTCCAATTCTAAGACCTTTCGATAAGTACTTAGACAATACAGGCAATATACACGAACAGCTGTGATGGTATACAGGTATTGTCACCTTTTGCACGTATCGTACATATTAATTAATGTCGCTGTAAGTATTAAAGGACATCTGTCAGGAATAAAATATGTGCGAAAATGAAAAAATAAGAGTTAAGAAACCGCATAAACTAGCACTCCCAGGTATACTCCTATAAATATACCAAATAATGGCAAAAAGTTGGTATGAAAATATAAAAGTGTTTTTTAATAAATATACTGTGGGCATATAGATATTAATAATTAGCCATAGGCATAGAATCTTACTTGGTCACACTCCATCATATCAAAATACCATAAAAGACACAGTGAAAATCAACACAAATATACAAAACATAACTATAAATATTTAGCACACGTGGTCCTAGCCTCATGATATACTTTGTACCAATCACTGCACAAGAAGCTAAAGATAAAACCAGAGGATCAATAAAAACCATAGAAACATAGAATGTGTTGGCAGATAAGAACCATTCAGTCCATCTAGTCTGCCCAATTTTCTAAATACTTTTATTAGTCCCCCGTTCCCGGTCTTATAGCTAGGATAGCCTTTTTCCTATCCCACGCATGCTTAAACTCCTTGACTGTGTTTACCTCTACCACTTCTGCTGGCAGGCTATTCCATGCATCCACTACCCTCTCAGTAAAGTAATACTTCCTGATATTACTTTTAAATCGTTGCTCCTCTAATTTAAGACTATGTACTCTAGTTGTGGTAGTTTTTCTTCCTTTAAATATACTCTCCTCCTTTAATATGTTTATTCCCTTTATGTATTTAAATGTTTCTATCATATCCCCCCTGTAACGTCTTCCCTCCAAGTTATACATGTTAAGATGCTTTAACCTTTCCTGGTAAGTTCTATCCTGCAATCTATGAACCAGTTTAGTAGCCCTTCTCTGAACTCTTTCCAAAGTATCAATATCCTTCTGGAGATATGGTCTCCAGTACTGCGTACAATACTCCAAGTGAGGTCTCGTCAGTGCTCTGTATAATGGCATGGCCCTCTTTCTACTCCTAATACCTCTCCCTATACAACCAATGATTCTGCTAATACCTCTCCCTATACAACCAAGTATTCTGCCAATTCCTCTCCCTATACAACCAAGCACTCTGCCAATACCTCTCCCTATACAACCAAGCATTCTGCTAATGCCCCTCCCTATACAACCAAGCATTCTGCAAATGCCTCTCCCTATACAACCAAGCATTCTGCTAATGCCTCTCCCTACACAACCAAGAATTCGGCTAATAACTCTCCCCACACAACCAAGCATTCTGCTAATACCTCTCCCTATACAACTAAGCATTCTGCTAATACCTCTCCCTACACAACCAAGAATTTGGCTAATACCTCTCCCCACACAACCAAGCATTCTGCTAATACCTCTCCCTACACAACCAAGAATTTGGCTAATACCTCTCCTTATACAACAAAGCATGCTAGCATTTCCTGTTGGTCTATTACATTGTCTATCTACCTTTAAGTTCTCTGACATTATTACCCCTAAATCCATTTCCTCAGATGTTGAGGTTACTGTATTTGTATTCTTTCATTAAAGGATTTCTATTTAAAACATCTACATTTGATGCAATCAACAGAACATGTTTTTGGAGACGGTTGTCCTTTAAATAAATGGATAATAAAGATAGTATATGCAGTTCTGCGTGCAAAGCTATTAATATCAGGTTACCCGACACCACCATTTACACCCCTATTTTAACACTTATGTATTTCCTGCAGTATACTGAAAACACATCCAATACTTCTACATATTCCCTCTGGGATGTACGGATCTGTTTCTCTGCAACAATAAACTTGATAAAGAGACCAGGGACATTTTTAAAGCATTTTAAGCTATATTTTACTGAACAATGAAGACCTTGTGTGTTGCAGTTAAAAAGGATTATTAATAACTGACAATTAATACACTTCAAACATACACTTCAGTGGAATTAATCTTTTTTTTCCCACCACGCATCACTCCGAAAGATGGTCTTGCTAAAAATGAATCATCGGCTATTTCTGTTAATTGAATTGTAGCAATTATGGATTTAATGCCAAACACCGTTCCAAACATCAAATGGTACGTGTTGCCATTGTGAATATTAATGGCATATTGAGAATATAGATACAAGATAAAAAAAAAAAATATATATATATATATATATATATATATATATACATATACAAAAATAACACTCATAAACCTATATTGATTAAGTGAACATTTTTATTATGCTTTTTAAGTGATTGATCTGCTTTGAATTTTTCTTTATTACTTAATGATATTGGGTCTCTAAGCTAGACAAAAAAAAAATTTCATTCAACATCATAATTCTGATTATAAACTTGGTATTTTAAATATACATAAAGAAAATTGTAATCTGAACAATAAAAAAAAATGATTGGAAAGTAAGAGGGTTTCCTAGTGTGCATGCAGATAAATATTACCGAGAAAGGCTACACGAAGATGACATAGATAGCTTAATGATAGCTAACCTTACAAGAAATATACTCTAGCCTAGTGATGACTAACCTTACTAGACGATGACATTTCTGGTATAGATATTGCCAACCTTGCAAGAAGAGGACATCTCTAGCCTAGCAATGGCCAACCCTACAAGAAGATGACATCTCTAGCCTAGTGATGGCTAACCTTAGAAGACAATGACATTTCTAGTCTAGATATTGCCAACCCTACAAGAAGATGACATCTCTAGCCCAGCGATGGCCAACCTTACAAGAAGATGACATCTCTAGCCCAGAAATGGCCAACCTTACAAGAAGATGACATCTCTAGCCCAGCGATGGCCAACCTTACAAGAAGATGACATCTCTAGCCCAGAAATGGCCAACCTTACAAGAAGATGACATCTCTAGCCCAGCGATGGCCAACCTTACAAGAAGATGACATCTCTAGCCCAGCGATGGCCAACCTTACAAGAAGAGGACATCTCTAGCCTAGCGATGGCCAACCCTACAAGAAGAGGACATCTCTAGCCTAGCGATGGCAAACCTTACAAGAAGAGGACATCTCTAGCCTAGCGATGGCCAACCCTACAAGAATAGGACATCTCTAGCCTAGCGATGGCAAACCTTACAAGAAGATGACATCTCTAGCCTAGCGATGGCCAACCTTACAAGAAGGGGACATCTCTAGCCTAGCGATGGCCAACCCTACAAGAAGAGGACATCTCTAGCCTAGCGATGGCAAACCTTACAAGAAGATGACATCTCTAGCCTAGCGATGGCCAACCTTACAAGAAGATGACATCTCTAGCCTAGTGATGGCCAACCTTACAAGAAGATGACATCTCTAGCCTAGCGATGGCCAACCTTACAAGAAGGGGACATCTCTAGCCTAGCGATGGCCAACCTTACAAGAAGATGACATCTCTAGCCTAGCGATGGCCAACCTTACAAGAAGATGACATCTCTAGCCTAGCGATGGCCAACCTTACAAGAAGATGACATCTCTAGCCTAGCGATGGCCAACCCTACAAGAAGAGGACATCTCTAGCCTAGCGATGGCCAACCTTACAAGAAGATGACATCTCTAGCCTAGCAATGGCCAACCCTACAAGAAGAGGACATCTCTAGCCTAGCGATGGCCAACCCTACAAGAAGGGGACATCTCTGGCCTAGCAATTGCCAACCTTAAAAGAAGAGGACATCTCTAGCCTAGCGATGGCCAACCTTAGAAGAAGGGGACATCTCTAGCCTAGCAATGGCCAACCTTACAAGAAGATGACATCTCTAGCCTAGCAAGGGCCAACCTTACAAGAAGATGACATCTCTAGCCTAGCAATGGCCAACCTTACAAGAAGAGGACATCTCTAGCCTAGCAATGGCCAACCCTACAAGAAGAGGACATCTCTAGCCTAGCAATGGCCAACCTTACATGAAGAGGACATCTCTAGCCTAGCGATGGGCAACCCTACAAGAAGAGGACATCTCTAGCCTAGCGATGGCCAACCCTACAAGAAGATGACATCTCTAGCCTAGTGATAGCTAACCTTAGAAGACAATGACATTTCTAGTCTAGATATTGCCAACCCTACAAGAAGATGACATCTCTAGCCCAGCGATGGTCAGCCTTACAAGAAGATGACCTCTCTAGCCCAGTGATGGCCAACCTTACAAGAAGATGACATCTCTAGCCTAGCGATGGCCAACCTTACAAGAAGATGACATCTCTAGCCTAGCGATGGCCAACCCTACAAGAAGAGGACATCTCTAGCCTAGCGATGGCCAACCTTACAAGAAGATGACATCTCTAGCCTAGTGATAGACAACCTTACAAGAAGGGGACATCTCTGGCCTAGCGATGGCCAACCTTACAAGAAGAGGACATCTCTAGTCTAGTGATGGCTAACTTTGCCATTTGGACACCCTCATTATCAGTGAATTTGTATATTTTGTTCAACTTCCCCTGCACAATGGCACCTGGTTCTTATTTGCTAAAGCTTGCAGACGTTTATTTTAATTCAGTAAGGGGACAAAACTCAGTTGCCAAGTATAGCGACCATTACTTTTGCTGGTTAGAGGAAATAATGTAATTGACATATCATGCAATGTCGAACATTATTAACTTTATTCAGTTATATAATATAACAGCACATTCCACAGTATTATAGCGGGGCAAACCATAATCTGGTGGGAATGACAGGGAAAAGAAAACGAGAGGAGCGCAACCAATATACACAAATGTGCAATAATAATAATAATAATAAGTGTAAGAAAAAGCAGTGACAAATATAAATAAAAAATAAATTAAAGTGATAAAAGATCTATAAAATAATTTGATTTATTGTGATAAAAATATTTCTCAAAAATTGTATACTTATGACTAAAAATACTGGATACTTGATTGCAGATCTCACACAATGGTAGTTTGTTCAGTGCATAAAAAGGAGACAAAGGGGGGGGGGAATAGTGCTCTCTGTATTTAAAAACAGCCTGGATAATATGGATAGTGGGTATTGTACTCACAAATTAAAGAGCAGAAATTACTGCTCTATATTCAAGTATGAGAGGGGGTTCCCAAAGGTGATGAGGGTTTCAACTCTTCAAAGTTTACTTGCACAAACAAATGGTGGGAATGACACGTTTAGACATTTTGGAGGAAAAGGGGGTATGTTCTCAAATTGCTCCTCAAAATGCCCAAATTAGCTCAAATCATAGCCACAGAAACAAGATAGAGTCTCCATTAATATCACCCTAGCTGGTCTTTTTCACAGTTACCTACTAAACATGCAGTGGATTTTGTGTGCAGAGCAATCTATTCGTGTTTATTTGCTAAGGGAACCCTCGGGGTATATTCTAGATACTTGGCTACCAAGCTGCTAATTTAAAGGTAAACATTTAAAATTCTGTCCATAGCGATTTTTAGGGACAGCATTATAATATGCCTCTGGATGTCAAAAAAATAATAATTGGATGAAATGTTATTTATTGAGATTTCATAATAGAGGTATCTAGTTATTCAGCAAGCTTTCTAGACGAAGCGCGGGCTGGGAAACCGTCAAACTTGATTTACTAATCCGAAAGTCATCATTCTCAAGTCTAACTTCTGGGCACAAATTAATACCGGTAATAAAATTACAGATGTGCTTATCTTAAGTTGAACTGAAAGTGCAGTCTCTTTCATGTTACAGATTATAAATAGTGCAGAAAGCAGATTACGGATTGGTACAGAAGGCATCAATTCAGCTCGTGGGAAAATCCGAAAAAAAAAAAAAATAATATTAACAACTCACCTGTAAATTGTTTCTGAAGTCAGATTTTCCTGCTGCGTATAAAAGCCCTAAAAATAAAGAACAGATAAAATAAATAAGCATTTAATTCAAGATAGAAGATCGATCATCATACTTCAGGTATTGATAGAGGGTTGCTAGGTCTGTGGGTCACACCTCTTCCTTACGGGTAGGGAGTCATGTCATTTGTGCCCACCCCTGTCTGACACTGCTTACTTTTGCAAAAGGACCATGCAGTTTTCCTGTGCCCAACCCATTTTGGGCTTCTATAGCTAAAGGATGGGCGCCTATTTCTGCCCCTTAGAAAGAAGCACTAGCCCCAGGCACACCAGTAGCTCTTCGAAGGTTTGTTACACAACAACTCCAACTATTAGCAAAAAAAAATAAAAAATAAGGATTATATGTGAAAATTGTGGTCCTAGTATGAAGGGGCTGGGCAGTACTGTGGCCAGTGTCCCTTCTGTGAGTTAAGTAGGGGAGCAAGGATATCAGTACAACCTATGGCACAGATCTCTTCTCCTTGCTCCTTGCCATACCATATATTAGTCACTCTGAAGTGCCACAGCAGGACATAATGTCACGGCTCCATCACCTGAAATAAACAGAGTGCACCAGAGATGGGGCAGTAGAAGAGAATACTGGGACACAAACGTATATCCCCTTGGTCTACCTGCTTTAAAAAAAAAAACCTTCCCCTACCAAAAATGGCAGGGATTGCATTAGATATCTGTCTTCCACTCAGGACAGATGTATCGAGAGAGGAGCCACAATTTTTTTTCTTAGCATTAGATGGATTCATTTTTGAATTTGGCCAAAGATGAAGATTGAGGGCACCGTGGACAACGTGGGACTTTATCAAAAGGTATACATTTTTTTCAGGGCTCCCTTAGAGTGCTAGGAGGGGGGCACCGTGATTTTCTCTGCCCATCCCCATGACACCCATAGGAATTTTTTTTTCTTTAACAGGTGACTATTGAATTATAGGAGGAACGTTTATTTTATTATATGGTATTTCATTGTATTATATGGACGAAAAGGGCAAGTAGCTACTAGCCCTGCCCCCCTCGAAACCCCCCCCCCCACCATTTGGCTGGCTCGCAGTCCATTTTTTTGTATGATATTATAATGTATATTATGGAACTGGGAGCCATTTTGCCAGCTCCCAGTCACATTTATTATCATAGGGTGGCAGGGCTACTTTGACTGATCTGGCTCCATTTCGGGCCAGATCGTTCTCTATTGATTTGACCCTATAGACCCTATCAGAGGAAGGCTGGCAATGTGTGACCCAGACGGGAAGGGGTGCAAAAACAGTTTAGTGGCTCATAGTGCACTTTTACAAGCCCGCCCTTTATCATTAGAAATAGACACAAATACACAGGCAAAACATGTTGATAGACGGACAAGAAAACTGGTTACAATATGATCTGAATTAGCGAATTTATATAGATATATAAAAAAAAGTGGTTCAGTCCCATCCCATTGAGTTAGGCCAGGGAGCAACACGGGGGCCAATTGCCTCTCTGTCCCCCTCCCTATAGCCATGTCCCAAAACTCCATAATCCTCCAGCAGATGTGGCAGAGCTATTCATCAGATACTATTTGTATATATCATTGCTTAAACCATAAGGTCAAAAACAATATATTTCCAACAACGAACTTGTCGTCTGGAAGTGCAAATTAAATCATTAACATTTGATGGTAACCTGTAAATTGCATGTTACTTGAAAACCGAACGTGTCCAGAATCTGAACACACGTAATGGGAATGTACCATCGGTTTTGTATTCATCAGGGTCGACGTTAACATCTTAGGTGCCACAGGGGGACATTGTTCTATGGCCCTTGGACCGTTACACAATGCAAACAAAGCATAGGACACCAGGGGGCATTGTGCTCCATTTACATTACACATAGATATTGATTGTACTTTGGGGTTTCGCAGCAGATTGTGACCACTAAAGAAATATTACAACGAGACAGAGATTGCGATACAACTTGACAAACGTTTCTAGGCTGCAGGATACAAACTGGCCAATTCAGGAGCCAGAATAGTTTTTTTTTTTTAATTGTATTTATTTTTTTAGGAGACACTGAAATTATATTTCCTTAGAATTCTATCTATAGCCCTGGAGAAAAAAAAAGGTAAAAATAATGATTAAAAACAACAAGGATGTATAAGCGGAGCAATAAGTCTCCACGGCTTCTCCAATTTGAAAACTATACACACAAAACAGCACAAGACATCTGGGATTCATGTCATGCTCCAACCCTTCATGGTCATTGAATGAGTGGCTCTAGCCCATGAACAGAGTCTTAAAATTGGCCCTGCTGGAAGGCGTTCGCCTGTAAACCATGGTCTTTACAAGATGATGGCGGGCTCTGTACAAGCATCATTTCCAGTCTCGCCTTATGTCAATTCAGTCTCTGCAGATATAAAAACCAGACAAGTCCGTTGCTTTCATACTCCGTTGCTTTGGGGTTTCCCGTGCTCCCAACTTGCAGTTTTCCGGTGTTTTGACTTCTGCTTTGTACCTCGACCCTGAACATCCGCTGCCAGACTTGGATTCATTTGCTCCTCTGATAATTATTTTGGATTGCCCTCTAGTACCTTTTCCATGGATCTATAACAACTGCACCCTCCACCTTTTGTGCACTCATACACGGTCCATTGGGAGGCATAGCCTTTCTGGCGCACTGGTCAGTGTAGTTTTTTTCACGAGTGTGCTCGGTCATCTCCGCATTTTTGTTCCACCCTCACCTGCGGCCTCCTGAACCTCACAAGGATTTAGGACAATCATTTCCATGGCTGTATTTCTTTAAGTCGATTTATTTGCAACATCTTTTTTTCAGTGGGCATACCCTGGATGTGACAAATGCACATCTTTGGACCATGATACGTGTTGACCTTAACTTGCCCGTCTGGGTGAAACTTGCCAACCTACCTCTGAAGCAGACAGAGGGCAAACCTGAAATTAGAAACCGATTCCTATAAAGTCTAGAGAGAACATATCGTGTACTAACAATTGCCCACTCTCACAGCCAAACATTCCTTGGCCTAGTCATTTCTCCAACCACTCCCTGGGTATCATGACAGATTAACGTACTAGCTAATCAGATGTTCTTTAATCTGCAAGCGAATGATCTGGTAAAAAAGATTCAGCGTTTCTTTGTAACAATCTAAAAATATTTAGCCTGTAACATGTGGGAGGTCCAGACTATTACACGGAGTACCGTATAAATTTAGCTGAAACCAAGCCAGGACAACCAAATGTTTCTTCATCCGCTGGGACCCATTCATCAGTAGGATTTACTCAATAGCATTTCTTGCTTCTTTTTTTTATAAATTCATTTAGGAGACAGCCTGCGAATTATGAGAGAACACCATTAAGATTGATGTTGGCCTCGCTCTGGTCGTGTCCAAGTTATGTATGCTATAAAATATGCGCATAGAATTTTCTTTAATGTGGAACTTGAATACCAGCATTCATGAAAGTATTTTAGAACTGGATGTAGAAAAGGCATCTAGTGGGACACCGTGCTCCGATGACCGTAGACCGAGTATGCCCCTTTTAAGTTGGCCATTTACGGAATACTGTCTTGTGCGCTAATTGGAGGCACTCTGTCACAGCAGAGTGTGCCGGTTGTGCATGTGAGGTTTGCATGTGGTAATTGGGCCACACCCTAGTTAAACACGTTTGACCTCTGACATACAGCCTGGACGTCTTACTTTTGAACATTGCTCCCTAGAATTTGTTTTCAGAAGCTCTTATTAATCAGACAGAAGTGGGCTTCTGTCTCTTTCCCTCACTGCAAAGTGTCGGGAGCTATAAAAAGGCGCAAACGCCGTCATTCATAATTAACTACCTTTTTATAACTTTAGTGGCATTTTGTAGTGCAGGAATTTTTATACATGACCCTTATTCTGTTTTTTTTGGTAAACTTTTTGTTTAAATGTTTTTTGTTTTTTTAAAGTATTCTAATGGAGCCATGCAGTATAAGTTCATGCCAAGGTCACAGTGTTAAGTGTTCATACCTGACATATTTGGTGCTGTATCAAGTTATTAACATTGCACTCTGTGTGGAGATTTGGAACCATTTGACAGAATAGATATTTATGGCTCTCAAACTATCAGCATGTATATTCAGGCTATGGGTGTGTGTATCAAAAGAGAATTATTTATACAGCATTAGAATTTCAACATAGCCTTTATTAAAGTGCTATTACACTTTTTCTTTTGCTTCTCTAAAAAAAAAAAAAAAAATTTTAATTAACACTGGTGGGTTTACACTCTATCTCTGTTGTCTTTCAGGACCCTGATGTTTTACATCTAAAGCAACAAAAAGGGGTGACATTATGGTTACTGGGACCCCAGGAGCTCTGCATATTAATCTCCTGGTGATCTACTAATTGAAGAAATCATAGAGAGCACTGTGCCACAATGGATGTGAAGAAGAAATTAATGGGAGAGTGGCGATGGACAGTTCTTGTGGCGGGTGTAGAAGGGTCTAAAAAAAAAAAAAATGTATTTTTGGACATATACTTGTTATGGCCTTGTATCATGTCATCAACTAGAATACATATGCCAATTAGTGGCAGCACTGAAAAGTAGTTCATTTGCTCACATGCTCTGGATGATGAGGTCACAGAAGGGACAAGATCGACACATTTAAAAGCACACAGTTCTACTTTACACACAGTCCACAAAGGTTTATTCTCACAATCCACGCACTTTTATGCCGTGTTCAGCTGTTGTATAAACTGTTCGGATGGCAGATTCACTTTCCTTCTTACATTCAGACACCTTTTGTCCGAAATCAATCCGTTCATCCTGTACATTGAACATACTTTCCTAGTCCGTCACATATCCCCTTTGCATTCTTCTTTATAGATGTAACGGTTACACTCTGGCATGTCACGCATTCCACAATCTCCTGCTTTGACCCACGTTTGATACGGATTACCATATGGACTAATGAAACACACCATGCCATCTATCACAGATGCCAACAGACGTGAAATAAAGTGTATTAACCTTATGTATTCCAGAGAAGGAAGCCACACTAAGTCATCACAAACCATGATAAATATACTCAAATATTCTCTTTTTTTTTTAAATACATTTTTAAAAATGGTATAAATTATATATTTTGTGTATTTGTATATATATATATATATATACATACACACACACATACACACATACATACACACACACAGTGTGTGTGTATATATAATATTTTATATCCTGGCTTGGCCACAGTGGGCATTCTGCCTCACTTTCCTTCCCTTCACAGAATGGAATGCTCGTAACTCAGAGGTTCAGATTGGCCCAGATTGGAGTAACCACCTTCTTTGTGTTCTGGTAACGGTGCTATGAACGGATATGTGTAAAGGATATCAGAATATGAAGTCCTATACCTCTACGTGGTACTGATGTTTACAGCTGTGTGATCAGAGTGAGTTGCCAAGAAGGAGTAGGGAGTAGAGATCTACACTGGGACTGGTGACCAAGACCACTTAAGATTGCCTTTGGAATAAATTCTCACCTATCCCAGAGTTATTCTCCTCTAAAAACAAAGAATGGGGAACTGCCATTTGCCCAATGTGTCCCCAAGACTCCCCACAGAGAAGCACAGGAACATCCAATGCGCATGCGAGTGACTCCGATGTTTTTGCATAGGGTTGCCACCCAGCCCATATATAACGTCAGGCTGGTAAAAATATAGGCTGAGGCCAAAGTCTGTAGAGGCAATAGAATGGCCTGTATTTTTGGAAAAATATGATTTCCTAATAAGTTATGCATATGGCCACTGAGCAAACCAATGCATCAGCATGGATGCCCTCTGATTGGCTCGCAAGAAATGCTGAGGATGACCTTTAAAAAAAACAACAACACAACAGGTGTGGAATGGACGAATGTTGCATAACAAATAATAACGATAAAAAGAAAAAAAAAAAACCTTTCTTCAACATTACTGCACACCACTTAATATTTAATGCAAATATTTTTCAGGGGTTTTAATGTCACTGACCCTTTAAATATGAGGACGTCAATCAGCCTGTCAAGCACCGTAGACAAATTACAACGGATTATGCGAAAGTAATGTCATCTAGGGATAAGGTGCGATAAGGTAGCTCTGTTTCTACGGTTCACTACAAGGTCATGGTTCAATGATCATACCGCACATACCTGACAGCACATTCAATATCAGCGTTACTGTGACAGTATTTACGTACTGTATAAATAGAGATACATACATACAGGCCACAAGTTCTGCTGTATCAAGTGTCAGGAGTTTGGCATCGTAAATGACCCGTTTTTAACCAATTTATTGCCAGGGGACTGAGCCTATATTATTTAATGTACTGTGTGTATGGGTCAAAGGGTTGGATACTGCCTATGTTCACTCTAAATTGCTAGAGTGCTACGTAACAGGGAAAAAGTGATAGTTGGAATTCTCAGATTTTACATTGCTTAAATTCGACCTATATAGAGATCTTTCGATCCTGTAGGGTATTTGCAAAGGAGCACGTAGCTCTCTGCCTGCTGTCAGATATAGCCAAGCTTAAAGTGCCCATTTATAGTATACAAGTCAGACCTACAGGGACTCCAATTAAGAATGTGATAATGATCGTTTATACACAAAGCCGAGATTACAAATAGATACTCTTGGATGTCTAGAGTCTCTTTAAAGGAATAGTATACCCAAGAATTTTTTATTTTTTTTTAACTTTTGATAAAACAATTATGAAGGATTTTTTTTTGTTATTTTAAATGATCTATAGGATCTGTCCCATTCCTTGCCCCCAGATACAACCAGGGACAGTCAGTCAAAGTATCCGGACAAGGTCACTAGTGTACATGAAGGACCACAGAACATTATCCACGACAAAGTCCAGTGAAAACTTCTCTAACTATTACAAAGCCATATTTTACGGATGGATGGATACATATATAGTCATATGTACCATACATTATTAATTACACACTGTGCATTGCTATGAGTTTTATAGCTGTGGAATGCTGTGACACACTAAATGCCACACATTACTCTGGGCTCTGTTGCTGTGGGGTTCTTGATACACTCACCACACATCGCTGTGAGATCTATTGCTGTGGGGTTCTTGATACACTCACCACCCAGTGCTGTGAGATCTATTGCTGTGGGGTTCTTGATACACTCACCACGCATTGCTGTGAGATCTATTGCTGTGGGGTTCTGTGAAACACTTACCACCCAATGCTGTGAGTTCTATTGCTGTGGAGCTTTGTGATACACTCAGTGGTGTATCTTGATTTTGTGCTGCCCTAGGCAGACAAAATCCGGGCACCCCCCTACCCAAGCTGCACACCCACGTTACCCACCTAAGACATGCCCCATCATTCAGACTCGCATCAAGCTCACACTCCCATCACACTCAGTCACACACTCCTACTCCCATCACACTCAGTCACACACTCCTACTCCCATCACGCACACTCCGACTCCCATCACACACACTCCGACTCCCATCACACACACTCCGACTCCCATCACACACACTCCGACTCCCATCACACACACACTGTCTCCCATCACACTCAGTCACACACACTGTCTCCCATCACACGCACTGACTCCCATCACACTCAGTCACACACTCCTACTCCCATCACGCACACTCCGACTCCCATCACACACACTCCGACTCCCATCACACACACTCTGACTCCCATCACACACAGTCACACACACTGTCTCCCATCACACTCAGTCACACACACTGTCTCCCATCACACTCAGTCACACACACTGTCTCCCATCACACGCACTGACTCCCATCACACTCAGTCAAACTCAGTCACACACACACACACACACACAGTCTCCCATCAGCACTTACCTTTCCCTGGCAGGCAGGCAGCATGGTCCCTCCATGCTTCCTGTTCGGCTTCCCGCCGATTGTGCCGACAGGTCACGTGACCGGGCGAGCGTATGACGTCAGCGCGCCCGTCACGTGACTGTCGGGACTTCCGTGTCGGCACACTGCACGGGGAGCCGAACAGGCAGCACGGAGGTTTCTCTGTGCTGCCTGTTCGGCTCCCCGTGCAGCCTGGCAGGCAGAGCGTTGGTGAGGGGGGATCTTCCGATCCCCTCTCACCTCCGTCTCTGCCTGCAAGCGCGGTCTATTTTTTTTTTTTTCAGTGCTGGGGGGCGCCCCCCAAAATTTGCCGCCATAGGTATCCGCCTAGGATGCCTCGCGGTAAATACAGCACTGGATACACTCACAAACCAGACAAAACGAGTTACTACAAAAATAAAATGAGCTACTAGAAAAGTTAAATGACTGGAAAAGAACAAACAATTGTGTCCCAAAAACTATAAGCCAGTTTAGCCAATATGCATGTATTTAAATATAAAAATGTAGTTGTATTTGCTACCAATCATGGGAGTTGCACTCTTATATTGTTTATCTCTCATTAAATAAACCAGGACTGTCAAAACCATCCTCTAGGGTTTGCTAGCAATCTACATTTTAAGGACCTTCCCAAGTATACCTATTGCTTGGTATGCACAGTAGAAATGCTCAGTTAATTGCATATTAATTAGACAAATTCTAATGATTCGCATGCTAGGGGCCCTGGTAGAGTAAATTAAACAGGCCTGATATAAATCAATCAATCATGCCTGTGGTCAGCACTGCGTATTAGCAATTAGCATCTATTTCACTTGTTCTGTAATTATCTTTCGCACGTGGTTTGCCACGGAGGGATTCAGCCGAGTGGCCTGTTCAATTACTATAAAGTGTAAATTAAAAGCCATCTAATCTCAGGCAAATAGAAACTCTCGTATAATGGTTAATATGTGGCATAACCCACTCGGCTAGGGCAGGTTAAAGGATAATTTGGTATTTGAACATTACAGTAAGAAATTCAATTTAATTATTTGTTTGTATGGGGTCAGGGTATTAATAATGGAGGAGTCCAACAGAGAATATACTTATTATCTACATTTCCTATAGTTATTTCTGGAGAGTAAGCAGTCGTACGTAGAGACAATTAGAGGCTGGAATTAAAATACAGTGATTAAGATAATTACTTTATTGTTTACATTGGACTATCTATAGCTTTTCTCATTTGTATTCCAGGGTAATCTATTTTAGATGTGTTGTCCCTCCCCGACCGACCATTATGTGAGTACTCTTGTATGTCAAGCAAAGAAAATTAAGCATTTTGTCTTTCTTTGACAAAAGCTCAAGATATAATTAAAACATATGGAAAGAGCTGGTGAGATGGCTCTGTGGACTGATGCACCAATCTGATTTAATCCTATTCTTGAAATCAACACAGTATGTTAACCTCTTGAGCAAAAAGAGTACTGGTCCGGTGGGTAACGGTGACATAAACTGGAATTTGAGCATTGAGAACATCCACAAGACATACATTTCAGCCTAAAATACTTTGTTATTGAGAACAATAATATGTACACGCAGCCGTTTCTGTTGGCAGGATAACAAGCCCATGCAGCCAATCAGTGTCCACTCTTCGAGTCACATGACTCCAGGTTAGAATTAAGCAATCCCACCAAAAAAAAAATAGCAACAAAGACACGTGTTGTGTGTTCTTGGATTATTGAACGTATGCTCAGTTAAAATTTACTATGTACAGCCTACCATACGGACGGATGGAATGTGAAGTGGCAGAGCAATATCCTATTTCGTTTAGGGTTTCTCTCCGACTTACGTAGCATAGGCATACTGGAAAAATACAATTAAAATTTCATTCGAAATTATTTCCCCACAGGAAAAAAAAAAAGAATACTATTCTTTTAAAAGAATGACTAAACATTTAAAAAAAAAAAAAAAAAAAAAAAAGTTTTATCCAGGCAGAAGGCAGCTTCTGTCTGATAAAAAAAAAATGTATTTTTCAAATGGTACTCCGAAATGGTCTTCTGTCTGATTTAAAGCTATAGGGTTTTATTTAGTCCTAATTTAAGCTTGGAAACCAATTCAGTTCAGTAAAAACAAACCCATATAATGTGGAGAAAAAGACTATTATCCTCTCAGTGAATTTAATTTTGATGGTCGTCTTGTTGAGCTAGTCAACTATTGTGACTGTTACCCACTAAAAACCCTCCATTTTTAAAACATATTTGACTGAGATCACCAGATGGATTGAAACAATCAATGCAACCTTTCACAATTATAAAAGTTGGACAATCACTAAATTAATTTTTATGCTACAATATAATAAAAAAAAATTTAAAAAATGAAATAAAATCCCATAAATGTTTATAACTAACAATATCGTTCAGTTATAAGACTGGAGCAAACACAGAGAGACCCAGCCACCACAATTATTACCGAGCATCTGTCAACTATACAAAGACTAAATGGTATTAAAATACATTTAATCATGTGATTGTGGGATGTGTACTACAATACACAAGCACTTTCACTGCCATCTGCGTATCTTGGCACCAGTAGGCGCAGTGTATGCACTGTACCATTCTGCAGCATGCCTAGTAAAACTCAATATTCAAAATGCTAAGTAATGTCACATTCTTGTGTTATTGTACTCAGGGGCTAGTTTAGAGAAGGGGGGGGGGGGGGGGAAATACATGTATTAGGAAAATGTGTTTGCTTACCAATAAAATAGTAAATGTAGTGGAGCTCTAGTAAATTTAGCAAAAAGATTTCTGAAAAATGGAATATACGCCTATAGTTTGTCAGAAACAAAAAAAAAAACTAATTTAAAAGTATGTCGGAATTTCCTCATCTGCAAAAGTGATTTTTGGATAATGTCAGAAACCAGTGAACTTGCGCTATGTAAAAACCAGCCTCTTGGGAGATTAAATGTCGTACATCACGTTTTAACGATTTGCCATCTGCAAGCATTAAAATAAAAAATAAAAAATTCAGAAAGGGAGCTTGTAATGTTAATGTTTAAATGTAAAATAATTAATGGTACCATAAAAATGTGTTATTATTTAAAGTAATGTCAATGCCTGCTGTGATCTAAGTTAACAAACTAAAGACCAAATTCACACTTAAAGGGTAAACGTGGGAAAGTGCGGTGTTTTTTTGAAAAAAAAAAAGCTTTTTGATTGGTTTATTCTAGGTTTTGGTTTCTGTGCTGTTGCTTAGCAACTGGTGATCTCACAAGGTTCTAATGGCTGCCTGAACAGGTACAGATAACAATGGTGTCATGGCTGAACATTCCAAATGTTTCCTTTATGACTATAGAGCAGAGATGGAATAATAAGAGAATTGAACATTTAGTTGTTTTAAATTACGCTACTTTTGCATTCTTTGGGTGTTTAAGTACATGTGCTGGCAACCTTTCTTGTTTTCACGTTATTAAAATGTTTGCAAATGGAAACAGATCTTACAATGATTTAATTTTTTTTTTATATATAATGTTTATAAATAAAAAGTATCAAAAGCGATATTAACCCCTTCGTGACGTTAGGACGTACTATGCCATCCTGACTAAGTGCCTTAAAGTCGTTAGGACGGCATAGTACGTCCTGTACTAAACAGCTCATCGCGGCTCCCCGCAATGAGCTGTTTTCGGATCCCGCTGCAGGCACTTACAGCGGGATCCCACCGGCTACATTTTGCTAAATCGCGCTGTGCCCGAACTTCCGGGTTCGGGCACGCCACCGGGACGTCCGGAGGTCTCGCGATTTTTTGGCAGGGACCCACAGGGTCTATTAAGACCCTGATCGGGTCTCTGCCAGAGTGTTCCTGGCTACCGATCACCTTGTAATCGGTGGCCAGGAACAAATCGTGACGTTTTGGTGCTTGCGTCGTTTGGGACGCAAGCACCATGCGTCACGAAGGGGTTAAACATTAAACATAGTCTCTACATCTTGAATTCCTCGCAATACCACTCTTTACCTGAAAGACATTTTTGTTGTCACTTGTACATTTAGATCGATTTACAAGTAAAAAAAAAAAAAAGAGTGGGCCTAGTATGAGAATTAATTGATAAGGTCAGTTTATCATCCGCCAAATACTCATTCAGAGATCGATCCATCATTTTTGTCCTGTCTTTTTAAATTTGTTTCTAAGTTTTGTTTTTCTTTCAACATTTCCATTTGTTTCCGCTTTCATTATTTCCTTCCTTCATTTTACTTCTATTTAAATCACTCTCTTTCCTTATTGTCATTTTTCTCCTTCGTTTCCTTCATTATGCCTTTTCTTTATCGTCTTTTTTATCTTTCTTTCTTACTTTTTGATTACGGAGGAGGAATAAGTGTTGTGAATAGGATTTTTAAAATCGGTTGACTATAGTTCTAGTTCACGCCATTTAGTAGGGGCTTCCCATCAGCAGTGTAACAGGAAACTATCTTTTTTTAGATTTTCGGGTAATTGGCGGTAGAACTGCGGGGGACCCAGCCTTATTTATAGTACAGCTGTCTAAATAATGTGTCACTTCAACCACAAAAACTTTATCTTCCCTCTCTGCGTCCTCCCAAAAAAATGTCTCACAGTGAAAGACATACCTCCCAGAACCATTCTTTCCCCTCCGCTGGGTAAAACGAGATTTTAGATCATGCCAGTTGGCGATATAGCGGATTTATTGTTGGAGAAATTGAAATTCAACCCCTGGACATTTCCCCCGACAGCATCGCGATGACTTCAGAAATACTGAGAAGCGTTTGGTTAATTTCACTGCTAAAAGGTTTGTTTTCAGAAGTTTATTGGATGTGGAAGGCAGATACAGTTACTTAGTTCCATTATGGATTTAGTAATTAGTATATATGGGCGTTTGGATTATCATGTATGTTCCTGTACCTGGATACAAAGTGCTGATTAAATAACAATAATTAAAAAGGGACTGTCTGGTGTACCAAATGAAAATGCGTATTTCAAAGTACTTTAAAAATGATGTTTTCCAATTTGCAAATATAAAAACAAAATGTATAGTTAGATGAATTTGTGAAATTACAGCAGTTTGCAAGTAACCAGGACTGCCCACGCTAGCTGAGTAAAAGTAAATTCCCTTTTCTCTCTTTTTTTGCTGCAGGGACCAATGAGAATAATTTCATTCAAAAGAATGAAATTTACCGTCTCTCTAGGGATGTCACCAGACAATGTGTTGTACTGTTAAGAGATCCTACTGTGAACAAGAGCAAGGTCACTCAGAGTCCGCACAATGTAACCAATTTGAGGCGCACAGGAAGTGACTAAATTAAACAAGTGTCTATATAATCAGTGCTGCCGCACCTACAGTAACCATGCAGAGTAATCACTGGGGGGAGGGCTTGAGTAAAATATTAAAAATGTGATTTATGCAAAATGCCTGCATCAAATCACACGGGGGAAAGAAACCTGTGCCCTATACAAGCAGTAATCTGCATCATGCACCAAAGTGAGTTTGGGGACTAGACTGTCTCTTAATTAATCACCAGCCAAAGGGAAAGGTCACAGAGTACATTAACCCTATGGAACTTATACATTCTGGATCAAAGATCAAAAAGTGGTCCGGACACCATGGTAAACAAAGGAACATTCCTGCTGATTAGATCACATTTATAAATAATTCCCCAGTATATTTTAAGCTATTTACAGTCTATATCCGCAAAATAAAAATAAAAATATTCTGTGAACTATGGTTCCCAAGGTAAGACAAAAACAATTCAGAAACATGTTTTTGTACACTTTAGGAGTCAAGACAGACGCATTCAGGAGCCAGCCTGGTTATATTGTCGGAGCCAGGGAAATGGAACTTCCCTAGCGTTCTATGTAAAATAATCTAAAAAAAGTTAGGAAGTAGGAGCAGGGATTTTAGGAGCCAGAGCTCCCTGGCTCCAGGGATTTCTCATGCCCCATCTTGGCCTGGCATTGCTGGCATGCTGGAGGGAATATTGTGAAGGACAATATATGGTCTACGAGGAACGTGCCCATAGACAAACCTGGACAGAAGCACTGGGGGCAAAGAAACACCGGTTTGGCAGACACAACGGAACTGAAAGTTGATATAATGTACCTGGATTCCCTTTATAGGAATAATTACAGCAATGACAGCAAGGTACATTATGATCCATAACAGGATATTTACAGGTTGGCGAGAAGTTGGATTTTAAGTTGGTCATTGTCCAAGAAGTAACAAAATAAGGATTTTATTTATACATATATTGCAGTGTTTATTAGTGCTTTGAGGTTGCAAAGCAAGGTGCCAAGACATTTTCAGCAAAGCACTATTCACCTTTGTCAAAGCTAAGCATTGTGGGAAGTCAACATCACTGTTTTGGGACAGATGCAGTGGAGGATATGTCAGCAGGAGGCAGCTTCTGGTACGAATCTCTCTTAATTGATATACCTGATGTCTCTCTAGCGAATATGGATTAACAAAGTTACACTAGTGGAAGCAAAGGCTAAAAACCTTTAATCTAATAAATTAAAGGATGCATGCAGGTTTACTCTCGGCTAGGGTAGCCACCTGGCCGGTATTTTACCGGCAGGCCGGTAAAAAAAATGTCATCAGGGCAATGTTAAGTCTATGGAGACATTACCAAGACCGCTATTTTTCTGACGAAAAGATGGCAACCGTACTCTCGGCTCCATCTCTTCCAATCCGGAGGCTGTCACCATGCCAATTAAAAAAGGACCTGACCTCCGCCTGCCTATGGGTGGGGTCCGTCACATCAAACAGTGCAAAGGTAGACCCTTGGGGTTTTTTATGGCATGCAAAAATGCCCCCACTGTTCAGGGCAGGTAAAACAAGGGTCTCCCTGTGTATTAGAAGACCGTGACAGTCTGCGACTAAACCAATTCGACCTTTAAAAAGTATTTTACACCAGTTTCTATTCATACTAGAGCCACAATACATCTCACTCATGATGACATTAAAAAAAAAAAAAAGGCCTAGTGTCTCTTTAAATGTTCATACCTGAATCTAAACTTTATATATTTCACTTATGTGGTGGATGTCAGGATCCCTTGAAAGCTCCACCATGCTCCTCAAATAGGGACAAATGCACCTCTACATAATGTGCCATATACTGGAACGGTGTTACCCTAACCTTCTCAATACATCCAGACTCTCTTTCATGGGTCATTTATTACTTTCTGGGTAATGTGTATACATTACATCTCAGGAATGCAATGAATTTCTCGGGATCCAAATCGTTATTACACGCGGACGCGTCTCAGCAGCAGCTGAAGATATTTTTTTTCTTCTTCTTTTTCTTAGTGGCTTGGCAATATTCCCGACCCTTCAGTGCATGCTCTGCATGCAAATTTAAATGAATTGTGATCGGCTTCATTAACTCAGAACTGATGTATTGCACACTCTGCATCACTGAAATTCTTTGCCCATTTAACATTTTGCAGAGTCATTAAAATTAAATAAAAAAAAGATTAAAAAAAACAAAACAATTTTTAATCCATTGTTTTATGCATTGATCTGCTGTACACACTATTTTTATTTTTGTTCTTCTCGTAGAATGGTAATTGGAATAAATGTGTGAACGCAGTCTCAATTGTAAAGACTCTTATTTACGAAAACATCAGATGTTTATCAACTTTCAAAGGCCTGCACAGTAAGGAAGAGACACAATTTATAGAAGATACGAGAATATAGACAAGACGGCAGATTCCAAACTATGCATGTGCTAAGTGCCATCTAGTGGTTGTGATGCAAATTGCATTCAATTTTTCCATGTAGGATACCAAAATTTTGTGCTAATAAACAGGGTACGAGTCTCAACCCAAGAGCCTGCTCCCTGGAGCCTGTCAAGAACAGAGACTTCTAGCACTCTACGACTAGTGCTGTCCAATGCACATAGAACAAGCACTGAAAAAATCCTGCAATTGCAATGTGTCAGGACTGGTGGCCAACTGTAGTATTGCACGATTGTTTTTAAATACAGTTGCACTGCAAAATGCTTCAAGTCTCATCAGACCCTGAGGCATTTCACTTCAGTTAGAGCCAGAAGCGTAGAACATGGAGCATTAAGGTTTGAGTAGTTTTTCTAGCAAGGACAGGTGCAAAGAAATTGTGTCTACAGTGTTGATGAGCAAATGTGTGTCCAACCGTGTGTCTGCTCAGCGTGAATGTCCAATTGGAGGACGCGGAACTCACTTGGCGATCCTCTACTCAAGCCCGTTTGTGTTGAATTCTAGCCGCATGACGAAGCAGGTGAAGAGAGATCTGTGACACCAAAGTCGCAGATAGGGTTGCCACCTTTTCTTTAAAAAAAAAAAAATACCGGCCTTGGTACAGTCTCCATAGACTTAACATTGGCCTGATGCCAATATTTTACCGGCCTGCCGGTAAAATACCGGCCAGGTGGCAACCCTAGTCGCAGATCTTCTTGCATCTTTTCTGTATACTGGGGGAGTCAACAGCTGGGGGGCTGCAGTTTGAAACCCCTCCTACAGACCAACAGGCTTTCACAGTAGATTTGTAATTTGTAATATATAGTAATTTATCTTCTTTTATGTTCACCACTTTTGTGTAGGATATTGAATAATAGTCACAATAGCATAAGATTCTCGTTGTATTGTATACCAAATGTATTGTTATACTTTATTCTTATATATGGGGAAGGGTGGTTGAATAAATAAAATAATCTATAATAATTCACATGAAAAACAAAACAAAAAACAAACTGCAGTTTGTGGGTCTGATGCCAAAAGACCAGAGAGTGGTGTATTGTTGCAAAGCCCGTTATAACTATGGTATGATCACAGTTATCCTGTTATCTGTGCCCCTTCAGTGAGACCATGGCTCAAGAATTCCCCTTTAGATCTTATACGCTGGAAGACCATAGTGGTGCTCTCATATAAGATAAATGAGCAGTTGATCATGGCCACTATAGACGTGGCATTGCCCTCAGGTTATTTGGTTTACCAGCCTGCTGCCATCCTGGGACCCCCCCCCCCCCCCCCCCGCCAACACAAATACCACCCCTGCTGGGTATCCTAATGTACCAATGAGGTTACATGTGGGGATATAATTTTGTATACTGCTGCTAGATGTGTCAAATAGTCTTTGTCACACTAAAGTAGCCCCCACTAAACCCAACACCTACTGTAAATATTTTGTACAATTGTCATCTACATAGTTCTGCTATATTTAAAAAAAAAAACAGTATTAAAAGGACAACTGTAGCAAAAAAATGTAGTTCTGTTTAATTTAAAGATGACATCAAGTGTAAGCATTTTATATAGACATGCTTTAATGATGGAATACAAATAAAGTACCTTATTGACCCATCTTTACTCCATAAAGCTCTACCAGGAGGCAGCCATTTTGTTTAGAATCTTTGGTCAGATCTTAGTTCATCTGAAGCAAGGTGAGTGACTATCTGACCCAAGATTCTAAACAACATGTCTGCCCTCTGAGAGAACCATATGGAGTAAAGATTCTAAACAACATGTCTGCCCCCTGAGAGAACTATATGGAGTAAAGAAGGCTCAATAAGGAACTTCATTTTTATTCTTTCCTTAAATAACTAGTACAGCAAATGCATTAAGGTTACATACAGGCATCTATCACGGCTGAGTAGAGAGAGTCCCTAGCTTTCCACAGCACTGGCACAGTCAGAACCAAACCAAAACGAGAAACCAATATGCCTGCTCGTTTTACCCACTTAGGTTGTTTTTTTTTTGCTGTAGTTGTCCTCTAAGAGAAGCAGATTAACTGCTGCTAAAAGTTTCCATGATGTGTAGAAGACATTGACTGGAAGGTTAAACCCTTAGTGTGCCAGGGCGGGCGAACGATGAAGCATTGGTTCTCCCTTAAGTCACACGAAGGTTAAAAAAAACAAAAAAAACACAGAGCCTACCTATGAATTTACCAGCAGTGCTGCAGACACTAAAATGAGCTCTCTCTTCAGCTGTAGTGGTGATACACGAGTGATCATAAAATAAATGAATAAATAAAATGGTGCAATGCAAAGGATTATAGTAAATCTTCGAATCCAGTCTCTATAAACACCGTTAGAATCTCGAAAAATTCTATTAAAGTTCAACGGAAGACCCACCGGATGTCTTCTAAAAAAAGGCTCGAAGCCACTTCAATTTTGCTAGTTATAGACAGAGCTCAGCATTAATATATAGACTTGGTTGGGATTTCTCTGTCGGATAGCTGACCTGTGCCAGACACGGGCTGCCGCAGAAGGAGTGCGCTTATGTATCAGTAAAAAAAGGGAACAAGACAAGGTTTTCCAAATTTAAAATGGTATTGGTTAGTCCCTTAATAAAAATCCATTAGTACAAATCCTAGGGATGAACGGGGGAAATGTAGTCCGCATGTCCTCATAAAATGATTCAAAAAGGTGCTGTGCCAGAGTCCAGAAGGAATATAAAATAACAGAGCTCCCAATCAGTATTGAAAGCAGTAACATGCTCTAGACTTAATCATAGGTAGTATGATTAAGCGTTGTAATACGCGAAACGCGTAAGGTGCGGTTTTCTGTTTGTCCATTTTGCTGTACATGTACCTCCTTTTTGGTCTCATGTTCATTGTTTAATAAAGCACTTTATTGGATCGCTCACTGGCAGTGGTGTAGCGTGGGGGGTGCAGGGGGGGCCGGCCGCACCGGGCGCAATATCTGGGGGGGCGCACTAGCCCTATGCGGCCGCGCGGCCGCAGCCACAACCGCGCGATACTTCCTGTCAGCCGCCGGATGTGAGCGGCAAATGACGGCGTGACGTCACATCCGGCGGCTGCGCGGCGCAGGCTCTTCTGAAACTGCATCGCGGCCTTTCTTCCCTGAGCTGTTGGAAGTGGAATTTGTAAAGGTAAGAATAAAGGGGCTTGGGGGACCTATTGTATTATGTATTGAGGAGGGGGTCATTAATGTATTGGAGAGGGGGAGGGGGGGTCATTAATGTATTGGAGAGGGGGAGGGGGGGGGTCATTAATGTATTGGAGAGGGGGAGGGGGGGTCATTAATGTATGGGGGAGGGGAGGGGAGGGGGGTTCATTAATGTATGGGGAGGGGGGTCATTAATGTATGGGGGAGGGGGGTCATTAATGTATGGGGGAGGGGAGGGGGGTTCATTTAATGTATGGGGGAGGGGAGGGGGGTTCATTTAATGTATGGGGGAGGGGAGGGGGGGTCATTTAATGTATGGGGGAGGGGAGGGGGGGTCATTTAATGTATGGGGGAGGGGAGGGGGGTCATTTAATGTATGGGGGAGGGGAGGGGGGTCATTTAATGTATGGGGGAGGGGAGGGTCAGTAATGTATGGGGGAGGGGGGGAAGTAATGTATGGGGGAGGGGGGGAAGTAATGTATGGGGGAGGGAGGGAAGTAATGTATGGGGGAGGGGGGCAGTAATGTATTGGGGAAGGGGAGAAGGGAGGCAGTAATGTATTGGGGAAGGGAAGAAGGGGGGCAGTAATGTATTGGGGAAGGGAAGAAGGGGGGCAGTAATGTATTGGGGAAGGGAAGAAGGGGGGCAGTAATGTATTGGGGAAGGGAAGAAGGGGGCAGTAATGTATTGGGGAAGGGAAGAAGGGGGGCAGTAATGTATTGGGGAAGGGAAGAAGGGGGGCAGTAATGTATTGGGGAAGGGAAGAAGGGGGGCAGTAATGTATTAGGGGATGGGGGTCAACTGTGTATTAGGGGAGGGAGGGGTCAGCAGTGTATTAGGGGGAGGGGGGTCAGCAGTGTATTAGGGGAAGAGGGGGGGGATGGGAAAGATCTGACTTGGGAATTTGAGATGAGGCAATGATTATATTTTTTACATTTGTGGCCTAATGAATAATCTATATATATGTGTGTATGTAGAAGGAAATGTAAATAGGTGGGGCTACAGGGGTGAGGGAATTATATTTGTAATATATTTATTAGGAACTGTGGAGGGAAGGGGGTTGGATGAGAGCATCAAATATCATAGCATTAAATATTATATTTATGGGGTAGGAACTGTATTATATATTTTTGGTTTAGTGCAGGGGTAGGTAACCTTTGACACCCCCTTTGTTTTTTGACTACATCTCCATTAAGGCTTGCAAAGCATCATGGGAGGTGTAGTCCACAACATCTGGAGTGGCAAAGGATGTCTACTCCTGGTTTAAAGCATAGGTGTATAACCATTTGGCTTCCCCAGGCCAAAATAACCTCTTAAACTCTTAAAGGATCACTATAGTGTCAGGAAAACAAAGCGGTTTTCCTGACACTTTAGTACCCTGAGGGTGCCCACACCCTCAGGGTCCCACTCCCGTGGCGCTGAAGGGGTTAAATTCCCTAAAATCCACGGGTTAGGGGGCGCTAATTACTTGCCTTGCCCCGGGTGCTGACAACCCACGCTACGCCACTGCTCACTGGAGTGGAGTGCACATAATTTTTTTCGTCTCTTTTGCCTGTATATTACACGCCTGGTCAGCGGGATGGAGCACCTACGTGGAGAGCATAGGTGAGCGGAGCCGATCATCATTTTTCGTCTTTTTTTTTACAGATCAAAGCCTCCAGGAAAATGAACTTCCTTTTTCTTAATATGGAGTGAAAATAAGGAATCAATTAGGATCGGGTAAACGAAAAACGCATCGGTCAGCTAAAAACATCCTTTGTATGGAGAGGCAATCTGGAGCATAAGATACATTTACTGAATTCTGAAAGATCACTTTGCATTCCATTCAGCACAGCAGGTGATTTAATATTTAATGGGAAGCATGGAAGGAAGAGAATCTTTTTACTACGGTTTAGTTTGTACATGTTCGTCCATAAAACCCTGCATACTTAGCTCGGAGACTTGGCTTCACATTGGCGAGCCGGTCACAGGCCCTGGGATTTTACAGGGACCACTAACCCAAGACTTAATGAGCTTAAATGTACTTTTACTTTTGGCAACGTCTACCCATACACAGTTGTAGAATTCCTTTCGTTTAGTTTTTCTTAAGGTTTTAATTCTTTTTTTAAGTAATAGAATTTACTAAACTCTGATCCAGAAAAAAAAAAACAAAATACGTTAAAGCATAGTAATAAAAATATAAAATTTAAAAGCAAACATTAATAATAAATAAAGTAAATATAATCAACCAAATCCTCTTAGACGCTGTACAAACCGGTGCATGTTTAACAGTCAAAATTGGGGCCCTGATGTCAACTATAAGAAAATCGTTGTCTAAACTTTATGGTATTGTCCTGCAGACAAAGCACTATCGTTTAGAAAACTGTAAAAGCGACAAAACTATGTATTATCATTAGTGATCGTGTCTACCTGGTTGTTGCTGGACAATAAGTAAGAGTCCAATACAAACTTTAAAAATAAAATGTTTTCGGTTAGTGAAGCTCCTTTTTGAAGAGCCACACCGCGAGGGAGGATCCAGGACACGTACCTCTCCTTCCCAGCAGAGCAGCGGGCGTGTGTAAAAGTTATCAGCGCCTCTCGTACCCAGTCAGTTGATGTGTGAAACACCCTTTTTAATCTAATCTAGAAATGAGGGTGATCACTGCAGATGAGACCGATAGTCGCGACCCTATAAGCCATTACGCTTCCGAAGCACAAGAATTCTAAAGGTTTAACCTTGCTAAAAAAAAAAAATTAAAAATTAAAACTATTTTAAAGAAGCAACCCACAAATATATTTCTAAAGAGGCAGAAGGCGTAGCATAGCTCTGCGACAGAAGAGAGGCAGTGTGAGCACCATCGCTCACCATCATTGTTGTATATACACATCAATCGTGCACTACTCAACCAACCAATCAGTGGAGAGGAGATGTAGCAAAAAAAAAAAAAAAATAACACATTCCCAAAATGTTAACTCCGTAAAAGTGGAGCAAGGTTAATTACCAAATATATTCTAAGCCGCAAATTAAAAAAAAACTGGAAGTGAATCAACTGCCATGCAACATTTATTGGCATTTCTACAGTATCCTCGTTTTGTTTTATACCTGTAATTATAATCTGAAATAATTTAAAGCTCATAATGACGATCCTTCGAGATAATGAAATCAAGGCAGGAAGAGGCATGCCACTGTCCAAATGCCACACATCACATTGAACAGCGCACAGGCTCCTTTTAATACTGCAGACCTCATTGAATTATCGTGTTCATTAAGATAGATACTGTGTCACTCTGCTCCCAGGAAGAATCAGGCACCAGTCTGCACAGTACCATCCCTTTCTCTAGATCACGAGGCTTTAACAAGAGTTATG